>BSUD01000003.1:39597252-39695139 GCA_033239045.1 Fagopyrum esculentum
AAAAAAAAAAGAAAAGAAAGTTGCTTGAGTGTTCTTGAGTGTTATCAAAGTTGTTCTTGAAAATTTGTTTGTTATTGAAGTTGTTCTTGAAATTTGTTATCAAAGTTGTTCTTGAGTGTTCTAGCCATTCCAAAACACAACCCACACGTTTTGGGGAAAACGCTTATTATTGCTTTGACTAACTACTTGTCGGGACTAAGTAAATACTCGCCGGAAGGCTCGTATTTGTTGTGCTTTCAAAGTTGTTGTTTGCTTTAAAACAAAACCCGAATTCTAGGTGAGATGCTTAGTTTTCAAACATCTAGGTGAGATGCTTAGGTGGTTCTAAGGTGAGAGGCCGAGGAACGAAGGTTCGAACCCCAAAGTGAGATTCCGAGGGTAGTTCGTTCGAGCTGAGGGATTCCCAAAGTGAGAGGCCGAGGGAATTTGCTCTTCATATCCAATAACACAAAATCCAAAAAAAAAGGAGTTACATTTCACCGATTCCAATCAGAGTGTGAACTTGTGCCGGTGGATCCTTGTGTTCGAATCGAGTTCAATCACATCAAGTGGTATCAGAGCCCAACGGTGCGAGTTCCTCAAGCTTTCGGGGATGACGATCATCAACGACAATGCAAACGGTGGTAATCGAAACAACCAACGTTTGGATAGGCTTGAAGCCCAACTAGCTGAGATATTGAGAAGGTTTCCTCTCCTTACCTTGAACCCTCATGACAAAATCCAAGGAGGTAGAAACCATGCAAACCGGAATGAACGAAGCAACAACCAACGAGAACAAAATCTGAATAGTCGTGCCCTTGAGTCCCCGGATCGTATTCAAGCATCTCAACATGACGGCGTCGAAGTCGCGAGAAGTAGTTACCATGGTAATAAATCCGATAATCAATTTCCCAATGATGGCATGACAGATTCGAGGACGAATCCTTTTCAAGGGAAAGGGGATGATGTGATCCCCACCGGAGAAGAAATCATCGTCAATATGCCGGAACTAATCATTTTGCCACCAACCGTCCAAGTCAAAACCCAACCGGCACCTATCGAAATCAATACTTATGTGTTGGAGATCATGCCTAAAACTGAGCCAAAAATTATTAAAATGAAACCGAAAATGCTTGCACCGAGCATGCCAAATGGAAGCCAATTTTCACTCTCTCCGGCTAAGCTGTCAGGTTTGCGCACTCTCGGTAAAACGACTATAACTGAGGCAATATTTGGAATTAAAATACCCATGAGTACTACTTTGAAAGGTATTTTCAATATCTACAACTTTCTAATTTACTCAAAGTCGAGATTACAAGAGGAACAGGGTGAAAATTACCCTACATTGAAGCAAGTACGGTACTTGTATGGATTGTTGGGCAAGATCATGCATGGAGGCATGAAAGATGGTTATACAAAACATATGCACGTCCCACCCATACATATTTCATGCAGCATACCATGCTCATATTATTCATATATTATGCATGAATTTATGTATTAATCATGTGAAGGTCAACATGTCAACATTCAATCAAACATTGAAGGCATCTTCACACACATACATTGAATGGAGGCCAAGGTAGTTCAATGGTCTTCTTCTCCTTCAATATGGACGTCCAAGACTTGATTAGACCATCCTTGATGTGTTGTCCAAGTGAAGAGAATAGGATCCAAGAGTCATCTTTGATTAAAGGCCAAATGTGGCCATTTATGTGTTTGAATTTTCTAAAAAAAAGAATTCTTGAATTTCTTGCATTTCCTTTTGATAAACCTTTGATATTTCTAGCTTTTAATTAGGGAGTTTCTAGGCTGAGTTTTGTGGCTATATAAAGCCTTGTATCCTCCCATTGTAAGGGAAGTGAAGTTAAATGAAGTAAGTTAGCCTTTGTGCTTTTAAAGTTGTTGTTTGCTTTAAAACAAAACCCGAATTCTAGGTGAGATGCTTAGTTTTCAAACATCTAGGTGAGATGCTTAGGTGGTTCTAAGGTGAGAGGCCGAGGAACGAAGGTTCGAACCCCAAAGTGAGATTCCGAGGGTAGTTCGTTCGAGATGAGGGATTCCCAAAGTGAGAGGCCGAGGGAACTTGCTCTTCATATCCAATAACACAAAATCCAAAAAAAAAAGGAGTTACATTTCACCGATTCCAATCAGAGTGTGAACTTGTGCCGGTGGATCCTTGTGTTCGAATCGAGTTCGATCACATCATATAACTTCCAAGCTAAGGGGTATCTTGTTTATATAACTTTCAAGCTAAGCGTTGTTTATACTTTTCCCTTTCAGGTACATTATACAAACTCTACTGTTGTTTAGGCCTAGAGTATACCGTACACACTAACTATCTAATTGACGTGTGCAGGTTTGATTACAGTTTTCAACTACAAATTATAATATCTAAAGTAGGGCAGAACGCTTACGTGGTTCCCAAAGGTACTAGTTTTTCCTTGTTATTTGCATCCTTCTCAATCTGCTTGAAACTTTTAGGGTCGGAGTTCGCCGGGGATCCATCTTCCTCTCGAGTAATGTCGTCATCGGAAAAGGTAGTGTCTTCCCTTGCAAGTGGCACCGAAGTATCTTGGGACGCCATTGAATGAGTATGGGCAAAGTATCGGCAAAGCAGAGAATGAATTAGTTTTGGGAGATTAGATGATTCTAGGTTAGTTTTGACGCGCAGTTGTTCGGTTTGTAAATGGATTTGATCGTGCTAGATATGTATCTTTAAAATTTAAAGATAAAAACAATATAAGGATTCAAAACTTTAAAATTTTAGAAAAGTTGCCGGGAGGGGGAAATAGTACTTTTAAAACTGCCAGAATTGTGTACGCCAAGACATTCAAAAGAAATGAATTTTTTTTGCACAATTAATTTGTCATAATGATTAAACCAACGTTTATCAATAACTTAATCAAAATGATAATATTAATTTTTTACTAACAATGCACTTTTTATGGAGAAATCTAACCATTAATTTAAACTAATTGTTTAGGTGCACTTTATAAGGATTATATTAATTTATTTAGCATTAGGTCCACTTTATAAAGAGTAACTAGAATTAGTCTTTTAACTTACCACCACAAATTTTAATTTTCTTTATTATAAATATATGAAATAGTTATTAAAGAAACTATAAATATGAGAGTATTGTAGTTAGAAAGAAAACATTAGGCTCTACAATCATTCTCAAAGAAAGAAAACATAGGCACGTACAATCATTCTCAAAAAAGGTATGTCATGACGTAAGGTAAACCGTCTTCGTAATAGTTATTGCGTATTAAAGTTATAACTTTATCATAGTTTACTCATTAATTTTTGTTTATTTTTCAAGGTTTTATGCTAAATTCGTGATACGATGAATATGGACAACGAAGATCACAACAAAAAACATGGACGTGACTTTGATTTGAATTCTCCTACAACCGAAGATGTCACGGTCGATAAACAAAATGGGGAAGATATAATATTGGGATCAAAAGAAGATATCAAACGTACGGATGATGTAAGGTCAACTGCGGACAATAGTCGTAATCGAAAACATTATAGTTTTGATTTGAATCGAGATCCGGAAACTCAAGAAGCAATTCTGAGTATATGGAAAATAATAATTCCAAATTTTTTTGAATAAATACATATGGTAATAAATCACTTCAATTATGTGTACATTAATTTTGTTGTCCTTGTCTAAAAGATTTACTAGCTTCATGTGATATAGTGAGTGATTAAAATATGAGTTTATTTAAATTTTTTCAAATGCTCGTTTTTCTTTTTTTATTTGTTTACATATCTTCACCGTAATAACCATATCTATTTTAAATAGTCATATAATTGAACTTGAATTAATCTTTTATTCCATTTGAAATATAAGAAATTGAAAATAATTTTATATTATAACATTTAAACTACACAACTAAACTTATATGATAATCTTATATGGATCTATAGTCTCGGAAATGTATCATGAATTTAAGGTAATTTTTTTTGTGTCCAAGACATTTGGATAAAACCTAACATAAATATATATTAAATTAAACATAAAAGTATAATAATATCAAATTTAACTAATTATTATTTAAACTAGAATAGTTTTTGTCCTCCTATTAAATTGTTTTAATCATTTATTCTTATTTTGATCAAGTAAGTTACATAATTATTTTTACTTAATGATTTGGAATAAATAAAATTTACTGTACAATATAACAATATTTTCTTAATTTTAGGAATTTTTCTAATAGGTTAGTTTGTATTTTTATATTAACGATTTATTCATGATAAAAATTTAATCAATTATTTAAAAATATCATACTTACAAAATCATTTAGTGCAAAGTCAATCTATTGTTTTTTGGTGGGAAGGAGAGGCAGTGGTCTCCGGCGCATCTAAACGCGCTTTTATTGCATAAAAAAGGCTAAGTGATAATCACTAAGAGGATAGCCTAACCTCTTACATCAAAATATAAAAGGTTCACTATACCCTCGAGAGGGTCAATCAATACACTTAGTTAAACGGAAAAATAAATGTTATACTAGTTAAAAAAAAACACTACATAAATACCCTTAATGTAAAAATCTCCTAATAATCTTCTTCTTCTTCTTCTTCGTAGACTTCGTCTTCACAATCACCATCTCGGTCTAAATGCCCTTCATCTGAACTCGAATATGTGTACCTATCATCTTCATTTTGTACTTGAATATCAACATTAGGCTCCATATCATCAACAAAATCTCCACTTGGGTCTCGTAGATTGATAACAGTTGTAGCGTCGACTCTCGGCGCCCGAACTACTTCCTCAGGTTGATAAGCCTCTTGAATATCTGTCCACCGGTGTTCAACTATGCCTTGTGGCTTTGTTTTGCATACAGCCCACCAATTAGCTTGATTTTGTTTTGCTCCAGGATACGGCGCATAATAAACTTGAGTATCTTGTTGCGCCAATATAAAGGGGTCGTCTGCCCTATACAACCGCTTGTGATTAACATCTACGATATCATATTTTGGATGTACGCGCATGCCATTGATCGGATTAAACCAGCGGCATTTAAACAACACAATTTTCTTTGTCGGACTACTTGGATACTCTAGTTGAATTATCTCTTCAAGAAGCCCATAAAAGTCATGTGTGCCACCTGTACAGTCTAATGATCGAACCCATACTCCACTATTCATTGTGGATTTGCCCTCTTCTTTTTCCAATGTGTGAAAGGTGTAACCATTGATTTCATATGACGGCCACAACGTTATCATTGCTCTTGGGCCCCAGGATAAGCTTACTATAAGCTCGTTTGATACCTTGTTCTTGTCAACCTACATAAATGATTTTAGTGTGAGCCAAACTATATAAAATGTGCTAGTATGAATGCATTTTGATTAAGCAACTACATTACGAAAAGATGCTTACGTATGATTTAAACCATGGAACAAAATCGACTTCACGACTTCTATCGTTCGCTCCACCAACCTCATTGTCAAACTTCCTGATAATTATAAAATAATATTATAACATTGTCTATATAGGAACACTTTAATATAAATTTGTTTATGAAATAAAAATTACTTACAGAGTATATTCATCAACCTCATTACAGTTCATCAAAATACACGTCTCAATTGCGTGCTTCTCTATGGGGTTATCAGTGAGCCACCGTGTAATGGTTTTACCCATTCCTCGACCTGAGTAGTTGAAAATAGATATAGGAGAGTCAGTTTGAGATGTAACCTCGTTGGTGCGTCGTGGTTGCTTTCTTCTTGCAGACACTTTTGGTTTAAAGTAGTGCTCGCACAATGTGGATATTTCTTCAATAATATACGAGTTGCAAATCGAAGCTTCAACATGTCGCTTATTGCCAACTCTCTCACCAACTTTGTGCTTCAAGTGATATAAAAATCTGTAAAAGAAAAAATTACTCCAAATAAAATAAATTTAAACAAAAAAAATATCAGAACTTGACAATTACCTCTCGAATGGATACATCCAACGGTAATGTACCGGACCTGCAACTTTTGCTTCATAAGGCAAGTGTATCACCAAATGTTCCATCGAGTCAAAAAAAGATGGAGGAAAAATCATCTCTAACTTGCATAAGAGTAGTGGAATAGCCTTATCCAAGTTATCCATTTCGAGAACTGATAATGCCCCCGAGCATATGGAGTGAAAGAATAAACTCAATTCAGTGAGTGCTCCCCAAACAGACTCTGGTAACATTTCTCTAAAAGCAATCGGTATCAATCGTTGCATAAACACGTGACAATCATGACTCTTCATCCCAATTAACTTATAGCTATCCGTTTGCACACACCGTCCAAGATTGGAAGCATAACCATCTGGAAATTTCAAGGAATTTATCCACTCACAAACTTCCTTTCTTTGGGCTCTCGTTAAGGTATAAACTGATTTCAGTTTTGGGCCTTTGTAATCCGCATCAACTTGTAATTCAGGACGATCACAATACAATTTTAAATCTTTCCTCGCATTTAAAGTATCCTTTGACTTGTCACTGATATCCATCACCGTGTTAAAAACGTTATCGAAAACATTTTTTTCCACGTGCATAACATCAAGATTATGACGAATCAAAAGTGTTTTCCAGTATGGAAGTTGCCAAAATATACTTTGTTTAGTCCACTTGTGAAGACTCTTGTACCCCGGAGTAGTTGAACGAGGAGCTTCCATCACCGTTGGGATATCCTTAACACGGTCCCAAATAGCGTGACCACTTAAACGCTTTGGAGGAGAAGACTTCTCAACACGATTTTTGAGAAAAGCCTTTTATTTTTTCTGAATGGATGGTCAACATCTATGCACCTTCGATGATCATCAAACCAAGATTGCTTCTTGCAATGATGTAATCGAAATGATTTTGTCCCTTCCATACAATGTGGACAAGCCATCGGTTCGGCCGTACTCCAACCCGACATCATTCCATACGCTGGAAAATCATTAATTGTCCATAATAAGGCAGCTCGCATACGAAATGTTTCATTGCGGGAGATGTCAAATGTCGGTATGCCTTGACTCCACAACAACTTCAATTCCTCGATTAGTGGTTGCAAATAAACATCTATTAGCTTCTTTGGATTATGTGGACCAGGTATAAGGAGCGTCAAGAACATATATGGATTTTTTAAGCACATCCATGGTGGAAGATTGTATGGAGCTACAATGACGGGCCAACAAGAATAAGGTTTTCCCGATTGACTAAAAGGGTTAAAACCATCCGTGCATAATGCCAACCGAACATTGCGCGGTTCTGATGCAAACTCACTATATGTGCTATCAAAATGTTTCCATGCTTCACTATCAGAAGGGTGACTCATGATTCCATCTTCGGCTTCATGATTTGCATGCCATCTCATGTGTTTTGATGTATTCTCACATGCATATAACCGTTGCAACCTCGGTATTAAAGGTAGATAACGCAATTGCTTATATGCAACATCTTTTCCCTTGCTAGTGCGTTTATACCTATCCTTGTTGCAAAATTTACAATTTCGTAAATCGATATCTTCCTTTCAAAATAACATGCAACCTTTGGGACAAACATCAATTTTTTCCAATGGCATTCCCAAGTCTCGCACAAGCTTCTTTGATTGGTAATAATCATTGGGAAACATATGATCTCGAGGAAGACAATTTCCAATCCATTTAGAAATCCTATTATAGCAGTTTTCAGACAAGTTGAACTCAGATTTGATGCTAAGTAGCTCTGCGACAGAAGACAACACAGTTTCGTCTTCACATCCATCCCATAACGGCTTGTCTGCAGCTTGTAAAGCTTCCCAATATCTTTTCGAAGAGGAGACGTGATCTTCCATATCAACGTTCAAATCAGGTTGAATAATTGGAGATGTTCTATTCGCATTGCTTGACGAGGGAATAAAGGGTGTTTCACATTCATCTGAAGCGTCAAAATTACTGTTCCCCCCCAATGTTGATCCAATTGCGGACTACTTGTATCAAATACCATATGTTGTTGTGTCGTATGACGATCACATGCTTGCCTTCTTGGAAAATTTTGGTTATTTGGAACAGGATCCGACTCTGTTGCACGAGCTTCTCCGTGAGAAGTCCAACGATAGTAGCCCGACATGAACCCTTTCCTCAACAAGTGTCCCCGGACAGTTTCCGCGTCATGATATTCACAGTTTTCACATTTACGACACGGACACCGAATTTCTTTTGACTTACCGGCGTGCGATAATGCGAAAGCAATAAATTCATCAAGGCCCTTATAGAATGTTTCTTTTATTCTTGTATGTCCATGTTCCAATTTATCGTACATCCATTCTCGGTTCATCGTAACACTCAATTATATATGACCTATATAGTAATAAATACAAAGAAATTATTTCACAACGTTAACACATTATTTAAGATATTAAAGGGATTCACTATTTTAAAAAAGTTCAAATTATATAAATTTTAGAATATTTTAAAATATCCAAATATAAATTAATAACACTTTATATAAATTTTTTCCTACATTATATTGAAACCTTATCCGCTTCGATGATCTACCTATATCAGTGGCCTAATAATAATTAAACTACTATAATTGTTATATTGAACGAACGGTCCAGATCTATTCTCCTAATTAATACATTAACTATATAACAATATGTTTAGTTATAAATGATCTAAAGTGCCTAACATAAAATAAATTGTCCTATAAATATATTTTTTGAAACAATTTGATTTACTAGGCTTTTTCTAGTTTTGTGTTTAGTAAATGTACCCCTTGAGATAAGAGTGTGTAGAGTTTGAAAATAAATACAAAAGGTTAGGGTACATTTACTTAATTGAAACATTAAAAAGCCTAGTTACTACTCTACTTTTTCAAAAAAGCCTAGTTACCCAAATTGCCCTATATTTTTTTAAATAATAATGTTATCATTTATTTAATTTCATACAAAATCTGGATAATATTTTTTTTTTCTACAGTATCACTTGTTGAAGTTGGATTAACATTAAAATATTTTTTAATTTATCTTTGGCCTTGAGTTCAGCTCACTACTAATAAATTACATTTTTTTTTGGTAATTTACACAAACAACGTACAAATATAGCAAAAGGAGGGATCCAAAGTTAGAAGCACTTTAACTTCGGATAATAACCTCTAAAATTTTAGAAATGAATTTGTGCCTGCAGATCGAACAAATCATTGCAAGAAATCGAGCAATAAACCCTAAATTCAACAATTATGAACCATAAATTCACAAAACAATGGTTTCGAAACCGCAACAACACACATAGACAAGATTTGGTGGCTTGACTAGATCGATAAATACTGCAAAAACGCGAGTTTCGTTGACGAGTTTTTATTAAAGTTTCAAATTACATGTTCATATCGATTATAACAATTACAGTAGCACATTTTTTAAATTTTAGACATAAATACTAGAATTAAATATTAAAATAGGATTCAACACTCGGTTCTCTATAAATTAAGCATACAATTTTTATAAGCGAAAAAAATATACATACCTTTTTAAATTAAAGATGGAATTCAGATGATCGAATCTTCAATGTCAACATCAAATCGCTTCGAACCAAGCCAAAGAAGAATTGTACGTTGAAGAAAACTCGCGCCCAACAAATGGTTTTTTATGCTACTAAAAATTTTGAGTACGAAGTTTGCTGATTACCCATCACAATTGATTTCAATTTGTATTTATATGAAAAAAAAACTTAGAATTAATGAACAATAAAATTTAATTATAAATTTACCATATTCACTAACGGTAACAAAATCTCTTTTGATGAATTTTCCACCTTAAAATAAGGGGTCTAACGTTCCTATTTTGTGTGGTAAATGAAGCTAAAGAGCATACCAACGGATGGAGTTGTCGGAGGCGATACCAACGGATAATATCGTCGAGTATTACCGACCGACTAGACTGTCGTAGTATTACCAAGGGATACCGCCGTCAGAGTATTTCCAACGGACAGAGCCGTCGGTGTGATACCAACGAATAAGATTGTTGCTAATTGTTTGGGAGTTTACCGACCAATGGAACCGTTGGTTATTAATTAGATATGAAATTTACCAACGGATGGTAGGTTCCAACGAGATAAGTCATCGGTATATATTCGAACAACCTTATCAGTCGGAAAATATCGGTCGGTATTATCAATTTTTCTAGTAGTGTTCCACTATATTATCTATTAGTCATGTTTTCGAGTGGAATGCCTCCCAAATACTATGAAAGATCATTGGTGCAGCTCAACAAATAAGACTACTGAAGAAGATCATACATCAACTGCGTTATAATCAAGCAGTACAAGCTTTCCTTTAATGGGGTACATCTACAAAAGCTTATCTACACAGGCTTATGAGCAGTACCACAGTACATAACCATCGACCGGATAAGATGTAATAACTAGCAAGGCTTCTTTCGCCTACGCTGTACTGCACAACCTTCAATCTCAAGGACAATTCGTGTCGTAGCTTACAAGACCCAGCAACTCTGGTCCTTCTAGACGTGGATTGTGTTCAAAGCTGCAGAAAATATCATCGATTTAAATTAGAGATGGCAATACTCAAAATTGCAGCAAAATATCAGGGAAGACTGTGAAGTGGTGTGCTTACTTCTCCAAAGGAATGTGCTCAAAGGGACCAGTTGTAGGTATCGTTCCGCATAAATTGTTGTGGGAGACATCCCTGCAGTCAAAGAGAACAAGATTAACGGAAGACCAATACAACTAAACTAAATGCGTATCATTGTTGGTATTCGACAACTTACAGAACTTTCAAGCTACTAAGATTAGTAAGCTCCCTGGGTATTCGCCCAGTTAACCGATTATTGTTGAGTCGCCTGCCGAATCAAAAGGATTATCAGCACCTCATAAGACATATATAGGATTGCATGTAGCAACAAGTAAAAAATTTGCATGCACCACCTCTGTGTAAATAAAACAAAGGATCATTTGAATCATACTCACAAGAAGACAAGTGACTTCAATTTTGCTAGCTCGAGAGGAATGGTCCCAGTTAAGTTGTTGCTGTATAAGTCCATGCTAATTAAGGTCTTGGGGTTTCCGAGCTCAGAAGGAATTGTTCCTTGAATATTGTTCTTGTAAAGCTCTCTGGAACAACAAATTTAATTGACGAAAGGTAAAAACTTTCCTGCAAATAGGTTACAATTACAGCATAAAAGGGAAAACTTCAGTGTCTTACAAATATTGGAGATGTTCAAGTTTCCCAAGATCAGACACCAGATGACCGGACAGGTTTAAGTTGCCAAGGTCCCTGATCAGCAAAGTCGGAGGAAAATTTATAAGCTCGTGCTCATTTGGTGATAAGTGCTGAAATAAACTTTCTTAGCCCAAAATATATCACAAAAGGCATAAACTCATTCGAGGAAGCATGAGAATTGAGATGCACAACACAGCTGCACCAGATTCTAATCATGTACTTGTGCTCTATTATAGACAATTATCAGAGACCCAGATCTATTAGAGACAAGCTCAATTTACATGGAAAATCTTCCACCGTTTTACCAATTAGGGGTAAACTGAATTAATGTACACAACACAGCTGCCCCAAAGTCTATTCTGAAAGGGTGCACTTGTGCTCTATGACATATAAAACTCAATTTACATGGAAAATCTTCCACTATTATATATGATATATGATTGACAGATATGGAAGACATTATTTTACAAATTTTGTTCACAAGCAAGCAATCTTAGACCCAGATCTTTAAGCAGATACAATCAAGTGGGGATTTGTAAATTCTTTGAAAACTTCAATCTACATGTATCATTCAAAACCCAGAAGTTGGAATTCACATGTTGCAAGAGATAACCTAAGTTCAAGAATGTAAATGACAGCAAAATAATAAACCATGCAAATTAAATTCCGACTGTTCCACTACTCATGAATCTCAGTAGCACCAAACCCAGACCAAATCTCGAATATACGACAAATATTAACAAAAAAAAAAAAACAAAATCAATTTGGATTCATCCAAAGAGGAACGGGATTTCCTGACACGAACAAAAAATACAGTATATGCCAAAAAAATGAAGATAGAGAGAGAAAGCTCACACTCTGGCAACATGATTATTTTGGTCACATGTGATGTGAAACCAGGTACAAGGGTTCACAAGATTAGGATCCCAGCTCTCAAGTACCTTATTCGGATCCGACAAGCTCAGTCGGAGCGCATAAAGAGCATCTCCTTCTGAGTTACCTGAAACCAAGTTGAAAATAACCAACAAAGTAGTGACCCAAATAAATCCGGCTATGGCGGTGGATTCCATCTCCCTAGTTGCTTATCTTTCTTCCTCAAGTCAACTTCTAAATCACGTACTCGCTACCCAGAAATACAATTGAAGAGTTTCTACTCAACAAAAACAGAACCCACCAAACTTGAACGCAAGAAAAGTGACCAATTTTGGAGAGGGTGGAGAAGAAAAGTGCCTTAAAAAGTGAAGTATCTATCAATTTGTTTGGTACACATGAAGAGATTTGTGAATCGAAAGCTTGTTTATTTCATTGACCATGTAATGTTTATATAGGGAAACGTAAAGAGATAAAATAATAAACTAATAGCAAAAGATAAGCCCAATAATAAGAGATAAGCCCAATACTCTAAGAGATAAGCCCAATACTCTAACACTCCCCCTCAAGCGGGAGGTGTGGAAGAAATAACTCCAAGCTTGCGAATTAAGAAGTTGAAACGAGTAGGTCCAAGAGCTTTAGTCATAATGTCAGCTAGCTGAAGTGTGCCAGGAACATGTTGTGTCTGAATAATGCCTCGCTGAATTTGTTCCCTGATGGTATGACAGTCAATCTCAATATGTTTGGTTCGCTCATGGAATACCGGATTGTTGGCTATATGAATGGCAGACTGATTATCACAAAAGAGACGCATAGGAGCCTTGTGTGAAACCCCGAGTGAATCAAGTAGAGAACGAAGCCAAAGGAGCTCACAAGTAGTAGCTGCCATTGCTCTATATTCGGCCTCAGCAGAAGATCTAGAAACAGTAGCTTGTTTCTTGGTTCTCCAAGAAATGGGTGAATTACCGAGGAGAATGAAGTAGCCTGTAGTAGAGCGTCTAGTGATAGGGCAAGCTGCATAATCCGAATCACAAAAAGCACGAATACACAAATCACTAGAACGAGATAAGAAAATACCCTGATCAGGTACTGACTTTAGGTAACGAAGAACCTTTAAGGCAGCATCCCATTGACCACGGCGTGGAGCAGCCATAAATTGAGAAAGTATATGAACCGAGTATGCAAGTTCAGGGCGAGTGATGGACAAGTAGATAAGACGGCCAACCAAACGACGATATTTCTCAGGATCATCAAGCAGAGCAGAGGAATCTGATTGAAGACCATGATCAGCAGACATCGGAAACGATACTGGTTTGCATCCAAGAAGACCAGAATCAGCTAGAATATCTAGAGTGTATTTCCTTTGGTTCAACCATAAACCAGACGGTGTACGAATAATTTCAATGCCTAAGAAGAACCGAAGGGGTCCAAGGTCCTTCATATGAAAGCAAGCATGAAGATAGTCTTTAAAACGACGAATGGTAGCAGGATTATTTCCAGTAATGACTAGATCATCCACATATATCAAAATGTGAAGGATGATACCTGACCGTCTGAAGGTGAAAAGGGAGTAATCAGCCAAAGACTGAGAGAAACCATATTTCAGAAGAGCAGATGTGAACTTGTGGAACCAATTTCGTGGAGCTTGACGAAGACCATATAATGATTTCTTTAAACGACAAACTTGAGACGAGGTTCGAAAACCGGGAGGTGGTAGCATATATACTTCTTCATGCAGATCCCCATGAAGAAAAGCATTGTGAACGTCCATCTGATGAAGTTCCCAGTTATAGATAGAGGCAATTGCGAGAAGTAGTTTAACTGTAACTGATTTAGCAACAGGAGCAAAAGTTTCATTATAATCAATGCCTTCTTGTTGACGGTTTCCGAGTGCAACCAAACGCGCCTTATAGCGCTCAACCTGTCCATCAGAGTTGTATTTAATACGAAAAACCCATTTAGAGCCAATAGGTTTACGATCGAGAAGAAGATCAACATATTCCCAAGTGTTGTTGCGGTGTAAGGTTGTCATTTCATCCTGCATGGCCTTTTTCCATTTTGGGTTAGCAACCGCGTCTCTAAAAGAGGTTGGTTCTTGTTTCTGATATACAGAGTTAATAGCAGTAACATAGGCATGAGAAAAATGTTCATATGATAAAGAATTCTTTATGGAATACCGGGTACCTGATTTCAGTGGAGGAGAAGTTTCACCCGATTTGGAATCAAAATGACTTGCCTTTTGACAAACATAGTCTCGTAAAAGGATAGATGGTTTTGAAGTACGGGAGCTGCGACGGGGTGGGTTTTCGGTCGGAGCAACAGTAACAGGTGGTGGAGTAGGAATGATGGGTTGAGGGATTTCGGTGCCCATGAGAAGAGGGGTAGAAGTAGGTGGATTAGTAGAAGGAGGTGGGGTGGTTATAGAAATTGGGGAGGGGTTTAGTGGGGAGGGGTAGGGTGCATCAACAACAGGTAGGGGAGAGATGGCAGGGGAGCCCGCGGTAGGTGGAGGGATAAGAGGGAGGTCAGAGGGTTCCTGGGGGCCGTAGTATGCATAGGTGGGGGATCCGTGTCAAGGGGAATTTGTGGGAGGTTTTCTTGAGTGGAGGCTGTTGTTTGGGGGGTTTCTTGGTAATAGTCGGGGGAAAAATCAGTGGGATCTGCTATGGACTCTGTAGGTTCAGGAGAATTTTTCGGTTCGGAGAACGGAAAAATGTTCTCGTAAAAACGTGCATCCCGTGTTGTAAAAATTTCTTTGGTATCAAGATCTAACATTTTCCAAGCCTTTTGTGAAGGTGTGTATCCTATAAAAATGCATTTTCGACCTCGAGGTCGAAATTTATCCGAAGACCGAGGTATAAAGGAACAGTAAGCAAGACAACCAAACACCCGAAGATGGTCAAGATTTGGTGGAGAGCCATGAAGAAGCTCATAAGGAGTTTTGTGATGGAGGATGGGGGTAGGGGTGCGATTGATAAGGTAACATGCCGTAAGAACACATTCTCCCCAAAGTGAGACGGGTAAATTTGCGTGAAACATTATGGATCTAGCGACATTAAGGATATGACGGTGTTTGCGTTCTACCCTCCCATTTTGTTGTGGTGTGTAGGTACAAGAGGTTTCTAAATGGATACCCTTACCTTTAAGAAAAGGTCGAAGGGAAATAAATTCCTTAGCATTGTCACTGCAAAAGGTTTTGACACAAGTGTGGAATTGAGTCTCAACCATGACACAAAAATCTCTAATTAAAGTGGCGACTTCGGCTTTTCCCTTTATTAAATAAACTCAGGTGCAACGGGAGTAATCATCTAAAATGGTAAGAAAGTAGGAACAACCGGAAGTAGAAAGGGTGCGATAAGGACCCCAAATATCTAAGTGGACTAATTCAAATAACGAGAAAGCATGAGAACTGCTAACCGGAAAGGATGGTCTAGGTAGTTTGGCCCGGAGACATATGTCACATGGATGGGTGGTTTTGGGGATGGAAGGATGACCAAGGCGGTTATGGTGGGTGGTGGTGTCAATAGTGGTAAGGCATGAAGGGAGCGGAGAAGCGTTTGTCATCCAGCGAAGCCAGTAGATTCCATCACGAGCTTCGCCCACTCCAACCACTGTCCTCGAAGTACGGTCCTGTATAACACAAAGTTTATTAGTTATCATAAAAACACAATTCAAATCCGTAGTTAACTGATTTAGAGAAAGTAGATGACAATCAAGTCCTGGAACATATAATACTCGGGGCAAGTGAAGGGAGTTATTGAGTCGCAAGGTGCCTGCGTGTTCAGCGGATACTAAAGCTCCATTTGGGAGTTTAATTTGGCATGTAGTGACCGACTTGAGCGATGAAAGTAATGAACGATCCCCTGTCATATGAAAAGAAGTCCCCGAATCAAGAATCCAAGGGAATGAATTTGAACGGTAGGAGTTCAAAGCAGATATGAGAGTATTCCATTGAGTATCATTAATTGTAAGACCAATGTCTTTACGGTCCTCAAAGGTTAAGGGAACAGAGAAGGGGTAGGTGGAGTTAGCTTGTCCCGTTGCCCCAATAATTGTGGCGGTCATGATACCGACGGCCAAAGCAAAAAGTGTTTAAGGTTTTGTTTTGTGCGGAAGCGTAGGTTTAAGGAAAGCGCTCTGATACCATGAAGAGATTTGTGAATCGAAAGCTTGTTTATTTCATTGACCATGTAATGTTTATATAGGGAAACATAAAGAGATAAAATAATAAACTAATAGCAAAAGATAAGCCCAATAATAAGAGATAAGCCCAATGCTCTAAGAGATAAGCCCAATACTCTAACAACCCACAAACTCGAGTTATTTATATCGAAGTTTGGAATTTAATGAGTTACGAGCGATCAGCTTTGGGAATGGGGATTCAAAGAGCAAGTGCCGAGTGAACACCACAGAGTAAATACTAAACAGTTTTTTTTTTTTTTTTTTGATACAAATGTAAGAAAACTAGGTGGATCAGTTTCTAAACACCAATCCACCTAAACATATTCTGGAATCTCTTCAATGTGAATGTCGGAGTTGTGTCCAATTCTCAAGGTGGTTTCCAAATATGATTGATCGAGTTAACAAGAGTCAAGTTATCTCCTTCAATCTCGATGAATTTAATTCCAGTGTCTTTGGCCTTTTGGAGGCCATTTCGTAAGGCTAGAGCTTCCGCTTCCAAAACGGATTCAACATCACACCTGCCACTTCCAATTTCGATTGGGACGGCATTGTGATTTCGGATGATGAATCCAAACGAAAATTTTCCTGACGTATTTTGTGAGCCGTCGAAATTAAGTTTGTGATATGTGGAGTTTTCCACTTAATGTTCTTCTTTTCTCTTCTTGGTGATTTATTTACTTTGTTGTTCAAGTTTTGTTTTCTATTTGCCTCGTACCGCACTTCTATTTGGTTCAGAGCTATACCTTTTATATTTTCTGAAATTTTTGTTTTATTAAAAATATATTGATTTCTCGTCATCCATATGTTCCACCAAGTTACCATACTGAGTATCATTTCTTTATTTGATAATAAACCTTTCAAGTCATGGAGAGCCTCGGCAATTCTCCAATTAGTAAAATCGTATTTTTTTAAGATCGTTGTTATATTTTGACTTTTGATAGTTGATACCATAAAAGGACACTAGAAGAAGAGGTGTTTGGTGCTTTTAGTATGGTGATTACAGAATTCACAATTCATTACGACAGGGATCTTTTATCTGTCTAGATTTTCCTTTGTCGGTAGGCCATCCAGGGCTAGCTTCCATAAGAAGTTTTTAATTTTAGGCATAATGTCCATTTTCCAAATCCAAGATTTATCCGAAGTAACTCCGACCTTGTTTTTTTGAAAATATTCCAAAGAAGATTTAGTCGAATACCATCCTTCCTCGATCATTCCCTGACCAATATAATTTGTCCCGAATGTAACTATTGGGAAGATTATACCTTTTAATTTTTTCGATAATGTTTAGCGGTAGTATACTACTTAATTTGTTGATTCGTTGGATGGCCCAGGAGTTGTCCTTAATGTATGTTGACGTAAGTTCCACCCCGTTTACCATGTTTGTGTTTGTCACCAACTCTTGTAAAGGTTTATCTAGTATCCATTTATCCTTCCAAAATCTGATTGTGTTTCCATCCCCAACCCTCCATGTGAGACCTTTGTTAAATTCTTCGTTTAACTTAATCAGTTTCTTCCATTGCCATGATGCGTTCTTCCCGCATTTATATTCCCATAGACGGGTACCCCGTAGGTATTTTTCTTCAACAATTTTTACCCAAATGTTATCCGGTTCAGACAGAATTTTCCACAAAAGTTTCATTTGAAGGGCTTTATTCATGTCTTCTGATTTTCTGATCCCCGTTCCACCTAGTGAACGTGGTTTACAAATTTTATCCCAACTAATCAAAGGATGGAAATTTGGACCTTTATTCCAAAAAAATATATATTTAGTTTGTCCAATTCTGTATGGATGTTTGTCGGTAGCATGAATGCCTGCATGATGTAGCTTGGTTTAGCATTAAGGTTAGCTTTTATTAGAGTTATCCTTCCTTCTTGGGACAATGAAGAAGCTTTCCATTTGGTTAACTGTTGCTTTGTTTTCATAATTACTGAATTAAATGTCTCTTTGTTTACTCGCCCATTAAAAATGGGGCAACCTAAGTATTGTTCTAAATTTGTAGATAAATTTATCCCTAAATGGCCCTGGATTCTTCTTCTATTACTTTGATCAATGTTAGCCGTAGTTTGAAAACTGATTTATGGTAGTTAATGATTTGACCAGAGATGTCGCAATAGTCTCTTAATGTTGTGAGTACCAAGTTACTCGCTTGATTAGTTGTCTTGGAAAAGATTATAATATCGTCCGCAAAAGCTAAGAAAGGAATTCTAGTTCTATTCTTTGAGATAGGGAATCCTATAGATTTTGGATGTTCATTGGCCAGTCTTTGTAAATTTCTAGAAAGCACTTCTAAACAAAGATTGAAAAAAAGAGGAGACAGTGGATCTCCTTGTCGAAGACCACGTTGAGGGCAGAATAAATTGGTGGGTGAGTCATTAATTAGGATAGAATATGAGACGGTAGAGATACACTCGTGTATCCAATGTCTAAATTTTTGTCCAAAACTGAATTTTTCTAAGACTACTTTTAAGAATTCCCAATCTACTTTATCATATGCTTTTTCCATGTCTAATTTCATAGCCATGTATCCCTCCTTTCCTTTTTTTGATTTGAAACCATGGAGTATTTCATGAGCAATGAGGACATTATCCTGAATAACTCTACCTTTTATGAAAGCACTTTGTAGTGGATGAATAAGTTTAGGTAGGACTAGATTTAATCATTTTGCTAATATTTTCGAGATAATTTTATAAACCGTAGACACGAAGCTAATAGGTCTATAATGGGATGTTGATGTTGGGTTGTCATTCTTAGGTAGAAGAGCAATAAACGTATGATTAAGTTGTCTAAGAATTTTTGCGGTTCTATAGAAGCTCTTCACTGCTGACGTCACTATTGGACCGACAATGTGCCAATACTTTTGGTAGAAAATCGCCGACATTCCATCCGGTCCCGGAGATTTATCCGCCCCAATATTGAAAATTGCTTCCTTTATTTCCTTTGTGGAGAATGGAATTTCCAAGTGGTTATCATCTATTGCAGATATTTCTTGGTAAATAACTTGTAACAGACATTGCATTTTATTCTTGTTCATTGCTGACGCTTTGAATCTATTCTTATAATCATTTATAAATTTCTCATTTATTTCCGTCTCTTTTGACACTACCGTTCCATCACTTTTGGTGATAGTTGTGATTATTTTTTTATTTCTTCGTCCCGTAGCTTTCCTATGGTGAAATTTCGTATTCTTATCCCCAAATTGGAGAAATATCGATTTCGATCGTTGTAACCAATACTTATGTTGATAATCCACCAAACAATCTCTTTTCTTTGTTAATCTTCCGATTTTGTCATTCATAGTTTGATCAAACTGTGAAAAACTTTTCTTTTGAAGCCTCTCGAGGTCTTCATCTACTTTTTGAAGTTGTTTGTTGATGTTACCAATTTTTTCTCGACTCCATTGCTTAAGTTTTTGTTTGAGAAGTTTTGTTTTCTTTGCGAGATTAAACATGGGGGAACCTACGTATTGGGTTCTCTATACTTGTTGGACTAGATTTTCACAATCTTGCCTTAGTGTCCACATCGATTCAAATCTAAATGGTTTGTTCTTAAAACTGGTGTTGTCATTTTGAATGTAAAAGGAAAATCATGCAATGATCCGAGTTTGTGAAAGCGTGATTTCTGGTGTGTATGGTTGGATATTCTTGGATGATATTGATTGAAGTCATCACTCTATCTAATTTTTCATATGTATTATTATCACCCTCATTCTTTTTTTTCCATGTGAAAAGGTTTCCTTTAGTGGGTAGATCCAAAAGGCAAAATTGGTTCGAAAACTGTACTAATCTATCGAACTTACAATTGGCTGGAGTCACTCCGGCCTTCTTGTCTGTAGGTTCCAATATCTCATTGAAGTCGCCAATAAGAATCATCGGAATTTTTATATTATTCATTTCATTTATTAATTGTGTCCAAAATGGGTTTTCAATTGTTCGTTTGGGGGAGCATAAATGAAGATAATCATGGATTCGAAATTGGTATATACATTTGTATGTTTTACAAGTAGATATCGTTCACTTGCTTTAATAATCTCTATTTTTTCTCCTTTGATTTGGTATTCTTTCCAAAGTAGACAAAGACCGCCCGCAAAACCCATTGCCGGAATAAAAATGATATTATCAAAACCCGCATTCCTCGATAACCTCTCCTCTGGCTCGTCTTTATTTTTAGTTTCTGCCAACATGATCATTTGAATGTGCTCATTCTTACAAGTAATGTTTAAATTGGTCCAAAAATTCTTTTTCTTCATTCCCCTATAGTTCCAAAATACAATCTTCATTTTATACCTTGAAATATTATTGGGTGTTTAAATCCCATTATTCCAAACCTTATTTCCAATTTCAAACTTTTTCCTTTCGTATTATTAACCATTAATTCGTACTTCCACCCTAATTTACGGATCCGAGTATTGTCCCAACTAATAATGTGATTCAAGGTTACATTAGATTTTTGTACCAATACTCGATTATGTTTTGCGTAATAGCATCTCACGTAATCGATTTCTTTGAAAAAATAAAGGTAACTCACTTTGTTATCTTTAATATACTGCTTTACAGTTATGAATAGATTTTTTCCCATATCTTTTTTTTGGAGCAGATTGCGCTCAGGGGATGATTCAAACAGAATACATTGTCTTACTAATTCAGAGGTCAAACAGACTTTTAGCACACAACAAGGTGGCATACAAATCTTTGGTGAATCCCTTGCTTTTCTTTTACTTTTTGTCAAACTAAAGACTCTTACCATAAGAATAGTTTGAACTTTTTTAAATCCTAAATTATTGCAGCTTTGTACCTAATGAGATAAATAACACGAGCAATATTGTCGAAACAGTTGGTAGCATCTGCCCTTCACCGTACAAGAGCTTGCTTGCTCTTTATTGTTCCAAATTCCTTTCAATGTTGCTATATACGGCAATTGACCTGCAATCCTTAGAGAGAACCAAGATTCAGCATACAAACAATATAAACACAAGAAAATATTCATTGGTTTGGGTATCTCATTTTTAAGCTGTTTTTTCCTACTTTTAACAGCTCCATTTGTGATAGTTTGCAAACACATCATCATATTAATGTTTTCGCATACAATAAGGAGACAATTCATAATATTGATGTTCAACATCCATTTGTTCATATTGGTGTTCAACACCCAATTGTTCATATAAGACTTAGGTCTTCTTAATCTGTCTTCAGCCAATCCTCCGGCTTTGAAGGATTTTGGTTGTTCACTTATGAAGTTTTTTGATTGAATATAGAGACTAAAATGGAGAGTAAACTGAGCAGAACTATATTATGATTGGTGTGGTTTTGATTTGATGGAAGTTTGGTCTTTACATATGTAGAGACTCACACAATCAAACATGTGATACGCAAGCATTACAATGTCAATTTGGATTAAACATGAATCTAAATTCGATGCATCTGATATTATTTTTTCTAAGAAATTCAGAATAGATTCAAAAAGAGTAGATCTAGCGTAGTTAAGGCGATTCGGGTGTTTACCTTTACTCATCATAGAGTACAACATTTTCTCCAGTTTTGCCATTGAAACCATCGGCATCTGGACCTCCGGTATTACCTCCATGCGTTTAAACTTCGTGAACCCAATAGGGTCTAAATAAACATTAGAGTAAGTGAAATATACTGAGACTTTTTCGAAAAGGAAGATATAGAGAGCACAAGTCTTATTGAGAATCCTCTTCATGTGTTCCAATTGTTTTCGTTTTTCTGGGATTTTCATCTCAATCTCCACAAATAGACGAGATTGGTGGTTGATCATGAGGGAATCAATATTCTTGTTCTGACAGGCAACGATGTCCAGCTTCCATAAGCGGTTTTTGAAACTCCCGCTATTCACCACATACTTTGGTTCCTTTGTTCTATCTTGAGGTGTTATTCTTTCATGGACTACAAGTAAAAACTGCTTCTCGCAAACATTGTGTCTTCTCCTTTATCTGTTCACCGAGTTCGATACTCCTAATCAATAATGCGTTTACAATCTGAGGTTGTTGTTTGTTTTCGTTCTCATTAACCTTCTCCCTTTCCTCCTTATTCGACATATCACACACGAATAAGCTATTCCTTATTGGTGGAACTGGTTTATTTCTCAAAAGATTTTGAGCTGTGTTTGTATACCTTACTCTACAGTCGGTTCTTGTTTATTTGAAGCTTGAAACTCTCTGATGTTGTTCTAACACGATTGTCCCTGTTTTCCTCTCGAGTGCAAATTCTAGCCTTACCCATCTGTTATTCAGCCTACAATAGTTCGTGAAAGAGGACAGTTGACACAAAAAGAATGTAACTTTATGTACAATAGAGTACATACCAACCATTTTCTCAAAACTATCAAGACAATGTAAGATATCATTAGTTCTAAAAACTTACATGAGATATTTTCTGGGTTTAGTCAAAAGATTTTTGTTATCACATATCCAACAGGAGTCATTGTCGCAGGATATAGGCCTATGAATCATTTTACTAGAACTTTGATGAGCTTTAAAAAAGGCATACTTACCGTTTTGTAATTTGCTTGAGTCGGGTAGTGTGTTGTTGGGTCTTTGTTCTTTAACCTTTGGAGTCTCCATCAGTTGGTCAGTCATAGGGATACCATTTTTCCTTTCAACTACGGAATTCACATACATTTTTCAAATTTCCAATCTGGTTTATTGTTCTTGGAGTCTTGTTAATCCAATTGTTTATGTTTTTGTTGTAAAAGTAGGATGGCTCCTCACCCCAACCACCAATGGTCTATTCTCCCCTTGAGAGCAAGCAATACATTTCCTCAACCCTCTTTTTTGCTTCTTTGTACAGACCTCCACAAGACCAAACGAAGCAACAACTTTTCCATGTTTGCGAAGAAAGGAGTGCTGGTTGTGAAATTTGTTGTTTTGGGTATAAGGGTTATACAAGTAAACCAAAATATTTTCCTCTTGTTCATTGCATCGATTCACAGGAGACATTGTATTTGTTGTTTGAGCAGTGATGGAGAGCCACCACTCAGGGAGTATCAACGCAGATGACGCTGACTCTGAAGGGGGGAGATAAAAAAACTTTAGAAATCTCGAACAGGGACACGAGGGACTCCGGAGAGATATCGAGAGGGGACTTCTTTTTCCTTGCCGCCGCCAAGTAGAGACTTCAAATAGTTTCTTCCTTCTTTTGTCCTTGAAAGTATTGTTGCTGAAACTTTTCTTTCCATGACAATGGTATTGAAGCTTTGGAGTTATGGAGTGGAGAGTAGTATACAGATGAATGAGAGCACAAGCGAAAGGGGTGAATCTCTCAGATCTGGACATCGACGATTTCAATTTTTAGGGTTTTGTTTTGGCGGCGGTGGCTCCAAAGGGTTGCTATGCGCGTGAGGCGCGTTCACTGGGCGGATTAAAGGGTTTCCAATTTCATTGATTGAAGGAACTGATTTCCTATCAAATGTAAAATTATGAAGGGTTTTTTTTTTCCAACTACGCCTTTTTTATATTTTGGTTTAGTAACTAGGCACGCCTCTTTTCTCTCTCCTCTACTTCGCTTCGAAAACCTTGTTGGTTCGCTTCCATCTCTTCTCTACTTCGCTTCCATCTCTTGCTTATCGATGGCATTACTGTCTGGATTCTCATGGATCTTCCTTCGGATCTGCTCGATCCAACCTACAGTCTTCTTCCTCTACTTCGCTTCTATCTCTCGTCTTCTAGGCTCGTCCCTGAGGCCAGATCTAGATCCAAATCCAGATATATATAGCTTCATCTCCTTCCTCTGGTATTGTTGTATTGGAATAACTCTGGTATTGTTGTATTGGAATTACGTTGAATTCTATCGCTCTGTGTTCTTGGTTTTGCGTGGTCCAGCTCCTAGACCTGCACCAAAAAGGGTGAAGTCAATGCTTAACCTTGATAAGCTAGATGATTTTATACAGACGTGGGTTGATTCAGATGTCTTGATTTTTAATACTGGCCACTGGTGGACAAAGACAAAGCTTTTTGATCTGTAAGTTTCACATATTTCATTTGCCTGGAAAAGAAGTTCAAGCATATTGTTCAGTTGAAAAAACTTCTCTACAATTGATTTTTTTTGCAACCTATATTATAAATTATATAAATTTGAACAAACTATCTTATATAATATTTTATAAAAAGTAAGGTGTTTCTTTATGTGTTTTTTACAAACATTTCTCATGCCGAAAGATCTAGATGTAAGGTATTGTAAGTTAAAAATTATATTTTTTTTTTATAAAATTTTTGTTAGTGATAAATTAAAAAAATATTTAATTTTATTTTTTTATAAATATATTATTAGTTTTCACTTACACAACTTGATGACATTTTATTGAAAAACATCAAATATATAAATACACCCGCACCTTACCCACATACACAACTTTATGACATTTTATTCAAAAAAACATCAAATGTGTAAAGAAACAATTTGGTTTACTAGGATTTTTCTAGTTTTGTGTTTAGTAAATGTACCTCTTGAGAGAAGAGTGTGTAGAGTTTGAAAATAAATACAAAAGGTTGGGGTATATTTACTTAATTGAAACATTAAAAAGCCTAGTTACTACTCTAGTTTCTCAAAAAGGCCTAGTTACCAAAATTGCCCATATATAAATATACCCGCACAAGGTGCGGGATATAAACTAGTTTATTATAGGAACAGGTGTCTAGTTACACTAGGACATTTTTCGTATCCGGGCTAGTATTTAGCTAAAATTTTGTCTGTATTTTCGGGTTGGATTTAGACAATGTTTTATTCAAAATTCGTCCGTTTTCTAAGATCGATATAGTCCAAGTACGGGTCTTATGTTGTATGTTTTGTTCGAGCCTGCTTTTTAACTGAGACTTGGGTGGACCACCAATATCTTTTTAATCAAAATAAAATTATACCAAAATATATAAATTAAAAAGTAGTCTTTTTTTTACTAAGGAACAAAAACAAAGTATCCTTTTTTTTTAATAAAGGGAAGCGGTTCGATGCATTAGACGCCACACCATTTAATGGATTAAAAGGTCGAACAAATCGGCTGGCAGACTAGTTGTCATGAAGAACCTAATCAAATGAAAAACAAAGAAAGACAAAAGTACACCAGGATGATCCGGAAGCAGAAGTCTTCAAGGGAAAGGAGAAGAAGCTACTCACCGGGAAGCGGGGAGAACAAAATCCGTCATCGAAGGAATGCACAACAAAAATGTCTAAGAAACAGTTGTGGACAATTCATATTTGGACTCGCAACAGAGCCATCAAGAGTTGATCACAAATCAACGACCCCTCCTAGACAAACAACTCAAACCGCCACCATAACTTGATTCAAACTCGACAGACGTCACACAAAATCGAAAAACCTCACACGTATAAGTGTAAGTCTTTGAAAAGAGGGTTGGTAAAACTATGCCTTTTATCTGCCTTTTTCTGTAAGGAATTGCGTCAATAGATTTAGTCGGAAATGGAGGCGGGTTTCGTCAAATAATTTTTTTAAACATTAAAGTTACAATTGGAAGAAACAACCTCTCTTTACGCAACTTCAAACTAAAGTTGAGAAAATTATTAAAGTTATTTATATATATTTTATCCAATTTTTTATCTTAAAAATAAGCCAAAAGTAGAAACAAGCCCATTAAAAAAATCCTTGCTAACCTCACTATCCGTGCCATTAAAAATCCTAGAGTTCCTCCACCTCCAAAGCTACCATAGGGTAAACACGAACAACACATTCCATCGAATACTATCATCACTAGTTTCTTTAATAGTTAGATTCTCAAAGAACCAATCTTTCGAATGTAGCAAATCGAAAGAATAAGGTGCTCAAGAGGGACATGAGCAGCCAAATATTATGTGCACGGTTGTAGTCCTGCAGTAGAAGCATGATGGACTCAACCTCCGAAGGACATGAAGCACATAAAGAGTTATTTGGCATGTGACATCTATGTCTCTCATGATTGGTTAGCACCACTTCTCAACTAAACAACAAACCAAAAAATAAGATCCTTGCATGGATCTTAAGTTTCCAGAACACTTGAATAGGCCCTCACACAAACCCTCATGTTGCTTGCGTCCGCAAATGAGTTTATAAGCATAAGAAATAGAAAAGTTCCCCCTAGAGTCTCCCATCCATCTGATAGTATCGGGAGTATCGACATCCCCATTAATAGTGACTACATCAAGACACAAGAAGCAAGTATTAGAGATTATGCAGATAAGATATGACCAATCCTAACCTCCTTGAAAAGACCAAGCATTACTTACAAGCAAGCTGAAGTCCGTAAGAGTAAGCGTCAAAACACATAAAAATTATAACGGTGCCGGTCCCAACCATTTATCCTTCCAGAACAAGACAAATTAATCATTTGAAACACTCCAACCTAAATTTTTAGCAATGACCTCATTATAACAGTGGATCAAACCCCTCCATGTAAAAGAAGGCCCAGGTTTAGCAACAAGGCGGAATAATGGTAATTGAATAATAAATATTATACGGGAATTTTGGCTCTCCAACTTCCGCTTCTCCAACCTCCAGACGAAAAAATTGCGCTTTGTGGAGTCGTCATTGAAATCATCTCAATTGAAAGCAGTTATGTCGTCGGACATCTAAACGAAAACTCTCATCGTAGTTAACCGCCAAAGATACCTCCGGGTTTTTATAATCTTTTTCTTATGCACAAATTGCTTTTGTAAAATATGTAAATATATCAGATAGAATTTGTTATTTGTTTTTGTTTCATAAAATCAACGATTTTCTCCATATGTACACTGATGATATGACTCGGTTGAAGTATACTAACTACCTCCGGGTTTTTATAATCTTTTTCTTAAGCGTTGTGAAGTAAAAAAGAATTGTTTTGTAGTGTAAATCTTGCTTATGATTTTAGTCTGCTTGAAGTTTGTGTACTCGTCTTATATTTGCATGTGATTTTGAATGTCTTGTATTGAACTAAATATCCATATGTACACTGATGATATGACTCGGTTGAAGTATACTAAGTTAACATTCGATATTTTGTGTTTGAATGATGTCAGACAAGTGTTATCCCTTATATTGATGATTCTGTTTATATTAATTATTTGATTGAAGAAAGAAATGGCTAGAAGCAAAACAATGCCTATCAAACCTCACATGAGGAAACAAAAGGATGAAACTGGAGTAGGTTCATCATCACAAGTGATTTTTTATGTTGTAATTTTATGGTATTCATAATGTGTATGTAATAGTCAATGAATGTACATAAGAAGTAGTTTTATGTAATTACTGTTAGTCATGGTATAATTGTGTATGACAAAAGTAAGTATACAGATTTTATGTGTACACTTCAAAGTGGTAATACATCATGTAGACATTTATTTTATGTATAGACTGGTAGTCATTGTGTATTTATGTATGACAAAAGTAAGTACATAGTTTATGTGTACACTCCAAAGGGGTAATGCATTATGTAGACATATTTTTATGTATTGACTATTAGCCATGGTGTATTTGTGTATGACATATGTAAGTAATGGACATAGTTTTATGCATGATAGAAGTAAGTACAAATATGTAAACACAGTTTTATGTACTAACTGTTATACTTGATAAATAAATAAGTAGTAGAAGATATGAACATAATAGGATGTGTTATTTACACAATGTTTTATGTTTACAAAAGGAGTGTAATGCACTATGTAGACATAGTTTTGTGTATTTGACTGTTAACCATGATGTTTTTTATACAACACTCTATGTTTTAATTATGCCTTGTTTTATTTTATAATTTGTGTACATGAAAAAATATGGTGAACATAATTGCATAGTACTTGTCTATGACAACATCGTGTATAAACTGTTGTGTACATATTGATCATGTATTTGTGTATCACAACATTATTGTGCATTCTAGAATATACTACATGTGATGTTATTATTTACATGTGTATATAGGCTAACATGGGTGGATCATACACCCAAGATGTGTCCAAACTCCTACGGATTGATAATCCACAACTCAAGGTATGTCATTGTAACACCACAAATTCAAAGAACTCAGAGAGCTACTGGTTAGGACCTCACAATGGGTCCCGACCTTAGTTTGACAACAATTTTACTAGGATCTTACAACAAGACACAAAAGTATTAAAAACATTTGAAAACTTTAAACAATATATACATGAAACATATGTATCAGCCTTACAAATCAAAGGTACTAAAACGACGCATATGAAGTATATAAGACAACCTCGTCCCCAACTAAATGAGTACGTGGACCCGGCTGTCCATTCCCTCCGGATCTCTCTACAACTGTCGTAACCTGCAAGGCATCTACAAGCGGTATAAAACCGTTAGCTAACATTCTATGCATAAGTATAAAGGTAAAAGCACAATCACACATCATACACAATCAACATGCAACACTCAATCCTTTTATTATCTTTAATTAGGTGATAGGTCATTACTAATGATACTTATTTTGTGACACGAGGGATTCCCAAACCTCGCCCCTGTCCCCGTTTACCAACGCGGAACGGTACTAATGCATCTGACCGTCTACCGGACTGGGCTGGTCGCAGGGAACCTCCTAGACTCTCGCAAGAGCTAGGCAGATGATGTCACGACCCGTTATCATACACTTGGGTCAATTACGTAAATAATAAAGTCGGCCTAATCCAGTTTCGTTGATTATCATAACTAACAAACACCACTCATACACATTACACTCATACAAGAAGTCAACTAAGTAAGTCCGTGGACTTACAAGAATCAAATCTCGACTCTCTTAATCACAACTCAATCTGTAACTGTATAACTCGGTTGCCTGTCAAAGGAGACAAGTGTGTCAGCACACTTTTTAGGTAATTAGAAGTCTAAGACTTCTAAGATAGTAGATCCTATTAGAACAAAATTTAATACAGTACCAATTTATGGTAAAAATGACTATTTTACCCTTGGTCCCAAAACTTCCAAAAATTCCATATATCATGCCTAAACTCTTATTTGAGACTAAAAAGTCCTATTCTAACTCCTAAAGATGAGTTTGGTTACAAACTGGCAATTTACCTATTTTCCTATTTTCCGAAAGATCGTTAAGGTCCAACTCCAGCTTCAAATATGAAATTCGAATAAACTTATAAAAATTCAAAAATAGTTATCTAGATCATCTATGATATCCAATCTACTCATAGGAGAAAGAATTTCTTAAAACTGTTAAAGCATCACTTCTACAAAAATTTCTAAAGTTGGTTACAACACTTAACAAACAACACATTGTCTTAACTTTGAAAAATTCATAACTCCTAAACTACTCGCTGGATTTATCCCAAATTTTGATATGTTCTACTATAAAATCTATCTATAATATATCCAAAATTCAGCCGCAAAGGAGATCAAAATCCTATTTAAAACTATCTCACAAAACCGAATTTCAGCACAACAAAAAAACTGCTTACGACTACATCTTTGAAAAAATCATAATTCCCAAACCACACGCTGGATTCCTCTCAAATTTTAATATGTTCTACAACAATATGTCAACCATATCATATCCAAAATTCAAGCCTAACGGAGATCAAGAGCTTATTCAAAACCATCTCACAAAACAACATCACTTGCTGTTTTCCCCAACACTCAGCACATATATAAAAACTGCATGAGGCGTCAACTTTGGAACACAATAACTCTTAAACCGTAACTCCGATTCTTCCCAAATTTTAGTATGTTATACTATGTACTACTGTCTATGACATATCTGAAAACTAGCCAAAAAGAGGTAGTCTAGCTTACCCAAAATTGGACTCAAAGTTGGTTGTTCATCACCTCCGAAAATTCCGGAAACATAACCAGTCCTCTTCCATGGCTGTTGAATGGTTTTAGCTACAATTGAGGGTCCTCATCAGCACTGATATAGAGAGGTTAATGAACATGAGGGGAGTAAGGTCCTTACCCGACGATCGAGACCCGACAGGCACCCGTGCACGAGGACGAAATGGGAAGAACAACCTTCTGTACACTGCTCCTTGCGGGTCTGGACTTCCGCCTCTGCAGCCTGGCGCCAGCGATTCGGATCTAGCGTCTCCTGCAAATCTGGACGGTCGTCCTAGCTGCTGTGTCCACTGTTCGCAGAAGGTGAGGGAAAGGTCCAATCCAGGGGCTTCTGTTGCGAGATCGAAGGGCTGGAGAAGGGTGCTGCTTTTGTCGAGTCTGCAAGAGGCGAGGGAGAGGACGGAGCGAGGATGGCCGCCTGCAGCCCAGCGCTATTGTTCGCTCAGAGGCGGACCATGGCTGGAGAGATGAACAACGGGTGGAGAAGACGCCGGCTTGGTGGCGGAGACGATTTCTACACAAGATTGTTTGGATCTCGACAATGGCTGGCTTTGGTTGCGTGCAAAGGCGAGAGGGAAGGTCGCAGACGCCGTCACCATCGAGGAAGAGAGGCAAGGCTCGAAGAGATCTTCTGTTACGTGAAAGGAAGGCGTCTAGGGCTAGACTTCGCCGCTGGGCTGTTTGAAGCTAACGGGCTGGAGCAATGATTCAGTAAGCAGCAAAGCAGCGTCCTGGGCTGCACGTCCTGGGCTGAAGCGAGAGATTCAGCAAGCAACAAGGCAGGAAGTTGGGCTGTCAACTGGTTGTCTAGGCCTTGTCACAGGGTTGTCGGGCTTTGTCATGGCCTCGTCACAGCCTTGTCATGGTCTCGTCTAAAGTCGTCGTTAAGAATTAATTATAAGAATTAGGGTTTGATATAATTCTATCATTTTATGTGAATTAAATTCTACATAAAATAATAAATAATTATAAGAATTAGGATTTGATATAATTCTATCATTTTATGTGAATTGAATTCTACATAAAATGATAAAATTTGTGAAGAAAGAAATACTAGATAGAATGGGAAACCGTCAACGGCTCGAAGTCCGATTTGATTCGAAATTAAACGGAATAAAAATTCCGGATATTACATCAGTACCCCCTTAAAATAAGTTTCGTCCCGAAACTTAGAACAAGGTACTTAATTAAACAACTTCCATAAATAAACTGGTATGTCGTAGTCTCACTAAATTTTTAATCATTTCCTAAACTTCTCTAACCCTATCAAAACGTAACGAAAAAAAAACTGGTCGTTACATCAGATCCCCCTCAAAATAAGTTTCGATCCGAAACTTAGGGTAAAACAATCTTGATCAGCCTTTAAGGCACCAAAAGGGTGTGTTTGATCACTACGCAAAAGTCTCGTCGTTCCCACATCTAAGTATCCCGCACATCAAGGTTACCAAAAGAACACATCACTGACTAAACACTCAATCATGAAATAAACAAGCAGTCAAACAATATCACACATACAAGGTCAAGCCCTAACTCGTCACTCTCGAGGTTACAACTATCGCTACATATGTCTTTGAAAGGTTACGTCTCTTACTATCCCCATATCTTAGGTAGTCTTATCAGCTTTTCCTAAAACCACTGAATCTTAAATCTTTTCAGGTACTTAGATCACAAGCGTTTGTTACCACGTTCTAGAGTGGTTACCGGATATCTCACCGGTATCATCCGGCTCAACTGTCCGATCCTCTAATCTGATTACCTAACTCGTGTCTGGTAGGTATCTCTCCAACTGAAATTCTCAAACTCAGTTCCCAAACTTAGTCTCCGTGGAAACCTAAAGCTACACTCTCCAATAGGGTGAGGAAAACTAGTCCATCAGTCACTTTTAAACCGCTTTAAAACTTCCAATGGTTTTCCTTACACAAATCACTTCTAGATCCTTTGATGACCCTACGGAAAATAATCTATACAACTTCCAACCCTTCATTATGACCACTTGCTTTCGGCCTTCTGAAAAGGTTCTGACTACACAATCAGGTTCAAGGTCTTGGACATCCACCAACACTTACCAAGTGCTCAATGCTCTTCGTATCACGACCCACTTGGTCTTGTCTTTTAATATTACTAAGTCATCCTATTCCTCATGTAAGGAATCGTCACCTTTACCTTTTTCAGGTCTAACACTCGATACAACTAAAATCAAATCTAGTGGTCATCCTTTTTGTTCACTTGGCATTGTTATATTATTTATAGATCTCTAATATATCGTTAGCTCTAACTCAGGCTTCCTACGCATTACCCAAGATCTTAAGTGACATAGAATATGTCCGGAATGAAGGTATTAGACACAAAGTGATCTTATATCACAATTATTTGATCATAAGTACTCGATAAATGCTAACACACCGTCAACATTGAACTCTTGTATCCTCCACTTTTATCGGACTAGTAATATCCCTCTAACTCGAAACGTAACTAGGCTCTGTTCCGACATAACATTATACATAAAATCTACTCCGAGATTATGCTTTCTTTAAGCACGGTTACTAGGTTGCAAGTATGCTCCTGTCGCTTCTCTTTCTTATGTATCTTCAACTCAGGATGATGGTTACTCACTTGGAGCTTTCTAGTGCAGGACATGCACAATACTTTTATTACATAATTAATTCTTTCCTAATCCATCCAGAAAACTCACTCTAAAGTATTCCATTAGTATGAAATTCCAAAACTACTTGTCTGGCAACATGTAGCAAAGCCATCACTCTTCACTCGGATCCACAATAGGGTACCAGTCTCCTTCTATTACCTCTACATGCCTATAAGTTTCCGTACAACATTTCTAGTCACTCACATAGCCTATCTCACGTTTCTTCCAACTAGAATGCATTTCCCCGACTATCACAATCTTAAACTTGAAACGACATCCATCAGTACCCTTGAGCTTCTTGTTTGTGGGTTAGGACCCACCACACTTCCGTTGCGCTACTCTGCTTATCCTGCTGTCACTCATTAATCCTAAGGACCTTTTCTGTAAGTATAAAATGATTGACCTCAAAACTCTTTCTTCCAATTACACCATGAGTCGTATATGGATGAAGTACCAAGTACCTTCTTTACTTGCCTTAAGAAAATAAAACAACGATTGAAAATCAACTTCTTCCGTTTACTTTCTTAATTCTTCTACCACGGATCCAAACTCCCCGACTTAACCGGATTTTGATCTTAACTGGCCAAGAAGTAACCCTTAAAACGTTTTTCTTTATACCTTTAATTCATCCAAGAAAGTTGTAGTTGCCTACTTGAGGGAATCCTCTAAGGCGTCAGTAAAGCTACTCCATAGATCCACATTCACAAATATCTCTTCTTAACGGCACATAACTCGTCAATACCCAACAATACTTGCACGTCCTTGGTTGACATCGGTCAGCCTATAATTGACTTATCTCAATTTCATACCTCTACTAGTATTAAACTTTTGGTGCACAACACCTACTAGATTAATCCTTTTATCCTTCTTTTAGTTCGTCTTATCTTTCACTCTTCTGCTTCCTTTGGAACAACTCTCTTTCTCAAGTCTCACTGTGCCATTCGCCTGCCGTCAAAAGTTATTCCTAACACTCCACGATAGATGGTAAGCGTCTTGTAGTTCCGATGGCTTTTAATTACCTCCCAATTGTAGTCCTTTTACAAGGACCGTCTGTGTTGATGACCTATGTTCTGTTATAAATGGGGGTTACACTGGGCTCTTGAGTCCACCACACGATCCTCACAAGCACAGGTTCCTTAATCGGCGTTGTTTGTAATATTTCCTTCCAATCCCTGTTGACTATGTTACAGGGTTTCGATCCTTTCGATACCGGCGTTGTGATTCTTCTAAGAATTCTTATCTTTAAAGAAGACAAAACGTCTTCAGGCTTGTGAAGTCTACCTTTCGCTCTTACATTAAGTTATAAGTCTCCATTCCGTGTTACTTGTGACCTGTCAAAATTTTCCTTAGCTAGTAGGTAAACAGTTGCTCACAAAAATCCTTTTATACTTCTTTAGTTCTTCTACCTTCCACCCTTCCGCTTCTTATGGGATAACTCCATTTCTCTAGTCTGATTCTGTCATTCATCTGGCATAAATAGTCATTTCAAGTTTTCACGATAGCTTACAAGCGTCTTTGAAATTCTTATGGCCGTAATGATCATCCACTTGTAGTTCCTTTTGCATGGACCATCTGTGTTGATGGCTTAGGTCCCGTGATAATTCGGGTTACCCTGGACTATCGAGTCCAGCAAGGCCGTTCTCCCATGCACATTTCTTCACTGGAGTTTGTGGTAATATGGCCGTCATGAAACTCCATTGACCCTGCTACAGGTTTTCATCCGTTGGATATTGGCGTCGCGGTTTCTTTCAAACTTCTCATATCTCTGAGGAGGTCAACACCTCCCCACACTTATGGGGTCTGCCTTTTTCGCTTTTACACTCAATTGTAGGTCTTCATTCTGTGCACCTTAGATTCTCACACCCGGATTGACACTCTGTCTCTTCTCGTTTCTCATGCCCATACTGGTCTATGGGGCATCCGCCTCGATTGTAATGTCCTTGATTCCGCAATCTTGGTTGTACTCAATTCTACTTGTCTCGTTCCAATATTATTATCTCTACTCCGCACTCTTGTAGTCTCTTGCATAGTTCTTATAATTCATCTCTCGGCTTCATACGACCAAGTCCCTTGTATGACCTTCTATTTCTTCTATCTGAGTTGACTCGGGAATTCTTCCTCATTTGATTGTACTTATGGTCAACATTATCTCCACATCTTTACTTCTTCGCCTATTAGTTCTTTGGATGGTTAACAAGGGTTACTAGGACGCCTATCCGAGTATAATTTTTGATACAAGGTCTGAGTCCTTTGTCTCGTGTTGAAACTCTTCAAGTCTGCTACCGATTTATCATGAGGCGATAATCGCTTCATGATATCACAACTAAAGGATATAATATATCCTTTAGGATACTAACATGCTACACATATACATATATATAACATACATTAATACACATCATAATAAGTCTATATGTTAACTCATATTCATCCAAGTTGTAGAGATCCACGGAGAGCGATGGTAGTCCGACGTACTACTAACCCAACAACCCGACTATGCGCGCGTGTGAAAACATAAATCCGCTTTGAAAATTTTAGACCCCTTTCGGGTTCTAGTTATTTTATACATTTGGTCTTTCAGAAGATTTCAAGTGCCATTGTTGCCAACCTAGAGCTCTGATACCATATTGTAACACCCCAAATTATAAGAACTCGGAGAGCTACTAGTTAGGACCTCACAATGGGTCCCGACCTTAGTTTGACAACAATTTTACTAGGATCTTACAACAAGGCACAAAAGTATTAAAAACATTTGAAAACTTTAAACAATATATACATGAAAAATATGTATCAGCCTTACAAATCAAAGGTACTAAAACGACGCATATGAAGTATATAAGACAACCTCGTCCCCAACTAAATGAGCACATGGACCCGGCTGACCATTCCCCCGGATCTCTCTACAACTGTCTTAACCTGCAAGGCATCTACAAGCGGTATAAAACCGTTAGCTAACATTCTATGCATAAGAATAAAGGTAAAAGCACAATCACACATCATACACAATCAACATGCAACACTCAATCCTTTTATTATCTTTAATTAGGTGATAGGTCATTACTAATGATACTTATTTTGTGATACGAGGGATTCCCAAACCTCGCCCCTGTCCCCGTTTACCAACGCGGAACGGTACTAATGCATCTGACCGTTTACCGGACTGGGCTGGTCGCAGGGAACCTCCTAGACTCTCGCAAGAGCTAGGCAGATGATGTCACGACCCGTTATCATACACTTGGGTCAATTACGTAAATAATAAAGTCGGCCTAATCCGGTTTCGTTGATTATCATAACTAACAAACACCACTCATACACATTACACTCATACAAGAAGTCAGCTAAGTAAGTCCGTAGACTTACCAAAATAAAATCTCGACTCTCTTAATCACAACTCAATCTGTAACTGTATAACTCGATTGCCTGTCAAAGGAGACAAGTGTGTCAGCATACTTTCTAGGTAATTAGAAGTCTAAGACTTCTAAGATAGTAGATCCTATTAGAACAAAATTTAATACAGTACCAATTTATGGTAAAAATGACTATTTTACCCTTGGTCCCAAAACTTCCAAAAATTCCATATATCATGCCTAAACTCTTATTTGAGACTACAAGTCCTATCCTAACTCCTAAAGATGAGTTTGGTTACAAACTGACAATTTACCTATTTTCCTATTTTTCGAAAGATCGTTAAGGTCCAACTTCAGCTTCAAATATGAAATTCGAATAAACTTATAAAAATTCAAAAATAGTTATCTAGATCATCTATGATATCCAATCTACTCATAGGAGAAAGAATTTCTTAAAACTGTTAAAGCATCACTTCTACAAAAATTTCTAAAGTTGGTTACAACACTTAACAAACAACACACTGTCTTAACTTTGAAAAATCATAACTCCTAAACTACTTGCTGGATTTATCCCAAATTTTGATATGTTCTACTATAAAATCATATCTATAATATATCTAAAATTCAGCCGCAAAGGAGATCAAAATACTATTTAAAACTATCTCACAAAACCGAATTTCAGCACAACAGAAAAACTGCTTACGACTACATCTTTGAAAAATCATAATTCTCAAACCACTCGCTGGATTTCTCTCAAATTTTAATATGTTCTATAACAATATGTCAACCATAACATATCCAAAATTGAAGCCCAACGGAGATAATGAGCTTATTCAAAACCATCTAACAAAATAGCATCACTTGCTGTTTTCATCAACACTCAGCACACTTATAAAACTGCATGAGGCGTCAACTTTGGAACACAATAACTCTCAAACCGTAACTCCGATTCTTCCCAAATTTTAGTATATTATACTATGTACTACTGTCATTGACATATCCGAAAACTAGCCAAAAAGAGGTAGTCTAGCTTACCCAAAATTGGACTCAAATTTGGCTGTTCATCACCTCCGAAAATTCCGGAAACATAACCAGTCCTCTTCCATGGCTGTTGAATGGTTTTAGCTACAATTGAGGGTCCTCATCACCACTGATATAGAGAGGTTAATGAACATGAGGGGAGTAAGGTCCTTACCCGACGATCGAGACCCGACAGGCACCCGTGCACGAGGACGAAATGGGAAGAACAACCTTCTGTACCACTGCTCCTTGCGGGTCTGGACTTCCGCCTCTGCAGCCTGGCGCCAGCGATTCGGATCTAGCGTCTCCTGCAAATCTGGACGGTCGTCCTAGCTGCTGTTGTAACACCCCAAATTCGCGGGACTCGGGGCGCTACGGGTTGGGACCTCACAATGGGTCCCAACCCTTAGCTTGACAAAAATTTCACCGGATCTTGCAATATGGCACAAATAAAGGCCAAAACCGAAAAACATTTTTATGCAATGAAAAGAAAACCCGAAAGAATACAACAGAGGACTTCAGCCTAAAATACAACTCCAAGACTAAACACCAACACGGGACATACAATATACAATAAATACAATACTCAAACTCGACTCCACCCAAAACCAAATCCTAAAATGTACGGAACCCCGGTTGCCCACTCTTCCGGATCTCTCGGCCGCATTCTTAACTTGCAAGGCAATCTACAACAATCGGTATAAAACCGTTAGCTAATATTCGAGGCATTAGAATCAATGGGAAAGGCACATACACAAGTAATCTCATCACAAGCATACAACATATATAAAAGCACACCAATCCGGTTTATTATCTTTGTTATTATTAGGTCGTATCCCGTTCTGATTCAACTTAGGTTGTGACACGTGAGTCACCGAAACTCGCCTCGGTCCCTACTTACCGGCATGGAATGGTACTGATGCATCCGACCGTCTACCAGCACGGGATAGTCGCCGAGAACCTCCTAGCTCTCGCGGGAGCTAGGCAAGTTGTCACCGCCCGTTACCATACACTTGGGTCAAAATAATATAAAGGTCGGTAATCCTAATTCCGGTTTAGTTGTTATAAACAATAAACAATAAACACACACCACCAAACACACATCAATGCTAATACAAGGAATAAGAGCTAAGTAAGTCCAAAGACTTACCTCGTCCCAAAGATAATCCCGCTAACCACCGCTCTCAACTTCCCGTAGGAAGGCACTCAATGCCTGGTCAAAACAAGTCACACAATCAACAACTCTCTCATAAGCTAGAAGTCCTTAGACTTCTAGTCCCAATGATCTCGCAAGATCATAAATCACAACTATGCTAGGACAACAAACTCCTAGTCATCCCAATCTCACCAGATCATAACCATCACACCCTAGGCTAGGATACTCTCGTTCTAGACTCCACAATCTCAACAAGATCATACAACCATAATCTCAATCCTCATAAGCTCACAAGATCAACCAAACACTCAACGCCCTACAATTCTCACAAGATAACATCAACACCTCGAGTCTTAAGACATAAAACATTTCACAATCATCAAACACTCACCTAAGGTCCATAACCATTACTTGGTATTCACTCTAAGTTATGCTAGATCCAACCTAGCATGATACTAATACTAAACATAACTAAATCGCGGAAAAGGATACTCACACGATGTCAAAAGACGGAAGTCTATCTACGGATGTCGAGCTTGGACTCGTTAGGCCATTATCGGGGTCGTTTCCGAACCTAACACCAAAGCTAAACAAGTTTAGATTTAAGGGCTAAACTTGAGCATTATATATAACATATATAAGCTATAAAAATAACCCTGTAATTGAAAACCGAGTTTAAAATCGAGAAAATACACTTTTAGGGTAAATATGAGCAATTTCATAAACTTAGGTCATATTCCGCAATTAAACCTTTGTCATAAACCGAATTTAATCCAACAAAGGCATAAAAATATAGTATATATAAATATAAGAATATCCTCGTAATTAAAGTACAAAGTTAAAAACCGCTAACACGTTTTCCGGGCAAAATATATCATTTTAGAAACTTGGGTCAAAACCCACAAATAAATCTTTGGGCCATATTCTGAAAATAATCCAACAAAGGACATAATAGTTAAATCTCAGAATTTGGGTCATAAACCGTAAAATACATATTCAAGAAACTTGGCCATTTTTCCACACTTAATTCTACAGGGGTATATTTGCAATTAACCATAAAAGAAGGGGGGCCGTTGTAATTATTAAAAAGGGTTTCCTTTTCACCCTATGAAGCAGCAGTACTCTACGGAGGAAGAAGACAGGGGCGCGCTTCAGTGTGCTCCGGCAGGCGGCTGCAAGGGCCGGCGAAGCTGCGAGGAGGCGGCAACGGCTGCTTCCCGGCGACAAAGGAGAACATAGACGGAGCATAAAACACGGTTTGATTGGGGAGCTGAAGAGACGAGGCGAAGAGGCGGTGGTAGGGCATCGCAGCATCGCAGCTCTGGCAGGGCTCGTGCAGGTAGGGCACGGCGAGGGCGAAACGAGGGCCTCTCCGGCTTTCCCTAGGTGGCTGGACAGAGGCGCAAGAGAGACTAAGGAAGGGGGTTGTGAGGTGAAGAGCTGAAGACAGAGGGAGCAGAGAGAATGCAGAGGGTGGTGCTCCAGGCTCCGATCTCCAGCAGGGCGGGGACACTGGTGTCAACAGAGGCTTCCGGCGGTAGGGCAGTGGTCGGCCATGGGAGAGAGTCAATGGGCGTGTAGCAGGGGAAAGAAGAGTGAGGGAATGAGTTGTGAGGGTTGGGACGGGATTGTATGGGAGTAGGAGAGTTGAGAGGTGAGGGTAGCGTGAGAAAAGCATTAGACAAAGGGGTACCGAAGGGGTGGGTAGGTTGAGTAGGTCTGCAGCAAATGGGCAACAACTCCTTCAGATGTCGGGGAGAGAGAAGAGCCTAGAAGACCGAAAAAGGACGGGAAAAAAAAGAAACCAAAATGAATAAGGTGTAAACTCGGTCAAAACACTCGTAACGAAATTTTCTAATCGGATAAAAACTCTCAAAAAAATAATTTCCGCAAAATAATATACGGAATATATATAAATGTCAAATATATAAACTCACTTAAATATAATTTACCACGTGAAAATGCTCGTAAAAATATTTAAGCTAATAAAATATCGATAAAAATAGGAAGATAAATGCTGGAAACGCACCCAATAAATGGGGCGTTACATCGAATCCCCCTAAAAACAAGTTTCGTCCCGAAACTTGCTATGCGTCGAACTTCTCGGTCCCTAAGGCTGAGGTATGAACTCTTGAACTAAGAAGGTTTAAACTTCTAATATATACACAATCTACTCAAACTACCACCGCATGATATATCAAGTTATATAGCACATTCTCGCACGAGCACAAACAATTATAACAACACACATGCACATAACATAACTAAGGGAAGAACTAGATCCAACTCGCCGTTTCTATTGAAGTACTAGCTTAGCGTAACACTTAACCAAAGGTACTATCTTTTGTCTTCCTATAAGCCTAATTGGTTCCTTGTTGGCCACTAGATCATCGTGACTGACCACACGTCTCGAATCATGCATATACTCTCTCGACTGATACCCACAAAACACCGGGTGAACACCCTCTACTCTCGGCGGTTACACCAACCGGTAAACCACTTCCTTACTTGCGCTAAGATCTCACAAAGGTCCGATATATCGGAAACTTAACTTCCTTCTTGGGCCTTTCTCAAGTAGCATTCCCACTATGTTTCTCTTTAATTGTCTCTAATAAAGAAGATTAAACCTTCCATTTACACAGTTGGCCTTGGTTCTTGTCGACCCAACTTAAATGATACGTTTCTTCAATTCTTGAAGTAAGTCCCCGAACAATGAAGGAAGTACTTTACTTCACAATGATTATACTAACGAGTCACGTATGCTATCACTTTTACATTGTTCCTCAATACTCGATCAAGACCTTGTCTTTGAAGAATAACTTGTACATGTCAAACCCATCATAACTCAAGGCAACGTAAAAATAGTTGCACCAATGAATCTCCTCTTAACTCTCAGCAACTCTATTGTCAATTCTTCGTCCCATTCAAGACTTCATCGTCATCCATAGTAGGTTACCGTAAAAGGTGTTACACAACTTCTCCCTTCACAAAACTGGTAAATCTCAACACATCTAAGATAGTTTGTAACTCCTTCCACATCCATTGGGGGTTGACATTTCGAGACAACTTGTCATACAACTTCTCTCTTCTTCGAGAGTAGACCAAAATATCTTAGCTGGGCATCAGTAAGCCCTCATAGAATCACTACAACTCGTAACGACCATGGTTTGTCCAGAATGCCGTATTTGCAATATCCCAGTCTCGAATTTTCAATTGATGGCAATTAACCCTTAAATCAATTTTTAGTAGAGACTACCAACCCTTGCAACCGATCAAGTAGATCATCTATATGTGGTGAGGTATACTCGTTCTTCATTGTTATCTTGTTCGGCTAACGGTAATTGATGTACAAGCGGAGATAATCGTCTCTCTTTTCGCAAACTGGTGTTCTCCATAACCACTTCAAATCAAGAGTTTAAGATATAATCTAATATGAACTTCAAATCAAGAGTTCAAGATAGCATTCGGAGTTCTCCATAGCATTTCACTAAATTTAATGAACTCTTTTCAATAAGTTATTACAATTGCTCCTTCTCTCGCTTCCACAACTCATGTCTCTTCACAAGTGTCATTCTATACAGCGCCTTGAATATCGGAGGTGCGTCAAACTCATTTTTAGTGGCAAAATCCATGTTCCGATGTATTGGAATCCGTGATATCTTGTCTTTCCTCATTTCGTCTCATAACATAAGACCGATACAACCTTATCTTAACACTTGGCAAGTAGTCATGATATTAATGATCTCCCCCGATCTGTTGGGGTGACGTCTTTCAAACACGTGCATTGCTCCATCTTTAGCTACAATGTTGACCGTCCTCTTTCAACTATTTGTCTTTTCTTGAATTGGAGAGATTTGCTTGCGTCTTCTGACTCTTGTGTTCTTATATAAGTATTCTTCTAACTTAATCCCAGTTTCCCTCTTAAACGACACGATTGTAAAAATCTTCTAAGATTTCTCACTTATGTGCAACCATAAGGGTCCAATCGGTAGGACTTAACCGTGTTTCAAAACAATTGAGCTTATCTCCTTCACTTTCCGCGACATCCCAACATATGGGAGGAGCTCTTCGTATTCTACATAAGCTTTCACCATAGACATCCTTTCTTCAAGTAGAAATTATACTTCACTTTCCTTTTGTAAAGTCAACCCGACGGTAGAGGTTCTAACTTAAATCTTTCATATACTTTTTGTACATCATTTCTCTTCGTACTTCCGATCCCGTTTTTCCCTTATCCGTGCCATTCCTCCACATGACAGCCCCAAGACCTAAGAAGGCCGCACCATATCGTTACAATCCCTCCCCCCTAGGTACGTTACCATCACTTGTTAGAATCGATAAGATGTTACTTGATTAAAACGTTTATGCTTCCGTTAATACACGTCCTATTACTGACATTCAACCACCATGAATGTTCCAGTTCTTGTTCCCCTTCTTCATGATCTCACATCCCGGGTTACTCTTCCCTCCTACAGTCACCAGTACACAACCCGCACCCGTACATTCTTGATGGTCACCGATTAACTCATTGATGACCCTCTCCAAGATCAACGACTTACCCTCCTACCACACTTCCATGTTACCATACTCCTGAAGATACCTTCTCGGAGTACTCCGTCTTAAACTTCACTAGCTCCTTTTACTCTACTTCCAACTTCGTTAGCTCCTACTACGCTCCACTCCTCCTTCCGCAACTACACCTTCCCAACTCTTTCGTGTCATATGACCCAACTTCATAAGCTTAACCGTCCTTCATAAAATCTTGTAAGTGCATCTCTCCAACATCTCTATCGTTAGTAACCACTCACTCTTCTCTTGGTTGGTATCTTAAGTCTTTCGGTCAAAGCTCCTTGTTTCGTCTTTCATTTTCTTGGGATCATCATTTATACACACTTTCTCTTCTTGGCGTTTCTTAGCCTTATCATCATAACGGAATCCGGTCAGATCCACGTGAATCCCCACCTAGACCTTCTTCTTATAACTCTAGTAATGTTGACATTTCACTTAATGGTACCTCGTAAGCTTAACTTACGGTATCTTACATCTTTCACACGTGGCTCGATCACTTTCATCATCTTGACTCCAAAGCTTAGGAGCGTCTAAGGAAAGCTTCACTTCTCATAATGGAACACCTCCTTTAACCTTGTTAGAATGTACTCATCTCCTCCTCAATTCACATCTTTAGTTGTCCACGCGTCTTCTTGAAGAACTTAAGTTCGTTATCCCTATTGGTTTCGTTGTCTTTCCAATCGTGACTTCTTTGTAACGACTTCCACTTGTTCGTCCTTCGTTTATGCCATCTCTAATACTCCTCTTCGACATCCTTATAAAGGAATCCAAGAACTTCAAGGGGTTTGCCCGAACGTCGCTTTCAACTCGATACTTGAGCATACTCAACCTCATACATATATTATTCCTAGCCAAACGGCTTCATCCCAGAGGCGATGATAGCTTCCTATCATCTTAACTATAAGGTCCAAACTTCGTATGCCACTATATATCCTAGTATACGTATATATGACTATAAAAGTCCTATGTCCACATTACTACTCATATAACACATCCGGAAATTCATTACAACAATACAAGGTCCAAACATGTACAATAGTCCACATATATAACAATACATATAAATCACGTCCATCATGCAACTACAATCGACAAAGATACACATCAATTCCATCATTCATAACTAAAAACCTCATATCCATATCTATATATACATATATATATATACATATCAAAATCCAATAAACTAAGCTGCCAAGATCCGCGGAAGGAGTGGTGGTCCGTACATTCTACCCCGACTCATGCATGTGATTTTGAAAACGAAAACTCAAAATCCGTGGGGTTCTGTTTATTCCTTATTCGGCCTTTAGAAGATTGCGAGTGCCATTGTTGTCAACCTAGGGCTCTGATACCACTTTTGTAACACTCCATATCCGCGAGACTCGGGGCGCTACGGGTTGGGACCTCACAATGGGTCCCGACCCTTAGCCTGACAACAATTTCACCGGATCTTGCAACATGGCACAAATAAAGGCCAAAACCGAAAAACATTTTTATGCAATGAAAGAAAACCCAAAAGAATACAACAGAGGACTTCAGCCGAAAATACAACTCCAAGACTAAATGCCAACACGCGACATACAATATACAATAAATACAATACTCAAACTCGACTCCACCCAAAACCATATCCTAAAATGTACGGAACCCCGGCTGCCCACTCTTCCGGATCTCTCGGCCTCATTCTTAACCTGCAAGGCAATCTACAACAATCGGTATAAAACCGTTAGCTAATATTCGAGGCATTAGAATCAATGGGAAAGGCACATACACAAGTAATCTCATCACAAGCATACAACATACATAAAAGCACACCAATCCGGTTTATTATCTTTGTTATTATTAGGTCGTATCCCGTTCTAATTCAACTTAGGTTGTGACACGAGAGTCACCGAAACTCGCCTCGGTCCCTACTTACAGGCATGGAATGGTACTGATGCATCCGACCGTCTACCAGCACGGGATAGTTGCCGAGAACCTCCTAGCTCTCGCGGGAGCTAGGCAAGTTTTCACCGCCCATTATCATACACTTGGGTCAAAATAATATAAAGGTCGGTAATCCTAATTCCGGTTTAGTTGTTATAAACAATAAACAATAAACACACACCACCAAACACACATCAATGCTAATACAAGGAATAGGAGCTAAGTAAGTCCGGAGACTTACCTCGTCCCAAAGATAATCCCGCTAACCACCGCTCTCAACTTCCCGTAGGAAGGCACTCAACGCCTGGTCAAAACAAGTCACACAATCAACAACTCTCTCATAAGCTAGAAGTCCTTAGACTTCTAGTCCCAATGATCTCGCAAGATCATAAACCACAACTATGCTAGGATAACAAACTCCTAGTCATCCCGATCTCACTAGATCATAACCATCACACCCCAGGCTAGGATACTCTCGTTCTAGTCTCCACAATCTCAACAAGATCATACAACCATAATCTCAATCCTCATAAGCTCACAAGATCAACCAAACACTCAACGCCCTACAATTCTCACAAGATAACATCAACACCTCGAGTCTTAAGACATAAAACATTTCACAATCCTCAAACACTCACCTAAGGTCCATAACAACTACTTGGTATTCACTCTAAGTTATGCTAGATCCAACCTAGCATGATACTAATACTAAACATAACTACGGAAAAGGATACTCACACGACGTTAAAAGACGTAAGTCGATCTACGGATGTCGAGCTTGGACTCGTTAGGCCATTATCGGGGTCGTTTCTGAACCTAACACCAAAACTAAACAAGTTTAGCTTTAAGGGCTAAACTTGAGCATTATATATAACATATATAAGCTATAAAAATAACCCTGTAATTGACAACCGAGTTTAAAATCGACAAAATACACTTTTAGGGTAAATATGAGCAATTTCATAAACTTAGGTCATATTCCGCAATTAAACCTTTGTCATAAACCGAATTTGATCCAACAAAGGCATAAAAATATAGTATATATAAATATAAGAATATCCTCGTAATTAAAGTACAAGGTTAAAAACCGCTAACACGTTTTCTGGGCAAAATATATCATTTTAGAAACTTGGGTCAAAACCCACAAATAAATCTTTGGGCCATATTCTGAAAATAATCCAACAAAGGACATAATAGTTAAATCTCAGAATTTGGGTCATAAACCGTAAAATACATATTTAAGAAACTTGGCCATTTTTCCACACTTAATTGTACAGGGGTATATTTGCAATTAACCATAAAAGAAGGGGGGCCGTTTTAATTATTGAAAAGGGTTTCCTTTTCACCCTCTGACGCAGCAGTACTCTACGGAGGAAGAAGAAAGGGGCGCGCTTCAGTGTGCTCCGGTAGGCGGCTGCAAAGGCCGGCGAAGCTGCGAGGAGGCGGCAACGGCTGCTTCCCAGCGACAAAGGAGAACAGAGACGGAGCATAAAACACGGTTTGATTGGGGAGCTGAAGAGACGAGGCGAAGAGGCGGTGGCAGGGCATTACAGCATCGCAGCTCTGGCAGGGCTCGTGCAGGTAGGGCACGACGAGGGCGAAACGAGGGCCTCTCCGGCTTTCCCTAGGTGGCTGGATAGAGGCACAAGAGAGACAAAGGAAGGGGTTTGTGAGGCGAAGAGCTGAAGACAGAGGGAGTAGAGAGAATGCAGAGGGTGGTGCTCCAGGCTCCGATCTCCAGCAGGGCGGGGACACTGGTGTCAACAGAGGCTTCCGGCGGCAGGGCAGTGGTCGGCCATGGGATAGAGTCGATGGGCGTGTAGCAGGGCCAAAGAAGAGTGAGGGAATGAGTTGTGAGGGTTGGGTCGGGATTGTATGGGAGTAGGAGAGTTGAGAGGTGAGGGTAGAGTGAGAAAAACATTAGACAAAGGGGTACCGAAGGGGTGGGTAGGCTGAGTAGGTCTGCAGCAAATGGGCAACAGCTCCTTCAGATGTTGGGGAGAGAGAAGAGCCTAGACGACCGAAAGAGGGCGGGAAAAAAAAGAAACCAAAATGAATAAGGTGTAAACTCGGTCAAAATACTCGTAACGAAATTTTCTAATCGGAAAAACTCTCAAAAAAATAATTTCCGCAAAATAATATACGGAATATATATATATATAAATGTCAAATATATAAACTCACTTAAATATAATTTACCACGTGAAAATGCTCGTAAAAATATTTAAGCTAATAAAATATCGATAAAAATAGGAAGATAAATGCTGGAAACGCACCCAATAAATGGGGCGTTACAGCTGTGTCCACTGTTCGCAGGAGGTGAGGGAAAGGTCCAATCCAGGGGCTTCTGTTGCGAGATCGAAGGGCTGGAGAAGGGTGCTGCTTTTGTCGAGTCTACAAGAGGCGAGGGAGAGGACGGAGCGAGGATGGCCGCCTGCAGCCCAGCGTTGCTGTTGGCTCAGAGGCGGTCCATGGCTGGAGAGACGGACAGCGGATGGAGAAGACGCCGGCTTGGTGGCGGAGACGATTTCTACACAAGATTGTTTGGATCCCGACAATGGCTGGCTTTGGCTGCATGCAAAGGCGAGAGGGAAGGTCGCAGACGCCGTCACCATCGAGGAAGAGAGGCAAGGCTCGAAGAGATCTTCTGTTACGTGAAAGGAAGGCGTCTAGGGCTAGACTTCGCCGCTGGGCTGTTTGAAGCTGACGGGCTGGAGCAATGATTCAGTAAGCAGCAAAGCAGCGTCCTGGGCTGGAGCGAGAGATCCAGCAAGCAACAAGGCAGGAAGTTGGGCTGTCAACTGGTTGTCTGGGCATTGTCACAGGGTTGTCGGGCTTCGTCATGGCCTCGTCACAGCCTTGTCATGGTCTCGTCTAAAGTCGTCGTTAAGAATTAATTATAAGAATTAGGGTTTGATATAATTCTATCATTTTATGTGAATTAAATTCTATATAAAATGATAAATAATTATAAGAATTAGGATTTGATATAATTCTATCATTTTATGTGAATTGAATTCTACATAAAATGATAAAATTTGTGAAGAAAGAAATACTAGATAGAATGGGAAACCGTCAACGGCTCGAAGTCCGATTTGATTTGGAATTAAACGGAATAAAAATTCCGGATATTACAGTCATTGATCAAAAACACCATACTTGAATTAATGACATATGTAAAATCAAAGATATGAATGTCAGTGACTTTGGGTAAAGAACTGTATCTATAATGTTTCTATGTAATATATGTGTACATGAGAAGCATTATTGTGTTCTGAATTTAGAAAAAAGTTTTGTGCATGTGTTTTGATGTACATACGTGTATATATACATATAACACGATGGAAACACAACAGCCGGTGTGGGTTGCTTTGATAGTGGATAAGTTGGAGAGCATCCAACAGGTTCAAAAATCACTTGCAGACAAAGTCGAACATCAAGGTCGTTTGATTGATGAGCTGACGATGTATTCGAAAGACCTCAGCACCCGTTACGGCAAGATTGATACCACAGTGTATCTATCTAGCAAGAGAACTAAGAAGATAAAGAAATTTGTCAGTGACTTTGTAAACCCATCTCACGTAGTAGAACAACATGCACCGACTGACCAAGGTGACAATATACGAAGTAAAGATGTTGTGGACGACACTACCATCCAGGAATTAGGGGGTGAATCAAGTGAGGTATGAAAAACTTATGTATGAAAGTATTATGTATCTTAAAAATGATACACACATGAATGTCACATTATTATATTTACTGTCTTTTGTAATATGTTGTGTATGTTATGTAACATATGTATCTTAGAAATGGTACACACATGATTGTCACGTTATTGTTTATAATCAGGATATTCAAGGAGCTGAACCAGTACATAGGGTGGGCTTAAGAGAGACAAAGGACGGTAAATATAAGCGTACCCCGTATAGGAAAAATGTAAATTTTCCAAAAGAACCAAACTTGTGTATGTTACAAAACAACGAACGTTAGAATCTTTACAATTGGGTAAAGAACAAAGATGGAAATGGGTCAGTTAGGGGATTTATCAAGAACATTTCCAGAGCTTCAATCCAGTAAATTCTCAAACTAGGTGAATGGATCAAGGATGAGATATGTTTCTACAGTGTTATTATGTACATACATACTGTTAAAGCATTAGTATTTTGTATCTGTTTTTGATTGAATGTATTTGACTTATATACCTCGGGCAATCGATGAACTCATTATGCATATGTGTAAGAGTATTTGTGAAAACCCACAACGTTTTAAACGCATGACTGCATTATCTATTGGATGGGCTAGAGCATACAATCGTACATTCTTTGCAAATTCGTGGACATTAAGAATGAGCAGCCCAACTACAAGGAAAGTATGTGTGAGGTCATCACTGGCGACGTCCCACAAATGTTCCGCAAACCTTTGTACGGCACGGACGTTATTATTCTCCTTTCAACCTACTGTCACTAGGTAGTGTTGCAAATCAACCTTCTAGACTAGTGCATGTATGTATATAATCCACAAACTATGTACATAAAAGAGGACAAGTTACGGGCCTACAATTGCTAATTGAACCCCTTGATGTTATGTTCCCGTAACTGCTGATGGTACATGGTAAACACACAAGGTTTGGACAAAACTTGAAGACGCCTTTCAAAGTGATTCGAAAGTCTGACTTAAACAACAACGCTGATGGGTATATACCTTAAAGTCGAATATTTATTTATGTTCATATTTTTATTTCAAATTCACAAATTTCTAATCACTTGGAAATATTTTAATATACTTTAGGGGGAGATGCGGAGTTTTTGCTTTAAAATACATCCAATATCTTGCATCTGGCCGCACAGATTTCTGTGACATCAATGATGAAGTTGTTCAAGCAGTTAGAGAGAAATTTGCTAATGTTGTATTCACAAGGGAGTGAAATGAATGGTTCGAAGAGATTTAATATTGTTGACTTTAATTAGTTTTTTATGTAACAACTGCAATCTCACATACTATATGCAGTGTTAGTGTGATTGTATTAGGCAAATATGACCTAAATGTTTAGAAATTTTTAGCTATGTAGCTTCTACTCTTTTACGTTTTTCATAGTATGTACAAGTTTATCTAATGTTTATGTACCTTAAAATATTTTTATCATTATGCATACACAATACATTATCTCTTGTGTGTATGATACAAGACTAAAGACTCGGTAATTTAAGTTTACACAAAATACAATAAACAATATGTATGTGAGTTCATTGTAAACTCATCAACTCATCTCATGTATAACCAATGTGCACATGTAGTCAATTTGCTCCCCTATCTACATAAATATGCTTTCATTGTGTATAAACGATAGAACACTAAGTACTAATATGTACATACCGTGACTGACAAATAAGCATTTATACACATGTATTATTTAATATTTAACTAGGAAAATTGACATAGATAATTTATATTTTATGTATCATTTACCAAATCAATCAAACAAAACTCGCAAAAACGAAGCATTAACATTAAATTGTAATAACATTATCCAAAATGAGGAAATATGTTCACGCCAATTCTCAATTATTTTTCAAAACAAATATTTACGTTAACTTTGGTTGATTCTGACAAGTCTTCTTTTTAACACCCCAAGTCCGTAGGACCCGGAGTGCTACTGGTTAGGGCCTCACAATGGGTCCTGACCCTAGCTTGACTACAAGTTCACTGGATCTTACAACAAAGCACAAATCAATATAAAACATCGTTTATAAAACTGAAACATCTGATAACATAATGCATACAAAACCCCACAACCAAATACAAAACAACATCCACGTATATGTACACAACCCAAAACCCATAACACCTAAATGTACGGAAGTCCTCGACTGATCATTACTCTAGATCACTCTGCAATCTTCCTAACCTGCAAAGGATTTACAACACGGTATGAAACCGTTAGCTAACAATTCATATATAAGATAATGGTTAAGCACATACACACATCATAATAACGATAAACACCAAGCATGTTATCACACATTTACCCGTTTAATTATCTTTATAACGTTATACACATAAACCATATTTATAAATGTGACACGAGAAGTATATCATTCTCGCCTCTGGATACAATAGTCATCCTGGAGTGGCATCCGGCACACGCCTCCATAGGCCATATGAAATGGAGAGGTGACGTATCCGGTCCGTATACCAAGTATGGCATGACCACAAAGAACCTTCCAGACTCCCTCAGGATGAAAAGGAAAGGTTATCACTGCCCACTACAAGGGGGCTAATCATACGTCGGTAATAATCAATATCGCATGTTATAAAGCACATAACAATCACCACTCATGCATACATCCAATATAGGAATGCAGCTAAGTAAGTCCTACGGACTTACCTCAATCTCAGGAGAATCTCAACCACGATCAAACCTCCACTTCTTGTAGGAATGCACTGCCTAATAACAAGGCATAAAGAGGTATCAAACCTCCTATCTATCAAAGGGATCACACATAGACCCAAGAGATCCATAAGGATCATAAATATCGTATAAACCTCGAATAACATGCTAAACCTTAAAGCCACATCAGGGCATACATTCACCTCTTGATATCATCATCAAAGTCTCATATATAAACTCTAGCATGCCTCTCAAACAAAGCCTAAGGACAAGGAAGGAAGAGAACTTATCAACACTTGGTAAGTTTTGAGGAGAGGCGCACCCTCGGAAGAGGATATGCGCGGGGGAAGTGACACGGTTCATCGAGGCCGCAACAGTGACAACACAAGGCCACTGGGGCAATGACACACACAACCGCAGGGGCGGCACTGGCAAGGCGCGGGGGGCAGAAAACCCCTACAAAAGGTAGCTCTCAAGAATTATTCGATAGACTCTTTCTCCACTCTTCACCACCCCTCCTCAAGGAGTAACCAAGGCTAAGAGCCATCATAAACACATACATATACACATCCAAAACTACCATAAACAACACATGATCCACATCCTTGTTGGAAAACACAAGGAAAAGGAACAAAAGGAAGGAAGGAGAAGAAGAGAGACTTACCCTCTTCTAAGACTAAACCAGAACGAAAACTTTAAGGCTATGAGCCCTTCAAAATACCACAACCACTTCAGCACAACATCACAACATCAAGGCTTCTAAACTTGAAGAAGATCCAAAATGAAATCAAGAGAAAATCCAAGCAAGAAGAAACAAGGAGAATAAGAACGTGAGAGAGAGAGAGGTAAATAAGAAGGTTGGGGAAAGAAAACCCTCATCAAGAATAGAGGAAAGCTTATAAAGGAAGGAAGACATAAGACACGAGTCAAGAGGTCAAAGAAAGCGGTTGTGACCGCCTTTTTCTCGGTCGCGGCTTGTCACGCTAAGATTGGTAGCACAAAAAGCCTTAAATTTATAACTCGAACTAAATCCTAAACTACCTAGCGAAACCCGTAGTGTACGGGACGTTTGTAGTAGGGATAGTATTCCGAGGTCAAACACAAAGACTAAGGTGAAATTGATTCGATTTGTGATTGAGTTTAGTAAAGATCTAGGTTGAAAGGAAAGAATGAAATAAAGAAATGAAAATCTCAAATGTTTTTGGTTGGTTTTTGGTGATCAATCAAAGATCACAATTCATTCAAGGTAAACAATCAACTAAACTATGAATCAACACAAATAAACAAGCTAAACAAGATATAGATCAAAGAAAGAAAAGACGGATTCTAGGGGTTGGAAGTTCCGGTTATGGCATATGACTCAAGCTATCTATTCATTCCTTGGATTAACTATGTTGGGGTTAAGTATTTCTAGATTGGGATCAATCACCGGGTAGGTCTCATGATCAACTAGTCCATTCCCTAGGTCTCATTATCGGGTAAGTCTCTAAGAACCTAAGGGACGGAATTCTACTCAAACCGGATTGTTGTCTAGAGATCTTACCTATCCTTACCGGGTAAGTCTTGGAAAGGGAAGTCCTAAACAACTATCCTAGCACACTTAATCCAATGGCGGCTTATTAGGCTCACCACTATCTAAGGTTTGTTATCTTCGGAATCTAAGAGTAAGGATTACCGGGTAAGTCTCTCCTAACACTTAGTTGCTAACACTAGGTCACCCTAGGATAGATTTAACTCAACAAACACTTAGGATTTCAACATTCTAACAATCTAAGATAAGATCCATTGAACCAGGGAGAATCACGGTTTGTTCTACCTAAACCACGGCCGTGGTTATACAAGAACTACCCGTGATTTCTAACAGCAGCTACGTTCATACACACAAGTCATCCAAAGATAAATCTAAGTCCGTCCTAGCATAGCCCTAGCCATAACCATCCTTTCCTCACCCTAGAACCACATCTATTTAGCCTACAACATTCATAATAGAAATCGAAATAAGCAAACACAAAATCATGACATCCATTTGCAAGATGATGAAGGAAAAGAGATGAGCAAGTGAACTAAAACAAAACCAAGCTGAAAATGGAATTAGAGTAACTCACAATCCTTCCAAAAGAAGGTTCAATTGGTTCATACAACTCTAGAAATAGAATCCGAAATTCTTCACTAAAAACTATCAAGGTGTGGCAATGGTGTGTGTTCTTCTTCTCCTCTTCAATGGAGCTCTTCTTCTTCCTCTTTGACACTTTCCTTCCTAGAAAAACTTCTTGTTGAGAGAATATTTTTTGTTAGAGGGTCATGGATAATGGAGAGCTGCTCCAAGATGCTTCTCACAGCCAATGAAGGACCACTTTTATAACAAACTTGCATGAGCTGGCCATGAGAGTCGTGGCACAGCTGTCACAAGAATCTGGCAAAATCCACGGTGATTCCACGGCCGTGGAGTATCAGAGAACCGTGATTCTGTGCAGAAACTTCGCCTTGGATCATTAAGCTGTGATTTGGTGCATGGCTAGTGTTAAGGTTCCATGAGTCTTCTTTAGCCCTTAGCTTGTGTCCCAATGAGTCCGAGGGTGTGTCATCTAGATGAACGATCCTCAAACGTATCGTTTTAGCTCCTAAATCTCCCGAAATACCTATAAAACACGCACAAGTCCGTGTAGACGTCTATCTCGACAAAGTACATGAATTGAGTGCAAAACGTCGTGAACTAGCGCTAAACTATGCATGAATGAGTGAGAAATCTATCTAAATGATTACCTAAAACTAGTCATAAATCGTGTTATCAAAATACCCCATACTTAAGGTTTGCTCGTCCCCGAGCAAATTCCCAACTATAAACTAAGAGATGACATGATTTATGCATGCAGAAAAATGGCAAAATCTTTTTGGGTTTGTGCTTCTATTATTGGATCACCTTCAAAGTCATGTTTCATGGCAAAGGATAAGCAAATCATGCATCAGACAAATGAAGACATGGAAAGACAATTGTACTTAACTCAAAAGTATGCATGAAATGTAAGGATGAAGAAGTCAAGAAGATCAAGAGCACATCCAATCTAAATCACTAAGTCTTATAAACATGCAAATAGGTCATAAGGTCTTGTGAAATAAAAGGGTCAAGAAATGTAGTGATTGGGTGGGGATTTCTAGGCTATGTGATGCTGATCCGGGAACGGAACTAACTCCACAATCTTGTCCTCGATCAACTTCCCTCAAGTGTATATTTTCCTCTATCTTTTCTTTCTTTTCTTTTTCTTTGACTTATTTTTGAGACAATGGCATTGGTGTACAAAAGCCGAAACCTTGGTGATTAGCCGTCCTCGGGCTTTTTCTTAGTTTTCGAGGTGCATCCACACCGGGCACACATACCAAAGCTCGTTAGGACTATTGGTTTATTTGACTTTGGCAAGGCACCAACACCCGATTATGTGAAGTGTACCGAGTTACTTGTCATTTAAGCCAATGCCCTCAAGCCTATATTTTTTGGCTACACTTTCACAACAAATTCAGCATTTTATGCATGATATTCTTTTCATCAACAACATCACCCCACACTTGCTTTTCGCACACATCAACACACTAACATGCTCCTATTCCCGGATGGGTTAAAAGAGGTCAATTTTATCTCAATTGAGGTGCTCAAGCAATCATGATTAAGAGGAGAAGTAGAGAAAAAAAAATGAATTGCCTCATTCATTCCTAGATGGTATGCAAGAACTATCATGTAATTTCGATCTTCAATACTCAATCATTTCTAGGCAAACATCATGATCACAAATCATTCATAGAATTTCAAGAGAAGTACTTCAAGTCCACATATGCGTTCATCAATCATAACACATGAGGCCATCCATTAGCCAATTCACAAGACAAGATTCATCATTAGGATCATATCCAAGCCTAGAAAGCACAAATTTTTTTTTTTAATTTTCTGATTTTTATGGTATTTTCGATTTAAGTATGTACAATGCAAGACATGTGAAGATTTTAAACTATCCTAGATGCTCATCATGCAAAGGATCATGCAAACCCCACCCCATACTTAGAAACACATTGTCCCCAATGTGGTATACAAGTAAAGAGGGTGAAAGAAGGTTCTCACAATGTAAAAGTGGTTTGCTATGGTATTTGGGATTGCTCAATAGTGAATTGATGTTTGATGATCCTATCAACCATGGTAGAGAGCTCTAAGCATCCATCAAAGCTTCGGGACCCGTGCTAGGCACCGCTAGCCGTCCAAGTTCCGCGTCCGCTCCACCCATAATTGGTGAGGGGTTCATCATCATCATTCCTATGTCAAGCAAGGCTTCCAATGCCACTAATGTTCTAGCACACACACAAGGTAGACAAAACACACAAAAAGATAGAAAAATCTAAAAACGAAAACAAAACGAAAAAGGAAAAATGTTACCAATGGGTTGCCTCCCACCAAGCGCTTCTTTAAGGTCATTAGCTTGACCAAACTCGGGAGTGTCTATTCAAGGTGAAGTGGGGCAATCATGTCCACCGGGGCTCCCGGAATATTCTTCTTCAAGCGGTGCCCATTCAGTTTGAAATTTCCACAATGCTCCCCTCCTATCTCAATAGCTCCATGAGGAAAGATCTTCTTTACCCCATATGGCCCGGTCCATCTTGATTTGAGCTTTCCGGGAAAGAGCCTTAGCCTTGAGTTGAAGAGAAGGACAAGGTCTCCTTCACTCAACTCTTTGGGGATGATCCTCTTGTCATGCCATCTTTTGGTTCTTTCCTTGTAGATCCGGGCATTCTCATAAACTTCCAACCGGATCTCCTCAAGGGCGTTTATATCAAGCAACCTCTTCTCTCCCGCCCCTTTGAGGTCAAAATTTAGCCACTTAATGGCCCAATAAGCTCTATGCTCCATTTCCACCGGAAGATGGCAAGACTTTCCATAGACCAACTTGTAAGGAGTGGTTCCAATTGGTGTCTTGAAGGCGGTCCTATATGCCCACAATTCGTCGTTGAGCTTTATAGCCCAATCCTTTCTAGTCCTAGACACTGTCTTCTCAAGGATGGCCTTGAACTCCCGGTTGGATATCTCCACTTGGCCGCTAGTTTGGGGATGGTAAGGTGTTGCCACCTTATGAGTCACCCCATACTTGGCCAATAGCGCCCCAAAATTCCTATTGGTGAAGTGCTTTCCTCCATCACTAATGATCACCCTTGGTGTTCCAAACCTAGGGAAGATCACCCGGTTGAAGAACCGCACCACCACCTTGGCATCATTTGTAGGAGAGGCGATTGCCTCCACCCATCTTGACACATAGTCCACCGCCAATAGGATGTAGAGATTTCCACACGAAGAAGGGAATGGTCCCATGAAGTTCACACCCCACACATCAAATATTTCGACTTCTTGGATGTTGTTCAAGGGCATTTCATTCCTCCTTGAGATGTTGCCCGTCCTTTGGCAAGCATCACATGCCGCTACAAAACCTTGCACATCTCTAAACAAGTTAGGCCAATAAAAACCGGATTGCAATACCTTTGCACACGTCTTGTGTGAGCTAGCATGGCCTCCACATGGTAAGGAGTGACAATGCCGGATCACACTCTCCACTTCATCTTCCGGTATGCATCTTCTAAACATTCCATCCGGCCCTCTCTTGAATAGAAGTGGTTCACTCCAATAGTAGTGCCTCACATCGTTGAAGAACTTCTTTCTTTGTGCATATGTCAATCCGGGAGGCACTTCCTCACATACCAAGTAGTTCACGATGTCGGCAAACCATGGCTCACTTCCTTTAGACACTTGGAACAAGCATTCCTCCACCATTTGTAATTGCTCATCCCGGAATGAGTCATCTATCGGGATGTCATCTCTTTCAAGCTCTAATGGTGGGAGTCTACTAAGGTGATCCGCCACGGAGTTCTTGGATCCCTTCTTGTCCCGTATTTCCATGTCAAATTCTTGAAGAAGAAGGATCCACCGAATCAACCTTGGTTTGGCATCCTTCTTTGTAAGTAGATAACGGATCGCAGCATGATCCGTATAAACTATGACCTTCGCTCCAACAAGGTATGAGCGGAACTTCTCAAATGCATACACCACCGCTAACAACTCTTTCTCGGTGGTAGCATAATTGAGTTGGGCATCATCTAGCGTCTTGCTAGCATAATAAATGGCATGAGTGTGCCCTTCTTTCCTTTGCCCCAGAACAGCCCCAACGGCTATATCGCTTGCATCACACATGATCTCAAATGGTAGACTCCAATCCGGAGGTTGCATGATAGGTGCGGAGATCAAGGCGTTCTTCAACCTACAAAAGGCTTCAAGACAATCCTTGGAAAAGACAAATCAACATCCTTCATTAGTAGGTTAGTGAGGGGCTTAGAAATTTTAGAGAAGTCTTGAATAAACCTCCGGTAGAAACCGGCATGCCCTAAGAAACTCCTTACCCCCTTCACCGAGGTAGGTGGTGGCAACTTCTCTATCGTTTCAATCTTGGCCCTGTCAACCTCAATGCCACGGTTAGACACCAAGTGTCCTAACACAATCCCTTCACTTACCATGAAGTGGCATTTTTCCCAATTTAAGACAAGATTTGTCTCCTCACATCTTTGCAATACTAAGGACAAGTTAGCCAAGCAATTATCGAAAGACGAACCATAAACAGAGAAATCATCCATAAACACTTCCATGATATTTTCTATGTATTCCAAAAAGATAGCCATCATACACCTTTGGAAGGTGGCGGGTGCATTACACAACCCAAATGGCATTCTCCTATATGCAAAAGTACCCCATGGACATGTAAAGGTTGTTTTCTCTTGGTCATCGGGGTGGATAGGGATTTGGAAGAATCCGCTATAGCCATCTAGGTAGCAAAAATGAGAGTGTTGAGCTAACCTTTCTAGCATTTGGTCAATAAAGGAGAGAGGGAAGTGATCTTTCCTAGAGGCCATGTTCAACTTCCTATAATCAATGCACATTCTCCACCCCGTAACCGTCCTAGTCGGGATTAGTTCATTGTTCTCATTAGTCACTATGGTCATTCCACCCTTCTTAGGAACTACATGAACGGGACTAACCCACTTACTATCCGAAATAGGGTAGATTATCCCCGCATCTAGCAACTTAATGATTTCCTTTTTGACTACCTCTTTCATTATAGGATTCAATCTCCTTTGATGTTCAATAGAGGGTTTATGATTATCTTCCATCATTATCTTATGCATGCACAAAGAAGGTTTTATGCCAACCAAATCATCAATAGTATAACCAATGGCTTTCCTATGCAATCTTAGTTCATGCAACAACTTAGCAAGTTCATCATCACTTAAGCATGCATTAACAATCACAGGATATGTAGAATTTTCACCAAGAAATGCATACTTCAAATGAGAGTGGAGGGGTTTAAGTTCAAGTGAAGGAGGACCTTTATCGGTTGAAGACGATCCAAATAAGGTTGGATGAGATGAGTCCAAAACAAATGAAGACTCTCCATGGCTCCTGGAAGCTTGATCATCATTAAGAGCTGATCCAGGGAAAATCATGGCTGGAATCACGGGTTGCTCAGCTTCCACGGCCGTGGTTCTTTCCAAGCTTTCTTCTCGGAGTTGTCCAGAGAGTTTGACGGCCGTGGAACGTAAATCTCGACCGTGGAACTTGCAGCTGTTCAAGACCTCTTCGTGGCTTTCAAATCCAACTCTTGGCTCTTCTTCCAAGGCTTCCAAGGCCTTGATCTCTTCATTGCAAGCCTCCTCAACACCTTCTTCCATCATACTTAAGGTAAGGACCTTCTCCAAGGGATCCTTGATCAAGATCGAGCTTACAACTTCCCTAGATTCCTCTTGCTCGACTATGTTGAAGACGTCCTCATCAAGGGTTGGCCCTTTCGTCATTGTGGACAACTTGAACTTGATGTTCTCTTCTCCAATGTTGAAGGAGAGAGTCCCATTCTTGCAATCCACTAGGCATCCGGAAGTGGCGAGGAAGGGTCTTCCTAAGAAGATGGGAACCGGATAATCCGCCGGGATGTCCAAGACGACAAAGTCAATTGGCACATACAATCCTCCTAGTTGCACCGGGATGTCTTCTAAAATCCCAACCGGATGAGTGATAGAACGGTCCGCCATATAGAGGGTCATCTTGACCGGCTTTGGCTCTCCTAGTCCGACCTTGTTGCAAAGTGCAAGCGGTATGATGCTTACACTCGCTCCAAGATCACAAAGGGCTTCGTACTTCACATCTCCCACTCCAATTGGGACACAAAAAGAGCCCGGATCTCTTAGCTTGGGAGGCATCTCCTCCTTCATTGTTTGGATCAATTCCGAGGATCTCTTGGTCATTCTTATCTCCCCATAATCCTCCAACTTCCTTTTGTTGGAGAGTATTTCTTTCAAAAAGTTGCCATATGCCGGCATTCCTAAAATAGCATCCATGAACGGGATGTTAATATGTAATTTGGACATTAGTTCAAGGAACTTACCAAAGTGATTGTCCAAACGAGCTCTTGCTCTTGATTGTGGGAACGGTAGTGGTGGCTTGTATGGAGGCGGTGCCACATAGGTTGGCTCTACATCCTTGCTCTTGCCTCCATCTTCTTGCAATCTTCCCTCTTCTACCACTACTTGCTTTCCCTTAGCATTGTCCTTGGGCAAAGGATCCTTCATACTCAACCCACTCCTTGTTGTGATAGCCAACACTTGGCCTCTTGGGTTGTCTTCGGTTCTTCCGGGAAGCTTTCCCGGATCTCTATGGGCTTCACCCGCCTTTTGGAACACTTGTGCTTCCAAAAACTTTTGAGCCTTAGAGATTGAAGTCACGGTGCTCTCAAGACCACTCAACCTTCCAAGCAATTGCTCAAACATTATTTCGGTTCTATCCTTTGGAGGTTGAGTAAATCCGGGTGGAGGTTCTTGTGAAGCTCTTTGTGGTGGAGTTGTGCTTGAGGAAGCGGGAGGGTTCAAGGCTCCATCCGGGTTAGAGTAAGAGAATCCGGGATGGTTGTGGTTGGGCCGGTAATTGTTGAATTGCCGGTTATTGTTGAAGCTCCTTGGGCCTTGATAATTGTTGAAATTGCCCCTTCCCATGTAATTTACATCCTCCTCCTTGGAAGACAAGTTGGCTTGTGGAGGCACTTGAGGAGTCGCTTGGTTCTTCAAAGTTGTAGCACACAACTCCCTCAAGGACTTCAACTCGTTGTTGATGGCGTCAAGCTTGAAATTGCTCATGGTGACCTCACTCACCTCATATGCTCCCGCCTTTCTCCCTTCACTCTTCCTATGGGAGTATTTCTCAATCACTAGAGCTTGCTTCTCCACAAACTCCCAAGCTTCATCAACATGCTTCTCCATAAAAGTCCCACCGGAAAGAGATTGGAGCTTGAATTGGCTATCTTCATCAAGTCCTTTGAAGTAGATCTCCAATAGCTCAATTTTTGGTATGCCATAGTGTGGACAATCAAGGAGAAGATCCTTGAACCTCTCCCAAGACTTGAATAGACTCTCTCTATCCTTCATCACGAAGGCATTGATCTTCCCTCTTAATTTGGTAGTCTTGGAAGGTGGGAAGAACTTAGTCAAAAACTCGGTTTTCATCTCCTCCCAAGTACCAACTCGCCCTTGTGGAATAGATTGATACCAAGCCAAGGCTTTATCCTTAAGAGAGAAGGAAAAATCCCTAAGCTTATGGTTGTTGCTCTCCAATCTTGGCAGTCTAAGAGTCTCCATCAAGATCTCATAATTCATCAAGTGTTGATGAGGAGACTCTCCTTCCATCCCTCCAAATTGATTATGCCGGATCATTTGTAGAACTTGAGGGCGGAGCTCGTAATCATGGGCTGCGGGATCTTCTAAGTTCACACCCGGACGGTGTGCTCTTTGTGCCGGATCCATACGTTGCCCCAACGTTTGTGGCTCATCCATAGCAATGGGCACAACCCTAATGTTGACCGCCGGCTGCGGTTGTGGTGGAGGTGGAGGAGGTGGTTGACGGTTAAGTTCTCTTTGTACAAGAGCTTGCCTAATCTCCTCTATCTCCCTCCTAGTTGCCTCTTGCCTCTCATTGGCAAGTCTCCTCTCATTCTCCAAAGCTTCGTCTCTTATCCTAATTTGCTCTAAGGCTTCATCCAACTCAGCTTGGAGATCTCTTCCGGCCATCTCTTTTCCCTTTTTAATGCTCTTGGATCTAGATCTAAGGGTTTTCTCCGGTTCGGGATCGAATGGAGCAAAATCCTTGCCACGAGATCTTCACATACACCTAAAGAGTAAGAGATGTCCTGAAAAGCAAAGACACAAACCAAAAAGAGATCAAAAGCAATAAGAAAGATCTACACTAATAATCAATCACAAAATAGACTCAATCTAGACCTAGTCCCCGGCAACGGCGCCAAAAACTTGTCACGCTAAGATTGGTAGCACAAAAAGCCTTAAATTTAAAACTCGAACTAAATCCTAAACTACCTAGCGAAACCCGCAGTGTATGGGACGTTTGTAGTAGGGATAGTATTCCGAGGTCGAACACAAAGACTAAGGTGAAATTGATTCGATTTGTGATTGAGTTTAGTAAAGATCTAGGTTGAAAGGAAAGAATGAAATAAAGAAATGAAAATCTCAAATGTTTTTGGTTGGTTTTTGGTGATCAATCAAAGATTACAATTCATTCAAGGTAAACAATCAACTAAACTATGAATCAACACAAATAAACAAGCTAAACAAGATATAGATCAAAGAAAGAAAAGACGGATTCTAGGGGTTGGAAGTTCCGGTTATGGCATAGGACTCAAGCTATCTATTCATTCCTTGGATTAACTATGTTGGGGTTTGATAACACGATTTATGGGTTAGTTTTAGGTAATCATTTAGATAGAATTCTCTCTCATTCACGCATGGTTTAGCATTGGTTCGAGACATTTTGCACTCAATTCATGTATTTTGTCGAGATAGATGTCTACACGGACTTGTGCGTGTTTTGTAGGTAATTCGGGAAAATTAGGAGCTAAAACGATGCGTTTGAGGATCGTTCATCTAAACGACACACCCTCGGACTCATTAGGACACAAGCCATAGGCTAAGGAGGACTCATGGAACCTTGCCAACACTAGCCATGCACCAAATCACAGCTTAATGATCCAAGGCGAAGTTTCTGCACAGAATCACGGTTCTCTGACAGATCACGGCCGTGGAATCAACCGTGGTTTTTGCCAGATTCTTGTGACAGCTGTGCCATGACTCTCATGGCCAGCTCATGCAAGTTTGTTATAAAAGTGGTCCTTCATGGGTTGTGAATGGCAGCTGGGGGGTAGTTTGGAGCAGCTCATCCATTATCCATTTCTCTCTAACAAATATATTCTCTCAACAAGAAGTTTTTCTAGGAAGGAAAGTGTCAAGGAGAAGGAGAAGAGTTCCATTGAAGGGAAGAAGAAGAACACACACACCATTGCCATTCTTGCTAGTTTTTGTAGTGAAGATTTCCGGATTCTATTTCTAGAGTTTTGTGAACCTTTGAACCTTCTTTGGAAGGGTTGTAAGTTGTTCTAATTCTATTTTCAGTTTGGGTTGTTTTAAGGTTCACTTGTGCATCTCTTTTCCCTCATTATCTTGCAATGGATGTTATGATTTTATGTTTGTTTGTTTTGATTTCTATTATGAACGTTGTAGGCTAAATTGATGTGGTTCTAGGGTAAGGAAAGGATGGTTATGGCTAGGGCTATGATAGGACGGACTTAGATTTATCTTTGGATGACTTGTTTGTATGAACGTATCCTCTGTTAGGAATCACGGCCAGTTCTTGCCAAACCACGGCCGTGGTTTAGGTAGAACAAACCGTGATTTTCCTGGTTCGATGGATCTAATCTTAGACTGTTAGAATGTTGAAATCCTAAGTGTTTGTTGAGTTAAAACTATCCTAGGGTGACCTAGTGTTAGCAACTAAGCGTTAGGAGAGACTTACCCGGTAATCCTTACTCTTAGGTTCCAAAGATGACTAACCTTAGGTAGTGGTGAGCCTAATAAGCCGCCATTGGATTTAGTGTGCTGGATGGTAACTTAAAACTAGCCCTTCCGAGACTTACCCGGTAAGGATAGGTTGGATCTTAAGTTAGCAATCCGGTTCGAGTAGAATTCCATCTCTTAAGTTCTTAGAGACTTACCCGGTAATGAGACTTAGGGAATGGAGTAGTGGATCATGAGACCTACCCGGTAATTAATCCCAATCTAGAAAACACTTAACCCCAACATAGTCAATCCAAGAATGAATAGATAGCTTGAGTCCTATGCCATAACCGGAATTTCCAATCCCTAGAATCCATTTGTTTTCTTTCTTTGATCTATATCTTGTTTAGTTGTTTATTGGTGTTGATTTATAGTTTAATTGATCGATTACTTGCATATATTGTGATCTTTGATCGATTACCAAAACCAACCAAAAACATTTGAGATTTTCATTTCTTTATTTCTTTCTTCTTTTCCAACCTAGGTCTTTGCTAAACTCAATCACTAATCGAGTCAATTTCACCTTAGTCTTTGTGTTCGACCTCGGAATACTATCCCCACTACGAACGTCCCGTACACTACGGGTTCGCTAAGAGTTGGGAGAAATATAACGAGTATAAATTTAAAACCCAATTGCGCATCACACGATCTTAGCGTAACAAGTTTTTGGCGCCGTTGCCGGGGACTAGGTCTAGATTGAGTCTATTTTGTGATTGTTTCTAGTGTAGATCTTTCTTGTTGCTTTTGATCTCTTTTTTGTTTGTGTCTTTGCTTTTCAGGACATTTACTACTCTTTAGGTGTATGCGAAGATCTGGTGGCAAGGATTTAGCTCCATTCGATCCCGAACCGGAGAAAACCCTTCGATCTAGATCCAAGAACATCCGAAAAGAGAAAGAGATGGCCGGAAGAAACCTCCAAGCTGAATTGGATGAAGCCTTAGAGCAAATAAGGCTAAGAGATGAGCTCTTGGAGGAAGAAAGGAGACTTGCCAATGAGAGGAAAGAGGAAACTAGGAGGGAGATTGAGGAGATTAGGCAAGCCCTTGTTCAAGGAGAGCTTAATCGCCGACAACCTCCACCTCCTCCACCACAACCGCAGCCGGCGGCTAATGTTAGGGTTGTCCCCATTGCTATTGAGGAGCCACAAACCCTAGGGAGACGTATGGATCCGGCACAAAGAGCACACCGACCGGGTGTGAACCTAGGAGATCCCGCTACCCACAACTATGAGCTCCGCCCTCAAGTTCTACAAATGATCCGGCATAATCAATTTGGAGGGATGGAAGGAGAGTCTCCTCATCAACACTTGATGAATTATGAGATCTTGATGGAGACTCTTAGACCGCCAAGATTGGAGAGCAACAACCATAAGCTTAGGGCTTTTTCCTTCTCTCTTAAGGATAAAGCCTTGGCTTGGTATCAATCTATTCCACAAGGGCGAGTTGGTACTTGGGAGGAGATGACAACCGAGTTTTTGACCAAGTTCTTCCCACCTTCCAAGACTACCGAATTAAGAGGGAAGATCAATGCCTTCGTGATGAAGGATAGAGAAAGTTTATTCAAGTCTTGGGAGAGGTTCAAGGATCTTCTCCTTGATTGTCCACACCATGGCATCCCGAAAATTGAGCTATTGGAGATCTACTTCAAGGGGCTTGACGAAGATAGCCAATTCAAGCTCCAATCTCTTTCCGGTGGAACATTCATGGAGAAACATGTAGATGATGCTTGGGAGTTTGTGGAGAAGCAAGCTTTAGTGATTGAGAAATACTCCCATAGGAAGAGTGAAAGAAGGAAGGCGGGAGCATATGAGGTGAGTGAAGTCACCATGAGCAATTTCAAGCTTGACGCCATCAACAATGAGTTGAAGTCCTTGAGGGAATTGTGTGCTACTACTTTGAAGAACCAAGCAACTCCCCAAGTGCTTCCACAAGCCAACTTGTCTTCCAAGGAGGAGGATGTGAATTACATGGGGAGAGGCAACTTCAACAATTACCAAGGCCCAAGGAGTTTCAACAACAACCGGCAATTTAACAATTACCGGCCCAACCACAACTATCCCGGGTTTTCTTACTCTAACCCGGATGGAGCCTTGAACTCTCCTGCCTCCACAAGCTCAACTCCACCACCAAGAGCTTCACAAGAACCCCCACCCGGCTTCACTCAACCTCCCAAGGATAGAACCGAAATAATGTTTGAGCAATTGCTAAGAAGGTTGAGTGGTCTTGAGAGCACCGTGACCTCAATTTCTAAGGCTCAAAAAGTCTTGGAAGCACAAGTGTTCCAAAAGGCGGGTGAAGCCCATAGAGATCCGGGAAAGCTTCCCGGAAGAACCGAAGACAACCCAAGAGGCCAAGTGTTGGCTATCACACCAAGGAGTGGGTTGAGTATGAAGGATCCTTTGCCCAAGGACCAAGCTAAGGGGAAGCAAGTAGTGGTAGAAGAGGGAAGAATGCAAGAAGATGGAGGCAAGAGCAAGGATGTAGACCCAACCTATGTGGCACCGCCTCCATACAAGCCACCACTACCGTTTCCACAATCAAGAGCAAGAGCTCGTTTGGACAATCACTTTGGTAAGTTCCTTGAACTAATGTCCAAATTACATATTAACATTCCGTTCATGGATGCCATTTTGAGAATGCCGGCATATGGCAAGTTTTTGAAGGAAATACTCTCCAACAAAAGGAAGTTGGAGGAGTATGGGGAGATAAGAATGACCAAGAGATCCTCGGAATTAATCCAAACCATGAAGGAAGAGATGCCTCCCAAGCTAAGGGATCCGGGCTCTTTTTGCGTCCCAATAGGAGTGGGAGATGTGAAGTACGAGGCCCTTTGTGATCTCGGAGCAAGTGTAAGCATCATACCGCTTGCAATTTGCAAAAAGGTCGTGCTAGGAGAGCCAAAGCCGGTCAAGATGACCCTATATATGGCGGACCGTTCTATCACTCATCCGGTTGGGATTCTAGAAGACATTCCGGTGCAACTAGGAGGATTCTATGTGCCAATTGACTTTGTCGTCTTGGACATTCCGGCGGACTATCCGGTTCCCATCATCTTGGGAAGACCTTTCCTAGCCACTTCCGGATGCCTAGTGGATTGCAAGAACGGGACTCTCTCCTTCAACATTGGAGAAGAGAACATCAAGTTCAAGCTGTCCACCATGATGAAAGGGCCAACCCTTGATGAGGATGTCTTCAACATAGTTGAGCAAGAAGAATCTAGAGAAGTTGTGAGCTCGATCTTAATCAAGGATCCCTTGGAGAATGTCCTTACCTCGAGTATGATGGAAGAAGGGGTTGAAGAGGCTTGCAATGAAGAGATCAAGGCCTTGGAAGCCTTGGAAGAGGAGCCAAGAGTTGGATTTGAAAGCCACGAAGAGGTGTTGAACAGCTGCAAATTCCACGGTCGAGATTTACGTTCCACGGCCGTCAAACTTTCTGGACAACTCCGAGAAGCAAGCTTGGCAAGAACCACGGCCGTGGAAGATGGGCAAGCCGTGATTTCAACCGTGGATTTCCCTGGACCAGTCCTTGATGATGATCACGCTTTTAGGAGGCATGATGAGTCTTCATTTGCTTTGGACTCATCTAATCCAACCTTATTTGGATCATCTTCAACCGATAAAGGTCCCCCTCAACTTGAACTTAAACCCCTTCCCTCTCATTTAAAGTATGCATTTCTTGGTGAAAATTCTTCATATCCGGTGATTGTTAATGCATTCTTGAGTGATGATGAACTTGCTAAGTTGTTGCATGAACTGAGATTGCATAGGAAAGCCATTGGTTATACTATTGATGATTTGGTTGGCATTAAGCCTTCTTTGTGCATGCATAAGATAATGATGGAAGATAACCACAAACCCTCTATTGAACATCAAAGGAGATTGAATCCTATAATGAAAGAGGTAGTCAAAAAGGAAATCCTTAAGTTACTAGATGCGGGAATTATCTACCCTATCTCGGATAGTAAGTGGGTTAGTCTCGTTCATGTAGTACCTAAGAAGGGTGGGATGACCGTAGTGACCAATGAGAACAATGAACTAATCCCGACTAGGACGGTTACGGGGTGGAGGATGTGCATTGATTATAGGAAATTGAACATGGCCTCTAGGAAAGATCACTTCCCTCTCCCCTTCATTGACCAAATGCTAGAAAGGTTAGCTCAACACTCTCATTTTTGCTATCTAGATGGCTATAGTGGATTCTTCCAAATCCCTATCCACCCCGATGACCAAGAGAAAACAACCTTTACATGTCCATGGGGTACTTTTGCATATAGGAGAATGCCATTTGGGTTGTGTAATGCACCCGCCACCTTCCAAAGGTGTATGATGGCTATCTTTTCGGAATACATAGAAAATATCATGGAAGTGTTTATGGATGATTTCTCTTTTTATGGTTCTTCCTTTGATAATTGCTTGGCTAACCTGTCATTAGTATTGCAAAGATGCGAGGAGACAAATCTTGTCTTGAATTGGGAAAAATGCCACTTCATGGTAAGTGAAGGCATTGTTAACGGACACTTGGTGTCCAACCGTGGCATTGAGGTTGATAGGGCCAAAATTGAAACGATAGAGAAATTGCCGCCACCTACCTCGGTGAAGGGGGTAAGGAGTTTCTTAGGGCATGCCGGTTTCTACCGGAGGTTTATTCAAGACTTCTCTAAAATTTCTAAGCCTCTCACTAACCTACTAATGAAGGATGTTGATTTTGTCTTTTCCAAGGATTGTCTTGAAGCTTTTTGTAGGTTGAAGAACGCCTTGATCTCCGCACCTATAATGCAACCTCCGGATTGGAGTCTACCATTTGAGATCATGTGCGATGCAAGCGATGTGGCCGTTGGGGCCGTTTTGGGGCAAAGGAAAGAAGGGCGTACTCATGCTATTTATTATGCTAGCAAGACGCTAGATGATGCCCAACTCAATTATGCTACCACCGAGAAGGAGTTGTTGGCGGTGGTGTATGCATTTGAGAAGTTCCGCTCATACCTTGTTGGAGCGAAGGTCATAGTCTATACGGATCATGCGGCGATCCGTTATCTACTTACAAAGAAGGATGCCAAACCAAAGTTGATTCGGTGGATCCTTCTTCTTCAAGAGTTTGATTTGGAAATACGAGATAAGAAGGGATCCGAGAACTCCGTGGCGGATCACCTTAGTAGATTGCCTCCGTTAGAGCTTGGAAGAGATGACATTCCAATTGATGACTCATTCCGAGATGAGCAATTGCAAATGGTAGAGCAATGCTTGTTCCAAGTGTCTAGAGGGAATGAGCCATGGTATGCCGACATTGTGAATTACTTAGTATGCGAGGAAGTGCCTCCCGGATTGACATATGCACAAAGAAAGAAGTTCTTCAACGATGTGAGGCATTACTATTGGAGTGAACCACTCTTGTTCAAGAGAGGACCGGATGGGATGTTCAGAAGATGCATACCGGAAGATGAAGTTGAGAGTGTGATCCGGCATTGTCACTCCTTACCAAGTGGAGGCCATGCTAGCTCACACAAGACGTGTGCAAAGGTATTGCAATCCGGTTTTTATTGGCCTAACTTGTTTAGAGATGTGCAAGGTTTTGTAGCTGGATGTGATGCTTGCCAAAGGACGGGCAACATCTCAAGGAGGAATGAAATGCCCTTGAACAACATCCAAGAAGTGGAGATTTTTGATGTATGGGGTGTGGACTTCATGGGACCATTCCCTTCCTCATGTGGCAATCTCTATATCCTATTGGCGGTGGATTATGTGTCAAGATGGGTGGAGGCAATCGCCTCTCCTACAAATGATGCCAAGGTAGTGGTGCGGTTCTTCAACCGGGTGATCTTCCCTAGGTTTGGAACACCAAGGGTGATTATTAGTGATGGAGGAAAGCACTTCACAAATAGGAACTTTGGAGCGTTTTTGGCTAAGTATGGGGTGACTCATAAGGTGGCAACACCTTACCATCCCCAAACTAGTGGCCAAGTGGAGATCTCCAACCGGGAGATAAAGGCCATCCTTGAGAAGACGGTGTCTAGAACTAGAAAGGATTGGGCTATGAAGCTCAATGACGCATTGTGGGCATATAGAACCGCCTTCAAGACACCGATTGGCACCACTCCCTAAAAGTTAGTCTATGGCAAGTCTTGCCATCTTCCGGTGGAAATGGAGCATAGAGCTTATTGGGCCATTAAGTGGCTAAATTTTGACCTCAAAGAGGCGGGAGAAAAGAGGTTGCTTGATCTAAACGCCCTTGAGGAGATCCGGTTGGACGCTTATGAGAATGCCCGGATTTACAAGGAACGAACCAAAAGATGGCATGACAAGAAGATCTCCCCCAAGGAGTTGAGTGAAGGAGATCTTGTCCTTCTCTTCAACTCAAGGCTAAGGCTCTTTCCCGGAAAGCTCAAATCAAGATGGACCGGGCCATATGTGGTGAAGAAGATCTTTTCCCATGGAGCCATTGAGATAGGAGGGGAGCATTGTGGGAATTTCAAAGTGAATGGGCACCGCTTGAAGAAGTATATTCCGGGAGCTCCGGTGGACATGATTGCCCCACTTCACCTTGAATAGACTCCCCCGAGTTTGGTCAAGCTAATGACCTTAAAGAAGCGCTTGGTGGGAGGCAACCCATTCGTAACATTTTCCTTTTTCGCTTTGTTTTCGTTTTTAGGATTGTTCTATCTTTGTGTGTGTTTTGTCTACTTTGTGTGTGTGCTAGAACATTATTAGCATTGGAAGCCTTTCTTGGCATATGAATGATGATGATGAACCCCTCACCAATTATGGGTGGAGCGGACGCGGGACTTGGACGGCTAGTGGTGCCTAGCGCGGGTTCCGAAGCTTTGATGGATGCTTAGAGCTCTCTACCATGGTTGATAAGATCATCCAACATCAATTCATTTGAGAAATCCCAATTACCATAGCAAACCACTTTTACATTGTGAGAACCTTCTTTCACTCTCTTTACTTCATTTACACATTGGGGACAATGTGTTTCTAAGTATGGGGTGGGGTTCGCATGATCCTTTGCATGATGAGCATCTAGGATAGTTTAAAATCTTCACATGTCTTGCATTGTACATACTTAAAACGAAAATCCCATAAAAATCAGAAAATTTTAAAAATTTTTTTGTGCTTTCTAGGCTTGGATATGATCCTAATGATGAAATCTTGTCTTGAGAATTGGCTATGGATGGCCTTATGTGTTGAATTGATAAATGCATATGTGGACTTGAACTACTTCTCTTGAATTCTATGAATGATTTGTGACCATGATGTTTGCCTAGAAAGGATGGAGTAGTAAAAATCGAAATTACATGATAGTTCTTGCATACCATCTAGGAATGAATGAGGCAATTCAATCTTTCTCTACTTCTCATCTTAATCATGATTGCTTGAGCACCTCAATTGAGAAAAATTTGACCTCTTTTAACCCATCCGGGAATAGGAGCATGCTAGTGTGTTGATGTGTGCAAAAAGCAAGTTTGGGGTGAAGTTGTTGATGAAAAGAATATCATGCATAAAATGCTGAATTTGTTGTGAAAGTGTAGCCAAAATATAAGTTTGGGGACATTGGTTTAAATGACAAGTAACTCGGTACACTTCACATAATCGGGTGTTGGTGCCTTGCCAAAGTCAAATGAACTAATAGTTCTAACGAGCTTTGGTATGTGTGCCCGGTGTGGATGCACCTCGAAAACTAAGAAAAAAACCGAGGACGGCTAATCACCAAGGTTTCGGCTCTTGTACACCAATGCCATTGTCTCAAAAATAAGTCAAAGAAAAAGAAAAGAAAGAAAAGATAGAGGAAAATATACACTTGGGGGAAGTTGATCGAGGACAAGGATGTGAAGTTAGTTCCGTTCCCGGATTAGCATCACATAACCTAGAAATCCCCACCCAATCACTACATTTCTTGGCCCTTTTATCTCACAAGACCTTATGACCTATTTGCATGTTTGTAAGACTTAGTAGTTTAGATTGGATGTACTCTTGATCTTCTTGACTTCTTCATCTTTACATTTCATGCATACTTTTGAGTTAAGTACAATTGTCTTTCCATGCTTTCATTTGTTTGATGCATGATTGCTTGTCCTTAGCCATGAAACATGACTTTGAAGGTGATCCAATAGTAGAAGCACAAACCCAAAAGATTTTTGCCGTTTTTCTGCATACATAAATCATGTCATCTCTAAATCTGTAGTTGGGAAATTGCTCGGGGACGAGCGAACCTTAAGTATGGGGTATTTTGATAACACAATTTATGGGTTAGTTTTAGGTAATCATTTAGATAGAATTCTCGCTCATTCACGCATGGTTTAGCATTGGTTCGAGACATTTTGCACTCAATTCATGTATTTTATCGAGATAGATGTCTACACGGACTTGTGCGTGTTTTGTAGGTAATTCGGGAAAATTAGGAGCTAAAACGATGCGTTTGAGGATCGTTCATCTAAACGACACACCCTCGGACTCATTAGGACACAAGCCATAGGCTAAGGAGGACTCATGGAACCTTGCCAACACTAGCCATGCACCAAATCACAACTTAATGATCCAAGGCGAAGTTTCTGCACAGAATCACGGTTCTCTGACAGATCACGGCCGTGGAATCAACCGTGGTTTTTGCCAGATTCTTGTGACAGCTGTGCCAAGACTCTCATGGCCAGCTCATACAAGTTTGTTATAAAAGTGGTCCTTCATGGGTTGTGAATGGCAGCTGGGGGGTAGTTTGGAGCAGTTCATCCATTATCCATTTCTCTCTAACAAATATATTCTCTCAACAAGAAGTTTTTCTAAGAAGGAAAGTGTCAAGGAGAAGGAGAAGAGTTCCATTGAAGGGAAGAAGAAGAACACACACACCATTGCCATTCTTTCTAGTTTTTGTAGTGAAGATTTCCGGATTCTATTTCTAGAGTTTTGTGAACCTTTGAACCTTCTTTGGAAGGATTGTAAGTTGTTCTAATTCTATTTTCAGTTTGGGTTGTTTTAAGGTTCACTTGTGCATCTCTTTTACCTCATTATCTTGCAATGGATGTTATGATTTTATGTTTGTTTGTTTTGATTTCTATTATGAACATTGTAGGCTAAATTGATGTGGTTCTAGGGTAAGGAAAGGATGGTTATGGCTAGGGCTATGATAGGACGGACTTAGATTTATCTTTGGATGACTTGTTTGTATGAACGTATCCTCTGTTAGGAATCACGGCCAGTTCTTGCCAGACCACGGCCGTTGTTTAGGTAGAACAAACCGTGATTTTCCTGGTTTGATGGATCTAATCTTAGACTGTTAGAATGTTGAAATCCTAAGTGTTTGTTGAGTTAAAACTATCCTAGGGTGACCTAGTGTTAGCAACTAAGCGTTAGGAGAGACTTACCCGGTAATCCTTACTCTTAGGTTCCAAAGATGACTAACCTTAGGTAGTGGTGAGCCTAATAAGCCGCCATTGGATTTAGTGTGCTGGATGGTAGCTTAAAACTAGCCCTTCCAAGACTTACCCGGTAAGGATAGGTTGGATCTTAAGTTAGCAATCCGGTTCGAGTAGAATTCCATCTCTTAAGTTCTTAGAGACTTACCCGGTAAAGAGACTTAGGGAATGGACTAGTGGATCATGAGACCTACCCGGTAATTAATCCCAATCTAGAAAACACTTAACCCCAACATAGTCAATCCAAGAATGAATAGATAGCTTGAGTCCTATGCCATAACCGGAATTTCCAATCCCTAGAATCCATTTGTTTTCTTTCTTTGATCTATATCTTGTTTAGTTGTTTATTGGTGTTGATTTATAGTTTAATTGATCGATTACTTGCATATATTGTGATCTTTGACCGATTACCAAAACCAACCAAAAACATTTGAGATTTTCATTTCTTTATTTCTTTCTTCTTTTCCAACCTAGGTCTTTGCTAAACTCAATCACTAATCGAGTCAATTTCACCTTAGTCTTTGTGTTCGACCTCGGAATACTATCCCCACTACGAACGTCCCGTACACTGCGGGTTCGCTAAGAGTTGGGAGAAATATAACGAGTATAAATTTAAAACCCAATTGCGCATCACACGATCTTAGCGTAACAGGGTTAAGTGTTTCTAGATTGGGATCAATCACCGGGTAGGTCTCATGATCAACTAGTCCATTCCCTAGGTCTCATTACCGGGTAAGTCTCTAAGAACCTAAGGGACGGAATTCTACTCAAACCGGATTGTTGTCTAGAGATCTTACCTATCCTTACCGGGTAAGTCTTGGAAAGGGAAGTCCTAAACAACTATCCTAGCACACTTAATCCAATGGCGGCTTATTAGGCTCACCACTACCTAAGGTTTGTTATCTTCGGAATCTAAGAGTAAGGATTACCGGGTAAGTCTCTCCTAACACTTAGTTGCTAACACTAGGTCACCCTAGGATAGATTTAACTCAACAAACACTTAGGATTTCAACATTCTAACAATCTAAGATAAGATCCATTGAACCAGGGAGAATCACGGTTTGTTCTACCTAAACCACGGCCGTGGTTATACAAGAACTACCCGTGATTTCTAACAGCAGCTACGTTCATACACACAAGTCATCCAAAGATAAATCTAAGTCCGTCCTATCATAGCCCTAGCCATAACCATCCTTTCCTCACCCTAGAACCACATCTATTTAGCCTACAACATTCATAATAGAAATCGAAATAAGCAAACACAAAATCATGACATCCATTTGCAAGATGATGAAGGAAAAGAGATGAGCAAGTGAACTAAAACAAAACCAAGCTGAAAATGGAATTAGAGTAACTCACAATCCTTCCAAAAGAAGGTTCAATTGGTTCATACAACTCTAGAAATAGAATCCGAAATTCTTCACTAAAAACTATCAAGGAGTGGCAATGGTGTGTGTTCTTGTTCTCCTCTTCAATGGAGCTCTTCTTCTTCCTCTTTGACACTTTCCTTCCTAGAAAAACTTCTTGTTGAGAGAATATTTTTTGTTAGAGGGTCATGGATAATGGAGAGCTGCTCCAAGATGCTTCTCACAGCCAATGAAGGACCACTTTTATAACAAACGTGCATGAGCTGGCCATGAGAGTCGTGGCACAGCTATCACAAGAATCTGGCAAAATCCACGGGTGATTCCACGGCCGTGGAGTATTAGAGAACCGTGATTCTGTGCAGAAACTTCGCCTTGGATCATTAAGCTGTGATTTGGTGCATGGCTAGTGTTGGCAAGGTTCCATGAGTCTTCTTTAGCCCTTAGCTTGTGTCCCAATGAGTCCGAGGGTGTGTCATCTAGATGAACGATCCTCAAACGTATCGTTTTAGCTCCTAAATCTCCCGAAATACCTATAAAACACGCACAAGTCCGTGTAGACGTCTATCTCGACAAAGTACATGAATTGAGTGCAAAACGTCGTGAACTAGCGCTAAACTATGCATGAATGAGTGAGAAATCTATCTAAATGATTACCTAAAACTAGTCATAAATCGTGTTATCACGGCTCAATAGCGTCGCACCTGCGACAGTGACCGGCGTGGTCCCAGATAGCATAAGAAGGAAGAGGTTATCACATTCTTCGTGTGGACACTAAAGCCACAACGACTAGATTTCATATTACTCCTTTGTTCCCATGATACACGGATCCTAGATTTTGGCATCCTTCCACACCTTTTACGCTGCAACAGTGGCTCACATTGAATATCTGCTTTTGAAGTAGAAATTGTCCACTATAACTTGTTAGGTAATGGATAAATTACCTCGGCATAACCAACCCTCCAATTTTCTAAGAGTAGCACTTACTAACAAGATAAGATGAACTCATACCCACATGTTTTGCAGCTGCAACAACATGTATGCATGATATTTCTTCAATATCAAACTCCTTACATGCACAAGTCCTCATTTGCAAACAAACACTAACTTGTTCATCACACTTCATTACTTCAAAATCCATCTTGTCTGCATCAAAGACATACACAAAGTAGCTTCCACAATCATCAAACCTATTATGGATAATTACTTCGATTTCTTGGGTAGCCTCTACACAAGATTTTGACTTATGACGTCTTTCCACAAACCATCGAGTCATAAATGGGCTGATTTCATCCAACATTTCTAAAACGGTATACTCTCAGCCTTCTTTCATGATCACACTAACACATTTGGTGTTGTTACTAGTCATGATGTTGTACATTTTTGCAGGAGATAAAGAACGTGCCCATGTCAATAGTCCTATCTCATTAAGCAAATCTCCAACCTTTGGTTTCAATTCACTCATTCTCCTTGTAACTCATAGATCCATCAATGAACATGTGCAGGATTCTGTTAGATCTTGTTATCTTCCGAAGATTATCTTTTAGGTGCCAAATGTAACACCCCGAATTCTCATAACTTGGGACATTACTGGTTAGGACCTCACAATGGGTCCCGACCTCACTTTGACAACAATATTATTAGGATCTTACAACAAGACACAAATAAGAAAAAAACCGAACTTCATAAAAATGTATTTTATTTAAAAGGATGAATGCAACAAAGTCTAACAATCTATAGTACTTACACAATAGAAAAAACTAATTGTCTTAACAAGAGGAAAGGACAACAAAGCAACAACCCAAACCCCCAATCTAAGGAGTACGGAGACCCGGCTGACCACTACTTCCGGATCACTCAGTTGCTGCTCTAACCTGTGGTAAATCTAAAACACAATAAAACAACCATTAGCTAGCTATCTAAACATTAGAAGAATAATAATAGCACACACATGTAACACCCCTAATCCGCGGGACTCGGGGCGCTACGGGTTGGGACCTCACAATGGGTCCCGACCCTTAGCTTGACAACAATTTCACCGGATCTTACAACATGGCACAAATAAAGGCCAAAACCAAATACATTTTATGCAATGCAATGAAACCCAAAACCATACAAACCAAAGACTTCAGCCGAGATACAACCGAAAGACCAAATTCCATAACGCGGCATACAATATATAATGAACATAAAACTCAAACACGACTCCAATCAAAACCTAATCCTAAAATGTACGGAACCCCGGCTGCCCACTCTTCCGGATCTCTCGACCGCATTTCTAACCTGCAAGGCAATCTACAACAATCGGTATAAAACCGTTAGCTAATATTCGAGGCATTAGAATCAAGGTGAAAGGCACAAACACAAGTCAATCATCATAAACACCCAATACACTCCAAAGCACACAAGTCCGGTTTATTATCTTATTATTATTAAGTCATATCCCGTTCTAATTCAACTTAGGTTGTGACACGAGAGTCACCGAAACTCGCCTCGGTCCCTACTTACAGGCATGGAATGGTACTGATGCATCCGACCGTCTACCAACACGGGATAGTCGCCGAGAACCTCCTAGCTCTCGCGGGAGCTAGGCAAGTTGTCACCGCCCGTTATCATACACTTGAGCCAATATAATATAAAGGTCGGTAATCCTAATTCCGGTTTAGTTGTTATAAACAATAAACAATAAACACACACCACCAAACACACATCAATACTAATACAAGGAATACGAGCTAAGTAAGTCCGGAGACTTACCTCGTCCCAAAGCTAAACCGATCAACAATAACTCTCAAATTCCCGCAGGAAGATACTCAACTCCTGGCCAAAACAAGGCGCCCGATCAATATCTATCTCTCATGCTAGAAGTCCTTAGACTTCTAGCCCAAATGACCTCTATAAGGTCATACAACTCACATGTTAGGATACCATGTTCCTAGACCTCTATAAGGTCACAACAACATGTAATCCTAAACCTCAAGCCTAATGATTCTCACAAGATCAAAACATATACTCATATCCTTAAAACAACCTCACTAGACCGCAATACCACCTCAAGCTTAGAATCAACATCAAACCATCAAACAATATCAAAACCTCAAAACTCACCTAAGGTTCAAAGCCACTACTTGGCATTCTCTCTAAGTTATGCTAGATCAAACCTAGCATGATACTAAAACTAAACATAACTAAACCGAGATAAGATCATAAACTCGGGGGAGAGGGTACTCACATGACGTCAAACCGAGATAAGATCATAAGATCATAAGCTCGTTTTCAAAAGTCAAAGACATAATATACCGTGTATAAAAATATAAAAATATCTCGTAATTAAAATCCAAGGTTCCAAACCGCTAATTCATTTTCCGGGGCAAAATATACCGTTCAAAAACTATAGGTCATAATCCATAATTAAAATCAGCAAGGGCACACTCGATAATTTGCAAAAAGTTGGTTCACAAACTGCAATTATAAATATGGCCCAAAATGTAACTAATTCTGCAGGAGGGTATAATTGTTACTTTCCAAAATTTGGGTACAAAGCTGCAATAGTAAAAGATGGGCACATTTTGCAATTATACCAAATAAGGGGGAGGGCCGACTGAAATTAACCCTAAAGGGTTTGTCTTTTGCATTTAACAGAGGAAGGCTGGAAGAGTGGAAGGCGGCAGAGGGACACAAGCGGCGGCAAGGAACTCAGTAGGCGGATCTAGGTGAGGCGGAGGCAGAGCCAAGGCAGGCGGGGCAGAGCTTCTCTGGTGGCCCAGCGGCGGTTGTTTCCCGGCGAGGCGAACGCTGCTCTGATGGGGCTTGACAGAGATCGATAGAAGAATGAAATAAGGAGAGGAGAAGGCGGCGGGACGCTGCACTGGTGACATCGGTGGCTCAAGGCAGAAAGCGGGACAGAGCTCTCCGGCGCCGGGCGAGGGCAGGGTTCTCCGGTTCGATTGGGCGGAAGGGGAGGCCACTGCTTCCTCCGGCTTCAACAGGGCAACATCTCTCCCTTTGTTTGCTATTTCCAGGTGCAGGAGAGGCAAGGCTGTTGACAGAGGTCGAGGTCAAAGCGGACGCAACCTAGAGGCTCGTGAGGAGGAGAGCTCGGTGGTGGCGAGATCTATTGGTGCGGAAGAAGCAGGGAAGTCCAGATTGTGATAGGTTGAGTGAAACAATGGCAGGGGTAGGAGATAAAACAAAGATATGTTGGTGTTGCAAGCAAATCCGGGGAGGGAATGAGGAGTAGGGGAGAGGGCGGTTTCGACTCGGGTGAGGAAGAGAGGTGAGGCAAGGATGCAGCTGTGCAGAAACTGAGAGGAAGAGGGAGTGTCGGGGATGAGGTCTCTCAATCCAGCGGATGAGGAGGAGCAGAACAGAGGAGGCGAGGGCTCAGGCTCGCTTCTAGAATGAGAAGGGAATCGAAGGGTTGTTGAGCAGGTCAATGAGAGTAGTTGGCTAGGAGAAGCAAACATAATTAGCAGTGGAGCTATCCTGGCCAAAGTAGATGGGCGGCTAAGAGCTAGAGTTCCCAGGAGAACGAGAGGTCGGCTTTCTTTTTGACGCCCTCAAGAAGCAAAAGAGAAATAAAAATAAAAATAAAATAAACAAAAGGTTGGGAAAGAAGGAAAGAAAAGGAGAAAATAAAATAACTAGATCGAAATAAACTGAAACGGGATTTTCGGATCGGGAAAAACTTTCTCGACTTTTCGAAAATAATAATATAGATATACGCGAACGCATCAAGAAATAATAATATATTCCGGAAAGATATTTTACGTCGTAAAGTACTTTTATAAGAATATATCAACTATTAAAATATCGATAAAAACCGCAGAAAAATAAATATCGCAAACAAGCCTAAAAATTGGGGCGTTACATTGGATCCTCCTAAAAACAAGTTTCGTCCCGAAACTTGCTTTACGCCGAACTTCTCGGCTCCTATGGTGGAGGCATGAACTCTCCACTAAGAAGACTTAAACCTTCTAATCTAAACACATTATCTACTCAAACTACCACCGCAGGATAAATCAGGTCATAAGGCACATTCTCACACATAGCACAAATTACACATAACATCACACATATACACAACTAAGGGAAGAACTAGGTCTAACCCTTTGATTTATCAACGCTACTAGCTCGGCGTAAACTCATCTAACGATACTATCCTACGTCTTCTAGTTAGCCTCATCGGTCCCTCGTCTACCACTAGATCATCATGACTGACCATATGTCTCGAGTCATGTATGTACTCTCTCGATTGATACACATGAAACACCGGGTAGTAATGCCAACTTATAAGCCACTTCTCCAACTTGCGCTAAGATCTCAAAAAGGTCCGATATATCGGAAACTCAACTTCCTTCTCGTGTCTTTCTCAATACAACATTTCCATTAGGTTTCTCTTTGATTTCTCTATCAAAGAAGATCGAACTTCCAAATTACACCATTAGCTTAGGTTCTTGTCAAACCAAACTTTGATGTTACATTTCCTTAATTCTTGTTACAAGTTCCAAGTAATGAATGAAGTACTTTACTTCACACTGCTTCTACTAACGAGGCCCGTGTCCTATTACTTTTACATCGCTCCTCAATACTCAATCAAGACCTTGTCTTGGAGAATCACTTGTCCACTTCAAGCTCATAGTACTGTTAGCATGAAATATTGTGATATTTTAGGCACGTTTTCTAAGTGTATTTGATCCATTTTGATAGTCATTGATTAAGCACTGGTTCAATTGTGTGCTAGTTTGCCTATATTGTCGATATGGTGATCTACACAAGCTTTATGTTGATTTTAGGTAATTGAGAGCTATTTCCGAACGGAATTGAGCAAGGATGGAGTTGATTGAGCATGTCCATGAATTGAGGACATTCCTAGGAGCTAAGGGAGTGTAACTGAAGAATGCACGAGGCTAAGGAAAAATCACGTTCTTGCCCTAAACCACGCTCTAAAATACGGCCGTACTACATTCCACGTTCAAGTCCACGGCCGTGGAACCATGGAAAGGGAAGCGTGGTTTATTTGATATCTCTTTGAGTGCATGCGCAGGTCTAGGAACACCGAGGATCTCTTACCTCTTAATCAAGAGCTTGAGAGGACTTTAAGGCAAAAGCGTAAGGAAAAGAAAATGGCTGAAGAACACGAACGTGATCTTCAATCGGAGCTAGCGGAGAAAGAAGCTCAACTCCAATGGAGTGAGAAGACACGTAGAAAGAAACGGATCGTCATCAAATGAAAGTTGACGATCTAACGGATATGATGTTCCAAATGAGGATTGAGATAAATAACCTCAAGGAGAAAAAGAAAAGGAGGAGACTGGGAAGATCGGTTAGAGCTAACTCATCCAATGAGGATAGCGACTCCTCCATGCCACCGCTAGAGGAAATTGATCGCACGATCAATGTGAATCCATTCCATCCACGGGCAGCTGCTAATCGCCGTGTTCCACCTAGGAATGCAAGGATCGAACGTGTGGATGAGGAGCCAAGAACTCTTGGCCAAAGGATGGATCCAACGCAGCAACCACGTCGTCTAGGTGTGAACTTTGATGCTGATGATGTACAAGGGTTTAGCTTCAACCCTCAAGTTATTACTCTTGTTCGCCAAAACCAATTTGGCGGGACAAGCGCTGAATCTCCACACCAACACTTGCAAAACTTTGAGTGTATGATGGAGACAATGAGGCCGAAGAACGCGACTACCAACAAATATAAGCTCAAGCCTTTCTTCTTCTCCTTGAAGGGGAAAGCATTATCTTGGTATCAAGCTCTTCCTTATGGGAAACTAGACACATGGGAAGACCTTTCCGCGGAGTTCCTCACTAAGTTCTTTCCGCCATCCAAAACGGCGGAACTTAGAGGTAAGATTAATGCATTTTCCATGAGATCTAACGAAATTTTGTTTCGATCTTGGGAAAGGTCTCAGGATTTGCTATTGGATTGCCCTCATCATGGCATATCCAAGCTTGCATTGCTGGAGATATACTATAAGGGGCTGGATGTGGAGACACAATTCAAGCTCCAATCCCTCTCATGTGGTACATTCATGGACATGAGAGAAAATGACGCTTGGGACTTCATTGAGAAGCAAGCAAGAGTCATAGAGAAGTATTCCCACCGGAAAGTTGAGGGAAATCGTGTGGAGAAAGGAGCAAAGCTCACACATGAAGCTCAAAATCAAATTTTCTCCCTCAACAATGAGATCAAAGAGTTGAAGGAGGCTATCAAGACCAACTTCCCAAAGCAACAAGGAAAAGATGTTGGCTACTTGGGCAACAACAACAATGGTGGAGAGAATACAAACCGCAACAACAATAACCGGAACAACAACCGGAATAATTTGAATGGCAACAACAACAACCGGAACAATAATTGGAAAAACAATAGGGGTTCAAACAACAACAATTGGCGCTCCAATCAACAAAACTCCGGTAACTCTTATCCTTCCAATTCGAATTCACTAACTCCACCTTCCTCTTCCTCTACTCCTTTGAAAAGCCAGGGGCAAACATCTAATGGAGGAAACACTTCGGGGAAGGAGAAGCCCGATCCCATGTTGGAAACGATCTTGGGAAAGCTTCAAGGGTTGAACCGCATCATTAAGGTTGATGATCAAATTTCTAAGGTTGATAAAGCCAAAAAGGTTTTAGAAAACCAAATGTTCAGCCAATCGGAGGAAGTTCCTAGGAATCAAGGGAAACTTCCAGGAAAAACGGATGACAACCCTAAGGGAAGGGTGATGGCAATCACAACTAGGAGCGGAGTGACTACCACCGATCCGCAGCCCAAGTTTGTTAAAGTCCTCGTTGAGAAAGACAAAGAGAAGGGGAAGGAGAAGGAAGATGTCTACGTTCCTCCTCCGACTTACAAACCTCCCCTACCATTCCCTCAATCTAGAGCGAGAGCGCGTCTAGATAAACAATTTGGTAAGTTTATAGAACTCATGAGCAAGTTGTATATTAATATACCTTTCATTGATGCTATTGTAGGTATGCCGGCTTATGGCAAGTTCTTAAAGGAGATCCTCTCTAACAAGAGAAAGTTAGAGGACTTTGGAGAGGTTAAGATGAGTTCGGATTCTTCGGATCTCATCAAGACCATGAAGGAGAAAATGCCCCCAAAGCTAAAGGATCCGGGGTCGTTTTGCATTCCCATAGGAGTGGGAGATGTCACATATGATGCTTTATGTGACTTAGGAGCAAGTGTGAGCATCATACCACTTGCATTATGTAGGAAGATCGGTTTAGGCGACCCTAAACCGGTAAAGATGATGTTGTACATGGCGGATCGATCTATCACTCGCCCCGTCGGTATTGTGGAAGACGTCCCAGTCAAGCTAGGTAAGTTCTTTGTTCCCATTGATTTTCTTGTGCTTGACATTCCTGCAGATAGTCCGGTCCCGATCATACTCGGCAGACCGTTTCTTGCAACTTCCGGCTGCATAGTCGATTGCAAGAATGCTCGGCTCGCCTTTGACATAGGAGAGGAGAAGGTAGAGTTTGTTCTTTCCACTCTAGTGAAGGAGCCAATCTTTGATGAGGATATATTCAATATCCAAGATGAAGAGGGGTTGTCTAGAGAGGAGGTAAGTGCTATTCTCTTCAAAGACCCTTTACAAAAAGTTATTACCATGAGTCTAATGAATGTAGGGGAAGAAGAGGAGTGCAATGAGGCAATTGATGCCTTAGAAACACAAGAAGAAGTGGGTGAAGTGGAATTTGAGATGCTCCACGACGAGGCAGAAAACGTGAGAATCCACGGCCATACACTATATTCCACGGCCGTGGATTTCACCAACCAAAGCGTGGCTCACTCCAGAGAGTTACACGGTCGTGGAGGAAGCAGAGCAACCGTATTTCCTTTCCACACCCTAAACCACGGCCGTGGAGGATGCAGGGAAACCGTGATTCTGGCCGTGGAAGAAGGTGATCGTGCCTCTTCTTCAACTTCCTTTGATTCTTCTCCCACACCTTCTACTTCCTTAGACACTTCTAAGGAAGCATCGGAAGCTCCACAAGAGCCATCGGAAGCTCCGAAAGCAATGGAACTAAAGCCACTTCCTACTCATCTAAGGTACGCTTTTCTAGGACCTAACTCTACCTTTCCGGTTATTGTTAGTTCCGATCTAAGCATAGATGAACATAATGAGCTCATGGTTGTCCTTAGGAAACATAGAAAAGCCTTAGGATATACTATTGAGGACTTAGTAGGAATCAAACCTTCCCTATGCATGCATAAAATACTAATGGAAGAGGACTTTAGGACTTCAAGACAACCTCAAAGGCGGTTAAACCCGACCATGAAAGAGGTTGTCAAGAAGGAAATTCTTAAACTTCTTGATGCAGGTATCATCTACCCTATATCCGATAGTAAGTGGGTGAGTCCGGTTCAAGTAGTTCCAAAGAAGGGAGGAATGACGGTCATCACCAACAAGAATAACAAACTCATTCCTACCCGAACCGTAACAGGATGGCGGATGTGCATAGACTACCGCAAGCTTAACAATGCGACTAGGAAGGATCACTTCCCATTGCCATTCATTGATCAAATGCTTGAAAGATTAGCACAACATTCACATTTTTGCTACCTTGACGGTTATAGTGGTTTCTTTCAGATTCCGACTGGGAGAAGTGTCAATTCATGGTTAAGGAAGGAATTGTTTTAGGACACTTAATCTCTAGTAGAGGGATTGAGGTGGATAAGGCGAAAATAGAGACTATAGAAAAGCTTCCTCCCCCAACTTCGGTGAAAGGGATAAGCAGTTTCTTAGGACATGCGGGATTCTATAGACGCTTCATAAAGGATTTCTCTAAAATTTCAAAACCTCTTACTAATCTATTGATGAAGGATGCGGTTTTTGAGTTTTCGCAGGAATGCTTGGATGCGTTTAACATGATCCGGGAAGCTCTAATTTCAGCACCTATTATCCAACCTCCGGATTGGACTCTTCCCTTTGAGGTTATGTGCGATGCTAGTGACGTAGCTATAGGAGCTGTTCTTGGACAACGAAAGGAAGGGCGAACCCATGCCATATACTATGCTAGCAAGACGCTAGATGAAGCGCAGCTCAACTACGCCACAACGGAAAAGGAATTTTTAGCCATTGTTTATGCTATTGACAAGTTTCGCTCTTATCTTGTAGGTGCAAAGGTGATTGTCTACACGGATCATGCTGCGATCCGGTACCTCCTTGCAAAGAAGGATGCGAAGCCAAGGCTAATTAGATGGATTCTTCTCCTACAAGAATTCGATCTAGAGATCCGCGACAAGAAAGGTTAAGAAAATTCTTTTGCGGATCATTTGAGTCGCCTAACACATCTAGAGGACGACCATTTACCTATAGATGACTCCTTCCCGGACGAACACCTACATATCATTGAGGAGTGCATCGATGTGATCTCCAAAGGTAACGAACCATGGTTTGCTGATTTTGTTAACTATTTGGTTTGTCAGGAGATACCGCCCGGATTATCCTACGCACAAAGAATGAAGTTCTTTAAGGATGTCCGGGAATACTTTTGGAATGAACCTCTCCTCTTTAAGAGAGGTCCGGATGGCATCATTCGGCGATGTGTGCCGGAAGATGAAATGCAAAGTGTCATCCGCCATTTTCATTCACTACCATGTGGAGGACACGCTAGTTCGAACAAGACTAGCGCAAAGGTATTGCAATCTGGACTCTTTTGGCCTACTTTATTTAGAGATGTGCAATCCTTTGTTTCTTGCTGCGATGCTTGTCAAAGAACAAGTAATATCTCTAGGAGAAATGAGATGCCGCTCAATAATATCCAAGAGGTGGAGATTTTCGATGTTTGGGGAGTAGATTTTATGGGACCATTCCCATCATCTTGTGGAAACCAATACATACTCTTGGCGGTGGATTACGTTTCTAGATGGGTGGAAGAGATTGCCTCTCCCACCAATGATGCCATGGTGGTGGTTAAGTTCTTTAACAAGACCATCTTCCCACGATTTGGGACACCAAGGACTATCATTAGTGATGGAGGTTCTCACTTTATTGCCCGACGCTTTGAAGCTCTTCTAGCTAAGTATGGGGTTACTCACAAGATCGCCACCCCTTATCATCCACAAACTAGTGGACAAGTTGAGATCTCAAATCGGGAGATCAAAGGAATTCTAGAGAAAACGGTTTTAAGGACTAGGAAGGATTGGTCTTTGAAGCTTGATGATGCATTGTGGGCGTACCGGACTGCGTACAAGACTCCCATAGGAACCACACCATACAACCTTGTGTATGGGAAGTCTTGTCACTTGCCGGTGGAGTTGGAGCACAAAGCGTTTTGGGCCATCAAGTGGTTGAATTTTGGCATGAAGGAAGCGGGAGAGAAGCGTCTCTTAGACCTTAATGAGCTGGAAGAACTCCGCTTGAACGTCTATGAAAACGCCAAGATTTATAAGGAGAGAGCAAAGCGTTGGCATGATAAGCATATCATTCCAAAGGACTTCAAAGAAGGAGATCAAGTTCTCCTCTTCAATTCAAGGCTTCGCCTCTTTCCAGGTAAGCTTAAATCTCGTTGGATCGGACCTTTTCTAATTAAGCGTATTATCCCCCATGGTGCAGTTGAAGTATGGGGTGAAGCGGGCGGAAGCTTTAAGGTGAACGGTCAATGACTCAAGAAGTATACGCTGGAACTCCAAGCTGAGGAGTTCGCGCCCACCGCACTCGAATAAGTGCGAATTTGGTCTAGCTATGGACCTCAAACAAAGCGCTTCTTGGGAGACAACCCAAGGTATTGCATTTACGTTTTTGTTTTCGATTCATAGTTTAGCTTAGTTTAGACGTTTTTGCTTTGTTTTGCCTTCGATTTCTTCCGGTATGTTCGTGTTTTTGGATGTAGGGACAATGGAAAAGGAAAAGGGAAGAGTAATGTTGAAGAAAAGTGACGAAACTTGGACTTTGGAGCATTACAGAGAGTTCCACGGCCTAAACCACGGTCGTGACAACTACAGTGACCGTAATTTCCAAAAGCCTTTGAAAAATCACCAAAACCACGGTTCCGTACATTTCCACGGCCGTGGAACCCCCGATAGACCGTGGTTTTCAAAAATTTTGCCGGCCACTATATAAACCACGTTCTTCACAAAAACACATTACAAAACCCAATTCCACGACCCTCTTCGCCGATTCCACGCCCTTCACCTCAAATCCTCGTTCGTTAATCGTTTTCAACGATTCTTCGTTCCAAACTGAAGCAAATTCGACCACCAACGAGATCCAAGCAACGAATCGAGCGGCAAATCACCAAGGAACGCAGAATTCGGATTTTAAAATCCGAAACCTAGGTTTTTTTCTCTCTTCTCTATCTTTGTCAATTTGGGTTCGTTTTTGCTAGAAATTATAGGAGAACTGATTGAAATTGGAAGGAATTAGACTAGGGCTGCTTGATTGCTGAGATTGGCTGTTGTTTGCTGAATTTTGAGAAAAAACGAGACGAATCACGGTCTTTGTCAATTCCACGGCCGTGGAACACCAAGAACAGACCGTGGTTTTGAACAGTAATGGATTTTGTGAGGAGAGTTTCTGGGAGGATTAAGGAGAAGAAGAATGAGCAGGATAAGAACAAAAAGAGGAAGGGTAACCCCTCTTCCTCTTCATCCTCTAGAGCACCACCACCTTCCTCCCCTTCACCTCCATCATCACCTTCATCACCCGCACCTCCTAGCCCTAGAGTGCCGACCATTCATGAGGATCACCTCGATGCACTCGAGAGGATCCATAAGAGGGCTGTGATAGGACCTAGGTACCTATTGTTGGAGGATTTAGCTCCTCTCAACATCATAGATGACCTTACTTGGCTCTTGGATAGAGCCGGATTAGTTGTCTTCTCGTCTATCCGAGAAGACGCATATGAGGAGATCACGAGAGAGGTTGTGACGTCTTTTGAGCACAGCCATGTGGATAGGACCGTTTCTTTCCGTCTTATGGAAAGAAACTATGATTTTACCATCCGAGAGTTTGGAGCCTTCTTTGGGTTCCAAGAGACCTTCAATGGTCGTTTTCCTAGCGGTGTTTACGCCAAAGATTTTTAGGAGGAGGTTGCTATGATTTACGCCAGCGAGGACCGCTGGCAAATAGCTGATACCAAGGCTAAGTTGATGTACCACTTAGCCTTGAAGATTGCTCACCGTGTTCTTTCTGAGTGTCTCTTTCCTAGGACGGAGACACCTCAGAAGATCAAGACGGATGAGCTCTTTTTGTTGTACTCTATGCTGTATGGGCGCCCTGTTGACTGCGCCACCCTCTTAGCTGCTACCATGAGCAAGCTAAAGAACAAGAGGGCGTGCAACATTGGATATGGTGGGATAGTCACCCACCTTGCTAGGATATTGGGGGTAGATTTTTCTGCATGTACACGCATACCAGCCGTACCCCTAGGACTCCAAGCCTTCATGACTAGAGGTCTTATCTTCCCTACCCATAGAGGTCCGCCTTATGCAGCCATGCCATGGGAGAGCAGGACGGGGAGGGGCATTGAGTGGCTCCCGGAGTATTCCATTATGGTTGGACGCCATAATTGGAAGGAGACGTTCGCTGCTATGCACGCGAACAGGATTGCAGCTCCTCCATATGTCCCACCACCGCCCGTAGTTGAGGAGGAGGAGATGAGAGATCAGTATGAGGGAGGAGGAGGAGCAGAGTAGGAGTTTGGCACGTTTCCGGATCAGCCGGACATTGCTTCTGATGTGCCTAGACGTTCTCCACGTCCAGCCAGAGCTTCAGGTTCATCTTCTCGCCGCGCCAGCGTGAGCGAGAGACCTACTTGGATGGATACACCTCCTGCATGGTACGGAGCTCCACCTCCATGGTCCGCACAGCAGCCACCAGCACCAGCACCGTCAGATGCACCGGGGTGGTACAGTCAGGCTCCGGGATGGTATGAGCAGATGCCACAGTGGGCTACTAGCCTTTTTGACAGAGTGGGAGCATTGGAGATTCGAGCCGATGCTAGAGATGGACGCATGGACGATCTCGACCATATGATGAGAGACGTCTACCGCCAGCAGTTCGGGCGGCACTACGACCCTAGCTTCCATCCATTCGCGCCTCCACCGCAGTGACGATGATGATGACCGATAGCTTTAGCCGCTCCACCGCCATTTTGTGAGTTTCTTTTTGTTTTCTTTCTTTTTCTTTCTTTCTTTTCTTCTTTTCTTTCTTTTATTTGAACATTAGGGACAATGTTTGTTCCAAGTATGGGGTGGGGTGTGACTAAAAGTTGTAATAACTCTTACTCACTTTAATTGCTTCTATCGAGACTATCTTGCATGTTCATTATATTGTTGCACGTTTCATTATTGCATTGGATGAAAAAGAGTTTGAAAAACCCATAAAAATTGAAAAATTTTGAAAATTTTGTGCTTCTAAGGAATTGAGATGATTTCTATGATAATCGCTACTTGTGAATTGAGTTTGATGACAATTGCATGCTTAAACGAATAGTGAATTGAAAAGAAATCGAATGAGTTGATTATACCTCTTTTGCAAGGTTCATAAAGTGATGAATGTTATCTAAATCATGTTGAGAAATTGAAGTTGAAATCGCACTATAAGTTCTTATGCTTCTTGTTGAGATGATTAAGGCAATTCGATTTTCTTTCTTCTTTCTTGATCATTTAGCCCCTCATTGAAATTATGGCCTCCTTTACCTATCCGGGAATTTGGAGGAGTTGATTGATATTGGCATGTTTGATGTGGGAGGGCCTTGAAAGCAATTATTTGCAATCAAAAGAATAGAAAGCAATTGTAGGTTTGGGGAAGTCAATCATGATGATGAGTAACTCGGCACCATTCACATAGCCGGGTGTTTGTGTCTTGCCAAAGTCGGATTGAGCGATATTCCTAGCGGATTATGGTATGTGCGCTAAGGGTTTGAGGCATCTCATAAAAATTGAGAAACGCCAATCTCCTAGGCTTCGGTTTTTGTGCACCTCTATCCATAACTCCAAAAGTAAAGTCGAAAAATGAAAAGAAGAGAGCGAAGCTCCAAGTTGAAAGTGTTGCGGAAACCGCAAGAGAAGAAGAAAGAGTAGTTATCCACTTTCCCGGATTCATGCACCACATTCCTTAAAGTTTCCTTCCCTTTCCACATTCTAGACCTTTTTCTTTGAAAGTCCTTAAGATCAAAAGAATGTTATATGACTTGGTGATCTAAATTGAAGTTTCTTATGATTGATTTTGATAATGTTTGAAGGTTATGATGTTTGTATGGAAGTTTGATTGATTCATGAATTTTCTTTACTCTTTGATTAAGTGTATGAAAGTCTTATAAACGATTGAAGCAAGATTTGAGAATGATCTATTGTTTAGAAGGCACATTCATCAAAAAGAAGTATTACTTTGAGAAGGTACACATATTTCATCCTAACTCTTGTTTTTAAAGCTTTTGAAAGACCTTGCTTAGGGACAAGCAAGTGGCAAGTATGGGGTTATTTGTTAGCATGAAATATTGTGATATTTTAGGCACGTTTTCTAAGTGTATTTGATCCATTTTGATAGTCATTGATTAAGCATTGATTCAATTGTGAGCTAGTTTGCCTATATTGTCGATATGGAGATCTACACAAGCTTTATGTTGATTTTAGGTAATTGAGAGCTATTTCCGAACGGAATTGAGCAAGGATGGAGTTGATTGAGCATGTCCATGAATTGAGGACATTCCTAGGAGCTAAGAGAGTGTCAACTTGAAGAATGCACGAGGCTAAGGAAGAATCACGTTCTTGCCCTAAACCACGCTCTAAAATACGGCCGTACTACATTCCACGTTCAAGTCCACGGCCGTGGAACCATGGCAAGGGAAGCGTGGTTCATTCCAGTAACTTCTATGGCCGTGGAGAAGTTGCTTCAAACCATGTTGATTTCCATGCTCTAAATTACGGCCGTGGAACCCTTCCACGACCGTGATCTTGGCGATCTTTTTCGCCACACTTTAAGCCACGATCTTTTACAAGATTGGGCCGGGCCGATATTTTATCTTACACTATAAAATGACGGACGAAGAGAGATTCCGTCACCTTCGCTTACGCATAGACACATCTTACGCTTGCGCTTGGATTTGCCCTAATTTCCCATTTGGCGGAGATTGTGTCCGGGAGATTATTGCGCTTTGTCATTGGGATTTCCGGATTGACGGAAGATCGAAGATTCGAAAGATTGTTTGCAAGGAGATTTCGCTTCTTGCTTAGGTTTGATTTAGAAGACGGATTGACATCCCGTTCTTCCTTCTTATCTAAAATTTGTGATTATTTGTTTTATTCTGAATTTAGTGATGATTGTTGATCTTGATTGTGACTTTGAGATTGATTTGAAAGTTATTGAAGGTTTTCGGAAGTTTTCATCTTTCAATCTTTTAACCCTTGAATTTGATATCAATATGACTATTGTTGGCTAAAAACCCTTAACAATTCTAAGGTGAAGGGTTGATAGTTGTGGCTTAGATGATGATAGATCGATCGTAAACGGATTGGACCCTGAGAGTTAGAGAGAATCGCCGACAACCCTAATCCACGGTCTGTTCTTGAGCTTCCACGGCCGTGGAACTCAAGAACTACCCGTAATTTTGTGTTAGTTTACGAACTTGCTTTTACTTTAATCCAAAGTTAAAGATTTGCTTTAACTTAGTCTTGGCTTGCCTTTTCTAGGTGGTAGTGAAGCCTCAACAACCTCTACCTCGATTGTGAGTGTCACAACCTTAATCGGTTTAGTTAGTCTTGATCCTTGAATTACAAGTTTGGGTATTTGACATTAATTCTTACCTTTAGAACCTTTCTATATTGAAGCCTCAACAACCTTTATAGAGAGTGTCTTGTAGGTGAGTTATATAAGGTCTTTGGAACGTCACCGTACGATTACCTTACATTAGCATACCTTTGCATATCTTAACTTTGTCCTTATATCATTAGTATATCTTGAATCGATTGCCACAGCTGGATACTTGGATCTTTAGGACTGTTGTTTTCCCAATACTTGAAAGGCTTCTTACATTTACTCGCTTGATAACCTATAATTGAAATTGTTCCCCCCAAATCCCTGTGTTCGATACTCTGGAATTCTTGCTCAACTATATCGATCCGTACACTGCGGGTTCGCTTGCTTGATTCTAGTTTTATAAATTTAAAGCTTATTTGCACGCACGCTAAGTGGCGAACAAGTACCTCAAGGTAAATCGAAACAGTTGCACCAATAAATCTCCTCGTAACTCTCAGCAACTCTATTGTCAATTCTTCGTCCAATTCAATACTTCATTATCATTTGTAGTAGGCTACCATAAAAGGTGTTACACAACTTCTCCCTTCACACATCTGGTAAAAGCTCAACACTTCTAAGATAACTTGTAACTCCTTCCATATCTCTCGGGGTTTGCCATCCCGAGACAACTTGCCATACAACTTCTCTCTCGTAGTGACTCTGGTTGGTCCAAAATGCCGTCTTTGCAGTATCTGAGTTGCAAATTCTCAAATGGTGACGATCAAATCTTAACTTAATCTTATAAGAGACTACCGACCCTTGCAGTTGATCGAGTAGATCTCCCATTCATTGTAAGGGATATTGGTCCTTCATTGTCATCTTGCTCAACTTATAGACATCGATGTACAAACGGAGATTATCGTCTCTCTCTTCGCAAACTGGTGTTCTCCATAACAACTTCAAATCAAGAGTTTAAAATATATTTCAATATGAACTTCAAATCAAGAGCTTAAGATAACATTCGGAGTTCTCCATAGCATTTTCCTAATTCTAATGAACTCTTATCAATAAGTTCTTTCAATTATTCATTCAATTGCTTCCACAACTCACGTCTCTTCGTAAGGTCATTTATTGATATCATTTTGTACGGTGCTTTGAAAATTGGGGTTGGGCCAAGATCAACCTTAGTGGCAAAATCCAAATTCCGATTTATAGGAATCTGTGATATCTCAGGTTCCATCTTTTCTCGTCTCGTCACATATCGTAATTATCGACACAATCTTGTCTTATCACTTTACAAATGATCATGACACAATTAATCTACCTCGATCTATTGATGTGACGTCTTTAAGATTCGTGTATTGTTCCATCCTCAGCTATAATGTCGACCATCCTCTTTCAAAGATATTTCATCTCCTGAACTCGAGGGACTTGCTCGAGTTTTCTAACTCTTGGAGCCTTGGTTAAGCAATATTTCAACTTAATCCCCCTTTTTACTTCTAAGGAATTGCGATAATAATATTTCTTGGTCTCGCACATATGTTCAGTCACGAATGTCTTAACTTCAAGACTCAAGCATGCCATATAACGAATCGATACAATCTTCTCCGCTTTCTCTAACATCCTAACCTATGGGAGGAGCTCTCCGTATCCTTGATAAGCTTTCACCATAGACATCCTTTCTTCAAGTAGGCGTAGAGTCAGACGACCGCAGAGGCTCTGACCTCAATCTTTCATGCACTTCTTGTACATCCCATGTCGACATCAAACTTCCAAAACCTTAGTTTTTTCTTTCTCTTGTTGGTCACCTTATGCATCTCTTGGTTTTCTAAGAACAACTTCACAATCGTACAAGTATCCCCTGTGGAAAATGCTAGAAGAAATTTCTCCCAACAAAAATCACTGAAAGATCCACTCGTTACTTCACCAAACGCTAACATCATAAACTCTAAGCTCGCAATGTTGCCCTTATCTAGGTTCCTCATTTCTCGTCATAGTCAATATGGCTTCACCATGCGGGTCACATAAACCTTGATTTAGGTGTTGCTTGTGGAAACATGACATCATCACTTTAGAATAAACATACCATACATCCCCTTACATATCCTCCCTTTACGCACAATAACCATAGAAGACTCATTTCCCTTTTTGTCCTTGTAGTTCCCTTTACCCTGATCCATGTCATTCCTCCATATGACAATCCCATGACTTAAGAAGGTCGCACTAGATCGTTACAATCCCTCTTAACAAGGTACGTTACCATCACTTGTTGGAATCGGTAAATTGTTACTCGATTAAGATATTTGCACTGCCCTTGATACACATCTTCATTGCCGACATTCAAGCACCACGAATATTCTGAGTTCTTGTTACTCTTTTTCATGATCCCACACCTGGATTACTCCTCTCACCTACCGTCACCAGTATACAACCCACACATGTACATACTCGATGGTCACCGATTAACTCATTAATGACCCTTTCCAAGATCAACGACTTACCCTCCTGCCATACTCTTGAAGGATACCCTCTCGGGTACCTTGCCTTAAACTTCACTAGCTAATTTTAGTCTTCTTCAAACTCCGTTAGCTTTTTCAATGCTCCTCTCTTCCTTCCGCTTATGTAAGATAATTATACCTTACCGAATCTTTCGTGTCCTATGACCCACCTTCATGGGCTTAACCGTTCTTTATAATGTTTTGCAAAAGTACTTCTCAAATAGCCTAACATTAATTAGCATTCACCCGCGTTCCCATTGGTTGGCATCTTAAGTCTTTCGATCAAAGCTCTTTGTTTCATCTTTCATCTTTTGGAGATCCTCATCCTTACACACTTCCTCCTCGTCAGCGTTTCTTAGCCTTATTATCATAACGAAAACCGGTCAACTCCACGTGAATCTCCATCATGCCCTTCTTCTCATAACTCTAGTAATGTTGACACTTCACTTATTGGTACTTCGTATGCTTAACTTAAGGTATCTTAAATCTTTAGCAAATGGTTCGATCACTCTTCTCGTCTTGACTCCAAAGCTTAGGAGCACCTATAGAAAACTTCACGTCTTGAAGGAATACCACTTTTAACCTTGCTAGAACGTATCCATCTCCTTCTCGATTCGTATATTTAGTTGTCCACGCGTCTTCTAGAAGAACTTAAGTTCGTTTTCACTATTAGTGTCGTTGTCGTACAATCCCGGTTTCTTTATAACCACTTATATACCTTAAAGTTGCCCCCTTTACTTGTATTACTCCATCTTGATCTCTCTTTAATCGTCTCGAGTTCTTCTTTCAACTTGTTTGTCCTTCGTTTATGTCATAACTAATCCTCCTCTTTGACATCCTTTTAAAGGAATCCGAGAACGTCATGGTGTTCGTTAGCACGAAATGCTCAACTCGATATTTGAATGTACGTCTCCACATATGAACGCTATCCCAAGCCAACCACGTCGTCTTTAAAGGTGATGATACTATACTTATCATCCTTTCTATTAGGTCCCGTAAGTCCATATGCTACTACTATATATAATAAGAATACGTATACATAACTATATAAATCCTAAGTCCATATCACTACCAATATAATACATCCAGCATTTCATCAACAAAATAAGGTCCCAAAACATATAACCGTCCACATATATAATTATACACATATATCCAATTCATCATGCAACATACAATCACAAAGATACACATCAATTCTATCAAGCATAACTACAAACCTCGTATCCATATCTATAAATACATATATATTCATATAAATGTCAAAGTCCAATAAACTAAGCTGCCGAGATCTGCGGAAGGAGTGGTGGTCCGTACATTCTACCCCGACTCATGCATGTGATTTTGAAAACGAAAACTCCAAACCCGCGAGGTTCTGTTTATTCCTTATTCGGCCTTTAGAAGATTGCGAGTGTCATTGTTGTCAACCTAGGGCTTTGATACCACTTTTGTAACACCCCTAATCCGCGGGACTCGGGGCGCTACGGGTTGGGACCTCACAATGGGTCCCGACCCTTAGCTTGACAACAATTTCACCGGATCTTACAACATGGCACAAATAAAGGCAAAAACCAAATACATTTTATGCAATGCAATGAAACCCAAAACCATACAAACCAAAGACTTCAGCCGAGATACAACCGAAAGACCAAATTCCATAACGCGGCATACAATATATAATGAACATAAAACTCAAACACGACTCAAACCAAAACCCAATCCTAAAATGTACGAAACCCCGGCTGCCCACTCTTCCGGATCTCTCGACCGCATTTCTAACCTGCAAGGCAATCTACAACAATCGGTATAAAACCGTTAGCTAATATTCGAGGCATTAGAATCAAGGTGAAAGGCACAAACACAAGTCAATCATCATAAACACCCAATACACTCCAAAGCACACAAGTCCGGTTTATTATTTTATTATTATTAAGTCATATCCCGTTCAAATTCAACTTAGGTTGTGACACGAGAGTCACCAAAACTCGCCTCGGTCCCTACTTACCGGCATGGAATGGTACTGATGCATCTGACCGTCTACCAGCACGGGATAGTCGCCGAGAACCTCCTAGCTCTCGCGGGAGCTAGGCAAGTTGTCACCGCCCGTTATCATACACTTGGGCCAATATAATATAAAGGTCGGTAATCCTAATTCCGGTTTAGTTGTTATAAACAATAAACACACACCACCAAACACACATCAATGCTAATACAAGGAATACGAGCTAAGTAAGTCCGGAGACTTACCTCGTCCCAAAGCTAAACCGATCAACAATAACTCTCAAACTCCCGCAGGAAGATACTCAACTCCTGGCCAAAACAAGGCGCACGATCAATATCTATCTCTCATGCTAGAAGTCCTTAGACTTCTAGCCCAAATGACCTCTATAAGGTCATAAAACTCATATGTTAGGATACCATGTTCCTAGACCTCTATAAGGTCACAACAACATGTAATCCTAAACCTCAAGCCTAATGATTCTCACAAGATCAAAACATATACTCAAATCCTTATAACAACCTCACTAGACCGCAATACCACCTCAAGCTTAGAATCAACATCAAACCATCAAACAATATCAAAACCTCAAAACCCACCTAAGGTTCAAAGCCACTACTTGGCATTCTCTCTAAGTTATGCTAGATCCAACCTAGCATGATACTAAAACTAAACATAACTAAACCGAGATAAGATCATAAGCTCGGGGGAGAGGGTACTCACATGACGTCAAACCGAGATAAGATCATAAGATCATAAGCTCGTTTTCAAAAGTCAAAGACATAATATACCGTGTATAAAAATATAAAAATATCTCGTAATTAAAATCCAAGGTTCCAAACCGCTAATTCATTTTCCGGGGCAAAATATACCGTTCAAAAACTATAGGTCATAATCCATAATTAAAATCAGCAAGGGCACAATCGATAATTTGCAAAAAGTTGGGTCACAAACTGCAATTATAAATATGGCCCAAAATGTAACTAATTCTGCAGGAGGGTATAATTGTTACTTTCCAAAATCTGGGTACAAAGCTGCAATAGTAAAAGATGGGCACATTTTGCAATTATACCAAATAAGGGGGAGGGCCGACTGAAATTAACCCTAAAGGGTTTCTCTTTTGCGTTTAACAGAGGAAGGCTGGAAGAGTGGAAGGCGGCAGAGGGACACAAGCGGCGGCAAGAAACTCAGTAGGCGGATCTAGGTGAGGCGGAGGCAGAGCCAAGGTAGGCGGGGCAGAGCTTCTCGGGTGGCCTAGCGGCGGTTGCTTCCCGGCGAGGCGAAGGCTGCTCTGATGGGGCTTGACAGAGATCAATAGAAGAATGAAATAAGGAGAGGAGAAGGCGGCAGGACGCTGCACTGGTGACATCGGTGGCTCAAGGCAGAAGGCGGGACAGAGCTCTCCGGCGTCGGGCGAGGGCAGGGTTCTCCGGTTCGATTGGGCGGAAGGGGAGGCCACTGCTTCCTCCGGCTTCAACAGGGCAACATCTCTCCCTTTGTTTGCTATTTCCAGGTGCAGGAGAGGCAAGGTTGTTGACAGAGGTCAAGGTCGAAGCGGACGCAACCTACAGGCTCGTGAGGAGGAGAGCTCGGTGGTGGCGAGATCTATTGGTGCGAAAGAAGCAGGGAAGTCCAGATTGTGATAGGAGAAGCAAACATAATCAGCAGTGGAGCTCGGAGAAGCAAACATAATCAGCAGTGGAGCTATCCTGGCCAAAGTAGATGGGCGGCTAAGAGCTAGAGTTCCCAGGAGAACGAGAGGTCGGCTTTCTTTCTGACGCCCTCAAGCAGCAAAAGAGAAATAAAAATAAAAATAAAATAAACAAAAGGTTGGGAAAGAAGGAAAGAAAAGGAGAAAATAAAATAACTAGATCGGAATAAACTGGAACGGGATTTTCGGATCGGGAAAAACTTTCTCGACTTTTCGAAAATAATAATATGGATATACGTGAACGCATCAAGAAATAATAATATATTCCGGAAAGATATTTTACGTCGTAAAGTACTTTTATAAGAATATATCAACTATTAAAATATCGATAAAAACCGCAGAAAAATAAATATCGCAAACAAGCCTAAAAATTGGGGCGTTACAACACACATAGCAAAAGTAACCACTCATCATGCTTTCAAACAATCCATTTATTATCTTCATTTAAATCATTCACTCTTACTAATGATACTTATTTTGTGACACGAGAGATTCCCAAACCTCGCCTCCGCCCCCGTGTAACCATCAGGAATGGATCCGATGCATCTCACCTTATACCTGTATGGTCTGGGTATAGAGAACCTCTTAGTCTCCTGGCAGAGCTGGGCAGTGATGTCACGGCCCGTTATGCATACACTTAAGCCTTAAAACATAATAACAACAGTCGTCCTAACAAATTATTATTATAACACACATTGCACACACACCACTATTATCACCCAACTAACATCCAGAAACTAGATAAGTAAGTCGCAAGGACTTACCTGAAACAAATCACACTCTAACAAGTCTCAACTCGGTCTGTACTCGTGGTAACTCAAACGCCTGTCAATTAAGGCATGGTGATTAAAATCACATCTCATACTCTTAGAAGTTATAAACTTCTAAGAGGTTCAATCTCATGAGGAGAATTTACGAAGATACATTTTCTTATGGTAAAAGATTATTTTACTCCTGATCTCGGAAATTCTCAAAATCTATCATTAAAATCTAATATTCCATTTTAGAACTCGTTTTCCATAATTTGTTTCTTACGGATAGCTTACTAGAGGTTATAAGGTTATATCCCAAACAAACTCGTCAACAAGAACAATGTCACTCCCTTCCTAGTTACTACTCTATTCTCATACGTGTGTGTGTATATATATATATATATATATATATATATATATATATATATATATATAACTCCCGTCTAACACTTCT
>BSUD01000003.1:39695414-39761593 GCA_033239045.1 Fagopyrum esculentum
ATATATATATATATATATATATATATATATATATATATATATATATATATATATATATATATATATATATATAACTCTTCCCATTTCATACATCCATAAACCGTAAATGTGTTCACTGCAATGATATTTATATATGTATCTATACCTATACATCCGTATATACATAAACTGCACTGATACTTTTATATATATGTATGTATGTATGTATGTATGTATGTATGTATGTATGTATGTATGTATGTATGTATGTATGTACATCACTTCCCTTTCCTACATTTATACAGATCTAAAAAATGTATACATTAGTACACTGGAGTGGAGTACTTACCCGCCCAACCCGCGTCTCGTTTTAGCAGAAAATAGAATTGGCAGAAGTCGATCGAGACACTCAGATAGAACCCGGTGAGCCTGCATAGCACCAACCACCCGGAGGTCGACAATCCCGTTATATCAGTGGGTTAGGACGTGTGAAAGGATCGAAACGAAACGAAAGATCAGTCGGGGCGGCTTACCGGGGTCGTATGTAAGTGGTCGGTTCCGATCCGGTGGTGGCGACTATGGTTGTACTTGGGAGGGAGTAGTGGTCTTGGTGGCGTCTCCGGCGGGGCGGTGGTGTCCAAACTCTTGGCGGCAGCGGAGGCGCTCGATCTCCAGGCGGCTTTGCTTTGTTACGCTACAGGAGGGAGGGCGTCGGCCTCGGTGCTGGCTTTGAAGACGAGGCGGTCCCCTGGTAGTAGTTGCTCGGAGGCGCGGTTCCCGGCGCCCGATGGGCTGAAAGGCTACGTCTCCTGCTGCAGTGATGGTGGTTGGCCAAGCGTACGGCTGTTTCGTCTTCTACAGGAGCGGGAGGTAAGGTAAGGCGGTAAGTGAAGGAGAACAAGGAGTTTCACGTAGCAGCTAGGTTTAGGATTAATTAGGTTTAGGTTAGATTAAAAGTTAATCAGGTTTAAAATTAGGGTAGAAAGGGCTGGGCTGGGCTGTAAGTTTTTTTTTTGGCCTGAAATGGCCTGCTCTTCAATTAAAACCAATGAGCTGAAAACATATACTCGTTAATCATCCGGAACCATTAAAAGTACTGCACAGAATAAGAAACGATCTCGCCAACGCGGGATTATTAACGGAGTTATTACGGGTTACATTTTATCATTTTATGTGAATCGAAGTCACATAAAATGACAGAATTTAATATCGTTTTCTTTTTATTTAAAGGAAATACGATTGGCGGATCGGAATCTGATTTGATCCAGTATTAAACGGAGTTTAAATTTTTCGGTTATTACAACAGGCGGGTCTTGCTAAATTAGAATAACTTAACCAGTAAGAAGGAAAGTCATGGCAGTATTCATGTATACGGATATATAGAGATAGGAATTGGAAAGTATAAATAAACGCGTGGTGAGGTATTGTACATATATATATATATATATATATATATATATATATATATATAACTCCCGTCTCACACTTCTATATATATATATGTATATGTACACTACCTCACCACGCATTTATTTATACTTTCCAATTCCTATCTCTATATATCCGTATACATGAATACTGCCATGACAACTATATATATATATATATATATATATATATATATATAACTCTTCCCATTTCATACATCTATAAACCGTAAATGTGTTCACTGCAATATATTTATATATGTATCTATACCTATACATCCGTATATACATAAACTGCACTGATACTTATATATATATATCCACATCACTTCCCTTTCCTACACTTATACAGATCTAAAAAATGTATACATTAGTACACTGGAGTGGAGTACTTACCCGCCCAACCCGCGTCTCGTTTTAGCAGAAAATAGAATTGGCCGAAGTCGATCGAGACACTCAACAAGAACCCGGCGAGCCTGCATAGCACCAACCACTCGGGGGTCGACAATCCCGTTATATCAGTGGGTTAGGACGTGTGAAAGGATCGAAACGAAACGAAAGATCAGTCGGGGCGGCTTACCGGGGTCGTATGTAAGTGGTCGGTTCCGATCCGGTGGTGGCGACTATGGATGTAGTTGGGAGGGAGTAGTGGTCTTGGTGGCGTCTCCGGCGGGGCGGTGGTGTCCAAACTCCTGGCGGCAGCGGTGGCGCTCGATCTCCAGGCGGCTTTGCTTTGCTACGCTACCGGAGGGAGGGCGTCGGCCTCGGTGCTGGCCTTGAAGACGAGGCGGTCCCCTGGTAGTAGTTGCTCGGAGGCGCGGTTCCCGGCGCTCGATGGGCTGAAAGGCTACGTCTCCTGCTGCAGTGATGGTGGTTGGCCAGGCGTACGGCTGTTTTGTCTTCTACAGGAGCGGGAGGTAAGGTAAGGCGGTAAGTGAAGGAGAACAAGGAGTTTCACGTAGCAGCTAGGTTTAGGATTAATTAGGTCTAGCTTAGATTAAAAGTTAATCAGGTTTAAAATTAGGGTAGAAAGGGCTGGGCTGGGCTGTAAGTTTTTTTTTGGCCTGAAATGGCCTGCTCTTCAATTAAAACCAGTGAGCTGAAAACATATACTCGTTAATCATCCGGAACCATTAAAAGTACGGGATTATTAACAGAGTTATCTACGGGTTACATTTTATCATTTTATGTGAATCGAAGTCACATAAAATGACAGAATTTAATATCGTTTTCTTTTTATTTAAAGGAAATAAGATTGGCGGATCGGAATTTGATTTGATCCAGTATTAAACGGAGTTTAAATTTTTCGGTTATTACACCAAATGCAGTATCCGTGGAATGACATTTGATAGTTTGATGATATATCTTTTTTAAAGGAAATATGTATATCAAACACAAACACAAGCTTGCTGATGCCCGGTATGATACCTCTCATATTCTTAAAAAAATCTCAAGATGCATCATTTTCACTATCAACAATTCCGAATGCAACGAGGTATATTTGTTGATTTGTATCTTGTGCAGTTGTGACAACCAACACTCTGCCATAGTTTCCACTAAGATGTGTCCCATCAACAGTGATTACCTACACAAACAGATCCATGTACATAAACTACACACACAAAAAATATCGAATGAATGTACATAAGTATAATAAAACTGAGGGGATACACAAGTATGAAACTCATTGGTATACTTTATGTACCTTTCTCATCACTTCAAAACTCTTGATGGATGGTCCATATGCTAGATATACATACTTGAAACGATTATCATCGTCAAGTTCAATAGCCACAATTGTACCTTTGTTGACCGCTTCCAACATATACAGATACGCCGGTATTGTGTTGTAATTATGCTCCAATGTTCCTCTAATCATGTCCTTCAAGGCTTCTTGAGCTTTCCAACACTTCCAATAACTAGCATCAATTTGATACAAATTCTTCAAAACAATGATGATCTGATTAACCGAAGGTAATTTCTTTGAATTGCCGTACCTACACAAACCAGTTTAATATAACCTTATTACATAATTAGTGTCTTGTGTATACTAAAGCAAGATAAACTTTAAAATATAAATGACAAAACTTACATTGATTTAACCTTCTCAGCTATTACTTGATATGAAGCTCCCCTATTTGCCGACCGTCGCAAATGATAAGACCATGCATGCGTGAAAACAAACTTTATTGCGGTAAAGTATGTTGATTCACAAAGCATAGAGAAACACACCCTCCATTTGCAATCTTTGTCGATACATCTGATTGTTATTGTCTTCCTTTTCGACTTTACTATCTTGTATTGAGAACACTATTATTGAATGTTGACACTGATAGCATGAAATATGATGATACTTTAGGCACATATTTTGGTTGTTTTCCCCCTTCTTTTGTGTATATGGATATGAGTTTGGAGCATTTATGAGCACATTCACCTATTATGTTGGTATAGAGATCTACACAAGCTTTATTGTGATTTTAGGTGAATAAAGGCTTGGATTGGAGCATAAATGGAGTATCTAGGAGTATTTGATCATGCTAGGCATCAAGAGGATGCATTGGAGTAGCTAAGGAAGGATCATGATTAGAAAGCTTTACGAAACAAAGGCTTTTACAAGGATTTGGACTTTCCACGGCCAAACACAAGGGGACCACGGCCGTGGTTTTGGGATTTAATTTCTTTTTGGCCGTGGAAAACTATGTCGAGAGCAAGGGAGTCATTCCACGGTGGTTCCACGGGCGTGGAAAGTTGCTCTTGAACGTGGTTCTTCTAACGGTTGTCACGTGTTATATTTGTCACATCAGCAGCGGTTATGGGCTTTTGTAACCCTATTTTCTCCTATAAAAAGGCCGAAGAAAGAAGGAAAACGGACGTCTTGCATCCAACGCTACATTTTCGGCATTGTTAAAGAGATTTCAAGAAGATTTTATTGCGTGAAGGGAAGATTTGGAGAAGTATGCACTTGAAGATTGTGTACTCGGAAAAGATCTTAGGGTTTCATCTTGAAGGCGGATTGACACCCCATTCTTCTTTATTCCTTGAGATTTGTGAGATATTCTTATTCTATTCTACATCCATTGAACGCAAGTTACAGTTTTTGTGTTTGATTAACATTGGTTTTGTGTTTATTATTGAGATTTCAAGGTTTTACCTTTTCTCTCTTTTATATTTGATTTTGGATTTTATTATGATGATTGTTGGCTAAAACCCTTAAGCGATTCTAAGGTGAAGGGTTGATAGTTGTGGCCTAGATGATGATAGGTTGAACCAAAACAGATTGGACCCTGAGAGTTGCGAGAACCTCGTCGTCGAGGCTTTCCACGGCCTGTTTTTGAGTTCCACGGCCGTGGTTCTTCAAGATCCGACCGTGGTTTTCCTCTGTCGTACATTCTTTGCTTTTGCTTTGATTCAAAGTTAAAGATTTGCTTCAACCTAGCCTTGGCTTACCTTTTCGAGGTAGTAGTAAGACTCAACATCCTCTACTTCGGTTTTGAGTGTCACAACCTTAACTGTTTTGGCTTATCATTGATTCCCTTGGGTTTGGACATGGATATTTGAGAGTTTAATCTTGTCCTTAGATCCTTTCTATATTGTAGCCACAACAACCTTTATAGAGAGAGTATTTGCTTGATTTCAGTTTTTGGAACTTCACCGTACAATTCCCTACTTTAGATCTATACTCGGTGAACTGAATTTATTCCCCCAAATCCCTGAGTTCGATACTCTTGAATTCTTGCTTACTATGCCGATCCGTACACTGCGGGTTCTCTTTGCTTGATTTCAGTTTTTATAAATTTAAGACTTTGACGCACATAATTTTGAGCGAACAAGTTTTTGGCGTCGTTGCCGGTGATTTGCTTTAGGCCAAATTCGATTTTCGGTTGTCGGGCTTGGGAGCTTTTGCTCTTGTTATTTGATCTATCTACTTGAGTGATTTTGCAGATTTTTCTTTAGGCATATGTGAAGGTCTAGATCCGCGAAAGACCTCGTTCCTTTTGATCTTGAACCGGAGAAAACTTTGAAGAAAAAGTTAAGGGAGAAAAAGATGGTTGCACATAATGAACATCCAAGAGGAGTTGGATGAAACTCGAGCTCTTCTTAATAGAGGCGCCAAGAGCAAGAGAGCTTAATCATCCGATGATGATGACATGCCGGAGCTGGAGGAAATACCAACATTTAATCCTCGAGCCTATGTTGATCCTCGCATTTCCACTAGAGAAGCGAGAGCTGCTAATGTTGTGGTTGAACCACGAACTCTTGGGCAACGAATGGATCCAATTCAGCAACCACGCCGTTTAGGTGTGAATCTTGGATATCAAGATGAGCATGACTTTGGATTTCTCCCTCAAGTCATCACTATGATCCGTCAAAATCAGTTTGGTGGAACGGAAGCTGAATCTTCGCATCAACATTTACAAAATTATGAGATTTTTATGGAGACTTTGAAACCTCCAAAGGCTGTCAACAACAACTACAAGTTAAGACTGTTCTTCTTCTCTTTGAAGGATAAAGCCTTGGCTTGGTATCAAGCTCTTCCAAGTGGAAGACTTAACACATGGGAGGATTTAGCTTCGGAATTCCTCACCAAGTTCTTTCCGCCATCCAAAAAAATGGAATTGAGAGGTAAAATAAATGCTTTTTCTATGAAACCTAACGAAAGTTTGTTTAAATCTTGGGAAAGGTTTCAAGATCTTCTATTGGATTGCCTACACCATGGCATTTCAAAGCTGGAATTATTGGAGATTTACTACAAGGGATTAGATGTGGGAACACAATTCAATCTTCAATCCCTTTCTTGTGGAACTTTTATGGATATGAGAGAAGATGATACTTGGGATTTTATTGAGAGGCAAGCTAAGGTGATTGAGAAGTATTCCCATAGGAAAGTCGATAGTGGGAATCGTGATTCCGGAGAGCCGGGAGTGAAATTAAATTCAGCAGCCCAAGCTCAAATTTTCTCCCGCAACAATGAGATTAAGGAGCTGAAGGAAGTTATAAAATCCAGCCTTTAATCGAAGAAGAAGCAGGATGTTGGCTATCTAGGAAGGGAGAACAACCAAGGAAATAGGAATAACTACCGGAACAACAATGGGAACAACAACAACAGGAATGCCAACAACAATTGGAGATCCAACCAACAAAATTCCGGTAAGCATTATTTCCATGCTGAAAATTTACTAACACCCCCTTCTTCTTCTACTCCTTTGAAAAGCCAGGGGCAAACATCAAATAGTTCGAACAAGCTGGAGAAGGATAGATTTGATGTCATGATGGAAACAATCTTGGGGAAGATCCAAGGAATGGAGAACCACATTACTTCAATTGATAAAGCACAAAAATCTTTGGAAGATCAAGTGTTCAGCAAGGCCGGAGAAGTTCCTAGAGATCAAGGAAAACTTCCTGGAAAGACGGAGGACAATCCGAAAGGAAGGGTGATGGCAATTACAACAAGAAGTGGTGTAACAACCACCGATCCGCAACCCAAATTTGTTGGTTCCCGCTGAGAAAGAGAAGTAAAGGGAGAAGGAAGATGTTTATGTTCCTCCTCCAGCTTATAAACCTCCTTTGCCATTCCCGCAATCTAGAACGAGAGCGCGTCTAGACAAGCATTTCGGTAAGTTTGTTGATCTCATGAGCAAGCTGCATATTAACATACCTTTTCTTGATGCGATTTTAGGTATGCCCGCTTATGGGAAGTTCTTGAAAGAGATTCTCTCTAACAAGAGGAAGCTGGAAGACTTTTGTAGAAGTCAAGATGAGTTCGGAGTCTTCAGAGCTCATCAAAACGATTACAGTCAAGATGCGCCCAAAGCTGCGAGATCTGGGGTCATTTTGTATACCAATAAGAGTGGGAGAAGTCACAAATGATGCACTTTGTGACTTGGGAGCAAGTGTGAGCATCATTCCACTTGCTATGTGTAGGAAAGTTGGTTTAGGCCAACATAAACCGGTGAATCATTGAAGATATCCTGGTTAAGCTCGGTAAATTCTATATCCCTATAGACTTTGTTGTGCTTGACATTCCTGCAGATTGTCCGGTCCCTATCATGCTCGGGAGACCTTTTCTTGCAACTTCCGGTTGTATGGTTGATTGCAAGAACGCTAGATTAGCCTTCGATATTGGAGAAGAGAAGGTTGAATTCATCCTCTCAACTTTGATAAAAGAACCAACACTTAGAGAGGACATGTTTAATATTTATGATGAAGACGCATCTAGAGAAGAAGTGAGTTCGATCTTGTTCAAAGATCCGTTGCAAAAAGTTATAACTATGAGCATCATGGAAAGAGTAGCGGAGGAGGATTGCAATGCTGAGATTGATGCTTTGGAGGAGTTAGAAGAAGTGCAAGTTGAAGAATTCAAAAAATTGTACGATGGCTCGGAAAATGTCAAAAACCACGACCAGTCGTGCTTTTCCACAAGCGTGGTTTTGCCTATTACACCCGTGGAAAAGTATGTTGAGAGAAAAGATTTAATTGACATGCAAAACCACGGCCCCGAGACACCTTCCACGGCCGTGGAAGTAACAGTGGCACCGTGGAACTGGAAAATGCTGAGAAAAATTCAGTTCTTTCTACAAACATTCTTGATTCTTCTTCCACCACTTCCACACCCTTGGAGACTTCCAAAGAGACCTTGGACAATCCTCATGACACTCCAAAGGCATCTACAACCTTGGAATTGAAGCCACTTTCCGCACATCTTAGGTATGCATTTCTTGGAACTAATTCTACGTTTCCCATCATTGTTAGTTCTAATTTAAGTGAAGATGAGCATGAAAAGCTTATGATTATTTTGAGGAAGCATAGGAAAGCTTTAGGCTACACCATAGATGATCTTGTAGCAATTAAACCATCTCTATGTATGCACAAGATACTAATGGAAGAGGATTATAAGCCTTCACGTCAACCTCAACGATGGTTAAATCCGATCATGAAAGAGGTCATGAAGAAGGAGATCCTTAAATTGCTTGATGCAGATATTATTTTTCCTATCCCCGATAGCAAGTGGGTGAGTCCTGTTCAAGTGGTCCCAAAGAAGGGAGAAATAACCATTGTCGCCAACAAAAACAACGAACTCATTCCAACAAGAACCGTGACAGGTTGGAGGATGTGCATTGACTATCGCAAGCTGAACAATGCGACGAGGAAGGATCACTTCCCGCTGCCCTTCATTGATTAAATGCTTGAAAGGTTAGCACAACATTCCTACTTGTGCAACGCTCCAGCCACCTTTCAAAGGTGTATGATGGTCATATTCTCGGAGTACATTGAGGAAATCATGGAGGTTTTTATGGATGATTTTTCTGGTTATGGTTCCTCATTTGATAATTGTCTTACTAACCTATCTCTTGTTTTACAAAGGTGTGAAGACACAAACCTAGTTCTAAATTGGGAGAACTCTCACTTTATGATTAAGGAAGGCATTGTTTTAGGACACTTGATCTCTAATAGAGGGACTGAGGTTGACAAAGCTAAGATTGAGACGATAGCTTCCTCCTCCATCTTCGGTGAAGGGGATTAGAAGTTTTCTAGGACATGCTGGATTCTATAGGAGATTCATTAAGGACTTTTGGAAAATCTCTAACCCGCTAACTAATATATTGATGAAGGATGTTGTTTTTGAATTTTCAAAAGAATGTTTGGATGCTTTTTACAGGATTCGAGAAGCTCTAATCTCAGCCTCAATAATTCAACCTCGGGATTGGAATCTTCCATTTGAGGTCATGTGTGATGCAAGTGACGTAGTTGTAGGACAGGTGCTTTGACAAAAGAAAGATGGACGCACTCATGCCATCTATTATTCTAGCAAGATGCTAGATGAAGCGCAACTCAACTACACTACAACGGAAAAGGAATTTCTTGTTGTTGTTTATGCATTTGAAAAGTTTCGTTCTTATCTTGTAGGAGCAAAGGTGATTGTATACACGGATCATTCAACAATTCGGTATTTGCTTGCCAAGAAATATGCAAAACCAAGGCTGATTAGGTGGATTCTCCTCCTTCAAGAGTTCGATCTTGAAATTCGTGACAACAAGGGGTCCGAAAATTCTGTTGCGGATCATTTAAGTCATCTACCACATGTTGCAAGTGACGACTTGCCTATTGATGACTCTTTCCCGGACGAACAATTGCATCTAATGGAAGAGTGCATCGATCATATTTCTAGAGGTAACGAACCTTGGTTTGCTGATTTTGTGAATTATTTGGTTTGTCAGGAAATACCGCCCGGACTATCCTACGCACAAAGAAAGAAGTTCTTTAGGGATGTCCGCCAATACTATTGGAATGAACCTCTACTCTTCAAGAGAGGTCCAGATGGCATCATTAGAATATGTGTGCCTGAAGACGAATTGCAAAGTGTCATTCGTCATTGTCATTCGCTTCCTTGTGGAGGACACGCTAGCTCTCATAAGACTAGCAGTAAGGTCTTACAATCCGGATTCTTTTGGCCTACATTATTTAAGGATGTGCAAACCTTTGTTTTTTGTTGCGATGCTTGTTAAAGAACAAGGAACATATCTAGGAGGAATGAAATGCCTCTCAACAACATCCAAGAGGTGGAAATCTTTGACATTTGGGAAATTGATTTCATAAGACCATTCCCATCATCTTGTGGTAACCAATACATACTTCTAGTTGTAGATTATGATTCAAGATGGGTTGAAGCTATTGCCTCTCCAACTAATGATGCGATGGTGGTTGTTAAGTTCTTTAATAGAACTATTTTCCCAAGGTTTGGGACAACCCGAACCATCATTAGTGACGGAGGATCACACTTTATTGCCCGTCGATTTGAAGCTCTACTAGCTAAGTATGGGGTGACTCACAAGATCACCACACCTTACCATCCGCAAACAAGTGGACAAGTGGAGATTTCTAATAGGGAGATCAAAGGAATTCTGGAGAAAACAGTGTCAAGGACAAGGAAGGATTGGTCGTTAAAGCTGGATAACGCATTGTGGGCGTATAGAACGGCATACAAGACTCCCATCGGCACAACACCATACAATCTTGTGTATGGGAAGTTTGTCATCTCCCGGTGGAGCTGGAACATAAGGTGTATTGGGTTGTTAAGTGGCTGAACTTTGGCATGAAGGAAGCGGGAGAGAAACGTCTATTGGATCTTAATGAGCTACAGGAACTCCGCTTGAACGCCTATGAGAACGCCAAGATCTACAAGGAGAAAGCGAAGCATTGGCATGATAAGCATATCATTCCAAAGGACTTTAAAGAAGGAGACCTTGTTCTTCTCTTCAATTCTAGACTTCGACTCTTTCCCGGTAAGCTTAAATCTCGTTGGACAGGACCTTATGTAATTAAACACGTTTTTCCCCATGGTGCAGTTGAAGTATGGGGTGCGAAATGCGGAAGTTTCAAACTGAATGGTCAACGACTCAAGAAGTACTCTCCGAAACTCCAAACTGAGGAAATCGCACCAATTGTCCTCACTTAAGCATAAAGGATTGGTCTAGCTACGAACCTAAAACAAAGCGCTACTTGGGAGGCAACCCAAGGAATTACATTCTTGCTTTTGTTTTGGTTTTTCTTAGATTAGAATAGAGTAGTTGTTTTTGTTTGTTTTTCGTCGATACTTTCCGGTATGTTATGTGTCTTTGGATGTCAGGACTGAGAAATGTTCGCCCCAAAGTGTGCGTGCAAATAAGTTCTAAATTATAAAACTGAAATCAAAGCAAGCGAATCCGCAGTGTACGGATCGGCGTAGTAAAGCAAGAATTCTAGAGTATCAAACTCAGGGATTTGGGGGATCAAATTCAGTTCACAAATTATCGAGCGAATAAAGTATAGAAGCTTTGCAAATATTGGGAAAACAGCAATTCTAAAGATCCAAGTATCCAGTTGTGGCAATCGATTCAAGATATTCTATAGATATAAGGACAGAGTCGAGATTGCAAAGGTATAACTAATGTAAGGTTATGCACGGTGAAGTTCCAAAACCCTATATATCTCACCCAAGGACACTCTCTGTAAAGGTTGTTGAGGCTGCAGTATAGAAATGATCTAAGGACAAGAATTATTCTCAAATACCCATGCCCAAACCCAAGGAATCAAAGATAAACTAAAACGGTTAAGGTTGTGACACTCGAAACCGAAATAGAGGATGTTGAGTCTCACTACTACCTAGAAAAGGCAAGTCAAGGCTAGGTTAAAGCAAATCTTTAACTTTGGATCAAAGCAAAAGCAAAGGTCATAATACAGAGAAAATCACGGCTAGATCTTGAAGAACCACGACAGTGGTTTTCAAGAACAGACCGTGGAAAAGGCTGTCGATGAGGTTTCTCGCACTCTCAGGGTCCAATCTGTTTACGATCGATCTATCATCATCTAAGCCACAACTATCAACTCTTCACCTTAGAATTGCTAAAGGGTTTTAGCCAACAATCATTGTCATTGAATCAAATATCAAATATAACAGAGAAAAATGTAAAAACCCTCGAAAACTCAATAAACAATCACATTCAATCTCAAATCCGAACAACAAAGTATTGTGGTTAATTAATGTAGAATAGGGAATAACAATTCTCACAACAATCTTAAGGAATAACGAAGAACGGAGGTTCAATCCGTCTCCAAAGGTAAACCCTAAGATAATCTCGAAGTACACAATCTTCAAATCGCGTCTTTCTCAAGCCACCATCCAAAATCTCCAATCGGTCGTCAAATGTAAGCGTATGAAACCCTAAGCACGGAACTGTAAGCGAAGATCCATTTTTCTCCCGTCTTCAGTCTTCTTATAGGGAAAAATAGGGTTACGAGAAAAGCCCAATAATCGTTGCTGACGTGGCAGATATGACACGTGATAACGTCATGGAAATCACGGCCAAGTACAACATTCCACGGCCGTGGTTTAGGGCATGGAGTCCTCTGATGTGCTCCAAAATCACTCTCCACGAACTCAATGCATAACCACGGTCGTGGTTTAGGTCGTGGAACTCTCTGGCCTTCGTGAAAGCCTTTGTTTTGCAAACTTCTTCAATCATGCTCCTTCCTTAGCTTCTCCAAAGCATCTCCTTGACATTTAGCATGATCAAATACTCTTATCCCTCCGCATTAAGCTGCAATTCAAGCCTTTATTCACTTATAAACATAACAAAGCTTCTGTAGATCTCTATATCGATAAAATAGGTGAATGTGCTCTTAAATGCTTCAAACTCATATCTATGTACACATCTAAGAGGGAAAAACAATCAAAACAAGTGCCTAAAATATAGTCATATTTCATGCTATCAAAATACCCCATACTTGTCGCTTGCTTGTCCCCAAGCAAGGTTTTCAAAAGCTTAGAACATAAGGTAGAATGAAATATGAATGCAAAACAAAACAAAAACAATCTTTTTTGTAATGTGCTTCTAATCAATAGATCATCCCCAAATCTTGCTTCGTTCATCCTTGAAAACGTTCATACACATAAACCAAAATATGCAAAGCAAAGGAACATCATAAATTGCATTAACTTCAAGACAAACATCATAACCTTCAGGCATTGTCAAAATCAAACATGTGAAACTTCAATTTAGATCATCAAGTCAAATAACATTCTTATGATCTCAAGGACTTTCAATTAAGGTCAAGAATATGAAAAGGGTGGGAAACTTGTAAAGGAATGTGGTGTATGAATCCGGGAAAAAGGAACAACACAAACTCTTTTCTTTTCACCAATTGAACTAACCACCAATTAGAGCTTTGCTCTATACTTTTTGCACATAATTTTTCGACTTTACTTTTGAAAATATGGACAGCGGTGCACAAAAACCGAAGCCTAGGATATTGGCGTTTCTCAATTTCGAGATGCCTCAAACCCTTGATGCACATACCATAATCCGTTAGGAATATCGCTCAATCGGACTTTGGCAAGACACAAACACCCGGCTATGTGAATGGTGCCGAGTTACTCATCATCATGATTGACTTCCCCAAACCTATTTTCCTACACTTTGAATTCAAACAATTTCTTTCATGGCCCTCCCACATCAAAAATGCCAAAATCAACTCTTTCTAAATCCCGGATAGGTAAAGGAGGCAAATATTTTCATTGAGGGGCTAAATGATCAAAGAAAGAAGTAAGAAAATCGAGGTGCTTTAATTATCTCATAAAGAAGTATAAGAACTTATATTGTGATTTCAACCTTTATTTCTCAATATGATTTAGATAAAACTTTCACAGTATGAAACTTGAAAGAAAGGATAAACAATATATTCAATCTCTTCTCAATTCATAATTCAATTCAAGCATACAAATGTCATCAAAAACTCATTCCACAAGTAGATTCATCATAGAAATCATCTCTAATCTTATAAGCACAATAATTTTTCAAAATGCTATCAAAATTTATATGGATTTTTCAAAGCTTTTCAATGCAATGCAATAATGAAACATGTGATAAAATTGAAAGATGCAAGTGTTCATGGAATTAAAAGCAAGCAAGTGTATCAATTTATTACAAACGAGAGTCACACCCCACCCCATACTTGACATACATATTGTCCTCAATGTTCAAGAAAAATAAAGAAAAGGAAAGAAACAAAGAAAACTCACTAATGGTGGTAGAGTGGCTCAAAGCATCCATCAAGATCATTGTGAAGGAGGTGGCGGATATGGGAAGAAGTCGGAGCTGAAGGGACGCCCAAACTGCTGGCGGTACACGTCACGTAAGATCCTAGCGTTCTCCTGTTACTCCACATCATGTGTTTGCTGGTGAATCTCCAAGTCTCCAACCCTCCTGGAAAGGTCGGTCGCCCATGCCGGCTGCTGTCCGTACCAAGCGGGAGGTTGTTGTAACCATTCCGGCTGCTGCTGCTGAATAGGTGTCGGGACAACTGGTGGCTGATCATACCAAGGAGGTGGAGCTCCCATCCAAGATAGCTGTTGTCCATACCAAGCGGGTGGTGCATCCATCCATGTCGGGCGCTCACTCACGCTAGCCCGGCGTGAGGAAGAAGAACCGGAAGGTCTAGACTGGTGGGGAGATCTCCTAGGCGGCTCTGGGAAGTCAGTCGGTTGCCAACGATCCTCGGAAGCATAAATCATAGCAATATCTCTCCAAAAGTCTTTAGCATACACTCCCCCATGAATCCTTCCACTGAAACACTCATGAAACCCAAAGAAGGTTCCAAACTGTACTATAGAGAACTCATAGTTGTGCTCCATCAGCTTGAATGACACCGTTCGGCTAACGGCGCTATGCTCGAAGGAAGTTATGAACTCCCTTGTAATCTTCTCATAAGCATCTTCCCTAATAGCGGAGAAGATGATCAATCCGGCTCTATCTAAAAGCCAAGTCAAGTCATTCACTACATTCAGCTCATCAAGCTCTTCTAAGACAAGGTACCTAGGTCCTATTACCGCTCTCTTAGTGATGTTATTCATGGCCCTTTCATAATCCTCATGGATTGTAGGGATTCTAGGGGATGGTGGTTCACTAGGAGGGGGTTGGAAAGAAGAGGAACTATCACCCTTTTGTTTCTTATTTCTACTTGATTTCCTCCTAAACATTTTCTCACAAACAGAAAAAAATCACGGTCTGTTCTAGTAAAACCACGGCCGTGGAACTGTACGGACCTGTGGAATCTATAAAATTCCTCAAAAACTCAGCAAATTCACAGCAAATTCAGCAAACTCGGTCCTAAACTACTTCTAATTCCAATTTCGTCCAGTTCTCCTTGAAAATTGCAAGGAAATTGAACCAAATTGACCAAGAAGAGAAAGAGAGAAAACCTAGGTTTTGGATTTGAAGAAATCCAAAATCCTTCCCCAATGTTGATTGTTTGCTCAGTTTGTTGCTTGGATCTTGTAGAGAATTCGATTTGCTCCAATTTTGGTTGAAGAATCGTTTGAATCGGTCTCTGGATAAGGAATTACAGGAGAGGGCAAGAATCCGGCGTTTTAGGGCGTGGTTTTGGGCGTGATGGAGGAGAAGAAGTGTGTTCTTGTGAAGGAGAGAGAAATATATAGTGGCCGTCAAATTTTGGAAAACCACGGCCAGTCGGGGTGTTCCACGGCCGTGGTTTTGTACGGACACCCGTGGAACTCTTTGATTTGTGTCAAAAACTGAGAAAATTACGGCCAGTCGGGGTGTTCCACGGCCGTGGTTTTGTACGGACAACCGTGGAACTCTCTGATCTGTGCCAAAAATTCAAGTTTCGTCATTCTTCCTGACTCTTCCTCCCGTCCTTTGCTCATTCCTTATTCCTGGCATCCAAAAACACAACATACCAGAAGGTATCGAGGGAAAAACAAACAAAAACAACATCTAACCTAAACTAACCTAAGAAATAAAGAAAGAAAAAAACGATTATGCAATACCTTGGGTTGCCTCCCAAGAAGCGATTTGTTTTGGGTCCGCAGCTAGACCGTTCCTATGTTCAATTGAGGACAATCGGAGCGATTTCCTCAGCTTGGAGCTTCGGTGAGTGCTTCTTAAGTTGTTGGTCATTCACCTTGAAACTTCCGCACTTCTCACCCCATACTTCAACTACGCCATGGGGAAAAACACGTTTAATCACATATGGTCCAGTCCAATGAGATTTAAGCTTACCTGGAAAGAGTCGAAGTCGAGAATTGAAGAGAAGAACTTGATCTCCTTCTTTGAGGTCTTTTGGAATGATAGCTTATCATGCCAACGTTGCGCCCTTTCCTTGTAGATCTTGGCGTTCTCATAAGCGTTCAAGCGGAGTTCTTCTAGCTCTTTAAGGTCTAAGAGGCGCTTCTCGCCCGCTTCTTTCATGCTGAAGTTCAACCACTTCACTTCCCAATACGCCTTGTGTTCTAGCTCTACCGGGAGATGACAAGACTTTCCATACACAAGGTTGTATGGTGTTGTGCCGATGGGAGTCTTATATGCTGTCCTATACGCCCATAATGCGTCATCTAGTTTCAAAGACCAATCATTCCTTGTCTTTGACACCGTCTTCTCAAGGATGCCCTTGATCTCTACTTGTCCACTTGTTTGCGGATGGTAGGGAGTGGCGATCTTGTGAGTCACCCCATACTTAGCTAGTAGAGCTTCGAATCGTCGGGCTATGAAGTGTGAACCTCCGTCACTAATGATGGTTTGTGGTGTCCCAAACCTTAGGAAAATAGTTCTATTAAAGAACTTCATAACAACCATGGCATCATTAGTTGGAGAGGCAATAGCTTCAACCCATCTCGAAACATAATCTACAGCTAGAAGTATGTATTGGTTTCCGCAAGATGATGGGAATGGTCCCATGAAATCAACTCCCCAAACGTCAAAGATTTCCACCTCTTGAATGTTGTTGAGAGGCATCTCGTTTCTCCTAGAGATATTTCCTGTTCTTTGACAAGCATCGCAACAAGAAACAAAGGTTTACACATCCTTAAATAAAGTAGGCCAAAAGAATCCGGATTGCAATACCTTAACGCTAGTTTTGTTGGAACTAGTGTGTCCTTCATAAGGAAGTGAATGACAATGACGAAGTACACATTGCATTTCGTCTTCCGGCACACATCTCCTAATGATGCCGTCGGGACCTCTCTAGAAGAGTAGAGGTTCATTCCAATGGTATTGGCGGACATCCCTAAAAAACTTCTTTCTTTGTGCATAGGATAGTCCGGGAGGTATTTCCTGGCAAACCAAATAATTTACAAAATCAGCAAACCAAGGTTCATTACCTCTAGAAATCTTTTCGATGCACTCTTCCATGATGTGTAAGTGCTCATCCGGGAAGGAGTCATCAATGGGTAGGTCGTCGCCGTCGGTGTGTGGTAGACGACTTAGATGATCCGCTACAGAATTTTCGGAACCTTTCTTGTCCCTAATCTCTAGATCGAATTCTTGAAGAAGAAGAATCCATCTAATCAGCCTTGGTTTTGCATCCTTCTTGGCGATCAAATACCGTATTATTGAGTGGTCCGTGTATATAATCACCTTCGCTCCTACAAGATAAGAACGAAACTTTTCAAAAGCATATACAACGGCTAAAAATTATTTTTCAGTTATGGTGTAGTTGAGTTGCGCTTCGTCTAGCGTCTTGCTAGCATAGTAGATGGCATGAGTGCGGCCTTCCTTCTTTTGTCCAAAAACCGCTCCAACAGCTACGTCACTTGCATCACACATAACCTCGAATGAAAGATTCCAAGCCGGAGGTTGGATTATCGGGGCTGAGATGAGAGCTTATCTAATCTTATAGAAATCATCTAAACATTCCTGCGAAAAGTTAAAAACAGCATCCTTCATCAATAGATTAGTTAGTGGCTTCAAAATTTTCGAGAAGTCTTTGATGAATCTCCTATAGAATCTTGCATGTCCTAGAAAACTTCTTATCCCCTTCACCGAAGATGGAGGAGGGAGTTTCTCTATAGTCTCTATCTTAGCCTTGTCAACTTCGATCCCTTAATTAGAGATCAAGTGTCCTAGCACAATGCCTTCCTTAACCATGAATTGACACTTCTCCCAATTTAGAATAAGGTTTAGTGTCTTCGCATCTTTGCAAAACAAGAGAAAGGTTAGCAAGACAAGTATCAAATGAGGAACCATAACTGAAAAGTCGTCCATAAAAACCTCCATGATTTCCTCAATATACTCCGAGAAGATGGCCATCATACACCTTTGAAAGGTGGCTAGAGTGTTGCAAAGTCCGAATGGCATCCTCCTATCAGCAAACGTACCCCACGGGCACATGAATGTGGTCTTCTCTTGATCGTCCGGGTGAATCGGAATCTGAAAGAAACCCCTATAACCGTCAAGATAACAAAAATAGGAGTGGTGTGCTAACCTTTCAAGCATTTGATCTGTGAATGGTAGTGGGAAGTGATCCTTCCTAGTTGCATTGTTCAGCTTGCGGTAGTCGATGCACATCCTCCAGCCCGTCACGGTTCTTGTTGGAATGAGCTCGTTGTTCTTGTTGGTCACAACGGTCATTCCTCCCTTCTTTGAGACGACTTGAACGGGGCTCACCAACTTGCTATCGGAGATAGGATAGATGATACATGCGTCAAGTAACTTAAGGATTTCTTTCTTCACGACCTCCTTCATGACCGGGTTTAACCGTCTTTGAGGTTGTCGTGAAGGCTTGTAATCCTCCTCCATTAAAATCTTGTGCATACATAAAGATGGTTTAATTCCTACAAGATCCTCTACGGTATAGCCTAAAGCTTTCCTATGCTTTCTCAAAACATTCATAAGTTTCTCATGTTCATCTTCCTTTAAATCGGAACTAACAATAACGGGAAAGGTAGAATTAGTTCCAAGAAAAGCATACCAAAGATGTGTGGGAAGCGGCTTCAATTCCAAAGGAATTGGTGCCTTTGATGTGTCTTGAGGTGTGCTCGATGCTTCCTTAGAAGTCTCTAAGGGTGTGGGAGTGGTGGAAGAAGGCTCAAGAGTGGTTGTAGGAAAGACGGAATTGTTCTCTGAATTTCCCAAAATTACGGCACACCTGTTACTTCCACGGCCGTGGTTTAGGGCGTGGAAGTCTCTATGTTCTCAAAATAACACTCTACGGGTTGTTTTGGTGAAACCACGACCGTGGAATAGCACGATTGGCCGTGGTTTCTTCTTTTTTCCAAGCCATCATAGAATTTTTTGAACTCTTCATTATGTACCTCTTTTAGCTCCTCCAAAGCTTCAACCTCAGCATTACAATCCTCTTCTTCTCCCTTTTCCATGATGCTCAAGGTTATAGCCTTTTGCAATGGATCTTTGAGCAAGATCGAACTTACTTCTTCTCTAGACGGCTCTTCATCATAGATGTTGAACATATCCTCTCCAAGTGCAGGTTCTTTCACCAAGGTTGAGAGAACAAATTCAACCTTCTCTTCTCCTATATCAAAGGCTAGTCTAGCGTTCTTGTAATCCACCATACAACCGGAGGTTGCAAGAAATGGTCTCTCAAGTATGATCGGGACCGGGCAATCTGCAGGAATGTCAAGCACAACGAACTCTATGGGAATGTAAAACTTACCGAGCTTGATTGGGACGTCTTCAATGATACTTACGGGTCGAGTTATGGATCGATCCGCCATGTACAACATCATCTTCACCGGTTTAGGTTCACCTAAACCGACCTTCCTACACAAAGCAAGCGGGATGATTCTTACGCTTGCTCCTAATTCACAAAGAACATCATATGTGACTTCTCCAACTCCTATTGGAATACAAAATAACACCGGATCTCTCAGCTTTGGGGGCATCTTCTCCGTCATCATTTTGATGAGCTCCGAAGATTCCGAACTCATCTTGACTTCTCCAAAGTCTTCTAGCTTCCTCTTGTTAGAGAGGAGCTCTTTCAAGAACTTCCCATAAGCGGGCATATCTATAATTTCATCAATAAAAGGTATGTTAATATGCAGTTTGCTCATTAGTTCAATGAACTTACCGAATTGCTTGTCTAGACGCACTCTTGCTCTAGATTGCGGGAACGGTAGAGGAAGTTTGTAAGCTGGAGGAGTAACATAGACATCCTCCTCCTTCTCCTTATCTTTTCCTTTCTCAGCGAGGACTTCTACAAACTTGGGTTGCGGATCGGTGGTTGTTACACCACTCCTAGTAGTATACGCCATCACCCTTCCTTTCGGGTTGTCCTCCGTCTTTCCGGGAAGCTTTCCTTGATCTCTAGGAACTTCTCCGGCCTTGCTGAACACTTGGTTTTCTAAGGCTTTTTGTGCCTTATCAACCGAAGTGATGTGATTCTCTAATCCTTGGAGCTTTCCTAAGATTATCTCCATCATGGCATCATTCTTGTCCTTCTCCGGTTTGCCCGAACTATTCGATGTTTGACCCTGGCTTTTCAAAGGATTAGAAGAAGATGGAGGTGTTAAAGCATTTTCATCATGTGAATAGGGATTACCGGGATTTTGTTGGTTGGATCTCTAATTTTTGTTGTTGGAGTTCCTGTTGTTGTTGTTCCAGTTATTGTTCCGGTAATTGTTCCTATTTTCTTGGTTGTTGTCTCTCCCTAGGTAGTTGGCCTCTTGCTCCTTCGTCCTTTGAAGGCTAGTTTTTATGACTTCCTTCAACTCTTTGATCTCATTGTTGAGGGAGAATATTTGATTTTGTGCAACTTGAGTCAACTTAGCTCCCGGATCTCCTTGGTTCCGGTTATTCGGATCCACTTTCCGGTGGGAATACTTCTCAATCACTTGATCTTGCTTCTCAATGAAGTCCCAAGCGTCATCGTCTCTCATGTCCATAAATGTACCACAAAAGAGAGATTGGAGCTTGAATTGTGTTTCCACATCCAACCCCTTGTAGTAGATCTCCAATAATTCCAGCTTTGAAATGTCATGGTGTGGGCAATCCAAAAGAAGATCCTGAAACCTTTCCCAAGATTGAAACAAACTTTCATTAGGTTTCATAGAAAAAGCATTAATCTTACCTCTCAACTCCGCCGTCTTGGATGGAGGAAAGAACTTGGTGAGGAACTCCGAAGATAGATCCTCTCATGTGTTAAGTCTTCCAGCCGAAAGAGCTTGATACCAAGACAAAGCCTTGTCCTTCAAAGAGAAGAAGAAGGGTTTGATCTTGTAGTGGTTGTTGACAGCCCTCTTCGGCTTCAATGTCTCCATAAGAATCTCGAAATTCTGTAAGTGTTGGTGTGGAGATTCAGCACTCGTTCCACCAAACTGGTTTTGGCGAACCATGGTAATAACTTGCGGGCTAAACCCGAAATCCTGGACGTCTTGACCTCCGAAATTCACACCTAGACGGCATGGTTGTTGAATTGGATCCATCCTTTGTCCAAGGGTTCGTGGCTCATCCCCTCCATCAACAACTCTCACATCTCCAACGGGAACGCGAGGATCAGCTTGTGGTCTAGGATTGTCACGAACTGGATGGTTTATTGGTGTAATATCCTCTAGGTCCGGCATGTCATCATCGTCGGATAATTCAGCTCTAATGGACTTAGTTTTCTTGACTTTCTTCTTCTTAGAATCATTCATCTCCAGCTTCATGTCTAGCATCATAGCCTTGAGCTCATCTATTTGGAATTGATGACGCTCTAGTTCTTCCATACGAGCCTTCTCACTCAATTTGAGTTGATCTCGAGCTTCTCCAACTCCTCTTGGATGTTTCTCTCATTATTTTCAGCCATCTTTTTCTCTTTCAACTTTCTTCTCAAAGTTTTCTCAATATCTGCATCAAAAGGAACTAGATCTTTGGTAGATCTAGTCTTTCGCATATACCTAAAGAATCTGCAACAATCACTCAAAAAGACTAATCAAATCACAAGAGCAAAAGCTCCCAAGCTCGACAACCGAAAACCGAAATTGGTCTAAACCAAATCCCCGGCAACGATGCCAAAAACTTATTCGCCTCAAAGTGTGCGTGCAAATAAGTTTTAAATTATAAAACTGAAATCAAAGCAAGCGAACCCGCAGTGTACGGATCGGCGTAGTAAAGCAAGAATTCCAAAGTATCGAACTCAGGGATTTGGGGGATCAAATTCAGTTCACAAATTATTGAGCGAATAAAGTATAGAAGCTTTGCAAATATTGGGAAAACATCAATTTTAAAGATCCAAGTATCCAATTGTGGCAATCGATTCAAGATATTCTATAGATATAAGGACAGAGTCGAGATTGCAAAGGTATAACTAATGTAAGGTTATGTACGGTGAAGTTCTAAAACCCTATATATCTCACCCAAGGACACTCTCTATAAAGGTTGTTGAGGCTGCAGTATAGAAAGGATCTAAGGACAAGAACTATTCTCAAATACCCATGCCCAAACCCAAGGAATCAAAGATAAACTAAAACGGTTAAGGTTTTGACACTCGAAACCGAAATAGAGGATGTTGAGTCTCACTACTACCTAGAAAAGGCAAGTCAAGGCTAGGTTAAGCAAATCTTTAACTTTGGATGAAAGCGAAAGCAAAGGTCGTAAAACAGAGAAAATCACGGCTAGATTTTGAAGAACCACGACCGTGGTTTTCAAGAATAGACCGTGGAAAAGGCTATCGACGAGGTTTCTCGCACTCTCAGGGTCCAATCTGTTTACGATCGATCTATCATCATCTAAGCCACAACTATCAACCCTTCGCCTTAGAATTGCTAAAGGGTTTTAGCCAACAATCATTGTCATTGAATCAAATATCAAGTATAAAAGAGAAAAATGTAAAAACCCTCGAAAACTCAATAAACAGTCACAATCAATCTCAAATCCGAACAACAAAGTATTGTGTTTAATGAATGCAGAATAGGGAATAGCAATCCTTACAACAATCTAAGGAATAACAAAGAACGGAGGTTCAATCCGTCTCCAAAGGTAAACCCTAAGATAATCTCGAAGTACACAATCTTCAAATCGCGTCTTTCTCAAGCCACCATCCAAAATCTCCAATCGGCCGTCAAATGTAAGCGTATGAAACCCTAAGCACGGAACTGTAAGCGAAGATTCATTTTTCTCCCGTCTTCAGCCTTCTTATAGGGAAAAATAGGGTTACGAGAAAAGCCCAATAACCGTCGCTGACGTGGCAAATATGACACGTCATAACGTCATGGAAATCACGGCCTAGTACAACATTCCACGGCCGTGGTTTAGGGCGTGGAATCCTCTGATGTGCTCCAAAATCACTCTCCACGAACTCAATGCATAACCACGGTCGTGGTTTAGGTCGTGGAACTCCCTGGCCTTCGTGAAAGCCTTTGTTTTGCAAACTTCTTCAATCATGCTCCTTCCTTAGCTTCTCCAAAGCATCTCCTTGACATTTAGCATGATCAAATACTCCTATCCCTCCGCATTAAACTGCAATTCAAGCCTTTATTCACCTATAAACATAACAAAGCTTCTGTAGATCTCTATATCGATAAAATCGGTGAATGTGCTCATAAATGCTTCAAACTCATATCCATGTACACATCTAAGAGGGAAAAACAATCAAAACAAGTGCCTAAAATATAGTCATATTTCATGCTATCAAGAAACGACCAAAAGAAGTGAAGAGAGCCGAAAGAACAACGAAATTTGGATTTTTGGAAAGAACAGAGCATTACACGGGAAAAACGGCAAAACCACGGCCGTGGTTTGCTTAATTCTGACCGTGGATAACCATGTCGAGAGCAGCCAAATAAAAAGATCCAAAACCACGGCCATACTGCTACTTCCACGGCCGTGGAACTGCCCGACAAGCCGTGGTTTTCGAAGATTTTATGGGGCTATATAAGTTCTTCTTCTTCATAATTTCTCACATCTCACAACCTCCTCCACGCCCAAGACCACGCCCAAATCCCCTCATCCCGCATTGCTTCATTTGCCAATCGTTTTGCACGATTCTTTGCTCCAAACTGAAGCAAATTCAACTCTACATCGGACTTTGGCAACAAACAACACAAACATTCAGCGATCGGGCGAGAATTTGGATTTCATCAAATCCAAACCCTAGGTTTTCTCTCAATTCATTTTCTTGGTTGGTTTCATTCGTTCTCTTTGAAAACTTTTAGGAGAACTGAACGGAATTGAACCTAGAAGTAGTTTAGGACTGTTGCTTTTGTGTTTGTTGTGGTGTTTCTGAATTTTTGAGGGAAATCGAAGATTTTCACGGGCTGTCGTACATTTTCACGGCCGTGGAACCTGAAGAACAAGCCATGGTTTTCTCTGAAAATGTTTGGGACACGTAAGTCAAGCAGAAACAAGAAACAAAAGGGTGCAAGCTCTTCTTCCCGACCACCTCCTGTTGCCCCACCTGTTCCTAGAATCCCTACTATCCATGAGAACTACATAGGAGCTTTTGAAAAGATCCACAAGCGCAAAGTGATTGCTCCTAGGTACATCGTTCTTGAAGAATTTGAGGAATTGCATGTTGTGAACGATCTTAGATGGATGTTGGATAGGGCTGGGATGACTGCATTCGCTAGCATTCGAGAGGATGCTTATGAGGAAATTACAAGGGAGTTCATCACTTCCTTTGAGCATAGTGCCGTTAACCGAATGGTATCCTTCCGGTTGATGGACATCACCTACCACATGTCTATAGCTCAGTTTGGAGCATTGTTTGGGTTTGTTGATACGTTCAATGGGAGGTTTTCTAGGGGTTTTTGAGCTATAGAATTTTGGGAGGAAATTGCTATGATTGTGGGTCATGAGGATCGTTGGCAACCGGCCGACTTGAAAGCAAAGCTGATTTATAACCTCAGATTTAAGATTTCCCATAGGATCCTCTCCGAGTGCCTATTCCCTAGGACCGAGACTCCCCAAAACCTCAAGGCCGATGAGCTTTTCATCCTTTATTGTATGGAGTCTGGTACCACTCCGGATTGTGCCACGATGCTTGCTTCTACTCTTCGCAAGATCAAGAACAAATCAGCGGGAAATATCAGTTATGGAGGGATAATGACATACATAGCAAAGCAGTTTGGGATTGATTATTCTTCTTGTGAGATGGTTGCTGCTGCGAGGCCCTTGGGGCTTCAAGGATTTATGATTAGGGGGATCTTGATTCCCCGTCACCGAGGTCCACCCTTTATCTCCATGTGATGGGAAGACAAGGGAGGTAGAGGTATTTCATGGAGTGCCGATTACTCCATTTGGAACCGTCAGAACTAGAAGGCTACATTTGTTCCGATGCATGCCAACCTCTTAGGAGCTCCACCCTACATTCCCGAGGACATACCTGCTGATGATGGTGATGATTGATAACACGATTTATGATTTAGGTTTAGGTAATCATTTAGATAGATTCATCACTCATTCATGCATGGTTTAGCACAAATTCGCAACGTTTGCACTCAATTCACGTATTTTGTCGAGATAGACGTCTACACGGACTTGTGCGTTGCTTTGTAGGTATTTCGGGGGTCTTTTGGACATTAACCGATACATTAGAGGGCCAAGCCTCATGATGGTACACATCCAAGGCTAAGGAGGAGCATAAATGGAGCAACAAGGGACACAAAGACCACTATTGGTGCAAGCAATGGATCAACTCATGGCTAGACGATCATAACATGTTTCTGCTAAAGAAAATCGGACTAACTAGCAGCTAAATCGGCCGATTTTTGTCCATTGGGTCGATTTTTGGGCCTTTGACAGCTTAAGCCACGTGTCCCACGATCTCTTGTCTGTCCTTGCTCTTGGTGGAGAATATAAGTGGTCCTGCAGGTGGTTGCTGAGCATCTCTCCTCTCCCACACTCTCATTCACAGCTCATTGATTTTGGAGGTAGATTGGAGGAGAAGAAAAGCTCTCAAGGATTGAAGGAAGAAGAAGAACACCATTGTAGGAGAATAGTGAGGTGGTGAGTGATTTTGAGTTGCTTTTGTAGTCTTGGATTGAAGAACTTTTGCAAGTATTGTTAGGAACGTTTTGGATCTTCATTTAAGAGTTAGTAAGTCTTGCTGCAACTCGGATTTTGCTGAGATTTATTGATTTTGTTTCTCATCTTTCATTATTCATCTATGAACACCATGTATGCTTGTTTGATGATTTCGGATCTTGATATGCATATTATTGGCTAGTTTATTGTGATTCTGGAGTGATGGATTGATGGTTATGGCTTGGGTGATGATAGGATGGACTTATATGTTAGTTTAAGATGATTTATATGCACGAAACTCACGACAGAAAAATAAATCGACCTGTTCATCAGATAAATCGGCCGATTTATCTGCAGAACAGCCCGATTTATTCTCCTGTTGCTCTTTAAATGATAAATCTGAATGCTAGGGTCCTTGTTTGTTAAATCCTAGTGTTTGTCAAGCCTAATTTAGCTTAGTATCACCTAATGCTACCAATCTAAGTGAGGGAAGAGATCTACCCGATGATTTTCCGACCTTAGATACCTAAGATGATGAATGCTAGGTAGTAGTGAGCCTCATCAGCCGCTATTGGATCGAGTGTGCTAGGATTACTACTTGAGATTTCCCTATTCCGAGACTTACCCGGTAAGGAGAGGGTTACCCTTAAGTAGCATCTAGTTTGTGCGGAATTCCTTACTCTAACCCCTTGAGACCTACCCGGTAATAGGAGTTTGATGCGGGATTAGTGAAGTGAGAGACTTACCCGGTAATCGCTTCCATTAGTGAACATTCTTTCCCAAACACCGCAGCTTGTCCTTAGAATCATTAGAACCTTGAGTCCAATGCCATAACCGGAAATCTTGACCTCTAGAATCTACTTTTCTCTCTTGATCATATACTTGTGCTTTGTGTTACTTACTCGTTTGCTAGCTTAATTTGTTAGTTGTTTTATTACCTTGCTTGACTTGTGATCTTTGTTTGATCACCACAAAAACCAACAAAAACATTGCGTTTTCCGTTTTCTTTGTTCCTCATCTTATCTTAGTCTAGATTCACACTATTTTTGATCATTGCTTGACTCGATTTCACCTTAGTCTTTGTGTTCGACCTCGGAATACTTACCTTTCTACAAACGTCCCGTACACTGCGGGTTCGCTAGGAGTTAGGATAATTATAACGAGTATAAATTTAAGACTTATTGCGTGCACATCACACGATCTTAGCGTAACAAGTTTTTGCGCCGTTGCCGGGGACTAGGTCTAGATTGAGTCATTTCGTGATTGTTTATAGTGTAGATCTTTCTTGTTGCTTTTGATCTCTCTTTGGTGTGTGTCTTTGCTTTTCAGGACATCATCTCTCTCTTTAGGTGTATGCGAAGATCTCGTGGCAAGGATTTAGCTCCATTCGATCCCGAACCGGAGAAAACCCTTCGATATAGATCCAAGAACATCCGAAAAGAGAAAGAGATGGCCGGAAGAAACCTCCAAGCTGAGTTGGATGAAGCCTTAGAGCAAATAAGGCTAAGAGATGAGCTCTTGGAGGAAGAAAGGAGACTTGCCAATGAGAGGCAAGAGGAAACTAGGAGGGAGATTGAGGAGATTAGGCAAGCCCTTGTTCAAGGGGAGCTTAATCGCCGACAACCTCCACCTCCTCCACCACCGGTGGAACAACCGCAGCCGGCGGCTAATGTTAGGGTTGTGCCCATTGCCATTGAAGAGCCACAAACCCTAGGGAGACGTATGGATCCGGCACAAAGAGCACACCGTCCGGGTGTGAACTTAGGAGATCCCGTAGCCCACAACTATGAGCTCCGCCCTCAAGTTCTACAAATGATCCGGCATAATCAATTTGGAGGGATGGAAGGAGAGTCTCCTCACCAATATTTGATGAACTACGAGATTTTGATGGAGACTCTTAGACCGCCAAGATTGGAGAGCAACAACCATAAGCTAAGGGCTTTCTCCTTTTCTCTTAAGGATAAAGCCTTAGCTTGGTATCAATCTATTCCACAAGGGCGAGTTGGTACTTGGGAGGAGATGACAACCGAGTTTTTGACTAAGTTCTTCCCACCTTCCAAGACTACCGAATTGAGAGGGAAGATCAATGCCTTCGTGATGAAGGATAGAGAGAGTTTGTTCAAGTCTTGGGAGAGATTCAAAGACCTTCTCCTAGATTGTCCACACCATGGCATACCGAAAATTGAGCTATTGGAGATCTACTTCAAGGGACTTGATGAAGATAGCCAATTCAAGCTTCAATCCCTTTCCGGTGGGACTTTTCATGGAGAAGCATGTGGATGATGCTTGGGAGTTTGTGGAGAAGCAAGCTCTAGTGATTGAGAAGTACTCCCATAGGAAGAGTGAAGGGAGAAAGGCGGGAGCATATGAGGTGAGTGAGGTCATTATGAGCAACTTCAAGCTCGACGCCATCAACAACGAGCTAAAGTCATTGAGGGAGTTGTGTGCTACAACCTTGAAGAACCAAGCAACCCCTCAAGTGCTTCCACAAGCTAACTTGTCTTCCAAGGAGGAGGATGTGAACTATATGGGAAGGGGCAACTACAACAACTACCAAGGCCCAAGGAACTTCAACAACAACCGGCAATTCAACAATTACCGGCCCAACCATAACCATCCCGGGTTTTCTTACTCTAACCCGGACGGAGCCTTGAACCCTCCCGCTTCTACAAGCACAACTCCACCACCAAGAGCTTCACAAGAACCTCCACCCGGATTTACTCAACCTCCAAAGGATAGAACCGAAATGATGTTTGAGCAATTGCTTGGAAGGTTGAGTGGTCTTGAGAGCACGGTGACTTCTATCTCAAAGGCTCAAAAGGTTTTGGAAGCACAAGTCTTCCAAAAGGCGGGTGAAGCGCATAGAGATCCGGGAAAGCTTCCCGGAAGAACCGAAGAAAACCCAAGAGGCTAAGTGTTGGCTATTACAACAAGAAGTGGGTTAAGCATGAAGGATCCTTTGCCCAAGGAGAATGTTAAAGGGAAACAAGTGGTGATAGAGGAAGAGACTTTGCAAGGAGATGGAGGCAAGAGCAAGGATGTAGAGCCAACCTATATGGCACCGCCTCCATACAAGCCACCACTACCGTTCCCTCAATCACGAGCAAGAGCTCGCTTGGACAATCATTTTGGTAAGTTCCTTGAACTAATGTCTAAATTGCATATTAACATTCCGTTCATGGATGCTATTTTAGGGATGCCGGCATATGGCAAGTTCTTGAAGGAAATACTCTCCAACAAAAGGAAGTTGGAGGAGTATGGTGAGATAAGGATGACTAAGAGATCCTCGGAGTTGATTCAAACGATGAAGGAGGAGATGCCTCCTAAGCTAAGGGATCCGGGATCCTTTTGTGTGCCAATCGGAGTAGGAGAAGTGAAGTATGACGCCCTATGTGATCTTGGGGCAAGTGTAAGCATCATCCCGCTTGCACTTTGCAACAAGGTTGGGCTAGGAGAGCCAAAGCCGGTCAAGATGACCCTTTACATGGCGGACCGCTCAATCACTCATCCGGTTGGGATCTTGGAAGACATCCCGGTGCAATTAGGGAAGTTCTATGTGCCCATAGACTTCGTTGTTTTGGACATCCCGGCGGACTATCCGGTTCCTATCATCTTGGGGAGACCTTTCCTAGCTACTTCCGGATGTCTAGTGGATTGCAAGAATGGGACTCTCTCCTTCAACATTGGAGAAGAGAACATCAAGTTCAAGCTGTCCACAATGATGAAAGGGCCAACCCTTGATGAGGATATATTCAACATAGTAGAAGAAGAGGAGTCTAGAGAGGTTGTGAGCTCAATCTTGCTCAAGGATCCACTTGAGAGAGTTCTTAGCTCAAGCTTGATGGAAGAAGGAATTGAGGAGAGTAGCAATGAAGTAATCAAGGCCTTGAATGCATTGGACGAGCTACCAAGTGTTGGGTTTGAAGTGCTAGAAGAAGAGGAAAACTGCCAGAAAAATCGGACTGAAGGGCAAAAATCGGCCGATTTTTGTACTTATGCTGAAATTTCAGCCAGTTTTGCCAAAACAGAAACTCAGATCGACCCCCCTTCAGATAAATCGACCAATTTTTCTTCCTGGACCGATTTTCCTGAGTCTTTTCAACATCAACCACTTGAGTGTGAGCAATCATCAAGGGACTTCAAGGAGGCTTCCATGGCTTTGCAATCATCTCAACCTACATTGTATGGATCGTCTCCAACCGAAAAAGGTCCTCCTCAACTTGATCTTAAACCTCTTCCTTCTCATTTAAAGTATGCTTTCCTTGGTTCAAATTCTACTTATCCGGTGATTGTGAATGCATCTTTGAATGATGATGAGCTTAATAGATTGTTGAATGAATTGAAACTGCATAGAAAGGCAATAGGATACACCATTGATGATCTTGTTGGCATCAAGCCCTCTTTGTGCATGCATAGGATAATGATGGAAGATAATCATAAACCCTCTATTGAACATCAAAGAAGATTGAATCCCATAATGAAAGAGGTAGTCAAAAAGGAAATCATTAAGTTGCTAGATGCGGGAATTATCTACCCTATCTCGGATAGTAAGTGGGTTAGTCCCGTTCATGTAGTACCTAAGAAGGGTGGGATGACCGTAGTAACCAATGAGAACAATGAACTAATCCCAACTAGGACGGTTACGGGATGGAGGATGTGCATTGATTATAGGAAGTTGAACATGGCCTCTAGGAAAGATCACTTCCCTCTCCCCTTCATTGACCAAATGCTAGAGAGATTAGCTCAACACTCTCATTTTTGCTACTTAGATGGTTATAGCAGATTCTTCCAAATCCCTATCCACCCCGATGACCAAGAGAAAACAACCTTTACATGTCCATGGGGTACTTTTGCATATAGGAGGATGCCATTTGGGTTGTGTAATGCACCCGCCACCTTCCAAAGGTGCATGATGGCTATCTTTTCGAAATACATTGAAAATATCATGGAAGTGTTCATGGATGATTTCTCTGTTTATGGTTCTTCCTTTGATAATTGCTTGGCTAACTTGTCATTAGTATTGCAAAGATGTGAGGAGACAAACCTTGTCTTGAATTGGGAAAAATGCCACTTCATGGTAAGTGAAGGCATTGTGTTAGGACACTTGGTGTCTAACCGTGGCATTGAGGTTGATAGGGCCAAGATTGAAACGATAGAGAAGTTGCCACCACCTACCTCGGTGAAAGGGGTAAGGAGCTTTTTAGGGCATGCCGGTTTTTACCGGAGGTTCATTCAAGACTTCTCTAAAATTTCTAAGCCCCTTACTAACCTACTAATGAAGGATGTTGAATTTGTTTTCTCCAAAGATTGCCTTGAAGCTTTTTGTAGGTTGAAGAACGCTTTGATCTCCGCACCCATCATGCAACCTCCGGATTGGAGCCTACCGTTTGAGATCATGTGTGACGCAAGCGATGTAGCCGTTGGGGCTGTCTTGGGGCAAAGGAAAGATGGGCGAACTCATGCCATTTATTATGCTACCAAGACGCTAGATGATGCCCAACTCAACTATGCCACAACCGAGAAAGAGTTGCTAGCGGTAGTGTATGCCTTTGAGAAGTTTCGGTCATACCTTGTTGGAGCGAAGGTCATTGTTTATACGGATTATGCTGCGATCCGTTACCTCCTTACAAAGAAAGATGCCAAGCCTAGGTTGATTCGGTGGATCCTTCTTCTTCAAGAGTTCGATTTGGAAATCCGGGACAAGAAGGGATCCGAGAACTCTGTGGCGGATCACCTTAGTAGACTCCCACCGATAGAGCTTGAGAGAGATGACATCCCGATTGATGACTCATTCCGGGATGAGCAATTGCAAATGGTGGAGGAAGTGAGCCATGGTATGCCGACATTGTGAACTACTTGGTGTGTGAGGAAGTGCCTCCCGGTTTGACATATGCCCAAAGGAAGTTCTTCAAAGATGTGAGACATTACTATTGGAGCGAGCCACTTTTGTTCAAAAGAGGGCCGGATGGAATGTTTAGGAGATGCATACCGGAGGATGCGGTGGAAAGTGTGATCCGCCATTGTCACTCCTTGCCATGTGGAGGGCATGCTAGCTCACACAAGACATGTGCTAAAGTGTTGCAATCGGGTTTCTTTTGGCCAAGTTTGTTCAAGGATGTGCAAAGCTTTGTGGTAGCTTGTGATGCTTGCCAAAGGACGGGCAACATCTCAAGGAGACATGAGATGCCCTTGAACAACATACAAGAGGTAGAGATATTTGATGTATGGGGTGTGGACTTCATGGGACCATTCCCTTCTTCATGTGGCAACCTCTACATCCTATTGGCGGTTGACTATGTTTCAAGATGGGTGGAGGCAATCGCCTCTCCTACAAATGATGCCAAGGTTGTGGTGCGGTTCTTCAACCGAGTGATCTTTCCTAGGTTTGGAACACCTAGGGTGATTATAAGCGATGGAGGGAAACACTTCACCAATAGGAATTTTGGAGCACTTTTGGCTAAGTATGGGGTGACTCATAAGGTGGCAACACCTTACCATCCCCAAACTAGTGGCCAAGTGGAGATCTCCAACCGGGAGATCAAGGCCATTCTTGAGAAGACGGTATCAAGGACGAGAAAAGATTGGGCTATGAAGCTCGATGATGCCTTGTGGGCATATAGGACCGCCTTCAAAACACCAATTGGCACCACTCCTTACAAGTTGGTTTATGGCAAGTCTTGCCACCTTCCGGTAGAGATGGAGCATAGAGCTTATTGGGCCATTAAGTGGCTAAATTTTGACCTCAAGGAGGCGGGAGAGAAGCGGTTGCTAGACATGAACGCCCTTGAGGAGATCCGGTTGGATGCATATGAGAATGCCCGGATCTACAAGGAGAGAACCAAGCGATGGCATGATAAGAGGATCATCCCGAAGGAATTGAATGAAGGCGACTTGGTACTTCTTTTCAACTCGAGGCTGCGGCTCTTCCCCGGAAAGCTCAAATCAAGATGGACCGGGCCATATGTGGTGAAGAAGATCTTTCCTCATGGAGCGGTAGAGATAGGAGGAGATCATTGTGGTGACTTCAAAGTGAATGGGCATAGATTGAAGAAGTACATCCCGGAAGCCCCGGTGGAAGTGATTGCCCCGCTTCACCTTGATTGAAATGCTCCTGAATTTGGTCAAGCTAATGACCTTAAAGAAGCGCTTAATGGGAGGCAACCCATTGGTACCTATTTTTCCCTTTCTTTTTCTTGCTTTTGTTAATCTCACTCTTGGTGTGTTTTGTTTTTCTTTTGTGTTTTTGGGTGCTAGATCTTGTTGATTGTCATGAGTTACGAGATGTTGGAGGTCATGTGAAAGCCTCGTGGACCAGTTGAAAGTACAAGATCCAAGCACATGGACGAGGAGGAAATCACCAGAAAAATCGGCCTGTTCTTCATCTAGATCGGCCGATTTTCCTGGGCTATGGGGCGATTTTTCCTCTGTATAAAGGAAAGTGATGATCTCCAATCAAGCATGGGTGGAGCGGACGAGAAACTTGGACGGCTTGCGGTGCCAAGCGCGGGTTCCGACATCATAACGAACATCAAGAGCTCTCTACCATCCTTGATCGATCATCCACCATCATCATCCAATGTGAACCGAAATACCAAAGCATCACCAATTTTACATTGTGAGGACTCTCTTTCACTTCTTTATTTAGTTTACACATTAGGGACAATGTGTTTCTAAGTATGGGGTGGGGTTTTCATGATCACTTGCATGATTAGCATCTAGGATAGTTTAATTTTGTCACATGTTTCATTATGTCTTGCATTGTATATACATATTTCGAAAAATCCAAAAAATTCAGAAAATTTTAAAAATTTTTAGTGCTTCTAAGGCTTGGATATGACCCTAATGATGAATCTTGTCTTGTGGATTGGCTATGGATGGCCTTGTGTGTTTAATTGATGATGCATATGTGGACTTGAAATACTTATCTTGAATTCCATGAATGACTTGTGATTATGATGCTTGTCTTGATTTAATTGAGTATTGAAGGTCGAAATTACATAATAGTTCTTGCACACCATCTAGGAGTGATTAAGGCAATTCATCTTTCCCTACTTCTCATCTTGATCATGTTGTTTGAGCACCTCAATTGATAAATTTGACCTCTTTTGACCCATCCGGGAATAGGAGCATGCTAGTGTGTTAATGTGTGTGAAAAGCAAGTGTGGGGTGAAGTTGTTGATGAAAAGAATGTCATGCATAAAATGCTGAAATTGTTGTGAAAGTGTAGCCAAAAATATAGGCTTGGGGACATTGGCTTAAATGACAAGTAACTCGGTACACTTCACATAATCGGGTGTTGGTGCCTTGCCAAAGTCAAATAAACCAATAGTCCTAACGAGCTTTGGTATGTGTGCCCGGTGTGGATGCATCTCGAAAAATAGAAAAAGCCCGAGAATGGCTAATCACCAAGGTTTCGGCTTTTGCACACCAATGCCATTGTCTCAAAAATAAAAGAAAGAAAAGAAAATGAAGAAAAATATACACTTGAGGGAAGTTGATAAGAAAATTTGAAGTTGTGGTTGTTTAGTTCCTTTCCCGGATTAGCATCACATAGCCTAGAAAATTCCCACCTAATCACAACGTTTCTTGGCCTTCTATTTCACAAGTCCTTTTGACCTACTTGCATGTGTGTAAGACTAAGTGATTTAGATTGGATATACTCATGATCATCTTGACTTCTTCATCTTTACATTTCATTGCATGCTATCAAGTTAAGTGTAATTGTCTTTCCATGCTTTCATTTATTTGATGCATAATTGCTTGTCCATTGCCATGAAACATGACTATGAAGGTGATCCAATATTAGAAGCACAAAACCAAAAAGATTTTGCCATTTTTTTGCATACATAAATCATGTCATCTCTTAGTCTATAGTTGGGAATTTGCTCGGGGACGAGCAAACCTTAAGTATGGGGTATTTTTGATAACACGATTTATGATTTAGGTTTAGGTAATCATTTAGATAGATTCATCACTCATTCATGCATGGTTTAGCACAAATTCGCGACGTTTGCACTCAATTCACGTATTTTGTCGAGATAGACGTCTACACGGACTTGTGCGTTGCTTTGTGCGTATTTCGGGGGTCTTTTGGACATTAACCGATACATTAGGGGGCCAAGCCTCATGATGGTACACATCCAAGGCTAAGGAGGAGCATAAATGGAGCAACAAGGGACACAAAGACCACTATTGGTGCAAGCAATGGATCAACTCATGGCTAGACGATCATAGCATGTTTCTGCTGAAGAAAATCGGACTAACTAGCAGCTAAATCGGCCGATTTTTGTCCACTGGGTCGATTTTTGGGCCTTTGACAGCTTAAGCCACGTGTCCCACGATCTCTTGTCCGTCCTTGCTCTTGGTGGAGAATATAAGTGGTCCTGCAGGTGGTTGCTGAGCATCTCTCCTCTCCCACACTCTCATTCACAGCTCATTGATTTTGGAGGAAGATTGGAGGAGAAGAAAAGCTCTCAAGGATTGAAGGAAGAAGAAGAACACCATTGTAGGAGAATAGTGAGGTGGTGAGTGATTTTGAGTTGCTTTTGTAGTCTTGGATTGAAGAACTTTTGCAAGTATTGTTAGGAACGTTTTGGATCTTCATTTAAGAGTTAGTAAGTCTTGCTACAACTCGGATTTTGCTGAGATTTATTGATTTTGTTTCTCATCTTTCATTATTCATCTATGAACACCATGTATGCTTGTTTGATGATTTCGGATCTTGATATGCATATTATTGGCTAGTTTATTGTGATTCTGGAGTGATGGATTGATGGTTATGGCTTGGGTGATGATAGGATGGACTTATATGTTAGTTTAAGATGATTTATATGCACGAAACTCACGACAGAAAAATAAATCGACCTGTTCATCAGATAAATCGGCCGATTTATCTGTAGAACAGCCCGATTTATTCTCCTGTTGCTCTTTAAATGATAAATCTGAATGCTAGGGTCCTTGTTTGTTAAATCCTAGTGTTTGTCAAGCCTAATTTAGCTTAGTATCACCTAATGCTACCAATCTAAGTGAGGGAAGAGATCTACCCGATGATTTTCCGACCTTAGATACCTAAGATGATGAATGCTAGGTAGTAGTGAGCCTCATAAGCCGCTATTGGATCGAGTGTGCTAGGATTACTACTTGAGATTTCCCTATTCCGAGACTTACCCGGTAAGGAGAGGGTTACCCTTAAGTAGCATCTAGTTTGTGCGGAATTCCTTACTCTAACCCCTTGAGACCTACCCGGTAATAGGAGTTTGATGCGGGATTAGTGAAGTGAGAGACTTACCCGGTAATCGCTTCCATTAGTGAACATTCTTTCCCAAACACCGCAGCTTGTCCTTAGAATCATTAGAACCTTGAGTCCAATGCCATAACCGGAAATCTTGACCTCTAGAATCTACTTTTCTCTCTTGATCATATACTTGTGCTTTGTGTTACTTACTCGTTTGCTAGCTTAATTTGTTAGTTGTTTTATTACCTTGCTTGACTTGTGATCTTTGTTTGATCACCACAAAAACCAACAAAAACATTGCGTTTTCCGTTTTCTTTGTTCCTCATCTTATCTTAGTCTAGATTCACACTATTTTTGATCATTGCTTGACTCGATTTCACCTTAGTCTTTGTGTTCGACCTCGGAATACTTACCTTTTTACAAACGTCCCGTACACTGCGGGTTCGCTAGGAGTTAGGATAATTATAACGAGTATAAATTTAAGACTTATTGCGTGCACATCACACGATCTTAGCGTAACAATGATACTGATGAGGAGATGGGTGGTGACGAGTTTCTGGACATTGGAGGTGCTGAGGGAGCTTTTGGAGATTTTTCGGGTCAGCCGGCGGATTTCCAGGAGCCGGCTAGGACATCCACCTACCAGCAGCGGCCTTTCGCTTCTTCCTCCTCCCGACGTGCTAGTGTGAATGAGCTCCCCACTTGGATGGAGGATCCACAGACTTAGATGGAGGCTCCTCCAGCTTGGATGGGAACGCCACCGGAGTGGATGCAGCAACGACCAGCTTGGATGGACCAGCAGCCAGAGTGGGTTACCGGACTTACACGGAGGATGGACGATCTTGAGACCCGCTTTGGTGAGCATGATAATGAGCGCAAGGAAAACGCAAGGATCCTCCGCGACGTCTACCGGCAGCAGTTTGGGTGCCCGTTCGACCCGAACTTCTTCCCGTACCCACCACCGCCTCCTACAGAATGATTTTGATCGCTTGGTTCGAGCTACTCCACCGCCATAGTGAGTTTCTTTTTTCTTTTTTCTTTTTTTCAGCACATTAGGGACAATGTGTATCTTAAGTATGGGGTGGGGTATGACTCTCGTTGATGTAATAATTTGACAATGCTTCGCTTTATCCATGAACACTTGCATCTTTATTTTCATTGTCACACAATTCCCTTTTACATTGCATCTTTAATCTTTGAAAACCCCCATAAAAATTGAAAATTATTGTGTTTCTAGGATTGGAAATGACCTCTATGATGAATCTACTTGTGGATTGAATTTTTGATGATGCTTATGTGGTTGAATTGAGTTGTGAATTGTGAAGAAATTGAATGTATTGTTTGATCTTCTTGCAAGTTTCATAATGTGAAATTTTGTCTAAATCATATTGAGGAGTGAAGGTTGAAATCACATTATAAGTTATTGCGCTTCTTTATGAAATGATTAAGGCACCTCGATTTTTCTTGCTTCTACTTTATTCATCCAGCCCCTCAATAAAATTTTTGCCTCCTTTACCTATCCGGGAATTAGGAAGAGTCTAATTTTGGCATGTTTGATGTGGGAGGGCCATAAAGAAAATTGTGCATTCAAAGTATAGAAAATAGGTTTGGGGAAGTCAATCATGATGATGAGTAACTCGACATCATTCACATAGCCGGGTGTTTGTGTCTTGCCAAAGTCGGATTGAGTGATATTCCTAACGGATTATGGTATGTGCATCAAGGGTTTGAGGCATCTCAAAATTGAGAATCGCCAATCTCCTAGGCTTCGGTTTTTGTGAACCGTTGTCCATACTTCCAAAAAGTAAAGTCAAAAGAGAGGTTTGTGTTGAAAAGGGAGAGCAAAGCTCTCAAATGGTGCTTAATCCAAGTTGCAAAAAGAAAAGAGTTTGTGTTGCTCCTTTTTCCCGGATTTTTGCACCACATACCTTATATGCATCTCGCCTTTTCACGTTTCTTGACCTTTGCTTGAAAGTCCTTAGGATCTTCGGATTGTTGCTTGGCTTAGTGATCTAAACTGAATTTCCACATGATTGATTTTGACATTGCTTTGAGTTATGATGTTTGTCTTAGAGCTTTTGCAATATATGATGTTTCTTTTGCTTGAAATGATTCGTTTTATGTACATAGAAGTTTTCAAGGAAACATGAAGCAAGATTTGAGGGTGATCTATTGATTAGAATCACAATACCAAAAAGATTTGTTTTACCTTGTTTTGCATTCATATTTCATTCTACCTTATGTTCTAGCTTTTGAAAACCTTGCTTGGGGACAAGCAAGAGACAAGTATGGGGTATTTTGATAGCATGAAATATGACGATATTTTAGGCACATGTTTTGGTTGTTTTTTCTCTTCTTTTGTGTATATGGATATGAGTTTGGAGCATTTATGAGCACATTCATCTATTATGTTGGTATAGAGATCTACACAAGCTTTGTTGTGATTTTAGGTGAATAAAGGCTTGGATAGGAGCATAAATGGAGTATCTAGGAGTATTTGATCATGCTAGACATCAAGAGGATGCATTGGAGTAGCTAAGGAAGGAGCATCATTAGAAAGCTTTACTAAACAAAGGCTTTTACAAGGAATTTGGACTTTCCACGGCCAAACACAAGGGGACCACGGCTGTGGTTTTGGAATTTAATTTATATTTGGCCGTGGAAAACTATGTCGAGAGCAAGGGAGTCATTCCACGATGGTTCCACGGGCGTGGAAAGTTGCTCTTGACCGTGGTTCTTCCAACGGTTGCCACGTGTCATATTTGCCACATCAGCAACAGTCATGGGCTTTTGTAACCCTATTTCTCCTATAAGAAGGCTGAAGAAAGGAGGAAAACGGACGTCTTGCATCCAACGCTACATTTACGGCATTGTTAAAGAGATTTTGATAAGATTTTATTGCGTGAAGGGAAGATTTGGAGAAGTATGTACTTGAAGATTGCGTACTCGGAAAAGATCTTAGGGTTTCATCTTCAAGGCGGATTGACACCCCCTTGAGATTTGTGAGAGATTCTTATTCTATTCGACATCTATTGAACGCAAGTTACGGTTTTTGTGTTTGATTAACATTGGTTTTGTGTTTATTATTGAGATTTCAAGATTTTACCTTTTCTCTTTTTTATATTTGATTTTGGATTTCATTATGATGATTGTTGGCTAAAACCCTTAAGCGATTCTAAGGTGAAGGGTTGATAGCTGTTGCCTAGATGATGATAGATTGAACCAAAACAGATTGGACCCTAAGAGTTGCGAGAAACCTCGTCGTCAAGGCTTTCCACGGCCTGTTCTTGAGACGGCCGTGGTTCTTCAAGATCCGACCGTGGTTTTACTCTGTCGTACGTTCTTTGCTTTTGCTTTGATCCAAAGTTAAAGATTTGCTTTAACCTAGTCTTGGCTTACCTTTTCGAGGTAGTAGTGAAACTCAACATCCTCTACTTCGGTTTCGAGTGTCACAACCTTAACCGTTTTGGCTTATCTTTGATTCCCTTGGGTTTGGGCATGGGTATTTGAGAGTTTAATCTTGTCCTTAGATCCTTTCTATATTGCAGCCTCAACAACCTTTATAGAGAGAGCCTTTGGGCGAGACATTTGGGTTTTGAAACTTCACCGTACAATTCCCTACTTTAGATCTATACCTTTGCAATTCCGACTCTGTCCTTATTTTCTTAGAACATCTTGAATCGATTGCCACATTGGATACCTGAATCTTTAGAATCGTTATTTTCTCAATTATCTTTACAAAAGCTTTTGTTATTTGCCTGATGATTTGTGAACTAAATTTACCCCCTCAAATCCCTGAGTTCGATACTCTGGAATTCTTGCTTACTACGCCGATCCGTACATTGCGGGTTCACTTTTCTTGATTTCAGTTTTTATAAATATTAAGACTTTGACGCACACACTTTTGAGCGAACAGATACAACGCGTTCTTCAGTTCAGTCTTGGAACGATATATTTTCCCAACCCTAAGTTGCAAATCGTTTCTTGTTGTTACACAAGTAGTGTAGCAATATTGTCTTTTAGAACATCAAACTCTAATAGAGATATTCCAAATAGTGTAGCAATATTGTCTTTTAGAACATCAAATGAGCATGCCACTTGTAGCATTAATGGCTTACATTACACAACTCAAATGTAGTTCCAAACATCGTTTTCCAATTTCCATTTTTCCCTATAGTATATGGTGACGAATACGCATGTCATAACTGTTACACAAACAATGAACACTAACTAAATATGTAGATCATTTCACGAATTTACCTATACATAATTGTTTTGTTCATACACAATCAATAATAAAAACTTAATATATAATGGTATAATACTTATGTACACAATTATGACATACAAGATTATGTTATATGTTATTTAACATAAGCAATTATAAGGTGTTTATGTACATAACGTTCCAATCACATATCGTACACATATCTAGAAAATATACACAACTATTTTTGTATGTCACCGTTGTAACAATAAGATGTCATCTAACACACATTTTCATTCAAACATACAATACAAACAGTACATACATGAACATAAGAACAATGTAAATTATCATTAAAACTAACCAGGAACACAAGATATTATGTAGACACCATTGTAATTATAGATTTGGAAGCTAAAGACGTAGAAGACACAAATTTAATGTCATTCGATGTTCAAGAAGCCGATATTGAAACAAACTGTCAGTCACACACATTAGCAGCACCGGCCATTGGAAGCAGACAACAGAAATTATTCTTCAACCGTCAAAAGTCGGTTACCGACAACGAAGACAAACTTATTGCAAGCAGTGAGTACACAACCGGCGTTCGATGTGAAACTCGACCTTAAAATTGGAAATAAAACAATTTGTCGACCAATATGTTGTTGTGGATGATGGTTCATGTCTGAATAATGCCGAAATAGTCGATCGAAAACTCTCATGAACGATATAATGGGAACACGGTGAAGGAGATATTTTGTAGCTAACTGTTTCTATGAATATCGTTAATGATTTTTAGTTTTTTTTAATTATATTGAAAACATGTTGATTAATTAGGAAAGAGAATATGGTTAATTTTGGAAGGATATTGGATTATTAATTATTTTATCTTTTTTACACAAGTTATAGGGGCCTATTTTATCTACATAGATACGCAATTGTCTATATTATCTTCATTGATTCAATTAGTGCCTATATGCCAATTTTTCTCACATTTTTAAGTAGAACAAATGTTGAAGTAATTGCTACAAAAAGTGTGCAGCTAACTTCGTCACAAAATTTGCATATATTTTCCAACCAGAGTAGCCAAGTGGATAAAATGTTCGGGTAAAGTGTATTTTATTGTTGTGTGTTGCCTTATGATAATTTTTTCGTTAATCGAAACATATTCTTTTCCAACTACATCATTAAGCCTTGTACCTTGGAATCTTAGATTGCCCTACCATCACCGACTTTTAGTCTCGTAACTTGCGAGATGTGTGGAATGTCCCAAATCTAATATATGATATCATGTGAACCTAACATATAAGTTCTAGGATTATTCTTCGTATTGCCAATAGATTTTAGGATGAAATCCCTTCCACGTTTTAGACCCGCCGGATATAAATAATTAATATAACTTTAGATGTGTTATCTTGGGTAGTTAGGCCTTTTAACCATGTCATTTGCTTCTAATTTTGGCATACCTTTGAGATTAACCTTTTAGAACTTGCATGGGTGAAGATAGAGTCACTTATTATAGTTTTTTCTTTAATGCATATGATATTATGTATCCTCGTCAATATCGTTCAATCCTTCAATATCGGTTGTATGTTCCTATGTTTAGTGGTTTTCCTACTTGTCCTAGTTGTGAGTCATGCAAAACGGACCCTTTTGGTGATCATGCTGACATGCTCTCCATTGTAGTCGTGATATTGAAACTAAACATAGACACAACATGGTCCGCGATGTTCTCATTGACATTTGTTACACGGTGCGGTGGTTGTTCAAAAGGAGGCTCATACTAGCATGAAAAACGTTGGGGGTTGAGATGAGGCCAGGATGGGACAAAGGTAGGGACACATGTATCGATGTTAATTGTGCCTCTCCCTTCACTATGAATGCCAACAATTCGTTCATACCGGGTAATGCCATTTATCAAGCTACTTTGAGGAGGAAGAAGAAATACTTGGAGATTTGTTCCGTCAAGGGATATGACTTCATGTCATTTGCTTTCTCCACATTTGGGGAGCTTAGAAGCGAGGCTATTGTCTTTCTAAAGAGGGTCAAGCAAGTTACCAAGAGTCATGAAAGTAGATCTAAATGTTGTAATTTTATTTTTCAGAGAGTTAATTTTACTATACAAAAAGGTATGAGGCTCAATTTGTTACAAGACTCCCAACCAAATTTGTATAATTTTTGACATTATTTTAGTAATGAATTCTTTTAATTAGTGAAATGAAAAAAAACCTGACAATCAACTTTTTATTTTTTGGTTTTTGACATTTTAATTAAAATAAAATAAATTATTTTTTTGTACCCAATAGTTATGGACTGCTGTCAACTATTATTGATTATACATTTGTGATTGTCAACGATTGTTGATAATACAATTATAAATTGTCGGTAGTACAATTACGATTGTCAACGGTGCTATTATGGACGGTCAATTGTTATTGATGATACAATTATGGAATATGAACGTTTGTTGACAGTGCATTATTGATTATCAATCAATAATTGTTGACGATAAATGTATGGGCCGTTGACGTTACAATTTCGAATGGCCAACAAAAAGTTTGAAAAAATAATTCAAATTTGTTTATTTTTTAAAATTAAATATTCAAAAATCAAAAGAAAAAATTTTGGTTATTAGATTTTCCATTTCACTAACTCCGCACACTATTATTGACGTATCGTACCAACTTATTCCTGTTATGTAATACTTGAAATGTCTCATTTATTCATATAAATATTTCAATCCTTTTTCATATTAAACAATACTTCTACATCAATCATTATTGTTGTCCCTTGTCAATATATTTTTATGATTGTTGCAATCTATTCAAAAAATTTTGACATCTCTATCGTATCAGAAACATTTATTATCTGATTAGGTTTTTATATAAAAAAAACAATTGATTAGGTTTATTTTTATGTAAATTACAAACTCAATTACAAAAATTACCCATAATAGATAAAATTATGGAAAATCATCCATAATGAGGGGATTTCTTCAAATAACCCACATATCTCTCTTTCATAATTCATTCTATGTATGTTTGACAAATAAAAACATAAATATAAATAATTTTTTCTTAGAAAATTAATTTGATTGAGACACGTTTTTATTAGTAATTTTTATGTAATTTCATATTTTATACGATTTTGTGGAAAAAATCTAATGCAAGATGTAAATAGGGGTAATACGAGCCGAAAGAGTCGAGCCTGAATTTCATACTAGTTTTAAAACGTGTTTATATTCGACATGTTTAGGAAATGAACGAACTCGAGCAGAGTTTTTGAGGAGTCGAGCCCGAACCAAGTCCGAGTAACTTGGCTAAAATAATGTCTTATAGTGTTAAGTCGGACTTTATTCGAACGAGCCGGATCTAAATTTTATACGAGCTTTAATATATGTTTATATTCGAATCGTTTAAAAAATAAACGAGCTCGAACCCAATTTTTAACGAGACTAACGCGAGCCGAGTAACTTGTATAGTAATATTATAGCCCAAATTTACGGATGGTTTTGTGTAATTTGTAAAGATGAAATGTTATCATGATCCTCCGTCAATCTGGTGGTCCGAGTGGAAACAGTTAAGTACCGACCAGACCATCTGAAAGAGGAGATTTTCGAGAGGGAAGGTTGGGAGCTTGCGATGAACCAAAAATGGTAAACCCTAGAAGAAGTTCATTTGGAAGTGTGGGCGGTCAAAGCTTAGAGAATCCGTTTCAAACCCAGTCTTCGTCTTTCTCTTGGTCTTCTCTCTTACCCTTGTTGAAGAAGCCACATGCATTCCCTTTCCTTCTCTCGATTCTCCTTTTCCTCGCATGGGTCTCTCTAAGAATCCAGTACTCCTATTCTCACCTCTCTCCAACCTCAACTGTTCCCCAGAAATGGAGCAAAGAAGACGATCTAAAGGCCAATTTGGTCAGATTGTTGCCTTCCGAGGTCTCCAAAGACAAAAGAGGTTGGCTGCTTAACCCTGTTGATGCTGCCCTTGTAGCCGGACTTGCTGGTAATCTCTAATTTATAGTGCGTGTCTGAAATAGGTTTTTTTGTTCTTTTGGTTTTGTGCTGAAATATGAATGGATTTGAAATTGTTTGAGGTTAGGTGGAGCTGTCAACTGCGTTTCTGTTCATGTTGGTGAAATCAGGCCTGGTGGTATCAGGGGGAATCACAGGCACTACACTTGTAATGAGACGTTTATCATATGGGGTGCCATAACCAAATTTAGGGTTTGTTCGTTTTCTCTTGTGCTATAATCAGATTTTGTCTTTGATTATGATTCTTATGTGATTAATATGATGATCTCTTCCGCTTCTTACAGGATGATCTTCCTTATGCTGCAACTACTTCAAATTTTAATTTATTGAAATCAATGAACAACAGTCTATTTAGTGCAAGTGGGAACGTGAAACTTCTAGTGTGTTATAAAGAATCTCACGGACTAGAAATTTCTGGTGTTTTTCATTTAGACCATCCTTATCCTTCACAACTCTAGTGTTTCGGCTTTTCTAGTTTGTAGGTGTCCATGAGAGCTACTTCTTGACACCATAACCTCTAGATTGTGAAGAGATAGCTCATCCAATTAGGGGAATAAAGTGAAAGGCAATCTAAGTTTATGTTGTATGGGGTTATGATTCTTCTGGCATGTCTGTTGACTAGGTGTGCTTGTCAAATAGTGTAAATTAGTAATCTGAAGTGTCTGTTGTCTGAGATCTGTTGTAAGCTTGTTATAACATTATAAGTATATGTTTTGAATTACATATCATTAGCTTGTTAGGAGATTTTTGTTTTTCTTGTTTACTATCTCAAACTTGGTTGATCACATTGGATTGCAGTGGGAGAACAATCAAGTGGAAGGCAAGGGTTATGGTGAAGTAACTGTGAACGGAGATGAAATTGCTATTGCTGCCAGCCCTAGTGGAACAGCACACGCTTTGGTGAATCTGGATCCAGTAAGAACTACATATTTTATAGGGTGCCAAGATAGCATTGTAAATAACAATAATACCTCAGCGACTGTCTATAATGTTTGGAAGGATCTATAGTTCTTAAGACGCCTCTTCTCTTTGTTCATTTGCGTACATCTGTGAGCTTCTGATTGACTAAAGATGTAGTTATTTGATAGTTGGCTTTTCATGATTCATGTACAATTTGGTTGCAGTTAATCCAATATTTTTTGTTGCTGTACTTACGTCTCTTGATTGAATGCTAAGCAAAGTTATATCAATGAAACTTTTGAACATATAATCATTATACAAGAAGTAAATTAGCTTATCTATTGCTGCCCTACAAACAGATCGTTCATCCCTGCCAAAATACTGTATACATCCAACTCTTGTTAGTCTTACCTCTTGAATGAATTTGTGCTATGGTAGGGACTTATGTAGCCTTCTATGGGCTGATTTACTGCTTGATCACCTTTTTGTTAGAATCGGAGTTTACTTGCTCCTTTCAATAATTCTTTGCATCATCAATGTAGAAAACTGGTCGATGATGATAATGCTAGTTTAGGAGCTGAGTTACACTTTTAGTGCCTGTTTGGTTGAAAATGTGGAAACTAACGGGAAAAGGAATTTCCAATGGATTCTTGCAATTATTTTGCGAGTCTAGAGGAGAGTGTGCTTGAATGATTCCTTAAATTTTGAAAGACCTCCAATACGGGAAATGAAATGAAATGGAGGGAGTTATACTTTTTGTATGGAAAGTGAAAGAGCATGAGTTCGAATCGAACTTCTGATTAATAAATAATAATCCATAAACTATAGGTAGACAAGACTTATCTCCTTTCCCATAAATTTCAACTGGCCATTACTTTATGCTTTCAATAATGTCCCATGTAGAAATGGTCATTTTTACACCTTTAGGAGAACTTGTACTCTTCAGAAACTGCCTTCACAAGTAATTTGAGACTCCCAAGGGGTTTGTTTTCTGTTTTCTAAATTATTTCCATAATATTTGGCTTAGGGATTCTCTTGGATGATAAGGGAAGCTTTTAAATTGCTACATTGTTATTCTTTGCTCAGAAGCCATACTATATTAGTTGTAAGCCAAGAAAGCTACCAAAATTAAAACAAAGAGAACAAGAAATACAACCAATAAGGAATTTGTGGGCAAGTTGTCTCAGGGAACCCTGACAAAGCTTCCTTCAGTTTCCTATAACTTGTTTATTTTAGATACTTGAGTTATCTTACAAGTTAGAAAGTTACAAGATGTCCTATTAAGCATTTTGGGAATTGTTCAACAGTAGACATAACTGCTGGAATGAATCTAAAGATAGAAACTCCTGAACAGAATTCATTATTTTCTTAAATATGTTAATTAATGGAGTATACCAGTTCCGAAGCATGAAACAGTAGCTGATGCACTATAAAAATGAATCATACCATAAGGGAGGATATGAGCTAGAAGTTAGAACTGTTGTTAAACATTGAAATGGGAGAACACAAGAGAAGAGCTGTCTTGGTGGGCTGTATCTATCCAAACACCCATTATGAACTACATGGATGCATCAATGACGTGCTTGCCATGCGAGAGACTCTCAAAGAAAGATTCAGGTTTGAACCGGCTCAGATTGAGCTCTTGACAGACGCTCCTGACTCGACAGTCAAGCCAACAGGGGCTAACATCAAGGCAGCTCTGAGCCAAATGATTCAACAGGCTGAGCCTGGGGATGTGCTATTCTTTCACTACAGTGGGCATGGCACCATGATCCCTTCCAAGAATGGACATCCCCACAAACAAGATGAGGCCATTGTGCCCTCCGATTTCAACCTGATAACTGGTTCGTATAACATCTGCCCCTTTTTTCATTTGTTTATGTTCGGAAAACATGAATTTCTGTATCTAGGATCCTGTTATCCCAACAATTATTCAGTTGAAAACTTCATATGCTGGGTTTGGCGGCTTAAATGATGATCTAGGCCATGAACTGACCTTAAATGAACTGCAGATATGGATTTCCGGGTATTGGTCAACAAGTTGCCCGAAGGAGCAACATTCACTTTCCTTTCCGATTCATGCCACAGTGGCGGCCTAATAGACAAGGAGAAGGAACAGATTGGACCAATTGCAACCTCTTCCGAGCACAACTCCAATCCAGCTCACCACCAATCAAAATACATTCCATTTGAGTTGGTATTTGGCCACCTCTCCACAATAAGTGGTATTGACTCTGAAGATATTGGGGGCCACCTGGTTGCTTGTTTTGGAGACAAGGTGAGTCTGAAGTTTCAACAGTCCAATTTAGAGCTAAAGGCAGCTGAGAAGATCCACCCCGACTCGGGGATACTGCTTAGTGGGTGCCAGACTAACGAATTGTCTGCAGATTTGCCAGCTGAACAAGGTAAGAATTCTAAGGCATGTGGAGCTTTTAGTGATGCAGTGGAGAGGGTACTTAGGGATAATAAAGGGCCGGTTAGTAACCGGGATCTGGTTGTGAAGGCTAGGGCAGTTCTGAAGGGTGAAGGCTTAATGAACCAGCACCCTTGCTTGTATTGCAGTGACCAGAACGTAGACGCCCCCTTCCTACTAGGATGAACGCATATCGTTTATTGTGTCCGTTGCTTTATGTGATCTGAGTTCCACCTCTCGGGTTGATCTTCTATGATGTTATTGTTATTGTTGAGAATTCATATGCTCTGATGCATATTAATAATGAAATAAAGATTTATCAAATTGGCGTAGAATGTAACTCTTTGTTCCTCCGAGTCATTTCGATCATTCAAGCTACAACTGGGGTACAATACGAGTGGAGCATTGACATATAAACAAGCCGAGCCCAAATTTTATACAAACTTTAAATGTTCATATTCATCTCGATTAGAAAGTGAACGACCTCGAGCCGAGCTTTTGACGAGCCGATCCCAAATGAAGTCCGAGCTTTTGGCCGAACGAGCCGAGCATGTGACATTGACATGCTCAAGCTCGACTTGCTTATTAATGAGTTGGGCCGAGCCGAATCTAAATTTTATACAAAGCTTTAAAATGTGTTTATATTCGACTAGAATCAAAAGTTAATGACCTTGAATCGAGCTTTTGACGAGTCGAACGCGAGCCTATTCCGAATATCTTATTTCATATTACAGCCCTAGGTGCAAGGCATGAACAATAAATAAGTGGACAATCAATCTCCGTGTTTTAAAGGGCAAATTTGAGCTTACCTTGACTCAGCTGAAGTAAATAACATTTTTTTCTGGGCCATATAAAACCTAAGCTATTATAATGTGTGAATTTATGGTTGAGATTGTTTGAGCACTTAAGATGAACTTCCAACCGCTTAACTTTGATATGAGCTACAGATTGTCTCATTGTCATTGTCACTTCTTGCGAGAAAAGTCAGCATTAAAATGGAAAAAAGAGAAAAGGCTATACTAGAAGGGTATTTTAGTCAAAAGAACAAAGGTAAGAAAAAGGAAAGTAGATACCAGAAAAAGAAATAAATAAAGAAGCCGAAGAGAGATCTCACCGGAGAGAGGATCGAGATTTGCTTCCGGTGCTCGTCGTAACCCAGCAGGGAATAGTTTTCGAGGTCAAGTATTCACCAAAATGGCGGACCAACTCACCGACGACCAAATCTCTGAGTTCAAGGAGGCCTTTAGCTTGTTCGATAAGGATGGCGATGGTCTCTATTCTATCTCCCTCTCTCCTTTTTTCTTCTTATGCTTTTTTCTTGTTCAGATGACACCTTACTGTATTTTTTTTGCTATTTGGTTTATCTATGATTGGAACCTCCTTAGATCTGTCTCTGTTGATGCTTAACTGGATTACCTTAATCTTCGGATTTGGCTCCTAATTTCAAAGGTTTACTAACGCTTCTTTTCTTACTTGTTCCCGATTACCGTGCGTGGATGCTAGCTTCTTGTTGATGGTTTTGCAAGGAAGATAGTGCATGCTAAGTCGTTATTTCAATGACAATTTTGGTGAAGTTGCAAAATCTTATGTAGGTCTGTTTTATAAAGTAGAATATCCTATCCAGATCAAAGCTTTAGGTACAGATTCTGTTAAATTATGTCGGATTTTGGGAAGAATTATGCTGTCATGACTACACAGTTTCTTATGTTTTTATGCTTTGAGGAAATTGATTAGAACCGCTATATAGGACTAAGATATTTCGTGTCCTGGTCGTCTATGGTTCTCTCCATCAATTTGGAGTTGCTAAAGGAGTTTGATTAATGCTTCCAGCTTACTTTTGTTTGACCATATGTCTTTTTTGTTATCCTTGCTTGAATTAGTTCTCATAGCGGTGAATCGGGGCCAAAATGGTTCACACATCTTGTAGAAGAGATCAACAACTTAGTTACTTAGGGAGTCGCAACTTTCAACTTGCATTGGTAGGTTGCATCAAGCTAACTATGATGAGAGTCGATTAGAAGCAAACAGTGTTTAAAATGAATATGTTCTCAAAGAATCATTTGATCTCTATCTTTCATCTGCAGTTTCCATCCTTAGAGTTTTTGAGTTGTTTATCGGTATGATTAATTCTTCCACCTTGCATTTAGTTGACATGATAATTTCTTCTTTATTATCCTTACTCAGTACTAGGCCTTTCTGCAATCTCATAATAATCGAAAAGATGGTTGGGCTGACCTGACTTTTACAGAAATTGTGGAAGATGAGGATCAGTACTAAGTTTAGGATTTTGAGATTTGTCAGTCATCGCTAAGCGTATCTGCACTTGATGATTTGTAGACATGCTTTGGCTCTTTTTTTCCCCTCCGATAAGAATTGGCTCTTGAAGTTTTGCATACTCAAGTTATTGACCTGTTAAGAATTTTTCAGGCTGCATCACCACAAAGGAGCTCGGAACAGTGATGAGATCATTAGGGCAGAACCCAACTGAGGCTGAGCTACAGGACATGATCAATGAAGTGGATGCTGATGGGAATGGAACCATTGACTTCCCAGAGTTCCTTAACCTGATGGCTAGGAAGATGAAGGACACCGACTCGGAAGAGGAGCTGAAGGAGGCTTTCAGGGTCTTTGATAAGGACCAGAATGGATTCATCTCTGCTGCTGAGCTCCGTCATGTGATGACCAACCTGGGCGAGAAGCTCACCGATGAGGAAGTTGATGAGATGATCCGGGAGGCTGATGTGGACGGTGATGGCCAGATCAATTATGAGGAGTTTGTCAAGGTCATGATGGCCAAGTGATTCTCAACAAAATGAATCCTCAGATTTTGGTTTGAGGTTGGAGAAAATGGAAGGATTGTAATAGGGAGGAGTAGTATTATGTGATATACATAATCTTTTCTTACCTTTGTATCAGTTGTTGATATCTATGGGACCTAAAATCTCCCAAGTAGTGTTTCCTAAATTGCGCTTGTGATGATTGAGAGAATTCCTGATCTAGTTTATTTCACCCCCTGAAATTCATCCACAATTTGGTTTGCCATTCAGACTTTTCAGTTCTTGACTATGCTTACAGATGAATGATTATTTCATCTAGTTATGCTATCAAAGATAATTGTTACTTTACGCAGATGTCTGACCCAAAATCCGCTTTGCATTGTTTCATCTTACAAATTTATTGATGTCAAAGAGATTGAAGATCTTTGAGAAAAATACTTACTGAAACTATTGCAAGGATTGAAGTGTAACACCCCGATTTCGCGGGACTCGGAGTGTCACATTGGGATAGGATCTCACATTGGATCCTGACCCTATCCTGACAACAAGTTCACTGGACCTTACAACATGACACTGGCAGATATAGAAACAAATGCATAAAACTGTATAAACTGTACAATCAAAAGGTAAAACAACATAACCGAGTATAAACAACAACGTCCTCATGTAACATAAGATCATCCTCGCGCAAGAGGGAAAGATAAACAACCCCAAAAGCCCATAACATCCTATGTACGAGAGGTCATCGGCCTACCACTCTACTAGATCACCCAACATCACGCCTATCCTGTGGGGCATCTACAACATGATATTAAACCATTAGCAACCATACATATATAGAGTAATGCATAAGCACAATCACAATCATGTAAAGATAAACACATCAACATGATATCACACATTTACCCATTTATCATCTTTATATAATAGTCATTCACTCAATTCGTATATATATAGATAAAGGAAAGTATGTAACACGAGGACCGATACATCCTCGCATCTGAGCCTGTTAGCTAGCCGTACGAGTATCGGTCACGCAATCCGTGTACCCTATGGGAGTGGATTGCGCCCTTCTTGTAAACCGGTATGGCCTGACATCAGAGAACCTCCCAAACTCCACGGCGAGATGGAAGGGAAAGGTTATCACAACCACGCAGTGGGGCAGTCAATAAACATAGGTCGGTGTAAACGACATCTCATGCTATCATAGCAAACATATAAATCACACACCACTCATGCAAACACCCAATATAAGGATGGTAGCTAAGTAAGTCCTACGGACTTACCTCAACCTCGTACACAGCTCAACCACAAACAACCTCCAATCCTGAGAGAGGGCACTGCCTAACAACAAGGCATAGAAAGATATCAACCTCTATTCATCAAAGGGGTCACACCTAGACCCAAAGGGATCCATAGGGATCATACTCAACCTCAAAACCTCAACCAACATCAACCTAAGTCCTTAAATCCGTGCAAGGCATACTCGATCATAACCTCATCAAAACACAACCTCACAAATCTAGCATGATTCTATACACTCACACTAGGAAAGGAGGAAACAAAGGCATCCTAAGGTAAGCCTAGAAGCAAAACACACCTGCAGAACCAAGAGAAGAACCTAGCTGATGCAGGTGGGCGCAGGGGCGGATCACAGGTGGCGCAGGGGCGGGTCCTGGTCGGCGTTGGGGCGGCTGCAAGGTGGCGCAGTGGCGGCTGGACAGCAGAGCACACCACCTTAGCCCTTTCTTCACTTCTTCCTTCGATTCTTTACTCCTTCACTCCAACATCAACATACATACAGAACATACATATATATACATCAACACAAGCCAATCAAGGCTGGGACAAGATCCAAACCTAAGGAATCTAAGCTAGACTAAGGAAAGGGAGAAAAAGATGAAGAAAAAAGAAAGAAAGAAAGAAAGAAAGGAAGCCATGAAAGCTTACCAAGCTGGACTTCCAGAGACCAACCACAACAGCACCATAACCTCAAGCTGGCTAAACAAGGCACAACAACATCATCATCCACAATCCACAACCAAAGTCAAGCACAAGGCTCAAAAAACTCACAAAAACTCAAAGAAGATCAAGGATGATCCAAGGGAGAAGAGAGGAGAAGAAATGTACGCAAGATAGAGAGATGAAGCTGGAATGATAAACCCTCATCAAAGGAAAGAGATGAAGGTTATAAAGGGTAAAAAGAGTAAAGCACGGGTCAAAGGGTCAAAGAAGACGGCTGTAGCACACAGAGCCGCAGGGGCGGACCTTGTGAGCCGCAGGGGCAGCCCAAGCAAACCGCAGGGGCGCCTACTAGGTCACGCAGGGGAGGTCTAGGCATAATCTGGGTCCTCAGCTCACTCTCTCAACAACTCAGTAACTAGGCTCTTACATGAAGCTCTTGAGAAAAACAACGATGTTTCGTAGCTCAAATTAGGGATGTTAATGGTGTAGATTATCCCCATTCTCTATGGAGATTACCTGATATGGGGATGGAGGTGTGGATTATAAACGGGGATGGAGGCGGGGATGGGGTAAAAAATACTTCCCGAGAGGGGATGTAGATGGAGGCGGGGACATGTGTTCCCGCCCCGTCCTCATTCCCGCCAGATTTTTTCGTGGAGATCCCGCCGAATATCCCGTGGAGATCTCCATCGGAATTTTCCGTATTAGAATAAGTTTCTCCCCGTGTTAATATATTATTTTCTAATTGTATAATATGTATAACTAATTATTTTGACCTTTACTTAAATGAAAAATAAATTAAAATACAATATAAGTTATTTATAATTGTATAACTAACAATCTTGACAAACTTTATAGAAAGTATGATGGAATTATTCAGTAGCTATGATGGAATTATTTAGTAGCTATGATAGAATTATTTTGTCGTATAAATTCAACTGATATTATTTACTCGAGTTTTCTATCTTTGATTGTTTTTATATTCTATTTTTTTGAGGAAAAAATTGTACCGGGACGGGGATTTTCCAACGGGGATTGATTGTTGAGAATAGTATATTGCGATGGGTGGTGGAAGCGGGGATCCGATAGGGACAGGGTTGGGGACAATTTTGATTCCCTGAACGGGGATGGGGACAGGTATGGGGAGTATAAAACTAAACGGGGATGGAGATGGGGAAGGTAGTCCCCGCCCTGACTCCGCCCCAGGGTTCTTATAGCCTTTGGAATTAGCTCACTTAGCATTTATTTTATTACCGTTGACTCACGCGTCCAGATTGCGTTTGTGCCGGAATTTGTAGAGGCATTTCTAATATCCATGCTACGTGAATGGTAAATTAAAACTTGTAAATAGCATCATCCATAAGAGTTAAAGCTCAAGAATCATATCAACCTTACATGTGTAATGCAAGTAAAACCAATAACAAAGCGTTAAGTATGACCACGTGTTCATAAGGTGTCAAACGGGGCTAACAGGTCGGGTTCGGGTCGAGTCATAACAAGTCTGGGTTGAAATTGGGACGGGTTCAAAACAAGCTTGGTTTTAAAGCGGGTTGTCTCGGTTCGGGTCGGTTTGGGTCGGATACCAAGTGTTCGGGTTGAAACGGGTTATTGAGTAACTTCAATTCTTAAAGGTGGTGCCAAGCAGGCTAACGGGTCGAGATCGGGTCGGGTAATAACATGTCCGGGTTTGAATCGGGTCGGGTTCAAAACAAGTTTTTATCATAAGTTGGTATCGTTTAAATAAACAAATGTTTATACTAATCTTTTCATATAAGTATGTATAAATGAAAAATGTTTATAATAATCTTTTGTTATAAGTAGGTAACATTTAAATGAACAAATGTTTATAATAAAATTTTGTTATGAGTTGATCTCGTTTAAATAGACAAATGTTGATAATAAGTTGGTCTTGTTTAAATGAACAAATGTTTATAATAAATTTTTTTATTATAACTCGGGTAATTTTGGTTCGAATTACTTCAGGCTATCGATTCATTTTGGGTTGAGTTACTTCAGTCTATCGGGTCATTTTGGGTCGGGTTACTTTGGGTTGTCTAGATCATTTTGGGTCGGGTTACTTTAGGCTATCGGGTCATTCGGATCGGGTTAACGAGTCATTTCGGGTCGGGTTACTTCAGGCTATGGGGTTATTCAACTCGAGTTTTATCGGGTCCGGGTCATTTGCGGGCTCGCCCGTTCGGGTTATTTAATAGATCGGGTTAAATCGATTTCAAGCGGGTCGGTTTGGGATATTTTATGTTTTTCAACATTTTCGGGGTCAGGTCGAATTCGGGTTCGTTGGGTCGGGTCAATTTTTGCCAGCTCTATTCATGATATTTTTTCTCCTAGTTACTATAATAATTTTTGTATGTGGAATGAACTATTTGCAGTAGGGCTTTGATGAGCGTTAAAATGGAGAAACACGAGAGTTTTAACAAGTCGGAGACAAGTAAAAGACACTGGCGTGTTAGAGTGTGAACTGTGAAATATGCACTTGTGTGAAAGAACAAGAATCATGACCAAAAGCATAACGGAAACCTAAGTGTACAACTTGTATCGAGGGACCCACCTTTTGTAACACCCCAAATCCATAGGAATCGGAATGCTACGGGCTAGAACCTCACAATGGGTCATGACCCTAGCCTGACAACAAGTAAACTGGATCTTGCAACAAGGAACAAATAAATATAAAAACCTACATCAATAAAACTGAAATATCATAAACCCACAAACATACAAAACTCACAGCCGAGTATCAAAACTGTACAAACATGCATCTATACATCCCCAAAACCCATAACCATCCTAACATGTACGGAAACCCTCGGCTAATCGCTCCCGTCAAATCACTCTGCAGCCTTCCTAACCTGCAAAGCATCTACAACACAGTATACACCGTTAGCTAACAATTCATATATATAAGATAAATGCATAAGCACAAACACACGTCAAGAAGTACATTAAACACCAAGCAAGCTATCACACATTTCCCATTTATTATCTTTTATAAAGTCATACACTCATAATACATTTATAGGTGTGACACGAGAAGTCTATGACTCTCGCCTTTGAATCTCTTACCATTTAGAGTTATTCGAAGCACCCCACCGTATACCATATGGAGTTGTTCGGTATCCTCCCCGTATATCAGGGCTGTCCTAGTCCCAGAGAACCCCTCAAACTCCCTCGAGAGAACTGAGCAAGCTGACACCACCCAATAAAAGTGGGTCAATCATACGTAGGTGATAAACAACATATATCATGTTATCATGCATATAACAAACACCACGCAAACACTCATCCAATACATGAACGCATTTAAGTAAGTCCCACGGACTTACTTGTATCCAGGTAACCTTAGATATCAATCAACCTCTCAGATTCCCGTAGGAATATACACCGCCTGATAAACAAGGCACACAAATCAATCATCGAGTCATATGCTAGAAGACTCTAACTTCTAGCCTCAAAGATCCTCACAAGATCATACATATCGTAATCATCCTCAATATTCTCATCAAAGCCTCAAAGCCTCTCAAGGCATTCCAACACATTATAGTCCCATCATCATACATATCCAACCTAGCATGCTCCTACAAAGAATCCATAAGAACAAAGGAAATGAATAACATACCAAAAGATTTGGTATGTCTTGTAGAAAAGGCGAAGGCGCGGGCAAGGAATGGTGCGGGCACGGTGACAAGCCTCCGACGACGCGACTGCGGCCAACGCAAGCGTGAGGGCGGCGACAACGTGGAAGGCGCGGGGGCGGCGACAACGTGGAAGGCGCGGGGGCGGCAAGGGTCCGACGCGGGCGCGTTTTTTTCCCACAAAACACAACTCTTCGTGCTATTCGACAAATCCTTCACTTAATCCACTACAAAAATCATCAAAGGCAGACCTGCCCTTCTCAACAGATACACACCACAGTCCAAAGGTTACAAAACCTACAAGGACATCCTTGATATACAAAAAGAAGTTCTGGTGGTTGCTAACTTGCCACAGCCCACAAAATCACACCATCTTCATCAACAACATCATCATCATCATCTTCAATTGCAAGAAGAATGAAGGAAAAAGAGAAAGAGAGAAGGAGAAGAAGAAAAAAAAGAAAGAACGTAAGAGATGGAGAAGAAGGTCTGGAAAGAGATCACTAAACCCTCCTGACGAAGAATGAAAGAAACTTAAGAAGGAAAGAAAGAAAAGATGGCGGCTAAGTAGTCGGCAGCCTACACTGTTAACCCCTGACCGCGGGCCGTATTTGCCGCAACTGCGGCCATGGAGAGGCGCGATCGCGGGGTCTTCATCTAGACATGGTTGTTACATATTTTGCTTGACATATGAAAATTAACACATGATACTAGAAGAAATGATGGTCAAGTATCGAACGTAAGTACGAAAGGAACACATGAGAGAGTGGAAAGGAGGTTACATTGCAAAATTAGGACTATGCACAACCCGTATGGCATAGTCATGTGGTTTTGTGTATGGTCTTAAAATTATCCGAAAAATAGGGTTGGTCGGTGATTTTTGAAATAAATATACAACTAATAACGGTTCTTCGCAAGAGATGCTTCCTCGTCACAATCAACTCTCAAGTTTGGTAGGTATGTACTAGGTGAACAAAACCAATTTGATCCGGCAATCCGACCCAATGAATTTGTTGATCCGACGGGAAAAAATCCTCTATATTTAAGATATCCGAATCCGATATGGATGATATTGTTGGATCACCGGATTTGTTACATATCGCGATCTTAGGCATCTGGATATCCACGGATATTCAGATATCCGCTAGTATTTGTATATCCTGTAATTTAGAAAATATTAAAGAGATACTAAAATAAGTTTTAAGGATCAATTTTATCTAAATCACTTCCGTGTCACACAAGAACGGCAACAAAATGAAAAAACTCTATAAATAACTTTTGGTCCAAATACACTTTGTTTAAAAAAAGATATGCATAATATCGAGCAAAATAAGATTTTAAATTTCCTACTTTAAATCTACAAATTCATCTTTTAAAAAGTATTTTTAAAAAAATTGTATAAACTTATAACTTACTATACTTATTACATAATACACAATAACGTTTTTTATTCCAACTTTTTTCATTCGTATTAAAGATAAGATATGACTTAAAATATTAAAGATAAGTTCCTCGATAATATAAGTAATGGTGATTGTGATTTTAATATCTTTTTTCTTGAAAAAATAACTTCGGTCCAATTAGTGTTGTTTAAAAAAACTTTATGCATACTTTTCAATACAAATTAGAGTTTAATTTCTTACTTTACTACTACAAATTCATTTTTTAAGAAAAAATAATATAATTTTCGGTTTTAACTTCGGGTTTACTATACACTAGTTTAATTTTCGTACATAATCTGAATTGATCTAATATAAACAAATTATTTTTTATAAGTTTTGAAATTATATTTGTGTATTTTAGTGTACAAATATTTGAGTATTAGTATAATATACAAGAATGTAAGATCTAATTTAGGGAATGAGATCATAATGAATGTAAATGTAAGTTGTAATCGAAATTGATGTAAGATCTAGTTTAAATATCTAATTTAGACCGAAGTAAAATCTATTTCTAGTCATTTGGATTGTCTAAAGTCATTTTTGGTAAGATGGAGGGGATTAGAGCATCCACGTCAAATAAATGGTAAAATTAATCTTATTCTAGTTTTTTAATATTATCTCTCCATCACATCATCTTAAAACAATATTTATATTAATTTTATTCCATCAATATAACATAAAATTATAACTATGCATAAAATACTATTTTTAAAGTGGTATAAATATAATCAAAAGAGATGTCTATTAGTATAAAAAACTGTTTTATGAATTATTAAAATATTTATTTATATTTTTAGATTATGAAAATGATATTAAACGGCATTTTAAATATTTATAAATATGCTATGTGTTATATAGTGATTGGTTAAAGGGTGATCTTAAGATGTGCTTGAAGAAGACTAATGTTTATTGGTTCCGTCAAAAAAAAAAAAAAAATTTCTCTTACATGGACACTAAAATTAGGGGAAAAAACACCCCAATGGGCTCAATATGGGTACTCTTAGGAGCCTCCGACCCTCTATTATGGAGGGTCTTAGAGCCCCTTAAAAATTTCCAAAAGAAGTATAATCTAGTGGTAAGATGTTTAAAATAAAAGGAGGGAAATACCTAATTCCACGATAATTTATACATTAAGGGTTAAGGAGATGCTTAATAACACAACCATATAACTAGAGTTGGGCTGAATTGTTTCGGTTCTATGTACTGAACCGAGCCCGCCGGCTTTGGTTCAAACCGAACCTAAATTGTTATAAGCGGTTTGGTTTGCGATTCGGGATTTATTGGTTATCAGTTCCGTTTAAAATAGATTTTTTTGGTTTGAACAGAATATATATACAACTATATAAATACATCAAGGCTTTAACACAGTAGCATCTAGGGCTATTATACGAGCCGAGTCCGAGCCGAGTCCGAGCCGAGCTTTTGACGAGCCAAGTCCGAGCCGAGCCCGATTAGCTCGTCTAAAATAATGCTCATATAGTATTTTTTTTTTTTTAGCCGAACAAGCCGAGCTTTATCCGAACGAGCCCAGCATTGACAAGTTCAAGCTCGGCTCGTTTATAAACGAGCCAAATCCGAATTGAGCTTTTAAAAATCTGAAAGCGAGCCGAGTCCGAGAAGCTTGTGTCATGTGCCAGCCCTACTAGCATCTTTGCGCCTTCTAATAAAATATTCAACCTAGTATCCCATCTAAATCTAAATCAACCACGTACATGAACCATATAACACAATTATTCCTTTTCTTATGCTACAACTTTACCTATTCAGACTACCAAACCCAACTTATTGTCCATCATTGGTCGACTGACCTCTTCGGTTTCGTTGGTGTGCTACTCCTCAACCTCAAGGCGTCGTCGGCACTAGTCACCACGCTGCTTCTCCTCAACCCTCAATGTTTTGATGACCCTCTTACTCACACGTAACCTATTTAACCGAATTAAAGTTCAACGATCTATAATAGGCCAAGTTACTCTAGTTCAGAATTGGAAATTGTGGCTTTACTGGCTAATATCTCCGGACTAACCACTTAAGGAGTCTAGCACCACATCCCACTAGACCATCTGAGTATTGGTCTAATATTGTTGAACTATTTGGTTGTTCTATATCATGTAATTTTAACTTTTTAATTTAATGATGGATATGTAACCCTTCTTAGATTTAGAATGTTCATCGTAAGCAAGTCAGTTTCTTTCTTTTTCATTTCTCTTGATATTTTATAAATGTGTTTTTAGGTCCATTTAGTCTGAGAACCTAAACCTAACCAACTTTTCTAGGTCAGTTTCAGTTCTTGTTTTCACACTTATCGATTTTTGTTTCAATTTTGTAGGTTCGATTTTGGGCATACGCTCAATCCAACATAAAACTTTAGGCTTTAAAGTTAAAAAAATAATTTGGTGTAAAATGCTATATAAATAACAAAGTATCATATAACTCATGCTTTATAAGGCAAGTATCATTCAATTTATTCATCCAAATAAGTCCTAATTTATTCTGAAGAGGGAATGTCCGGCGATTGTTTCCTAGGCAACCGTGAGAATACCCAAGCGTCAGCATTTTGGACTGTTCAACCGGCTAGATAGAGGGTTCGATACCTTCACTGAGACATCTCGGTGTACTGATCGTTCAACCTCGTCTGACCGTTCAACCGGACCGATAGAGGTTTTGATACCTTCACTGAGCCATCTCGGTGTACTGACCGTTCAACCTCGTCGAAGGCCCGCTGCGTCCAATTATCATACACGCATCTATGCAGTCAGTGTAAAATCTCCCAAACAAGTGAATTTGTATCTGGCTTACTGATTACTGAAAACAAGTACGTTTTATTTGATTAAGGATTCAAATTTCAAACATCCCAGATGCTGACTTGCATTTGCATGACTTCAGTATAAGAACAAAAACACCATACAGAAATACTGAGCAGAGCAAAATACAGACTCAAACGAAAACAAAGCACATGAAACTGAGAAACAGCACAAACAAAAGGCACAACTCCTTCACAGTTCAATGATAAGCATTTCATCAACATGACAGATTTGCATTGATTGAATGAGAAAATCTCACATTTCAGAGCTATAATTGCGCAAAAAGGTAACTTCAAATTTCCAAGCATCCATGATACAAATATATGAACTAACTTCTCTCAATGTCATTCAGTAAATGTGTTGCAGGGGTCCGTCCGCTTATGAATTGATCAGTTCAATGCACAAAACTATTGAGAGAACAAACACAACGGAAAACAAAAAATCATAGCCTCTTCAAGCTCTTCTTTCTAGCATCAATCTTCTTCTTTTCAGCTTGAGCTTTCAAAGCACCACCTTCCTTCTTCTGGGGAGCAGAAGCTGGTGCCACTGCAGCCGATCCTGCAACTATGTTTTCATTTGTAGATCCCAACACCGCAGTCTGGTCAGCCCCATTTGCTCCTTTTCCAGCTGCAGTTGATGAAATTTGAGGGGACGGGGTTGCTAATGTGGTGTTTGACGCTGAGTTTACAGGGTCCACGTTCTCAGATGATGTGTTACTCTGGTCAACATTCAAGGCAGTTGTTGACTCTGAGATAGTGACTTGTTTTGGTTTTGGTTTTGGCTTGGCATGGATCCCTGTGTAAAGTCTGCCAAATTAGGAAGATCCAAGGGTTAGCTGCATATGTTGAAGGAGACCTTTCGATTATGTGTCACAACAAAAACTTTGCATGCCTTTTGTGCAGGGGAATATCACTCAGTTAAAATGCCTAATGATATTTTACAACCAAAAAGAAGCTGTGCAAAACAACCTGACACAATGTTTTTCGGAAACTTCATACCTGGCAAGGCGAGCATATTCTTCGTAGTCTTCAAGCAGCATCTTGCCAGCCTGCTCATTCAAAGCTGACTCCGGAAATGGTTCTATCAATAAACATCTAACCACCTGATATTACAACATTTAAATTTAGAAGCAAGCAACTAAGAGAAACAAATAATGATTGATATTCAGAAATATACCAAAACTAGTTTTATCAACTTACAAGGAGAACATGGCGTAACCCAAGACTTGGACTCCAATCCTTTTTCAAGGTGTTGACACAAATTTCACCATTTGTTGCAATGTTTGGGTGGAAGATCTTAGTCAGAAAGTAACCTACAGTAGGAAGTTACAATGAAACGTCTTTTACCAACGATAAAACAGAAGAAACATCATTCACATGTATGCATTGCATGCATTATGCATGGTCACGTGTGAGTGGTCCAACTAGATCTTGCTAGGACTCATATACAGATAAATAGATGATCCGATTAATGTCACAGCTAATTTAAAATCATAATGAATGTCGAGATACATTTAGTTTTCTTTAATAAAGTGAAGCTCAGCAACTATACAAAGGAATAGAACAAACTTATAAAGCGTTTTAATTTTATAAACACCAGATACAATAGATGCAGTAAATGATAGCCACAATATGTAATATATCATACCTTTAGGTGGAGAATGGGGGAAATCATGGGATAATATTAATTTCATCCGGAAAATACCATTCTCGTATGGAGTCCCAGCTGCAGGTTACAGAACGGCCGTTAATACAAGATACAAACAGGCCTGAACACAAAAAAGTTCAAGCATAGAGAGTAATACATACATGGTCCTTCAATATCTGCATAAATGGTTGAGAAGTCATCATTGTTTATACCCACTTTAATCCCCTCTGGAGGGGTTTCATCTAGGTTCTTCAACTCTCTTGCGAGCTGCTTTATGACGTTTGGAGGGAGATTTTCATTGGTGGCCTATCATAAGACAAATGAACCATAGATGAGTAGTAGTAAAATAAGCCACCGGACCACCGGTTAAACTAAACAAAACGGAGCAAACACTTCATTGTCAGCAAATATGTACAGAACTATTACTTAAAAGTATAATTTAAGTTTCTAATTGTGTTCCAACAAAATCTTCGCAAAACATCCAAGATACTTTCTCTTCCTGAAACTGAAGATGCCCTAACTTCTCTAGAAGGATCGGTCCTAATAAATGAGTGTCGGCGCGCAAGACAGTTAAATGCTTCAACCAGGATATACAGAAAACATGCATCCATGCACACATACACGTAGCTCTATTACGCACAAGTATGTAAACGATGAACGATTCTCAAAACAAATATCCAATATTCAAGCACAGCCAACCTTTCTACAAAACTAGCCATGATTACAAAGGAAAAAGAAATGTCGAGAAGGGAAGCAGTTTTACCATATCAACTAGTTTGAATTCGAACTTCACTAGCCTCCACAAGATCAGTAAAGTGTCTGGCTGAACTCCAATACCTGTAAAACAAAGATCACAGTAATTTTCATATCTTCCATCAGACATTGACGAAGTAATCACAGAAGAAAAATACCACCTAACATAAAAAACATATGCATAACAACATTCCCAGAAGCTACTGTTGTGAAGGGCAAATTCTAAAAACCGATGTAACTATGTAAGTTAATCTCAATGAAATAAATAGAGGTAATTGTCGTCTGTGGAGCGTAATGGACCAACACACTAGGTAAATCAACATGTTACATAGAAAACCCTAACCCTAAACACAATGTTGGTTAAGATAGCAGACTGCCAGCTTAATCGGCCCCTGGTTACAAAGTACCAAAAGCATCCCTCTTTATTAACAATTAGCACTTCAGCGAGGTAGGAAAAGTGAATCCACTAATTGAAAAGGAAAACCCTAATTTTAGAGAACCAAAATTTCTTAAAAGCGTAAGCGAAATCGAAGATATACGCAACAAGAATCTTTCCTTTTCTTCTTATTCTCTACGTCAACCAAAATTCAGAGAAACAAGAAATCTAACGATTGAGTATAACAAAAAGCATACAAGTATTATTTGCAATTCCACAAACACGATGAAGAATTCGGCTTTAAAACCCACTGATGAACAACAAACACAGATAATTGAAACAAAACAAAATCGTGATAGATAATCAAGTACATAAACCCATAGATCGAGCGAGACTATAGAGAAAATCTAGTACCTTAACTGGAGTGCTGCGATGAACGGCGATGTGAAAAGGACAGAGCGAGATAGGGGTTCCTCCTTTGGAAATTATTGACTAAATTATCTGTGAAATGGGAATCCAAGAGGAGGAGAGAGGAGGAGGATCAGAGAGAGGGGGGAAGTTATATACTGCTGGTAGATGGTAGAAGAGGCCTTGCCCAGACATGAACCATTTCTTTTTTAATAATAGAATTGAATGTATTCAGTCTTATTCCCCTTATGTTTATCTTTTTCCTTTAATTTCAAATTTTTATAAGGGTGTGTTTGGGAAGGAAGTAAATTAATTTGAAATGATATCACAAATTGACATGCAACGTCTTTATAGTAAGCTGCGCGTGGAGCGTGGTTGTCACCCTTTCGGTTCAAATTTCAAAAACTGCCAAACTGGTATGTTGAAACTTGCAAGGCTGTGTTTGGCAAGGAACTTAAGTTATTTAGATTTTTTTTTAAAAATATATAAATAAATAATTCCCTGAACTAAATTTAAACCAAGCTTACTATTTGTGCGGACATATGGGTCACAAATGTGGCGTCCGCATGCGCCCCAAGTCATGCGCATGCAGACTCCGCATGCGCGTGGAGTGGGGCGCACAATTGAGACACATCCGGACTCTGCATGCGCCCAACCGACATAAAAAAACGTTAAAAAGAAGAAAAAAAGAGAAGGAAGAGGTTGTGGCGCCCTTATATTAGGGTATGGGGTGCATGCGCAGTCCGCATGCGCCCCATGTGCATACGTCTCATGAGGCGCATGCATAGAAAGGCCGGTGCACATGCGGACATAGGCGGATTTAAGGGGTGTGTTGAATAGGCAGTGGCACACCCCAACTCAATATTTTTACATCCGATTCATTTCTACGTTCAACTAGAAATATCAAAAAAAAAAAGTTTTTAAATACCGTATCTAATACTTGTTCTTCATTAATGTGACTAAGCCTATCCATCTTATTGTCTCACGACAATTGATAACGGTAACTAATATTTAGATAGTTATTTACGGAGTATAAGTTAATATATTTATATTTTATATGTTCACCTAACATGCATGTACTTTATTTTAATAGAGCTAAACTATACTTAATTATATACATATGTAATAAGTGGTAAAATTCCACCCATCCATCGAAATTTTTTGGCTCCGCCCGCATCACTTGCACCCCATCCGAACACATGTACAACCTGCATGCTTTGTCTTTATGGCGTTTTTCCGCCGTGTCAAATAACATTACTCATCTAAATTATTAGAATCATGAGTTTAACTCATGATTATTATATGTCTATTTCTATAGAAATTATAACTGTTTTCATTTTATTTTCGACTTTTACATTCTCACTTATATTGTAAGATCCTGACCAAACGCCTCTCATTTAGAATGATTATGAATAATATGCGTTTAGTTTTTATCATGCACTTCTGAGCAATGAGACTCTTGAAGAATCTTTTTCAATCTTCGGTTACGTATGGAAATCGAAATAAAATGACCACAATTTTGGGCATGCACTTAATCTTGTTATAGAGCATCCACATCAAAGAACTCATAAGATTAATCTTAACCCACCTTTTTTCACTTTTTAACTTTTCTCTCTTTGTCACGTCATCTTAAGAACACAACCAAAATTTATACCCACATCAATAGAACACAAAATTTGTTTTTAACATACATATTATATATTATCTACTATCAATGAAACCATAAATGAATTATATTAAATAAATATGAACTAACTAAAAAAAATCTTATAATTAAATATTAAATTTTAAATACAAAAAAATAAACATAAATTAAAAATACACTAATTGAGGTAAAAAAATTTAAAAAAACTAAATGCATTGGTGCAACGTTACTTTTAAAAGCACTACGTCAAAAAAATTGAACTAAAAAAATAAAACAATAAATAAAAAAAATACACCAATTGAGCTACAAATTTTTTTATACTACATAATTTATTTTTTAATTTTATAATTTAGTGTTATTTATAAACATTTCATATCATATATATTACTGATATTTATTTATAAATATTTTAATTAAAACATACATAAATATAAATATAAATAAATATAATTTTTTCTAAAATATCTCAAAATATAAAAATACAATACAAAATAAACATAAATTAAAAATATATCAATTGAGTTAAAAAAATGTTAAACAAAGGTGCAACGTTACTTTCAAAAGCTGTAGGTTAAAAAAATATTTTTTTAATGCCCAAGAACATGATGCAATAAGATCACTTGGTAAGATGAGTCAATGTGGCTTCTCTTAGGTCTAGGGGCTTTTCTTCTAGTAGTCAAGACACTTTTTTTTGGGCTCCGGGAAGGAGGATGTAAGAAATATTACCAACTTGACCCTTAGCCCAAGTATTGTATTTGATATTTATTAAAATCTCCTTTTGGGGAGAAGGATGAATTGTTAGTGTGGACGATTTGAAAGATATCATCGGATGACATGTATGGTTAGGTTCCATTTGTATACTTGGCGGAATCTGGCATATATTAACCAAACCTTTTGCGTGGGCTCGCCGCGCACTTGTATGGTCTGGAGAGGCTTATTTGTCTTATAGTTTAGGTGCTTTATCTGTCTTCGGTTTCATTGCTTGTTGCTTTGTCTGGTTCAATAATACCGCTTATCCTAGTGAGTTTTACGGTCCAACAGGGCCAGAAGCTTCTCAAGCTCAAGCATTTACTTTTCTAGTTCGAGACCAACGCCTTGGGGCTAACGTGGGATCCGCGCAAGGACCTACTGGGTTAGGTAAGTATCTAATGCGTTCCCCAACTGGAGAAGTCATTTTTGGAGGAGAAACTATGCGTTTTTGGGATTTGCGTGCTCCTTGGTTAGAACCCCTAAGGGGTCCTAACGGTTTGGACTTGAGTCGGCTGAAAAAAGACATACAACCGTGGCAAGAACGG
>BSUD01000003.1:39761603-39831012 GCA_033239045.1 Fagopyrum esculentum
GGAGTACTTCACTTAATTTCCTCGGCAGTGTTGGGCTTTGGGGGGATTTATCATGCACTTCTGGGCCCTGAGACTCTTGAGGAATCTTTTCCATTCTTCGGTTATGTATGGAAAGATCGAAATAAAATGACCACAATTTTGGGCATTCACTTAATCTTGTTAGGTCTAGGGGCTTTTCTTCTAGTATTCAAGGCTCTTTTTTTTGGGGGCATATACGATACCTGGGCTCCAGGAGGGGGGGATGTAAGAAAAATTACCAACTTGACCCTTAGCCCAAGTATTCTATTTGGTTATTTACTAAAATCTCCTTTTGGGGGAGAAGGATGGATTGTTAGTGTGGACGATTTGAAAGATATCATCGGATGACATGTATGGTTAGGTTCCATTTGTATACTTGGCGGAATCTGGCATATATTAACCAATCCTTTTGCGTAAGGAAAGTTGGCTAACATTAACTAATGAGATGAAAGTTTACGAAGGTAAAAAAATCTTACCAAACTAAGAGTACCGAGTTTCATAACAAGATATACAAACTTAAAAATAATATGAAATAAAAATGATATCATGTCAAAATAAAAACTTTTTAATTTTGATGTTGAAATTAAAACTGAGTTGGAAATTAAGAATTACATTATTTGTTTCATAATAAAAGACGTTTGGCATGTTGTTAGGATAATTTAAGAGTTAAAACGACTCAAATTAGTGACTCACAAAAACATTTTCATTTTCATATTAGTTGTATCAAACAATGCAACACACGTATTAGTCTTTCTCGATTTCATGAAATCCATATCAAATCTCACTAAGACAATCTACGTCAAAAGGCAAAACTAGGAGTTACACCTATGCTAATCACACAAAAAAATATGCATGGATGAGGTAGTGTCTAATGTGTAATTTTCCATCTCTAACCTTGAAAGATAGAAGAAGAAAAAAAGTTAGGTAAACCTAAATTTAGGTTAAATTATCCGCCCCAAACCTTCAATAAGAAGGCGTGTCGTTAATTGAGTGAAGTTGATGTTAAATCACCCAGTAAGACAGTGTTATTAAAGAGGGATCTTATTCAAGAATACCGTAGGATAAGTATACTCCCTTCTGCATGGCGAGTCCTTTTGTTACTCCGGCGAACGCAAAGGAGAACCCTTCCCCATCAACCCCACCAGACAAACCCCCGGATCCAAAGTCATATGCCGCGGCAGTGGGCAAGGTTCTGACCATTGCGGCTCCCCTGTGCTGCGATGCACTAATCGAATCACGCAGGATGCGGATTTCTTTTCCCGAAGGAGTCAAAGGTTTAGCTATTGTAGAAATTGATGATGATGTGGTCCAATCGTTGTCAGAAAATGGAAGAAAGCAGTGATTGTGAAGGTTCTTGGAAGAAATGTTGCGTTTCGGATTCTGGAGAAGAGATTGTATCAACTATGGAGGCCTTCTGGTCCGATAACCATTCTTGATCTCCCTAATGGGTACTACGTTGTCAGATTCGATCAGGAAGAGGATTTTCTAAAAGCTCTTACCGAAGGGCCATGGGAGATTTTTGGTCATTATATCACAGTCAGGCCTTGGGTGGCTGATTTTAACCCATACAATGATGTTATGCGCACGATATTTGCATGGGCTAGATTATCTGATCTTCCAATGCAATTGTATGATGAAGGTGTCTTGTATGGTCTGGCCTCAGCCTTAGGGACTCCGTTGAAAGTCGATCTTAACACATTGTATGCTACAAGAGGAAAATTTGCGCGTGTCTGTGTCGAAATTGAACTTGATCGGCCGCTCATAGGGACAATTTTAATCGGGAAAACTAGGGTTCACGTGGTATACGAGGGACTGAACTCGATATGTCATTGGTGCGGGTTGTATGGCCACAATGTAGATAGATGTCCACAGGCAGTCTCTTCTACCCCTACTACTGAGGTTAGGGAGAATCAATTAGAGGAACAGATTTCGTCCGGAACAAAGGAAACATCTGCAACACAACAAGTAACTCCTCCACTAACAGAATCTGATGACACATACCTAGGCCCTTGGATGTCGGCTACCCGTAGGCACAGAAAGCACAAACCGACAACGGCTGGTACCTCATCGGTTTTAGCGTTACCGGTAACTCAGAACCATTTTGAAGCACTGGCCACAGTGGAGACATCACCCAAAGCTGATGTGACCGGCAACGACAAGATGAGCCCAAACGTCTTTGAAGCCGAAAAGTCTGCCGATAATCATGCCACAGTTAAGAGTAATAAATCCCAGGATTTACCGCCTTCCATAAATGAGATGGTTGCGTCAGCAGAAAACCCTAATACTACACAGAAACTGCCAAAGCACCCAAAACTTGCGGGCCACGAAAAGAACTCTCGGCCCACTGATAAGTCCATCAACCGAACACCCAATACCCAGTCAGTTTCTCAGCATGACACTCAACCGATTATTAGTAGGGTTTCCGGTGGCTTCGTTCCGTCTTCGTCTGATATTTCACAAAAGGTCGGCGGTGCCAATGAACCCGGCAACACGATTACTCCAAACATGGACATTGATATCGGTCATTCCCCAACTCCTGATGTTGTTCCTCCAGACCGTGTGGATACAGAAATGGCTAACCCAGCCCAATCATCCAAATCAATCGTGGCACCACGGTCCGCATCGACCGAGGGTTCTCAATGAATGTTCTCCTATGGAATTGTAGGGGTGCGGGAAATAGACGGTTCCGCAAGGACCTAGTTACATGATTCACCATCACAAAATAGAGATATTACTGTTATTTGAAACCAAAATTTCAAGAGTCAATGCTGATGAAGTCTGTTTATGTTCTAAGTTTACTGATTATGATCGAGTTGATGCTGTAGGATTCGAGGGCGGTATTTGGATTCTTTGGAATTCAGCCTCCCTTTCTGTTACAATCAAGCTGAAGGAAATCAATTGTATCCAAGCATCGGTCCGATTGGGGACCGTTGATATTGATCTATTCGCTGTTTATAATCCACCAACTCCCTGGAGACGCTCTTCCTACTGGGAGCGTCTACAGAATGCGATTAATACCTGCTCAGGTCAAGTTTTTGTGGGGGGTGATTTCAACTGTGTTCTCGACATTTCTGAGGTTGGAGGAATCTCAACTTCACTATCATCTAATACAACCATATTCCAGAACTGGGTTACCAATACACAATTTCTCGATTTGGGTAATAGCGGGCCAAAGTTCACTTGGAATAGAGGTCGATCTCTTGATCAAAGAGTTTCTAAACGTTTAGACAGGGTTTTCATGAATGGAGACGCTCACCTGGGGTGGCCTGAGGCTTCTGTTTGTCATCTTCTGGCTCTATCATCGGACCATAATCCGATCCGTTTGCAGTTCAGTCCGGCTCGACCTTTTAATAAAGCCAAACAGCCGTTCCGTTTTGAGGCCGTATGGACAAGGCATCCCGAGTTTCCTTTTGTTGTCTCTGGCGCTTGGCAAAGCCCTAAGACCAATCTGAATCGTGCATTGTCGACCCTCAAATCACGTCTCCTTAGATGGAACGAGGTCTCGTTTAGGCGGATCGAGATTAAGAAAAAATTACTCATTGACAAATTAACGTCATGACAGTGCCAGATCGAACGTAGTGCTTCACAAGGGCTACTGGATCTTCATTCCTCGATCCAAGAGGAGTTCAATGACGTTCTCGAACAAGAAGAATTGCTCTGGATGCAGAAATCTATAGAAAAATGGATCACGGAAGGTGATAGAAACACGGCTTATTTTCACATTAGCACTACGGTGCACAAAAGGTATAATCGGGTCGAGTATATCAAATCTGACGATGGTACTTGGATTTCTGAACCCGAGTTACTCAAATAGAATGCGCAACAATATTTCAAGGAACTATTCGCTCCTACTTCACTTGATTTACCTACTTATGGTATGTTTCCCTCTAATTTCCCTACGCTTGCGCAAGACGATGTTGCCTTTCTTTGTAGGCCATTCTCGGATATTGACATTAAGAAGTGTATGTTTAGTATGCATCCGCTCAAGACTCCGGGTAGTGGCGGTTTCAGTTGGTTTTTTTTTAAAAATCTTGGGATACTGTGGGCTCAATTGTGCTTGAATTCGTTAAACAATTTCTAGCGTCTGGAGTTCACCCTCGTGGGGTCAATGACACGCTGATCTCTCTTATTCCAAGGAGTCGTTGTCCCAAGCATATATCCAACTTCCAACCAATTGGGTTATGCAACATCAAATATAAACTGATCTCGAAACTTTTGGTCTCTCGGTTGTAACCTCTCATGAACAAATTAGTGAGTCCACTACATAGCAGTATCATCCCGGACCGGATGATAGAGGACAATGTTGTTATTATGCAGGAACTCGTTCATTCAATTATGTGTAAAAAATCTGGGCAAAAATGGATGGCCATTAGAATCGATCTGGAGAAGGCATACGATCGGCTTTCTTGGGAATTTGTGGAGGAAACCTGTGCACTGCTTGGTTTACCATTAGTCTGGAGGACTTGGATCTCGTCATGCATTAGATCGGATTTCATGTCTAATCTTTGGGATGGGGAGATGACGGATTGTTTTATTCCTACCAGGGGCGTTCGACAGGGAGATCCTTTGTCCCCATACAACTTGGCGGCCACTTAAACTTAACCGCAGAACTGTGGGTTTCTCACATGTGTTCTTTGCGGATGATATTGTACTATTTTCTGAGGCTTCGGTTTCTAATCTTAACGTTATTAAGAAGTGCATTTCGGACTTCTAGTCTCATCCGGCCTTAAGGTTAGTCTGTCTAAGTCCGAAATTCTGGTCTCAACAAATGTGGGGACGAAGCTGCGGGGTGAAATCCGTGATCTGCTCGGTTTTCCGATTGTTGCGGAGTTTGGCAAATACATGGGATTTCCGCTTCTCCATTCAAATTCTTAGTGGATAAGGATAAGCTTGCGGCTTGGAAGGGCCGGTTATTGAGTTCTGTAGAAAGGATTACTCTGGTCAAGTCCGTTCTGAGTGCTTTTCCATCGTACATTATGAGAGTTTTTAAACTCCTGGTCTCAGTTTGTAACGAGTTGGATAAATTTTGCCGTTCTTTTTTATGGGGTGATACCGATGCAAAGCGTAAAATTCATTTAGTGGCTTGGAAGGAGTTATGCATACCATTAAACTGTGGAGGGCTATGAATTAGGGTTGCCGCAGATGCCAATGTTGTTGGTCTCGGGAAGCTTGCTTGGCACTTTACTCAATTTGTTGATGCTTCATGGGCCTCCCTCCTGATGAGCAAGTATGGTTTGAGTGATACTCGTGCCTTCTTCGACTGTGGTCCTTCCAAAAAAGGCTCCTTTCTACTGAAAGGTCTGATTTGGGATAAGGCTAACGTCCTCATGAGGGGTTCCAAGTGGGTAATCTGCAATGGATTACAAACTCGTTTTTGGACCGACGTGTGGTGTGGAGGGGCTCCGTTACTGAGCTACATTGATGGGTTACCTAGTGGGGCTTCTATCAATGATAGGGTTCGGGACTACTGGCGTGACGGTTCCGGGTGGATCTGGGACGCTCTCGGACCGGTCCTTCCTTCTCAACCGCTTCTTACTCTCACTAACATTGTGATCAACAAAATTGACTCTTGCAAGGATTGCATTTCCTGGAGCCTGACCAGTAACGGAACATACTCACCTGAGTCTGCCTATAGGGCCATCCTTCTGCATGACTATGGTACCTCACATCTTGACCCTATTTACGGTATGATTTGAAGCCTTAATGTGCCAGAGCGAATTCGCTCGTTCTTGTGGTTAGTTGCTGGATATCGGATTCTCACTAACACCGAGCGCTCCCGCCGTCATCTGGTTCTAGATAGCTCGTGCAGACTATGCCCAGGGGTCCCTGAAACTACTCTCCATGTTTTTCGAGACTGTCCCAATGTTGGCATCATCTCGGGTAATCTACTTTCCGGTTATTACGCCGTTGATTTCTTCTCGAATGACACTCATTCTTGACTACTTACCAATCTTGGTCGGGATGACTCCATTGATACTGATCTACCTTGGAACATATGCTTCGCTGTTTCCATCTGGTGGCTTTGGAAGTGGCGGAATGAGGCCATTTTCGGGTCATCTGTACCACCCGCTAACAAAGTGATTATGATAGCTGCTTATTCGAAGAGAATTGTGCATGCAAGTAACAGATTGAGCGAATCGGTGTTGAATCTGAAACGTAAAGAGGCTCACATTAAATGGGTCGCTCCTGCTGAAGGTTGTCTTAAACTCAATTCAGATGGATCCGTTTGTCGGGAGTTTGGATCTTTTTCCGCTGGGGGATTATTAAGGGATATGCATGGACAACGGCTCTGCGGATTTTTAATAAACATTGGCGATGCGTCAGTTCCCGAAGCGGAATTATGGGGCTTATCTACAGGTCTTTACTTGGCTTGGGAGAAAGTTTATCGCAAGATCATTGTGGAAATTGATGCATAATTGGTTGTCAACCTCGTCCAACGTTCGGTTCCGAGTTATCATCCCCTCCATAGTTTGATATCACGGTGTCAAGGCTTCTTACGTAGGAACTGGGACATCCAGCATTTATCGCGAGGCCAATGCTGTTGCCGATCACTTGGCATCCATTGCCTCCTCCTACCCATTAGGCTATTTCTATATTCAACATCCTCTTGTATCCATTATTTCAGTTAAACGATGCCCGCGGAGTAGCGACCCGTAGGGTAATTCCTTGTTAGCTTTTGGTTTCGTTGTCTAATAATATTACGGATGCCAACTGGTTTTCCGTAGTCCTTACCAAAAAAAAAGAGGGATCTTATTTGCGTTCATTATTCATGGCGACTCCTTGATGTGCATAGTTTGCGTCCATTATTATGGCGACTCCTTGACGTGCATAGTTTGGCGACTGTAATTGGGAGGTAGTGCAACAAGCCAACAACCCATACAAAATTTTTAACGTTTGAAAATAATAGGTACGTGGTGCAAGGTGGAGTTACTCCATTTGATTAAAAATTACATGTTTTTTTTTTGAAAAACAGAAAGCGGTTAGGAGATAACTATCTTCTCGCGGTAGTCTATCCTAAAGCATCCTTGCGGATGAGAACATTAAGTTCGGGGTCGTCAGAAAATAGTGTGTTGGGGTTCGAAATTTCCAAATGGGTCAATCGGTCAGCAACACAATTGATTTCACTACATGTTTTTATTGTTTTAATGTAATTATCCATGCTTTACTTTCTTCTTTTTTTCCCCCTTCTAATAAGCTTTTTAATATTGTCCAAGAATAAAAACTACAATTATATAACTTTTTCTTTAATGACATATATTAAAAAAATATTGTTTTAATTATTGACATAATTATCAGTACCAGTTTTAATAACCTTAATTTTATACCACTTTTAAAACCAGACATTATGTTTTAAAAATATTTGATAAAAATTTTTGTTTTTTTAAAAAAATCGTACTTATGTTATAGTTAATGACGTCATTATGTGGAATAGTATTTAGACCGATCAAAAGCCGGAGATATCCACCTACAATGGATGATGTTGAAGAATTGTTTAATATGTTTCATTCTCACGCACCTACACCCCCAGTCACACACAACCATGGAGCCAAGCACAACAAATAAATCGTTTTTTATTTTAATTTATTCATGTTATTTCGTATTTCTCACGTGTGATGTAATTTCTAATTTTTAAGGCGAATCTTATTTAAGTTGTTTGTTCTTTTTATTTAAGTTGTTTGAAAAAACTTAACAAGCAAAAATTAAATTATGCTGTTGGATAATACTAAATATAGCAATATACAAATTTAAAATTTATTTTATGTATACATATGCAGACGCATTACTTGCTAATCAAAACCAATCAGTTCTGCTAACGAGATTTAAAAAAAATAATACGATTATCGATTTCGCTAACGAAATATAAAATTAACAAAACAATTTAAATAATCTTCATTACCCTCCCCATTACATTATCATTACCCCAATGATTAAGACTCAAAGAAAGTCATTACAATCATCATTATGATTGATTTGACAATTTTCGACTAAATGTGACATTAAATAGGCGAGAATAGTACACCCCGTTATTAAATCACATTTTTTTATTAATAGAATGAACTTGACGCTAAAATCACACAATAAAACGATGTTATTTTACCACCTTTTTTTAGTCGAAGAAGATCAAGTAGTACCAAATCTTTTACGTCATTAAATAAGATATTGTATAATATTTATAATCATTAATGCTTGTAAACTTGTATTATTTGTCTACCGCCTATAGGATACATTTCAATTTAACAAATGTCAATATTTATGTTACAATAAATATTATAGGTAATATTTTCTTTTATTTATTTGAAGTAGAAAAAAATTGAAATATAACTCACAAAATTTTCATGTGCGAGTTCAACAAACACGTCGTGAAAATCTAACCAATATGTTATTGATCATGTCGTCTCAATGTTTTTGGAGGCCCGTGTCAAAACTATATTAGATGGCTTTACAAAATATTAAAATTATATTGGACGGTTTATTTTAATTAATAGTAGTTTATAAACTATATTTTATACGCTGAAAAATGATTTTAATAAAGTTGAAATTATATGAAAGAATTAAACACTAAAGTAATACAAGTAAATAAAAAACAAAATTAAAAGAAAAAAGATTTTTTATTTTTAATACTGAACATAACTTTAAACATGATAAGAGGAGTTGAATCCATGATCCTTGGGTGTTGGGTCCATACAAACAAAATAATTGTTATTTACCAACTGGGTTAGCACTCCAAGGAATACATAGTTAATATTTACTGAACTATATTATCAGATAGATGTCCTCAAAAATTTGGGGGCCTGTTTAGTAGAGCATGCCCCACCGGGTATTGGGTTGTGCCGGTTATTAATTAATGATAGGTAATATTGTAATAATATATAATAAAAATAATCTCTATTTTTTTATTCAAAGGTAAGAGAAACAAGAAGGGTCAACATCTAAAAGTTAACCGTCCTATAGTATCCTTTTGGATGAAGTGTTCAACGTCCCACGAAAGGTTCCCCTCACCAGTACCCGAGCAACGGTCAAGAGATACGAGCTTATCCGCGACGAAGTTGATTTCCTAGAGTGATGTTAGGACTTTAACTTGTGTATACCTTGAAATCAAAATAGAGATGTCAAAAATGATCATGTCCGCGTCCCATGACGGTTTCCAAATCTGATTGTTTGAGTTAATGAGTTCAAGGTTATCCCCTTAATTTCAATGATATTAAATCCTAAACTTATGGCCTTTTGTATGCCCCTCTCTTAGAGCATAATCTTTTGCTTGAATGATAGTTTCTGCTCCACATCGACGCATTTCCGTAGCAAACATTAAATCATCGTGGTCTCGAATGATAAAGTCAAAGACACATTGATCATTAGAGTTTTTAGAAGTATCAAAATTAATCTTGACAAAGTTCAAGTTTAGACTCTGTCATTTAATATTTTTTATTTTTTGTCTTTTTTTGGAGGCCTTGTATGACAGTTTTGTGTTTTTGAAGTAGCCTCATCCTAATATCTAGTTTGTTTTTGGATCAGTCGATTTAAATCCTGTGGAATTTTTAATCTTGTTAAAGATTATTTGGTTTTTTGTTAGCCAAATGTTCCACCATGTAACCTTTACTTGTCTTAATTATGTTGGGTTACATTTTTCTTTTATCTCCATGATGATGCCCATAACTTTGTGGCATGTTGGATCACAATTATATAAGAAAATGTTAATTTTATCAATTTTGATATTATGTTATGTGTACGAGCATTTGAAGAAGAGGTGTTTAACACTCTCTATTGGGTAGTAACAAAGTTCGCACTGCATTAAGACCAAAAGTTTTTGTTTTTTTAGGTTCTTTTTTGTTGGGATGCCATCTAGGGACAATTTTCACAACTTTTTTTAAACTTTTGGCATTATATTGATACCCCAAATTCATGTTTTGTCACCTTGTGTTTCCACCTTACTTGTTTGGATAAGTATCATTTCCGATTTGGTTGAGAACCATCCTTTTTCATTGGAAGTCCAATACAACATGTCTTGTGTTAACTCCACCTTGAGGAATATTATGTTAACATTTGTTTTTGCACGATGATCCAAGACAAATAAATAGTGAGCTTCAATCAAATATCAATATATTCCTGGATATGTTTATACATATTTTATGCATGATATGAGAGAGAGTGAGAGACGGTGGAGCAGGTTATGGAGAAGATTTTCAACGATATATATATAACAAGATTCTACAGAAGATAACAAGAAGATTTTGCAGAAGAGTACAAGGAGATCTTCAACGGCTAAATGTGATAGAAGATCTTCAACAAATATATATATATATATATATATATATATATATATATATATATATATATATATAACAAGATTCTACAGAAGATAACAAGAAGATTTTCAACGGCTATTTTAAGGAGATTGGTTTGAAATATATGGAGCAGATTTGATGTAGATTTTGCGGGCCGTTTTTCAAGACTCAAACAACCAAGATTTATGTAGATTTTGTGGCAACAAAATAGCCAAGATATGTGCAGATTTTGTGGGAATCTTTCAACGTTAAAACAACAAAGTCTTCGTCCCTCCTACAACCTATAAAAGAGACAATCAAGCAGTGAAGAAGCAGTGCTTACACGGATATCTTCAAGCTTTCTTCATCAACCACGTTTATCTATTCTCAAGAGCGATCTTTGTTTTAGTTTAGAGAGAGTTAGATAAATACAAGAGCTATATTGGCATATCTTGAGAGTGTTATACACAACGTTACTCTACGATGTGACTAGACTGTTATTCGTGAGTTTTGAGTTGACTAGGTAGTAGCGGTGAAGCTACAAGTGAGAGAAGAAGGAAGTTCTTCTAGGTTGTATCTAAGACTTAAAGGAAGCGAGATAATAGATAGTTGGAATCCTAGGGTCAAAAACCTAGGCGGAGAGTAGGTTGTTAGAGTCGAACTTCGTAAACATATCGTTGCATCGATCTTTTACATTCCACACTTATTATTGTGTTTTATTGTGACTAATAACTTTCTGCAGGTTTCGAAGTCAAGGCCTTGAAATCCACTTCAAAGCCTTGAGAAACAGTTTTGTCACTAAGCGCAGAGATCGACTTTAAGGCCTTGAGATTAGTTTCAAAGCCTTGATATACGATATTGCGAAAAGTTCTCATACTATATTCAACCCCCCTTCTAGAGTATTTATATCCTTATTATTCACCTATTGATCAATATTTTGAGGTAGGTTATACGTGTTAAATTTAATAACAATGTCATGTGGTAATAGACTACCCAATGAGATCTGCAACTATTTTGTCACTAAGCGCAGAGATCTTGTATTTCATTTTGAGGTAGGTTTACGTGTTAAATTTAATAACAATGTCATGTGGTAATAGACTATCCAATTGAAAATTTTCTTGTTGGTCCCATTGTTTGTTATAAAGTTCCTTACCAAAGCATCCATATTAATCAATGTTTTGTCATTCACCAAGTTTTCTAGAGGTTGTTCGGTTATCCATCTATCTTTCCAGAATCTAATGGTTTTTTCATAACCGACGTTGCATCTAAAACCTTTTTCAAAGTCTTCAATAAGTATGTTCATTTGAGGTATTTCTCTTCAATAATTGTAACTTTCCGGTTCTGTCACTATATTCTAAAGTAGTTTCATATATTAAACCTTGTTTATATCTTCCGTTTTCTTATTTATATTCCTCCTAGCGTTTTTGGTTTGCATATTTTATCCTAGTTGATGAGGGGGTGAGAATTTGGTCCCTTCTTTCAAAAGAAGGATTTATTTATTTGGTCAAGTTCTTTATAAATGCTTGCATGAAGCATGGAGGATTGCATTAGATAGCTTGATTTTGCATTTAGGTTGACTTTTATCAAAGTTATTCGACCTTCTTAAGAGAGGGATGGGACTTTCCATTTTGTTAGTTGTTGTTTAGTTTAGAGATGACACTATTAAAAGTGTCTTTATTAACTCGCCGGTTTATTATCGGCATCTTAAGTTTTTTTTCTAGGTTCCGTAGTTCAATCTGGAACTCCAGATGTGTAAGTAGCGGCCAAGCGGCTCTGTCCTTTTCAAAGAGGTTATCCTTCTCTGTCCCCGCTTGTTAGTGTTATAGGATAACTCCCCATTCAAGTAAGTCACTTTTCCCGGGTACGCGGTAGGTTGTTTGTTACTGCAATACACATATGTGAATGTATTCTTATTCTGGTTGTTGGGTCGACATTAATTATTGTTTGAAATGTTGATTTATGGTAGTTTATTACCAGACCCGAGACCAAGCAATAGTCAATTAATACGGATAGAATCATATTGCTTATTATCGTTGTTGTCTTGGTGAAAATTATTATTTCATCAGAAAAAGCAAAAAAAAGGGGACAATAGATCCATTTTTGAGATTGGAAAGCCTATTATCTTTCGGTTCTCATTGCTAATTTTTTTATATTATCTAGCCAATATCTCGACCCCTAGGTTGAAAAGCAAAGGGGATAATGGATCTCCTTGGCATAAACCTCTCTTTGGGAGGACAATGTTGGTTGGATCGTTTATAAGTATGGAGTATGAAACCGTCGAGATACATTCTTCAATCCAACCTCTATTTTATCCCCAAAACCAAATTTAGTCAAGATTGATTTTAGGAATGACCATTTTACTTTGTCTTAGACCTTTTTCATATCGAGTTTGATTGTCATGAATCCTTCTTTACCTTTTTGGATCTAAATCCAAGGAAGATTTTGTGAGCAATGAGTACATCATTGTGAATTGATCTATTTTGGGTGAATGTACCTTGTAAAGGGTGGATAAAATTTGGGAGAATTACGCTTAGTCTTTTACCTAAGATTTTTGCAAGGATTTTTTTAATGGTTGAACATAGACTAATGGGTCTATAATGGATAGTTGTTGATAGATTGTCTACTTTTGGAATGAGGGTGATAAATGAATGATTAATTTGTTTTAGGATTGTTTTAGTTCTATAAAAATGATTTTTCCAGTTTATTTTGGTCTATAACTGATAACACGATTTATGACTTAGGTTTAGGCACTCATTTAGATAGTTTTCCGCTCATTCATGCATAGTTTGCACTAGTTCATGACGATTTGCACTCAATTCATGTATTTTATCAAGATAGACGTCTACACGGACTTTTGCATGCTTTGTAGGTATTTTTGGAGCTTTAGAAGCTTAATCGATACATTTGAGGATCATTCCTCGAGATGACACACCTTCGGACTCATTGGGAAGCAAGCTAGGAGTTAAGGAGGACACATGGGACCTTGTTGGTGCATTCCTTGCACCAAATTGTGGCTTGATGATCCAAAACAAGCTGAGACACCAAAACCACGGCCACTGGGACTTCCACGGGCGTGGAAATGAGCCGTGGTTTTTCCCGTACAGTTGTGACACCTGTCCCACGATTTTCATGGCCGACTCTTGCAATTTGTTGAGGATATAAGGTGGTCCTGCAGGCTGTTAGAAACGGACCCCTCACTTCCATTCTCTCCCACACTCTCAACAACACATATTCTCTCATTGGAAGATTGGATTGGAGCTACTCTTGGAGGAGAAGAAAAGGTTCCATTGAAGAAGAAGAGAAGAACACACCATTCTTAGTTTTTCATAGTTTTGAGTGAGTTTTGTGAAGACGATTTGCACGGTTTTGTAAGAAACGAGATTGAACCTTCTTTTGAAGGGTTGTAAGTCTTTCTTATCATACATTCAGCTTGGTTTTCTTTGTTCTACTTGTCCATCTCTATTTCACTTCATCTACTTGCTATGGAAGCCATGAATGTATGCTTGTTGAGTTTGATTGTTGAGATGCTTGTTGTTGGCTAGATAGATGTGATTCTAGGGTAAGGAAATGATGGTTATGGCTTGGACTATGATAGAATGGACTTAGATGTACCTTTGGTTGATTTATTTGCTTGAACCGAGCTGCTGTTGGAAACCACAGTTCGTTCTTGCCTTTCCACGGCCGTGGACGGGGATGAACAACCCGTGGTTCTAATTAACTCACTTGTTTTGATGAATCTAAGTGCTAGAATGTTAGATTGTTGAAATCCTAGTGTTTGTTGAGCTAAATCTATCCTAGGGTGACCTAGTGTTAGCAACTAAGTGTTAGAAGAGACCTACCCGGTGATTCTTGCTCTTAGATACCGAAGATGACGAACTCTAGGTAGTAGTGAGCCTCACAAGCCGCTATTGGACTGAATGTGCTAGGATAGATGTTTAGGACTTGCCTTCCCGAGACTTACCCGGTAAGGAGATGTTAGATCCCTAGATAACCATCCGGTTTGTGTAGACATCCCTACCTTAGGCTCCTAGAGACTTACCCGGTGATAGGACCTTAGGTGCGGGATTAGTGGATCATGAGACCTACCCGGTAATTGACCCCACTTGAGAAACATTCCTTCCCAACATACTATAGTTTACCCAAGGTTGATTAGAAGCTTGAGTCCTATGGCATAACCGGAATTTCCAACCCCTAGAATCCACTTTTCTCTCTTTGATTACATATTTCGTGTTTGCTTGTTTATTTGTGTTTTAGCTTGATTCCGTAGTTTGTTTTGCCATATTGCATCATTGTGATCCTTGATTGATCACCACACAAAACCAATCCAAAAACATTGAGATTTTCATTTATTTGTTTCTTTCTCTTTTCTTAGCCTAGATCAACACTATCCTTAGTCACTAATCGATTCAATCTCACCTCAGTCTTTGTGTTCGACCTCGGAATACTATCCCTACTACGAAACGTCCCGTACACTGCGGGTTCGCTAGGAGTTAGGAAAAATATAACGAGTATAAATTTAAGACTTTTGCGTGTCACGTTCTTAGCGTAACAAGTTTTTGGCGCCGTTGCCGAGGACTAGGTTAAGATTGAGTCATTGTTTGTGATTGTTTATAGTGTAGGTCTTTCTTGTTGCTTTTGATCTCGTTTGGTTTGTGTCTTTGCTTTTCAGGACATCTCTTACTCTTTAGGTGTATGCGAAGATCTCGTGGCAAGGATTTAGCTCCATTCGATCCCGAACCGGAGAAAACCCTTAGATCTAGATCCAAGAGCATTAGAAAGGGAAAGGAGATGGCCGGAAGAGATCTCCAAGCTGAGTGAGATGAAGCTTTAGAGCAAATTAGGCTAAGGGATGAGGCCTTGGAGAATGAGAGGAGACTTGCCAATGAGAGGCAAGAAGCAACTAGGAGGGAGATTGAAGAGATTAGGCAAGCTCTTGTGCAAAGAGAGCTTAATCGTCAACAACCTCCACCTCCACCACAACCGCAACCAGCGGTTAATGTTCGGGTTGTGCCCATTGCTATTGAAGAACCACAAACGTTGGGGCAACGTATGGATCCGGCCCAAAGAGCACACCGTCCGGGTGTGAACTTAGGAGATCCCGCAGCCCATTATTACGAGATCCGCCCTCAAGTTCTACAAATGATCCGGCATAATCAATTTGGAGGGATGGAAGGAGAGTCTCCTCATCAACACTTGATGAACTATGAGATCTTGATGGAGACTCTAAGACCGCCTAGATTGGAGAGCAACAATCATAAGCTTAGGGCTTTCTCCTTCTCACTTAAGGATAAAGCCTTGGCTTGATATAAATCTATTCCGCAAGGGAGAGTGAGTACTTGGGAGGAGATGACAACCGAGTTTTTGACAAAGTTCTTCCCACCTTCCAAACCGAGTTAAGAGGGAAGATCAATGCCTTCGTGATGAAGGATAGAGAAAGCTTATTCAAGTCTTGGGAGAGGGTCAAAGACCTTCTCCTAGATTGCCCGCACCATGGTATACCGAAAATAGAGCTTTTGGAGATCTACTTCAAGGGACTTGATGAAGATAGCCAATTCAAGCTTCAATCTCTTTCCGGTGAGACTTTCATGGAAAAGAATGTGGATGAAGCTTGGGAATTTATAGAGAAACAAGCTTTGGTAATTAAGAAGTACTCCCATAGGAAGAGTGATGGGAGGAAAGCGGGAGCATATGAGGTGAGTGAAGTCACCATGAGTAACTTCAAGCTTGATGCAATCAACAATGAGCTGAAATCTTTGAGGGAGTTGTGTGCTACAACTTTGAAGAATCAAGCAACCCCTCAAGTGCAAATGCAAGCAAGCTTGTCTTCCAAGGAGGAGGATGTGAACTATATGGGAAGGGGAAACTACAATAACTATCAAGGCCTAAAGAACTTCAGCAACAACCGGCAATTCAACAATTACCGACCAAATCACAACCATCCCGGGTTTTCCTATTCTAACCCGGATGGTGCCTTGAACCCTCCCACTTCCACAAGCGCAGCTCCACCACCAAAGGCTTCACAAGAATCTCCACCCGGATTTATTCAACCTCCAAAGGATAGAATCGAAATGATGTTTGAGCAATTGCTTGGAAGGTTGAGTGGTCTTGAGAGCACGGTGACTTCTATTTCTAAAGCTCAAAAGGTGTTGGAAGCACAAGTGTTCCAAAAGGCGGGTGAAGCTCATAGAGATCCGGGAAAGCTTCCCGGAAGAACCAAAGATAACCTTAGAGGCCAAGTGTTGGCCATCACAATGAGGAGCGGATTGAGCATGAAGGACCCCTTGCCTAAGGAAAATGACAAGGGAAAGCAAGTGGTGATAGAAGAGGATCCATTCCAAGAAGATGGAGGCAAGAGCAAGGATGATGAGCCAAAATATGTGGCACCACCTCCATACAAGCCACCACTACCATTCCCACAATCACGAGCAAGAGCTCGTTTGGACAAACACTTCGGTAAATTCCTTGAACTTATGTCTAAATTGCATATTAACATTCCGTTCATGGATGCTATTCTAGGTATGCCGGCATATGGCAAGTTCTTGAAGGAAATACTCTCCAACAAAAGGAAGTTGGAAGAGTATGAGGAAGTGAGAATGACAAAGAGATCCTCGGAGTTGATTCAAACTATGAAGGAGGAGATGCCTCCTAAGCTAAGAGATCCGGGATCCTTTTGTGTGCCAATTGGAGTGGGAGAAGTGAAGTATGAAGCCCTATGTGATCTTGGGACAAGTGTAAGCATCATACCGCTTGCACTTTGTAACAAGGTTGGGCTAGGAGAGCCAAAGCCGGTCAAGATGACCCTTTACATGGCGGACCGTTCGATCACTCACCCGGTTGGAATATTGGAAGACATACTTGTGCAACTAGGGAAGTTCTATGTGCCCATAGACTTCGTTGTCTTGGACATCCCGGCGCCCTATCCGGTTCCTATCATCTTGTGGAGACCTTTCCTAGCCACTTCCGGATGTTTGGTGGATTACAAAAATGGAATTCTCTCCTTTAACATTGGAGAAGAGAATATCAAGTTCAAATTATCCACAATGATGAAGGGGCCAGCCCTTGGTGAGGATGTGTTCAACATTGTTGAGCAAGAGGAGTCTAGAAAAGTTGTGAGCTCGATCTTGATCAAGGACCCCTTGGAGAAGGTTCTTAGCTTAAGTTTGATGGAGGAAGGAGTTGAGGAGGCCTGCAACGAAGAAATCAAGGCTTTGGAAGCATTGGAAAAGAAGACAAGAGCTGAATTTGAAGCACACGAAGGTGTGCTGAATTCCTGTAGAAACCACGGCCAGGTAGCGGAAACCACGCCCGTGGTTTGCACCGTGGAACCTACTGGAGTGCTCCGAAATGCTAGCTTAGCAAGTTCCACGGCCGTGGTTGTGCCAGAGCCCGTGGTTTTGCCCGTGGTTTCTCCAGAAACTGCCTTAGTTGATGATCAAGCTTCAAGGAGTCTTGGAGAGTCTTCCATGGCTTTGGATTCATCTCAACCAACATTGTATGGAGCGTCTCCACTCGATAAAAGGTCCTTATAAACTTGAACTCAAACCCCTCCCCTCTCATTTGAAGTATGCTTTTCTTGGTGAGAATTCTACATATCCGGTGATTGTGAATGCATGCTTGAATGATGATGAACTTGCTAGATTGTTGCATGAATTGAGATTGCATAGGAAAGCTATATGCTATACCATTGATGATTAGTTGGCATTAAACCTTCTTTGTGCATGCATAAGATCTTAATGGAAGATAATCATAAAACTTCAATTGAACCTCAAAGAAGACTAAACCCTATCATGAAAGAAGTAGTCAAGAAAGAGATCCTTAAATTGCTAGATGCGGGAATCATTTTCCCAATTTCGGATATTAAGTGGGTTAGTCCCGTGCATGTGGTTCCTAAGAAGGGTGGGATGACCGTAGTAACTAATGAGAATAATGAACTAATCCCAACTAGAACGGTTACGGGATGGAGAATGTGTATAGACTATAGGAAACTAGTAATACCCGAAAAATTTAAACTCTGTTTAATACCGGATCAAACCGGATTCCGTTCCGCCAACCTAAATTCTTTTAATTAAGAATAAAACGATATTAAATTCTATCATTTTATGTGACCGGGATTCACATAAAATGATAACCTATGATAGCTTATATAATTCAGTAAATATTCCGTAATTTATTTACGTGTCTTTAACGATTCCGGGAAAATAACTCTTCTTTCAGCCTTGGTTTTAATTGCTGAGTTGGCCCAATGGACCCGGCCCAAAAACCATTACAACTAGCCCATTATCTAACCATTTTTTTAAACCTAATTAACTCTAACCTAATCAGCTTAACCCTAATCTAATCAACCCCTAAGCGCTACCCTTACCCCCTTGTGCGACGACGCACCGCTTCAAACCACAGCAGCAGCAATTTCCGAAGTCCAAAACTGCGAGCCCGGCAGCGACCCCACAGCCACCAGGATTACCGCCCGCCGGAGACGCCACCAAGGCACTGCCAGCCGGCCGTAGGAGGAGCTTCGCGAGACTTCGACTTGCTGGACCTTCCACCGACCGGAGAGCCGCCACAGTATCGAACACACCTTGAAGACGTTAACACCGGTAAGGTTTACCTTCATCTTGAGTCGTCCGTGTGTCTTCGGCATTAATGAACCGTTATCCCCATCGAATCAGGCCACGAAGAAGAGCAAGCTCCCTAGCCGGAACCGCAGACGAAACGAACCGTTGTGCTGGGCCAACGACGTAAGATCGACATGACTCTCTTTGGGGCTGCTTCACTCGAATTCAGCCTCGGTTTAGCCTCTGCAATGGCGCAACGAAGGGTTGATTGGTGAGTTGTGTTTCTCCTCATTGCACTGCATCTGTATACATTTATATAGACACATGAATAGGAGATAAGTATCTTATATTTATATATGTTGCAGTACAAGTTATCTGTATATATATTTATATAAATATATGATATAGAGTATATATATATATTAGAATAAGTGTAGTATATATACATAAGTATATATATAGATGGGAAAGGCTAGAGTATGGATAGTTAGTCCGACCGGAGTGGTGTGCACGAGTTAAGAAGGTGGGGTGGTTCCTAAAATCGGTCAATTGTTAGTGTTGATAACGCGCGAGTTCCACGTGCTAAAACATTTTAAAGACTCGTTATGCTAACTTAACCTAAGCTCGTTAGATCCTCAGTCTCTTACCTAGAATTTTGGGAGGTTTTATCGAACATGTGAAGGGAGTGTTGTTGTTCTCTTTAACGAGTATGTCGGGGATTCGACCTTAGACCTAGTAGCTTAGGTATGAAGATCTGATCTTAACAACCCTTCGGAATTTTCTAAAACTTTGTGAATCTTATAACCCTAGTAGACTGTCTTTGAGAATCAGACTATGGAATTTTTACGCTCTAAAGAAAATATTAAAAGTTAAGATTAGACTTTTGAGAAATTCCGGGATTTAGGGTAAAATAGTCATTTTACCTTAAGAGGGCTTTTTCGTAATTCTCCTCATGAGATAGTACTTCTTAGAAGTTGTAACTTCGAAGAGTATCGGATGTGATTTTGATCCACGTACCTTGTGTGACAGGCGTTTGAGTTCTACGGTTGCGGACCGAATTGAGAAATTGAGAGTTGTGATTGGATTCAGGTAAGTCCTTGCGACTTACTTAGCTGGTTTTTGGATATTGGTTGAGTGATAATGGTTGTGTGTGCAACGTGTATTATAACAATAACTTGTTAGGACGACCGTTGTTGTTATGTTTTAAGGCCCAAGTGTATGTATAACGGGCCGTGACATCACTGCCCAGCTCTGCCAGGAGACTGGGAGGTTCTCTATACCCAGACCATATAGGTACACGGTGAGATGCATCGGATCCACTCCTGATGGGTACACGGGGGCGGAGGCGAGGTTTGGGAATCCCTCGTGTCACAAAATAAGTATCATTAGTAATAGTGAATGACTTAAATGAAGATAATAAATGGATTGTTTGAAAGCATGATGAGTGTTTATTATTTTATGTGTGTGTGTGTGCTATTATTATTCTCCTAATGTTTAGATAACTAGCTAATGGTTGTTTTGTTGTATTTTTAGATTTACCGCAGGTTAGAACCGCAATTGAGTGATCCGGAAGTAGTGGTCAGCCGGGTCTCCGTACTCCTTAGAATAGGGGGTTTGGGTTGTTGCTTTGTTGTTCTTTCCTCCTGATAAGACAATTAGTCTTTTCCGTCGTTTAAGTATTGTAGGCTGTTAGACTTTGTTGCATTCATCCTGTTAAAAATACATTTTTACGAATTTCGGTTTTTCTTATTTGTGTCTTGTTGCAAGATCCTAGTAATATTGTTGTCAAACTGAGGTCGGGACCCATTGTGAGGTCCTAACCAATAATGTCCCGAGTTTTTAGAATTCGGGGTGTTACAAATGTGGCCTCTAGGAAAGATCACTTCCCCCTTCCCTTTATTGACCAAATGCTAGAGAGATTAGCTCAACATTATCACTTTTGCCATTTAGATGGCTATAGTGGATTCTTCCAAATCCCTATTCACCCCGATGATCAAGAGAAAACCACATTCACATGTCCTTGGGGTACTTTTTCATATAGGAGAATGTCATTTAGGTTGTGTAATGCACCCGCCACCTTTCAAAGGTGTATGATGGCTATCTTTTCTGAGTATATTGAAAACATCATGGAAGTGTTTATGGATGATTTTTCTGTTTATTGATCTTCATTTGATGATTGCTTAGCTAGCTTGTCTCTAGTGCTAAAAAGATGTGAGGAGACTAATCTAGTCTTGAATTGGGAGAAATGCCACTTCATGGTAAGTGAAGGTATTGTGTTGGGACACTTGGTGTCCAACCGAGGTATTGAGGTTGATAGGGCTAAGATAGAAACAATAGAGAAGTTGCCACCACCTACCTCAGTGAAGGGGGTAAGGAGTTTTCTAGGCCATGCCGGTTTTTACCGGAGATTCATTAAAAATTTCTCTAAGATTTCTAAACCTCTTACTAACCTACTAATGAAAGATGTTGAGTTTGTTTTCTCCAAGGATTGCCTTGAGGCTTTTTGTAGGTTGAAGAACGCTTTGATCTCCGCACCCATCATGCAACCGCCGGATTGGAGTCTACCGTTTGAAATCATGTGTGACGCAAGTGACGTGGCCGTTGGGGCTGTTTTGGGACAAAGAAAAGATGGGCTTACACATGCCATCTATTATGCTAGCAAGACGCTAGATGATGCCCAACTCAATTATGCTACCACCGAGAAAGAGTTGCTAGCGGTTGTGTATGCATTTGAGAAGTTCCGCTCGTATCTTGTTGGAGCGAAGGTCATTGTGTATACGGATCATGCTGTGATCCGTTATCTCCTTACAAAGAAGGATGCCAAGCCTCGGTTGATTCAGTGGATCCTTCTTCTTCAAGAGTTTGACTTGGAAATCCGGGATAAGAAAGGGTCCGAAAATTCTGTGGCGGATCACCTTAGTAGACTCCCACCATTGGCGCTTGAGAGAGATGACATCCCGATTGATGACTCATTCCGGGATGAGCAATTGCAAATGGTGGAGGAGTGCTTGTTTCAAGTGTCAAGGGGTAATGATCCATGGTATGCCGACATTGTGAACTACCTTGTGTGTGAGGAGGTGCCACCCGGTTTATCCTATGCCCAAAGGAAGAAATTCTTCAAGGATGTGAGGCATTACTATTGGAGTGAACCGCTTTTGTTCAAGAGAGGGCCGGATGGAGTCTTTAGGAGATGCATACCGGAGGATGAGATGGAGAGTGTGATCCGCCATTGTCATTCCTTGCCATGTAGAGGGCATGCTAGCTCACACAAGACATGTGCAATCCGGGTTCTATTGGCCAAGTTTGTTCAAGGATGTGCAGAATTTTGTGGTAGCATGTGATGCTTGCCAAAGGACGGGCAACATCTCAAGGAGGAATGAGATGCTCTTGAACAACATACAAGAGGTGGAGATATTTGATGTTTGGGGTGTGGACTTCATGGGGCCATTCCCCTCTTCATGTGGCAACCTCTACATCCTATTGGCGGTAGACTATGTTTCGAGATGGGTAGAGGCAATCGCTTCTCCCACAAATGATGCCAAGGTTGTGGTGCGGTTCTTCAACCGAGTGATATTCCCTAGGTTTGGGACACCAAGGGTGGTCATAAGTGATGGAGGAAAGCACTTCACAAATAGGAACTTCGGGACACTTTTGGCTAAGTATGGGGTGACTCATAAGGTGGCAACACCTTACCATCCCCAAACTAGTGGCCAAGTGGAGATCTCCAACCGGGAGATAAAGGGAATTCTTGAGAAGACGGTTTCTAGGACGAGAAAGGATTGGGCTATGAAGCTCTATGATTCCTTGTGGGCATATAGAACCGCCTTCAAGACACCAATTGGCACCACTCCCTACAAGCTAGTCTATGGCAAGTCTTGCCACCTTCCGGTGGAGATGGAGCATAGAGCGTATTGGGCCATAAGGTGGCTGAATTTTGACCTCAAGGAGGCCGGAGAGAAGAGATTGCTTGATATGAACGCTCTTGAGGAGATCCGGTTGGATGCCTATGAAAACGCCCGGATCTACAAGGAGAGGACCAAACGTTGGCATGACAAGCGCCTCATCCCGAAAGAGTTGAGCGAAGGCGACCTTGTCCTTCTCTTCAACTCAAGGCCGCGGCTCTTTCCCGGAAAGCTAAAGTCAAGATGGATGGGTCCTTATGTGGTGAAGAAGATCTTTCCCCATGGAGCGGTTGAGATAGGAGGGGAGCATTGCGGAAATTTTAAAGTGAATGGGCACCGGTTGAAGAAGTATATCCCGGAAGCTCCGGTGGATGTGATTGCCCCACTTCACCTTGAGTGAGACGCCCCCGAGTTTGGTCAAGCTAATGATCTTAAAGAAGCGCTTGATGGGAGGCAACCCATTGGTAATTGTTTTTCCCTTTTCGTTTTTATTTTGTTTTTCATTTTTCTGTTTTTGTGTGTTTGGTGTGCTTTGTGTGTGTGCTAGAGTCTTGGTAGCATGGAAGCCTTGCATGGCATGTGGATGATGATGATGATGAGTCCTTCATCAATTGTGGGTGGAGCGGACGCGGGACTTGGACGGCTAGCGGTGCCTAGCGCGGATCCCGGAGCCATAACGAAAACTTTGAGCTCTCTACTATCGTTGATAGGATCATCCTACATCACTCCATTTGAGTAATCCCAAATACCAAAGCAAACCACTTTTACATTGTGAGAACCCTCTTTCACTCTTCTTTACTTCATTTACACATTGGGGACAATGTGTTTCTAAGTATGGGGTGGGGTTTGCATGATCTTTTGCATGATTTGCATCTAGGATAGTTTCTTTTAGTCACATGTTTCATTACGTCTTGCATTATATATACATATTTTGAAAAATCCAAAAAAATCAGAAAATTTAAATTTTTTTAGTGCTTCTAAGCTTGGGAATGACCCTTATGATGAGATTGTTGTGTGAATTGGCTATGGATGGCCTTATGTGTTGAATTGATGAATGCATATGTGGACTTGAAGTACTTCTCTTGAATCCCATGAATGATTTGTGATTATGATGTTTGCCTTGATTGGATTGAGTATTGAAAGTCGAAATTACATGCTAGTTCTTGCACATCATCTAGGAATGAATGAGGCAATTCATCTTTCTCTACTTCTCATCTTGATCATGTTGTTTGAGCATCTCAATTGATATAAATTTGACCTCTTTTGACCCATCCGGGAATATGAGCATGCTAGTGTGTTGAGTGTGTGAAAAGCAAGTGTGGGGTGAAGTTGTTGATGGATGAATGTTGTGAATGAAGTGATGAATTTGTTGTGAAAAGTGTAGAAAAAAAAAATGTTTGGGGACGTGGGTTTTGATGACGAGTAACTCGGCACCATTCACATAATCGGGTGTTTGTGCCTTGCCAAAGTCAAATAAACCGATAGTCCTAACGAGCTTTGGTATGTGTGCCCTGTGGATGCACCTCGAAAAGTAAAAGAAGCCCGAGGACGGCTAATCACCAAGGTTTCGGCTTTTGTACACCAATGTCATCGTCTCAAAAATAAGTGAAAGAAAAAGAAAAGAAAAGATGGAGAAAATATACACTTGTGGGGAGTTGATAAAAATGTGAAGTTGTGAAGTTAGTTCCGTTCCCGGATTAGCATCACATAGCCTAGAAAAATTCCCACCTAATCACGACGTTTCTTAGCCTCCTATTTCCTAAGTCCTTGTGACCTATTTGCATGTGTGTAAGACTTAGTGATCTAGATTGGATATGCTCATGATCATCTTGACTTCTTCATTTTTACATTTCATGCATGCTTTCGGGTTAAGTATAATTGTCTTTATGTGCCTTCATTTATTTGATGCATGATTGCTTGTCCATTGCCATGAAACATGACTATGAAGGTGATCCAATATTAGAAGCACAACTCCAAAAAGATTTTGTTGTTTTTCTGCATGCATAAAACATGACTATGAAAGTGATCCAATATTTGATTCATTTATTTGATGCATGATTGCTTGTCCATTGCCATGAAACATGACTATGAAGTTGTCTATATACGTTGCCAAATTTTTCTTTACTCCATTATTTTAATTAGGAATTAAGTAAGTTGTTATATGACCAGTCTGAACATATGAGTTCCCGGATATGTGTTTTTCATATTTGTTTTATGATGTTTTCACAATCCCGGCATTGCATCCATATTAATTCGAATCTAAAAGGGTTTGTTTTTAAAAGCTACTGGTGAGTTTTGTAGATTGAAAGAAATCATATAGTGGTCCGAGCGCGTAAATGCATGGTTCCGAGTGTGAATATGAGGATATTCTTGGATTACTTCCATCGATGTCACTTTTCGGTCTAAATTTGCTTATGTGTTATCTTCACAATCCTTTTTCTTTTCCAAGTGAATTCATTTTTTTTATCGAGATCAATCCCGTTACATTGTTGTAAAAATTGTTGGATTCTTTCAAACCTATCATTTGTTATTGAAGCTCCCCTTTTTGTCTAGGATTTCAATGTAATATCCAATAACTGGTACTGGAATAATACTAAAATTTATTTCAATTGTTAGTTTGTTCCAAAAATTTATTTTTGTTTGTGTAACACTCCAAATCTCATATTCGGGACGCTACGGGTTAGAATCTCACAATGGGTCCCGACCCTACCTCGGCAACAATATTAGCGGACCTTACAACAAGGCATACATGCCAAAACACCCAAAACTGAATAAAACAAATGCAATGTCAAGATAACCAGCAAACTTTCAGCCGAGTAACAATAATATTCAATTTACACTAATAACATCAATAACAAAAGAAAGCAAATAAACCACCCCCGTCCTACAACGTACGAGAACCCAGACTGACCATACTATCCGGATCACTCGGCAACTACCCTATCCTACAAGACATCTAACAACACGGATAAACCATTAGCTAACTATCCCTATACAAGAAGAACACATAAGCACAAACACACATGAAGCAAGAATAGAAACAAAGAGCATGTTATCACATAATCCATTTTATTATCTTTCTTAAGGTCATACACTCATAATCCAATTATATTTGTGGCACGAGAAGTCTAAGACTCTCTCCTCCGTCTCTTTATCCAGCTGGAGTGGATTAGCACACCTCCCCGTATACCATATGAAGAGGATCAGTACCCTCCCCGTATACCACGTCTAGCCTTGTCGTGGAGAACGTTCTAGTCTCCCTCAAGAGCTGAGCAGATGATGTCACCACCCGTTACACTTGGGCCAATTACACGTCGGTTATACTAAACCAATAGCATAATATAACGCATATAGCAAACACCACTCATGTACTCAACCATCATATGAAAGCATCTAAGTAAGCCCAAAGGACTTATCTGTATCTAGGTAAAGCAACTATCAAAAACTCTCCATTCCCGCAGGAATATACACTCCACCACCTGATCGCAAGGACATGTGGGTCAATCAACTATACAACACTAGAAGTCTCTAACTCCTAGGTCAACCACGATTCTATCAGCTTAAGCTACATCTCAAACCCATCAATAAACCATCCTCAGAATATCCGAAAATTACAATAAGCAGTTTCCTCCACTTATCATATCTCAACAAACTTTCAAACCACTTGAATCAATCATTCCTCAATACACCCATATCACCACTAACTGACATTCACACTAATTCCGCTAGGATCAAACCTAGCATGATACTACTTTGCATACTCGTAAAAGAATCATAAGGTAACTAAGAAGGAAGGATCATTTACCTAGATCCGACTCTTAAGTTGAAAGAACAACTTAGAAGTCCACTAGAAAGATTCCGCGACCGCGGAGGAATGAAGGTGCGACCGTGGGACTGGAGTGCCAACGCGACCGCGGTGACTTTCCGCAACCATGGTGATTGAAGGGCGAGGGGGCGGTGACAAATGTCGAGGCACGACTGTGGTTGTGTGCAGGCACGACTGCAGCGATATTTGTAGAAAGATAGTCGCCGCCTTCTTCGTCGTGCAGAACAAGTTCCAACCATCCAAGATCCTCTCAGTTGCCGACTTCTCTCTTGGGAATACCAACAAGATGCCTAGATCTACCAATCAACACACCAATCACAAGAGGAAAGAAAGAGCGACAAGGGAAGACCTTAATGGAGGTTTAAGCAAATGATAAAGAAGATAACAAGGAAACAACGATGCATATTGTTCTATCAAGAGAGGCTCGAAGATGATTCCATCTCTGCTATCATGCAGCCGCTCATGGGATGAAGACAACCTTGATCTCTTGAATGGGGTGGGGTAACATAAGTGGAAGGAGGAGAGGAAAGAAAGTAAAGGAAGAGGAGTTATGTAGAGGAGAAGAGAAAGGGTAGGTTGTTACTAGGGTTAGATAAGAGGGTGCACGAGAAATGACGGAGAATATCTACCCCCTAAGAAAGGAAACCAAATAAGCCCGACAGTAACGAAAGATCGGGCACGATTTGCTCTTTACCCGCACCGGTGGAAAATAGTAGCCACACCCGCGGCGGCGCGACAACGGGCCGAACCTGCGGTTAGGCAACATGTGCGGTCACAGGATGCGACCACGGTGACTCCTCTGAGCCTCTAAAGACCGGTTGTTACAGTTTGTTCGTTTGGTGGAGCGTAAATAGTCTATTATTAAATAGCCGAAGTATATAATATGTCTTCATAATGGGCAAGCTCTGCTTGTCGGGTCCTTTTATCCGGAAATACGGATGACATCGCCATCCGAGGACGTATCATTTTCCTCCTCTTGGTTGTGAAACGTCCTCGTTTCACCGTCAGGAAAGAAAGGAGTAACTTTGGGAACGTGACCCTTGAAATTCAACACCAGATGCACATTGTTGGAGTCGGGCAGGTTGTACTTGTAGTGTTCAAAAGGGCGGTGGGGCCGCCAAGCTTGTTGACTATGCCGACAAGGTGCTGGAAAGAGCACCGATATTTGATTGATTTCAGTTGATGGTGTCGATACTCTTTAAAATTGTGCACCAAGCCTTGGGTGGGTGGCAAGCCGTCTGACATAACAAGGAAAAACTCTAGATCGGGCGGCTCAAACTTGTAGTACATTTGGATGGTTTCGCCGGTGAGTTTGTCTACCATGCCGTCTAAGCTTGTGACATTGTACGTCGGGGGCATGCCGAAAAGAAGCAAGGGTAATCTGGTAAATAATTTACTAGACATTACTAGTCAAACCTCGGGTCAACCGGCTCAAGTTTGTAGTCCAACAACAAAATGGTGCCATTGTCGGGGTTGATGACTTCTTGTTTGTCTTCTTCAAAGGACTCACCATACACCGGGTTCAAAACTTCAATTGGGAGTACTGGGGTGCAATCTTTATTGATGATATCACCCTCATCCATGACTTCGTGACACAACGGTTTGACCACCAACTCACACCTTGGTTGTGACACCGCTTGAGGTTCTTCTTGTTGGGCGGACATCGCGTGGGCAAGTATTGCCGCCCTTATAACTTCTATCTCATGCTTTAGAGCGGCATTTTCTTTGGCTAAGACGACATCATGTTGTTGGCATTCATGTGGATACCATTGATACCTATGAATGGTCTCTTTGGGCCGTGGTGGATTTGATGGAACTCAAAAAATATTCTCTCTATCGACCATGTGAATACCGTCGGTACATTCGGATTGTTTGTTTGGACTTTGGTGGAAATGGAGGAGGCAACCATTCCTCATCCTCGTTATAGATCATGCTGAACAATGAAGATTAAAGAACAATGAAGATCTCCGAAAAACACCGAAGAACTTTGAAGAATACTGAATAACTTCGATCAAGAAAAAAAATTTGTAAAGAAACTTGACCTCGATCCCGAATTCTGATACCAATGATAAAAATATGGGCGATCTAGATCGAGGAGAAACTTCAACTACTTCTTCTTGATCATTCCAGTTGGATCAAACGTAGAACTTGAGCGACTGAAGCTTAGAAATGGATGCAGAAGCATTTGGTTGATCCGATCTAGTTAGATCGAATCATCCACGATGTGGAGTAGATGGTGTTGATCCTTTAAAAGGATCCTCGAGTATGAAGACTTGGATCAAAGACTAGATCCAAGATAGAACATTAAGAGGATTGAAGAAGAAGTGATGCCCAAACCAAGTAAGAGGATTTTCCCTTCACAATACTTGGATTCAACTTAGACATACTTTATAAATGAGCAAAACATCCCCTTATATAGTGGATGTGGTCATACAAAGAGTCAGAAATTAAAACCGAAATTAAAGTTCTGAAAATGAAAAGCCTATAAATTATGAAAGGTCAGAATTTAAGTCACAAAATTAAGTTTTGGAAATAAAGTTCCGAATATAAAAAGTCTATTATTAAATAACCAAAATATTTAATATGTCTTCAAAATGGGCGGATCCTTCTAGCCGGAAACACAGATGTCATCGCCATCTGGGGGCGTATCAGGAAATGTCACCACCGTTGACTTCTAGGGCTTTCCTCGGGATGGAATCACCATAAGCGCTCGGAAGAACTACTAAACACTTGAATTGGGAGTTTATGTTGTTGCTTTGAGTTGAGGAAAAGAAGGATTGAGTGAAGGAGTCGCTAGAAGCGCCATTGGAACACTTTACTATCTCAATTTTCCTTGGGTGTGATATTCAGTATTATGGATTTGCGAGAGAAAACTTACACGCAGAAGAGGGGATTTGCAATTGGTTTTGAGATCTCTCCTTTAACAATCGATCCATCAAAGAGATTGTTGAAGTTTGAATTTAGGGCTTTCTGGTTGTTGATGTTCAGATCTAGAGTTTTTCAGTGACGGCGGCGGCAAGGATGAAGTGTTTTTTGGCGCGTGAGTGACACACCCTTCAGATGCAAATATGTTTTTTTGGTATCTTTTTGCAAATAATCTCAAAAAGAAATAATCTCTATATTTTTGAGAAGTCCCTCTCTACATTCACCCCTCGAGAAGATCTTACTATCTTGGGTGTTGGTCCCTTTTACCTCTTCATATCTTATAAATATAAAATATCAAATAAGTTATAGCTATAGATTTGATGTAATTATCTTTGCATACCGTCCAGTAAAAAATAGCAAGAAATATGAAAATTTTAGGGACAATGTACTAAAAAAAATCTACAAGAGAGATGAATTTAAAAAAATATATGTTTCTTTCTGATAAGTCATATAACAAAATTATAAAAATCTATAATTCTATAAAATATATCTACTTGGCTATATAATAATCAATATATATGGTTACATTAATGATGAAAAAATATCACAATCTTGAAAATACGCTTCAAAAAATATGTGCATTATACAAAGAATGAAACCTAGATGATTGATTAACGTAACGAAAATAAGTTCCGTTGGCGCGTGGTGGTATCGCGGCACTACTAGCCGTTGAAAGTCAGTCATCTTCACATTTCGAAAAACTACTCAAACAAACCCAAATGGATCCCAAAGATATACCCAAGGAGCGCCGTACATTTAAGCTCATGGATTCAATGGTTTTCTGTCAAGAAAGTCTCTTTTATCCTTCGCCATTGAAATGGAGCCGCAAATTAGAATGCAATCCAATTTAGATATGTATAAAGCTGTTTAGATGCGTTTTATAGATGAAATTGGCAGATTGAAACATTGAAATGCAGAATTAGGTAGCAATTTGGAGACTCGAACACCTCCCAGTCTCCAAATTTCGTAGGAAAACCCAAATTTCTCAGGGGAAATGGGAGGAAGAGATTCGCAGGGAGAGTATAACCAGGCCACTAACCAAAACAATGGAAGGGAAATCCAACGGTCGGGACGTCATATTAAGGCCAAGTTTAGGGTTCTGATCATCGATTTCATCTTATCTTTCATGTGGGTTTTGACAGGTCAAATTATTACGATCGTTGTTCATGAAGTTCTAGGGTTAGGTCATAATCAGATAGGCGAAGTTGTTACTTACGTTTTGAAGGTGATGAACATGTTTTTATTCGCCGGATTTGGAAGGATCACCAAAGGGGGCGCGCACAATCCTCTTACGGTTTTGACGGGTGCCATTTCTGCGAATTCCAATGACCTTATGTTCACTGTGGGAGCTAGAATTCCTGCCCAGGTTAGCTCCTCTATCCATCATTTAGGGCTTGTTTGACATCGATACCAAATATAAACGTAGCTGCATCATGCATTGAGAGTTTACTATAGCAATTGTGTTTAGTGCTCTTTTGTTACATGTTACACTTTGGTTTTTCAGGTTTTGGGATCAATGGTAGGGGTGAAGCTACTGATTGCCAACTTCTCAGATGTTGATGGAGGGCCAAAGCTTAATGTTGAGCTTCATCATGCTGCGTTAATTGAAGGAATCCTAGCATTCATCATTGCCATAGTAGCGATGGGATTAACGCAGACCCTATCTGGAAGTTTCTACAGGAGGAATTGGATCTCAATCATTTCCAAGATCACCCTTCAAGTTCTCGCCTCTGACTTGACCGGCGCATGCACCAACCCTGCCAATGTATGCACTTCCATATTACTAAACCCCTGTTTTGTTACGCGGAGATCCTAATTGGTGCAACCACATTTTGCAGGCAATCGGATGGGCCTATGCTCACGGAGATCACATGACAAAGGAGCATTTTCTCGTCTATTGGCTTGCCCCGGTAGAGGCTACTGTATTCGCTGTTTGGATATATAAGTTGCTTTTCCGAACTGGACAGGATAAGAAGGCGACGAAGAAGACAAAATCAGAATAGAGCTAGATTGGTTAACTCTCCCTTCCATTATAATGTGTCTTGTCCTCAGAGGAATTTGTAAATAGTTTTTGAAGCTTTTTTCCCCCTAATTTCATTGACAGAGAGGAGATACAGAAACAGTAACATAATTTGATCAAGTAATGAATACAGGGAATTGTTCCAGAACCTCTGGTGAGTTACTGTTAAAAATACACTCTTCTAAGTATAGATTACAAGAGGGGAATACAAAAATACATGTCTCAGTACACAAGTCGTGGTTCGAATTCAGCAAAATCAACTGAACCAGACTCAATCGGTTTCATGAAATATGCAGCAAGTAGCTCAGACACAAGGGCTGCAATAAGGGGAATCCTCTTGAAGTTCTTGACCAAGGGTATGTCATCGGACTCCCCGATTGCAAGGATTTGCTCGTTGATCACCACCATGCGATCAAGCTTCCTCTTGAACTCAGGGTTCTCCACATCTAACACTGCTGGGAATATCCTAGCAGTTGTGCGGTTTGTCTGCATATATATACACAGAATCAGAAATCTAAGATATGAAAAATACAAGTCTCGTATACATATAGTAAGTGTTTTATTAGCAGCTTTACTTCAATGATGACATGCATGTCAAACTCTTTAGTGTCAAGTCCAATCCCTTCATAAAAGGCAGATCTTTGGCAGTCATTGAGGTACATTGTCACATACACCTGAAAAAAAATCAGGAATAAGAATCAAGGACTACAAACAATGGAACATGTTAGTTCATGTAGGCGAAAAAGCTCGCAATTGATTTACCGATAGACAGAAGAAACGGGACCAGAGCTTAGCCTTCCAGTCATTAAGAAACTGGGGCTGGGCTTTGAGCAAGGCGGAGAAGAAATCGCCGTGCCTGTTTTCATCTTGGCACCAGTTCTCAAAGTACTTGAAGATTGGGTAGAGCTGGTACTCCGGGTTTTGCTTGAGATGCCTGTAAATGGTAATGTATCTCCAGTAACCAATCTTCTCAGACAAGTAGGTCGCATAGAAGATAAACTTTGGCTTGAAGAATGTGTATTTCCTAGCCTTTGTTAGGAATCCCAAGTCCAGTGCCAAGTTGAAATCAGAAAGTCCCTTGTTCAAGAACCTGCATAACATGTCACAACAGTTTAACGTGGTATTACAAAAGAAACAATAAAAAAAATTCAAATACTAAACAAGGTTACCACATACCCTGCATGCCTAGCTTCATCTCTGGACATAAGTGAGAAAATCTCAGCTACAACAGGGTTGGTTTTCTGATTCCAATCATAGAAAAACAGTTAGCATATCTAAGCAAATTAAACATTGTCAATTCATCATACAGTTGGCATACATGTAAGTTTTCTAACACATCTAATTCCCTCGTTTTCAAATATGAATTCACCAATATCAATCAAGTAGAATCAATATCATTCAATACCCACCAACAATCAAATTAGTTTTATACATTACAAGAAAGAGGTTTTACCTTGAGCCTCCTGCCGAGCTCCTTGTAGAGTAAGAACCCAGAGAATTCAGCAGTACAAGATCTCTCAAGGAACTCAACAAAAATCTGCCTCATGGGGCCATCAATTTTATCAGCAGCTTCCTTGAATTCCTTGTTCCTAACAAAATGGGTCTGATTGTAATCAGTCTTGAACTCTTGAAGCAAAGCCTCGAACTCCTCCTGGTTGAGCTGCTTGTTGATCTCGGAGTTGAACAGCATCTCCATTTCATCAAAATCCGTCGTGTAAAACCTCGGGGTCAGGAGGGTTTCCTTGATTGCCGTCGTCTTCGGTTTCTTCGCTGGCTTCGTGGCGGTCGGCTGCGAGGTGGCGGACATGGTTACGGTGAAGAACCTGGTGTTCTCAGCTCTCTGGTTGTGGACGGACCTGAGCTTTGGGGAGAATGTGGAAATGGGCTTTACGAGTGCCATTTTGGTGGCAAATGTTTCCGGTGAATTTGGTGGTCGGAGCGAAGGTGGGTTTCGGGGGGATTGTGTGTCCAAGGCTAAACAAGGGGAGGATTTGTGGATTTTAATGGATTGTAGAGATAAGTGGTTGATGGTGATGCTGTCCAGTGGGGTGCTCTAGTGAGGCTCATCTCATCCAATAGAATCTTGTAGTTCTTGTGGAGATTGACACGTGGCAGTTCATTATGGGTCAATTAGATTTCTTGATAGGGAGATACTTTTACATTTTAGTTTTCAGTGAAATAATGAAATCTCTTGTCTTGGTCGTAGATTTTGGTACTTGGAATTGGAGGCGTGTATCAGAACTGAACCACATACGCAATACTATAGTAACAATTTAACATTGTCCCAGGAGGCAAGTAGAGCCACACTCGAGTTGTTTGGGCAGATTTTGGATTAGAACATTTTGATCGATTCGAATGGATGCTGTTTGGGCTGGATTTGGATTAGAACATTTTGATCGATTCGAATGGATGTTGTTAGACATACCGTTCAAAATCTTTATTCGTTGTTAACATTGTATAATTCGGGTGCGTAATTCTGTTTTTTCATCTCAATACTACAACTAGGTTTATGGTGTGCATAGCTAGAGCCAATGCGAGCCGTTGTTGTAACACCCCGAATCCGCAAGACTCGGGATGTCACATTGGGCTGTAATCTCACAATGGATCCTGACACTAGCCTGACAACAAGTTCACCGGATCTTACAACATGACACTGACGGATATAAAACAAATACATAAAACAATATAAACTGTACGACCCAAAGTAAACAACAACATAGCCGAGTATATAAAACGACATCCTCACACAAGAGGTACAAAAGATCATCCTCCCGCAGGAGGGAAACATAACAAACCCAAACCAACCACCTAATGTACGAGAGTCCTCGGCCTGTCACCCTATCAGATCACTCAGCAACGCCTAACGTGTATACATCTACAACACGGTATGAAACCGTTAACTAACCATACATATATGAGGTAATGCATAAGTACAAAAACAATCATGAAAGATAAACAAATCAGCATGCTATTACATATTTACTCATTTTATCATCTGTATATAATGGTCATTCACTCAAATCGTATATATATATATATATATATATATATATATATATATATATATATATATATATATATATATATATATATATATATATATATATATATATATATATATATCCATAAATGAAAATATGTGACACAAGGACCGATACATCCTCGCATCTAAGCCTGCTAGCCATCTGGAGTGGAATCGGTCACACAACCCGTGTACCCTATAGGAGTGGTGTTGTGCCCTCCCCGTATACCAGGTCTGGCCTGACTCAAGAGAACCTCCCAGACTCCACGACGGGATGAAAGGGAAAGGTTATCACAGCCACGCATACGGGGCAATCAATAAACATAGGTCGGTATAAACGACATCTCATGCCATCATAACAACATATAACGCACACATCACTCATGCAAATACTCAATATAGGGATGGTAGCTAAGTAAGTCCTACGGACTTACCTCAATCTGGTACACAACTCAAACACGATCAACCAGAACCAAACTTCAATCCTGAGAGAGGAACACTGCCTAATAACAAGGCATAAAGATATATCAACCTCTATTCATCAAAAGGGGTCACACCTAGACCCAAAGGGATCCATAGGGATCATACTCAACCTCAAAACCTTAACCAACATCAACCTAAATCCTTAAAGTCGTACAAGGCATAAACCGATCATAACCTCAACCAAACACATCCTCACACCTCTAGCATGATCCTATACGCTCACACTAGGAAAGGAGGGAACAAAGGCACCCTAAGGAAGGCCTAGAAGCAACACACACCTGCAGAACCAAGTGCAAAACCAAGCTGGTGCAGGTGACGCAGGGGCGGCTAGGAGATGGCGCAGGGGCGCCTTGCTGGCGTAGGCGCGGCTGGTGTGCAGAGACACACCTTCAACTCCTTCTTCACTCCTTCCTTTGATTCCTTCGCTTCTTCTTCGTCCAACACCCACACATACAGAAACATACACACATATATATATATCAACATAAGCCAATCATGGCTGGAACAAGATCCAAACCCTAAGAATCTAAGCTAGGCTAAGGAAAGAGGGGAGAAGATGAAGGTAAAAAGAAAGAAAGAGGAAAAGCCATTAACTCACCAAGCTGAGCTCTCCAGAAGATCACACACACAACACCACCACCTCAAGCTGGCTCAACAAGGCACAACAACATCACCATCAGCAAACCACAAGCAAAGCCAAGTACGAAGCTCACAAAAACTGACACATGGATCAAGAAGAGATCCAAAGGAAGAAGAGAGGAGAAGAAGATCGTGAGGGATATGGAGCAGGAGAGAGAATGAGGTAACCCTTATCTGGAGGAGAAAAATAAGATATAAAGGAAAGAGGGGTCAAAAAGCAAAGCTCGGGTCAAAGAAGACGGTTGCAGCTGATAGCATGAATTATTGTCCATATTTTGGGACTTGTTTAGACGTTTTATCTTCAATAATCTGCATGCTTGTATATATATTATGTGATTATATTGTCATTTCATCTACCTTTACGAGAATCGAGGTCTACACCAAGTTTCGTTGTAATCATAGGTAAAATGGCACGTATTGCATCAAAAAGGAGCAAAAGGAGCTAAGGAGTCAATGGAGCTACATTCAGGAGCTTAAGGAAGAATCCAAGAATCATGAAAATGGATTGAGGATTTACTTTGGACCAGATTTGAGAGATTTCACATTCAGTTGTGAGTCACCTCGGTTGACTACAGAGTCACCTCGACCGAGGTGATCCAAAGGAGCCGACTCGACCGAGGCGAACACCTTGGACGCGGCAATGATATTTTATTCTTGGCTGAGATCTTTTATTTTTGGAAGGAGGATCTTATCTTTTTAGGCTGGATTTCTGGAAGGAAGAAGATAAGTCATCCCATATATTTTACCTATTTTTATGGGAAGAGATCTTTCTAAGATATCTTATCTTTGGAGAGTAATTTTCCTATAAAAAGGGTTGGATTTTCCACAAATCCGATCGTGCTATACCCACCGAACACCCGCTTACACCGCCCGAAGATCCGCTACAGCCATACTCCAGTTGGGAGATTTGAAGAACCTTTTTGAAGGTTGAAGAAGGAAGTTTATAGCTTTTATAGCTTTGTGAAGGGTTTTGTAAGATTCCCTTAGATTCCCTTATTGTTGTTTGTCTTGTTGGATTTTAATCCAAGGAACGCTTGTTGTTAGATAATTGATTCAGTTATTGAAGCCTTTCTCTTAAGGTTTTCTTGTTCAATTATTCTCTTTCTTCCCATATATTTGATTATTACTTTCAAGATGATGAGTGGCTAATTTCCTTGTGTGATTCTAGGGTGATTGGCTGAAAGTTATGAGAAAAACAATGATAGAATAATCGTAATCACAGTAGGACCCTGAAAGTTCAAGTCTTTACCTTAACCCTAAGCATCTCGCTCAGTCGATGAACACCTCAGCCGGGGTGGAATTCTTCTGACCGAGGTGACTTATCTGATCCGAAACTGAGAGTTAAGTGTTAGAGTTTGCCAAATCCTATTCTTATTACACCTTTCCTGGTTCAATGCAAGCCTAGGATGAGACTTACCCGGTAATTCCTTTGTTTGCTTACCCATGATCATAAGTGTAGGTAATAAAGGTTTATCCTTTATTGGGGTTTGAGTGTGCTTTCATTCCATCTTTGTGAGTTAACCTGAAACTTACCCGGTAAAGGTTGATTCTATTCCCTTAGTTGGAGTGTTAGTTTAAGATTATAGTTCTTTTCCTTAATTCCTTGAGACTTACCCGGTAATAGGAGTTACAGTTTGGGATTAGTGATTAGTGAGACTTACCCGGTGATCTAATCCACTTTAGGAATACCTTCCCTTGCAAAATCTCAGCTTTGTCCGCTTATCTTTAGATCTTGAGTTGGAACCACAACTAGATGCTTTAATCCCTAGAATTGCATATTTCCTTTATTGACTTTTTATCATCCTTGATTGTTTTAATCGCTTTTGTGGTTAGTAATTACAAAGCTTACCTATTCTGACTTTGTTTCACTAAGTCTCTGTGATCGACCCCTGAAATTTCTTGCTTTTTACTACGATTGACCCGTACACTGCAGGTTCGCATCCTTATTTTAAGCTTACATCTAGGGTTATAAATTTAAAGCTTGCACACACCGTTTGGAGCGAACAAGTTTTTGGCGCCGTTGTCGGGGACTGTTCTTGCTTTTTCTATTGATCTTTCTGCTTGAGTATTCTTGCAGGTTCGTGTTCTTAGGTACATACGAAGTTCTCGTTCCGGCAACGGAACAGAGTTTCGCCAAAGAACAAGTTTTTGGCGCCGTTGCCGGGGACTTGGTCTACACCGAGCCGGTTGCGGTTTGCTTTCGGGGCACTTGCCCCCTGTTTCTACTAACCACTCTACTTGAGTGACTTTCACAGGTTCTTTTTCTTAGGTTTATGCGAAGAACCCGCGCTGGGAAGGAAATCGTTCCTTACGATCCCGAACCAAAAAAGACATACAAACGACGCTTGAGAGAAGCGAAGATGGCCGACCAAGACAATCGCGATCTTGAGGCCGAATTGAAGGAGGCGTTAGAACAGCTACGCCTCAGCAAGGAAGAACTGAGGCTGGAAAAGGAGGAAACTCTCGCAAGGACTGAAGCGATCGAAGCAGATATGGCAGCTTTACGAGACCAGTATCTACCTCGACCGAACCCAGATCCTCGACCGAGGCAGGACCCTGCTCCAGATCCTCCACCGAGGCAGGATCCAGTTCCAGACCCTCGACCGAGGCAGGTCCCAGTACCTGTCGCTCCGGCCGAGATACTTCCACCTCGGGTGCCAGTCCGAGGTGCTCTTTTTGCAGGTGTTCCACAAACCCTAGGACAGAGGATGGACCCCAATCAACAACTGAGGCGTCCAGGAATCGACCTAGGTGATCCAGCGGACCATGATTATGAGCTTCTACCGCAAGTTCTTTCCATGATTCGCCAATGCCAGTTTGGAGGGCTAGAGAAGGAATCTCCGCATCAACATCTACAAAACTATGAGATCTTGATGGAGACCTTGAGACCTTCAAGGCTGGAAAACAACAACTACAAGCTAAGACCTTTCTACTTCTCTTTGAAAGATAGAGCTCTTACTTGGTATCAATCTCTTCCTCCAGGAAAAATTAGTACTTGGGAGGAGATGACGGCGGAATTCTTGACTAAATTCTTTCCCCCCTCTAAAACCGCTGAAATGAGAGGGAAGATTAATGCATTCATTATGAAGGACAAGGAGACCTTATCCAAGTCATGGGAGAGGTTTAAAGACATTCTTTTGGATTGCCCACATCATGGGATTCCAAAGATAGAGTTGTTGGAGATATACTTCAAGGGACTGGACGGAAGCACCCAGTTTAACCTTCAACTACTATCAGCCGGCACGTTCATGGACATGCCGATTGACGAAGCTTGGGAGTTCATAGAGAAGCAAGCTTTGCACATGGAGAAATACTCCCACCAAGGAGCTGAAGGTGGAGTTAAAAGGGTCAACTTTCAAGATGCTCCGCCTAACAACAATCAACTCACGTCTTTGAAGAATGACGTGAAGCAATTGAAGGAACTCTTAGTTGCTCAAACCAAGAAGGAAGAGCAAGGATCAAGGAACAACAATAGATACCGTAACAACAACAACGGATTCCGGAACAACAACTACAACAACAATAGAGGATCCAACAACAATATTTGGAGGGCGAACAACCAAAATTCGGGTAACAATCATTCTAACTCCAATTCGAACGATTCTTCTAATCCTTTCCTCTCTTCCTCTTCTTCTTCTACTCCATTAAAGAGCCAGGAGCAAGGATCGAGTTCGTCCCAGCCAGAAAAGAAAGACACAGTGCTGGAGGCCATCTTGATCAAGCTTAGCGCTATGGTGACATCTATGACGTCATTTTCGAAGGCACAAAAAGCCTTTGAACAACAAATTGCTAGTAGGGCGAATGAGACGCCAAGAGATCCAGGGAAGCTTCCAGCAAGAACGGAAAGCAACCCTAAGGGCCAAATTACGGCCATAACGACAAGGAGTGGACTGAAGACTGCAGATCCAGTGCCTCGGTCGGTGCCAATACCGACGAAGATCACCTCGGTCCAGGTGCAGTCAGAACACTTCGGCCGAGATGCCAACCGAGGTGGAGCCACAAAAAGCGGAGGAGAAAACTGAAGTTTATGTTCCACCTCCTGCATATAAACCACCACTTCCATTCCCCCAGTCAAGGACCAGAGCACATCTAGACAAGTATTTTGGTAAGTTCCTTGACTTGATGAATAAACTACACATTAACATTCCTTTCCTTGATGCTATTCTAGGGATGCCCGCCTATGGGAAGTTCTTGAATGAGATCCTATCAAGGAAGAGGAAGCTGGAAGACTTTGGTGAAGTAAGGATGACATCTAAATCCTCGGAGCTTATTCAAATCATGAAGGAGAAGATGCCACCAAAATTAAGAGATCCCGGCTCATTTTGCATTCCCATTCAAGTTGGGGATGTCACTTGTGAAGCCTTATGTGATCTAGGAGCCAACGTGAGCATCATTCCGCTAGAGCTATGTGTTAAGATCGGACTTGGAGAGCCCAAGCCGGTTAAGATAAGGTTATACATGGCGGACCGCTCCATTACCCATCCCGTGGGCATTTTGGAAGACGTTCCGGTTAAGTTAGGTAACTTCTATTTACCTATAGACTTTGTTGTGCTTGATATTCCTGCAGATTATCCTGTTCCTATCATTCTCGGGAGGCCATTTCTAGCAACTTCGGGTTGCAATGTGGATTGTAAGAACGCCAAGTTGAAATTCAACATTGGCGGAGATGAAGTGGAGTTCGCATTACTTGCGGCTATGAAGGGAGAGCAGCTAGGAGATGATATCTTCAACATCTATGATGAAGAAGAATCAAGAGAATTGGTGAGCTCTATCCTTATTAACGATCCACTTGAAAAAATTATCAGTTTTAGTTTAATGGAGGAAGGTATAGATGCCTCTTGTGATGTAGATATACGGATCTTAAAGGCACTGGAAGAAGATCTAGGAGCTAAAACTGAAAGACTAATCCAGGAGAAGAAGATCTCCAGTTTCGGATCCAGTTGCAGTACCTCGACCGAGGCACTTTTTGGACCAAGCGAGGCGACTAAAGAACATCTCGGTCAACGCCTCTGGACCTCGACCGAGGTCGAAAGCGAGATGATGTCAACTGAGACTGCTGAAAATAACAAACTTCTTACTCCCTTCTCTGCCATTCATACTCAGTTGGTGGAACATCCTCTCCACTAAATTTCTGATAATAAAGGACCTTGGTATGCTGATATTGTTAATTATCTTGTTTGCCAGGAAACACCACCCGGATTGACGTACGCTCAAAGGAAGAAATTCTTCAAGGACGTACGCCATTACTACTGGGATGAACCGCTGCTATTCAAGCGCGGACCGGATGGGATGCTTTGAAGATGCATTCCGGAAGATGAAGTTAATAGCGTCATACGACATTGTCACTCACTTCCTTGTGGAGGGCATGCTAGCGCCAACAAGACATGCGCTAAGGTATTACGTTCCGGTTTCTTTTGGCCCACGTTATTTAAGGATGTGCAAACGTTTGTTGTCTCTTGTGATGCATGCCAAAGAACAGGGAACTTATCTAGAAGGAATGAGATGCCACTCAATAACATACAAGAAGTTGAGATTTTTTACGTATGGGGAGTAGATTTCATGGGACCTTTCCCATCATCCGGAGGAAACCTCTATATTCTTCTAGCAGTTGATTACGTCTCTAGATGGGTTGAAGTCATTGCTTCCCCCACTAATGACGCCATGGTGGTTGTGAAGTTCTTTAACAAGACTATCTTTCCACGTTTTGGGACTCCACGCATCATCATCAGCGATGGAGGGACGCATTTCATCAACCGGAAGTTTAAGGCACTTCTATCGAAGTATGAGGTAACCCACAAGGTAGCAACCCCTTATCACCCTCAAACTAGTGGACAGGTCGAGATCTCGAATAGAAAAATTAAAGCAATCTTGGAGAAGACCGTCTCTAGGACGAGGAAGGATTGGTCCATGAAGTTGGACGACGCTCTTTGGGCTTACAGGACCGCATTCAAGACTCCCATTGGTACCACCCCTTGTAATTTGGTATATGGGAAGTCTTGTTATTTGCCCGTTGAGTTAGAACACAAGGCATATTGGGCGATCAAATGGTTGAACTTCGACATCAAGGAAGCCGGCGAGAAGCGGCTATTGGATATCAATGAGCTGGAGGAGCTGCGTTTGAACGCGTATGAGAATGCCAAAATCTAAAAAGAAAGGACGAAGAAATGGCATGACAAGCGCATCATTCCTAAGGAGCTTAAAGAAGGAGACTTAGTTCTACTCTTCAACTCCCGCCTCCGCCTCTTTCAAGGTAAGTTGAAATCTAGATGGACCGGACCTTATGTAGTGAAACAAGTTTTTCCTCATGGTGTAGTTGAGATTTGGGGAGAAACGAGTGGAAGCTTCAAGGTCAACGGTCATAGACTTAATAAATACAAACCGGAAGTTCCGGTTGAGGAGGTTGCACCGCTATACCTCGTTTGAGAGATGCCGTATGGTCCAGCTAGCGACCTTAAATCAAGCGCTTCTTGGGAGGCAACCCAAGGTATTGCTTTCTTTTCCCTTTTTCTAGTCTAGCTTATATAGTTTGCTTTTGCTTTGCTTTGTTTTGTTTTAGCGTCCTAGACAGACAAAAGGTGACATCTAAGGAAGGAATACAAACCAGGAGCACAACTGGAAGGACAGAAGCTCGAGAATTTGAGAAGACGGAGTTTGACTGAGACACATCTCGGTTGCTGTCACAGCACCTCGACCGAGATGATTCTTGAGCAACCGAGGCGACTAGGGTTTCTGAAGATCTACCTCGGTCCGTACCACCTCGGTCCAGTCGAGACCATCTCGACCGAGGTGACAGCAGTTTCAGAAAAGGGTATAAAAGGGGGCTGAGATTTCTCTCTCCTGCCTTTACCCTCTTCTCGACCGCGGCGCAGATCTCACCTCGCTCTTCCGTTCTTCGCTCGTTTTTGACGATTCTCGCTTCCACACTGCAAGAAAAGAGTAGAGGATCGTGTTGCAAGTACCAATCTGCAGAAAGAACGAGCCAAATCGACCGAATCGGGGTAAAAATCGAAAAAACCTAACTTTTTATATCTCCACTGTTTTCCCTTGTTTTGGGCTTTGGTTGCCCCTACATTTGCTGAGAAACAGATTAAGTACCCCATAGGAACCTGTGGTAGTGATTTTGGGGGAAAAGAACTGGATTTTTGAGGGAATCGATCGAACAGTTCTTCGCCTCGGTCCAGTTGGCCTATGCCTCGACCGAGGTGTTCTACAGGGTTGTCAGAGCAACCGAGGTGACCTGATAGATTACAGAGAGATGAGTTCTGACAGGCAGTTGGTCCTGAGGGACAAATCTTCTCCTTCTCCTTCTTCCTCTTCTTCTCGACGTACTAGACCGGTGATCCACGAGAGACACCAGGTCGACTATGACCGCATAGCGGCCCGTCCAGTGATTGTGCCCCGCTTCCTGGACATATCAGCCTTTGACTGCCTCTATGTTGATGATGACTTGAGGCGTATGATTTCTACTGTGGGGCTGGAGCAGTTTACAGAGATCAGAGCTCCGGCCTATCTAGAGCCTACATTGGAGTTTGTCAGCTCCTTCACTTACTTGCCTACCGAGCGCGCAATGAAGTACCGGTTGATGAACCGGAATCACTTGGTTCCCTTGGATCACTGGCGGGATATCTTCGGCTTCCTGATTCCGACAGTTGCTGATTTTCCCTCCCGAGCTGTAGCTAGGGAGTTTTGGGGACAGATTGCTCACGTGGTTGAGCATGCAGACAGATGGCGACTTGGAGACTCTAGGGAGCGGATTATATTTCATCTTGCTTTCAGGCTGGCCCACAGGATATTTAGTGAGACTCTTCTAGCGCATTCTGAGACGCCCCAGAAGGTCAGACAGGGGGAGCTTCTGAGCTTATACTGCATGGTGACGGGAGGGATCCCAGATTTTGGTTTGATGCTGGCAGAGGATCTGCATAGGATAAAGGTGAAGGCGAAGGGCAACATCTGTTGTGGAGGTATTGTGACTCACATAGCGAGTTACATGGATATGGACCTCAGTGCTTATACCATGGTGGCGGTTGCCAAGCCGCTTGGACTTCAGGAGATGATTACTCGGAGGATCCTGGTTCCCCGAGGACTTACTACGCCATATGTGGCGATGCCATGGGAGCCTACAACACCGCAGGGGATCAGATGGTCAGCTCAATTCTCTGTATTTGATCCACACTATTGGCAGACTGCGTGGATCCCATTTATGGAGGATGCTAGAGAGGTAGCAGCTGCACCAGCTGAGGAAGATGAGGCTGAGGAGGATGATATTGCTGATGATGGCGGTGTTCCTATGGATACGGGCACTGATATTGCTGGGATGAGTGCGCCGGTCATCGATTTGGATGATGACGAGACTGAGGAGGAGCCGGCAGCAGCAGCAGCAGCACGTCCCGCTAGGCGTAGGGTACACCGGCAGAGGGATCCAGATGCACACCGTCGGATTGATGACCTCACCGAGCAGATGATAGACTCCTATGCTGCCCTGACTGTAGACATCCAGGAGAGATTTTCCGACCAGCGCCGAGAGATCGACAGCTGGACTCATCAGATGCTAGAGGGCCAGCACTATCAGCGACGAATGGCTGAGATTCAGTTTCAGCATGTCATGGACTATCCATTTGACCCATCCCAGTATCCGTATGTGCCACCACCACCACCACCGGATCGTGATTATTGAGAGCTTGCACGATTTTCTTTCTTTATTTATTATGCAGCTCAGCTATGTCCGGTGAGTACTTTATTTTCTAGACTTATTTTGACCCACTGGGACAATGTGTCCCAAGTATGGGGTATTTGGTTGTACGTATTTGACTTATGTGATGTATGACTCTTGGGTATTTATGACCCTATTATGTTTTATTTTGCTCTATATGCTTATCTGAGATTACATGCATGCATACATGTTATTTGATTTAGAAAAACGTCAAAAACTGGACAGAAAAAAAATTTTTTGACCTCGACCGGGATGGTTCTGGCCAAACGAGGTTGACCACCTCGGTTGACTTAGAACACCTCGACCGAGGTGGTTTAACTGAAAGTTTTCGAAAACGATTTTTGTGCTTCTTATCTGGATATGATCTCAGTGAAGATTTTGTTTGCTGACTGGTTTTGAAATCTTTATATGTTTGAAAGGTTTTATGATATGTTTAAGTTGCTAAATGCTTTGTTTGAAATTTTGGCTTGTTTAATACTTTGTTTTTATCCAAATTATGTTGAATTTGAAGGTTGACACCACATGATGAGTTCTCTGACTTTCTTCCTGGAAAGACCAAGACAATTCATTCTCTTTTCTTCTTCTTCTTGATCATGCTTTAGCCCCTCATATACATATTTGCCTCCCTTTACCTATCCGGGAATTTGGAAGCAAGCAAAGTGGTGAAAGCAAGTGAAGTAAAAGTTGAGAAGTTGGCTGGAAGTGAAAGTGTTAGAAAGTAATAAATAGGTTTGGGGAAGTCAATCATGATGATGAGTAACTCGGCACCATTCACATAGCCGGGTGTTTGTGTCTTGCCAAAGTTGGATTGAGCGATATTCCTAATGGGTCATGGTATGTGCATCAAGGGTTTGATGCATCTCAAGAAATTGATGATTGCTGATTTCCTAGGATTTGGTTATTATGCACCTCTGTCCATGTATCCCAAAAAGTAAAGTAAAAAAGGAAAAGTGTGAAATAAGCAAAGCTTATTGGTGGATGATGTTGAAAGTCAAGTGAAAGTGAAGTGATATCCTTTTCCCGGATTCTTGCACCACATTACCTTCTATACATCCCTACCCTACACGTTTCTTGACCTTTCTTTTGGGAAGCCCTTGAGACCTCGAGCTTGTTGATTGACTTAGTGGTTTAAACTGGATTATACATGATTAATTTCGATGATTATGATTTATTATGCATTCTATGATTTTATGCAAAGATGAACAACTTTCTTATATTTATAAAATGTTTTAAGCATATTTTGATTTTAAATTCCATGAAGTATTCTCTTAGAGTGATCTATGATTCTAGCACACCATTGAAATGTTTTGAATGACTTTTTCATTGATCTTCATGACTTATAATCCATTCTATCTTGTATTTTATATTCGGAACTTGCTTGGGGACAAACAAGGGCTAAGTATGGGGTATTTTGATAGCATGAATTATTGTCCATATTTTGGGACTTGTTTAGACGTTTTATCTTCAATAATCTGCATGCTTGTATATATATATATATTATGTGATTATATTGTCATTTCATCTACCTTTGCGAGAATCGAGGTCTACACCAAGTTTCGTTGTAATCATAGGTAAAATGGCACGTATTGCATAAAAAAGGAGCAAAAGGAGCTAAGGAGTCAATGGAGCTACATTCAGGAGCTTAAGGAAGAATCCAAGAATCATGAAAATGGATTGAAGATTTACTTTGGACCAGATTTGAGAGATTTCACATTTAGTTGTAATTCACCTCGGTTGACTACAGAGTCACCTCGACCGAGTTGATCCAGAGGAGCCGACTCGACCGAGGCGAACACCTTGGACGCGGCAAGGATATTTTATTCTTGGCTGAGATCTTTTATGTTTGGAAGGAGGATCTTATCTTTTTAGGCTAGATTTCTGGAAGGAAGAAGATAAGTCAGCCCATACATTTTACCTATTTTCATGGGAAGAGATCTTTCTAAGATATCTTATCTTTGGAGAGTAATTTTCCTATAAAAAGGGTTGGATTTTCCACAAATCCGATCGTGCTACACCCACCGATCGTGCTATACCCACCGAACACCCGCTTACACCGCTTGAACAACGTGCTATACCCACCGAACATCAGCTAACGGCTGAAGATCCTGCATACACCGAAGATCCGCTATAGCCATACGCCAGTTGGGAGATTTGAAGAACCTTTTTGAAGGTTGAAGGAGGAAGTTTATAGCGTTTATAGCTTTGTGAAGGATTTTGTAAGATTCCCTTCATTGTTGTTTGTCTTGTTGGATTTTAATCCAAGGAACGCTTGTTGTTAGATGATTGATTCAGTTATTGAAGCCTTTCTCTTAAGGTTTTCTTGTTCAATTACTCTCTTTCTTCCCATGTATTTGATTATTACTTTCATGATGATGAGTGTCTAATTTCCTTGTGTGATTCTAGGGTGATTGGTTGAAGGTTGTGGGAAAAACAATGATAGAATAATCTTAATCACAGTAGGACCCTGAAAGTTCGAGTCTTTACCTTAACCCTAAGCATCTCGCTCAGTCGATGAACACCTCGGCCGGGGTGGAATTCTTCTGACCGAGGTGACTTATCTGATCCGAAACTGAGAGTTAAGTGTTAGAGTTTGCTAAATCCTATTCTTATTACACTTTTCCTGGTTCAATGCAAGCCTAGGATGAGACTTACCCGGTAATTCCTTTGTTTGTTTACCCAAGATCATAAGTGTAGGTAATAAAGGTTTATCCTTTATTGGGGTTTGAGTGTGCTTTCATCCCATCTTTGTGAGTTAGCCTGAGACTTACCCGGTAAAGGTTGATTGTATTCCCTTAGTTGGAGTGTTAGTTTGAGATTATAGTTCTTTTCCTTAATTCCTTGAGACTTACCCGGTAATAGGAGTTACGGTTTGGGATTAGTGATTAGTGAGACTTACCCGGTGATCTAATCCACTTTAGGAATACCTTCCCTTGCAAAATCTCAGCTTTGTCCGCTTATCTTTAGATCTTGAGTTGGAACCACAACTAGATGCTTTAATCCCTAGAATTTCATATTTCCTTTATTGACTTTTTATCATCCTTGATTGTTTTAATCACTTTTGTGGTTAGTAATTACAAAGCTTACCTATTCTGACTTTGTTTCACTAAGTCCCTGTGATCGACCCCTGGAATATCTTGCTTTTTACTACGATTGAGCCGTACACTGCGGGTTCGCATCCTTGTTTTAAGCTTACATCTAGGGTTATAAATTTAAAGCTTGCACACACCGTTTGTTTACCCACTGCGCCCAAAAGCTTGCAGCCCACCATAAATCGCAGGGGCGGCTGGCCTGGCTGCTGGGGCGGCTCACAGAACCGCAGGGGCGGCCAGCCAGGGCGCAGGGGCGGCCCACTGCAACTCTAAAGAAGAAAACAGATGCGTCTCAGCTGAAGCGCTGGTGCGGAATCTCTCGAAGACTAAGGCTCTTACAGTTGTATTGCGCTAATGGGTTGCATAATCTTTAAAAAAGAAAAACACTCCAACCACGCTTATGGTGTGCGTAGTTGGTGTGGATTTTTTTTTAAGAAAAAAACTCAGATTTCATCTCAAGATTTCATCTGACGTGCAAGAACACAAGTGCACAAATGTATATAAAAACAAAATCAAATTTATATACAAACATATTCATATACAAACTCAGATTCCACAAACTAAGGTTAATCTCAAATTTTAAAAACCAAATTCATATAAAAGAAATACAAACAGATTCAGTTTGATCAAACTCAACATCTATATAGGAAGAGATTCATGTATACAAAATAATGTTGCAGATTCATATACAAAAATATAAACAAGTTCATCCATGCAAACCTATTCACAAACAAATTCATACATTTCGCTGATAAGAAGGACATGCCTTTTGACGTTTTTCGTCACCAGTCATCACCGGAGAATAAGGTAGCGGTTTCGTGAAAGAATGTATCAGCGTCGGGGAAGAAGGCAACAGAGTAGGAGATCCGGAAGCATCGCAATACTAGAATCTGGATCTGAAATCTCGTCGTCAAACTGTTAATGAATTGCCTAACAACGCGTCCTGCGAGCGTAGTAGTAGTTTTTTAGTTATAAAAAACCACGCGTTTAGGCAACTTAGTAGTAGTTCTTAGGCGTCTTGGCTTGTTCATCGGCTCCTACTATGCGTGCAGGTTGTGTAGTGTCGAAAACTAGCAGGAAAACTAAACTACGGACCTAATTTGCATAGTTTTGGTGTTAGTTAAAAGTTTTGAGCGGTGCGTCTAGAAACTCCAATTCGAGTTTGTCAACTTTGAGGTATATTGGGTCAAGTTTGAAGAATAAGACTTAAAAAAGATTCATGGAAGGAAGATAACCAAGATGAAGAGAATTAAGGAGAGTCATCGACGAATCAAATTGGACCAAAATTGTTCAATTGAGTCCGATAAAACATGATTTTCGTACATCCCAAGAACCAGACATGTAAAGTGTTGGTTTATTTTATTTTCCAACTTAATTTACTCTTCTAACGACTATTGAGTTATGTTTTGTTACTCGAGTCTTTTAAGTTAGTTTAAGTCCATCTTTCTTTTAAATCTTTTGGGTTATTTTAGGTCCGATTAGTGAGGGTGCTATTAAGTTTTTCCATCCCCCAAACTTAAGTTAAAATCAGTTGTGATGTAGCTTTGAATGTCACCTTTTGAATTTTGGTAATAAATAAACCATTTTGCACGTATCGTGTATTTTATTCAATTGTGAGGAGTGAGTGAGTGAGTGAGTGAAGCCTCGTCCGACCATATAACTAGGATCGTTTTGTATTGCGTCAACTTGAATCACCAAGTTGGTGTTCTCAATCGCTCACAAGCCTTCTTGTTGTGATCTAGGGACACCGTTTTCCTTTTGTGTAAGATGTAGCGGAAGAGTTCTACGATCATTCTTATTGTTATCGTGTGTCTAAATAGAGCTTCAATATAACACAAAACCGTAAGTGCACGATCATTGTCAATGTAGTAGTATGATGCATTCATCAATGTCGAATTCCACAAGGATTTTATATAGTTTGATTGAGATCAAGTTCAAAGAAAATCCAAGTGTTTAAAGGAAAAGAAAAAGGGTGATCAATGGATCAATGATAAATATGTGTTGAGTAACCAAAAGCATGTAACTAACAAGTGATCAAATATAATGAGAAAACACTATGTTTAAGGTAATGACATGTAATTAAGTGAGTTTATCAAAGTACCATAATCCTTTTTGGGAAAATTTAACATACTAGGCTTTTTTGAGTTTTTGTTTAAGAAAGTGTACCCCAAATTTTTTACCACTTTCATTTAATAGTAGATAAAAATTATTAACCCTTCTATTTAGAAAGAAAGAATAAATGATGTTTGTTATTTGTTATATAAGTATAAGTTTTAATTTTTAATTACTGAATTTGTTTTCTTTTATTATTTTTCTTGCCTTTTTTTTTATTTTTTATTTTCTGGACTGAATTTCTCAACCCGGAATTCTCATGCCAGAAATTTTATACCAGAAATTTCATACGAAAAGTTCATACCAGAAATTTCATACCAGAAATTTCATACCAGAAATTATCATACAAAAATTTCATACTAAAATTTTGTCATACCAGAATTTTGCCATACCAAAATTTTTCATATACCAGAATTACCTGAATTATCTCACATACAAGAATTTTTTCACATACCAGAAATTTTCTTACCAGATTTTTTTTAAAAATTTTTTGATCATTTTTTATTTTTTATAATTTCTGGTATGAGTTTTTCCTACCAGAAAACTCATACCAGAAATTCGTCAAAAAAAATCATACCATAAAAAATCGCATACAAGAAAAATTACATACTAGAAAAATGACATACCCGAAAAATGACATACCACAAACATGGCATACCAGAAAAATGGCATACCTAAAAAGTCGCAAAATCGCATACCATAAGTTAATTATAACATTAAGGCTTTTTACACCACCAAAGAGAATTGGTCAGGTATGTGAAGAAATATGAATAGATTGTTTAAAAAATCTTACAACAGAAATAAATTACAAATTAAGATTTCAGCATCAAAAGTTATAACTAATCTACCTTCAACAAGAGAATTATTCATGAAATTCAACAGAAATTGAAATGTCTTCATCTGCACCTTCCCTTCTAACATAAAGATCTATCAATGGACTGCTTTATCCCGCCGGCTGAGCTGAGATCTGTTTGTGTAAGAGAAGAATGCGAGTTTTCTCAATGAGAGAAGGCGAAGGGTGTGGCAGCTATGGCTGCAGCTTCAGCTGTGCATAAATTGAAAGTTGCTTCAGTGGAGAACCTATCCTGGCAAATGGATAACATGCATGTATGAGAATCATAGTATGTAGGAGGAGAGATCTTAATTGGTGAGATGTGTAAATAGAAAGCACAGTGAAACTTGGTGAATCAATTTCACCATGAATCAGCTTCAGACGCCATTGCAGGCGGCTTCCACTTTCCCACCATATACGACACCGATGACCTTACCGGAATCAATCTCATCGACTGGACCTACGACATCAAGCTCTCCTTCTCCGTCCCTGACACCGGCTGCAACCGCTGCTCTAGATCCGGCAGCTCCTACGTCAAAGACGTCTCCTTCTCCGTCCCCGACACCGACGACCTCACTGGAATCAACCGCTGCTCCTTCTCCGTCGCCGACCCCGTAGACTGGACCTACGGCTGCAACCGCAACTCTCCTTCTCCGTCCCCGTAGACTGGACCTATGGCCAGACCTAGATCTAGATCTAGATCTAGATCTAAACCTAGATCTCAAATTGATTCTTCAAGCCCGGAAGAACAACCTTCAACACGACCTTTCGGGGTCTCTTTCCAGATTGTGATGCTGACTTAGGAAGCCTTCAAATGGATCCTTAACATCGACTGAAAAGGGGTCAAAGAACAAAAGGGTCGAAGAACAAATCACTTACTGGAATCATCCCTTCTTCATTTCTAGTGAAAAGGTTTCTTTGTGTTTGTATGCTTTGGAAGTTTAGATTTGTTCTGACGAGGAACAAATCACATACCAGAAGGTTGAAGGAGAGAGGGAGATGTGGTTTTGAAGGAGAGAATGGTGAGGAGACGGAGTAGCGGCTAGGGTTTGAAAGAACGGTAAAAATAAGATTGGGGTTCATTTACTAACAAAAAATATGGCATAAACTTAATTCATAGGCTAAAATAAAAAAAAGCCTACTTACCTAATTTGCCCTTCCTTTTTTTTGAAGCTCATAGGATAGCTTTTATCAACCAAGTTATCCTATGGTCAAGCAACAACTCAATTGACTAAGCTTTAAGTCACAATCATGATCATACTAAACAACATAAGCATCACAGGGTGTTTGCTATTTGCACATATTATCTAGCATAATCATAACATGGATAAATCATCACTAGTAAATCCAATCATCCTTTCGCCCCCAATCAACTCTACTTTGGCATAATAGGTATCTAAATAATGCATAATCATCCTCATCTTACCTTGTAAGTCTCAACTAAGATGATGAATCTAGCAATCATTCATTCATGTTTGAAAATATACAATGCTTTAACAAGTAGATTTAAGCTAGTCGGAGTCTAAAACAACAACATTGAGGTAAATCTAACATGAATGAATGATAAATCCAAATTTTTGTCCCTCATATATGCACCTAATAATGCTTGAGTTCTCTTCCTATTTAATTCGTCAAAGCGAGACATCACCATCTCTGTGTTCGATCATGACCCCCTGTACTACAACGGGTCTTGTAAGTATTTGGAAGACCTGACGCTAATTTAGCCTCATCAAGTATCAGGGTGACGGACTAATTAACTCATTTGTTGAAATTAATGATAATAAGTTGAAACGTACTACAAACCAATGAACTATAAAGGTAACAAAAAACTACTCCACTAGTTTACAAAAGTTGTACGATGTACGTAGGCAAAAGAAAAAATTTGAAAAAAGTTTTTAATTGCATTACTCTAAGCTTTACTTGTCATTACTTATTTACTATTGCCTCGGTGATTTTCATATCTTTTTATTTAAATTTTCTTGAATTATTAGTTTACTCTCTATTAACAAAAATAAGAAAATGAATTAACATCATATTTGATTTACATTTACAGTATGCCTCCAAAGAGCACCGAATAAGGTACTTCTAGGAAAAGAACTACAAGAGCATAGGCGGCCAAAAAGCGTGATCGGACAAATGAACCACAACACGATGCATAGTTAAATAAGAGGAAAGTATATATAAAGGAGAATCGTCATCTGAAACATTTTTTCATAGAGCTCAAAAAGGTGTAGTAGAACCTCAAAATGACGATCAAAGTGATACATAGATTCTTTCCACACAAACAGGAGGTGAAAATCCATCTTGTCGGGTATCACGACGTGTAGGGGGCATATCTAGATCGAAGGTTGATCGTTATGTCCCATGACTACATGATGCATCGGGTTGAGGGCCTCAAAATCCGGAGTTGCTTATAATGTTTTATGTTCATGTCGCTCGACACCAATGGACAATCATTATCTTGAGTTTTATTTATATCTAAGTCAAAAAATGGTTTGTTAATATTGTAATAAAATATTTTAGTTTGAAATGTAGCATGTCACGGATAGAGGTGTATTATCATGCCATTAGAGGACCCACTATCTACAAAAGTGGAAACCAATTCGTTTACCGATCGATGGTGGTGCCGGCCTTCTACATTACAAGACTACATGAACGGACACATCAAAAATGCATCGGTAAGTGCAGTTGTAGAGATGTGGCATTTGGAAACAAACATTTTCCACATGTCATGAGGGAGATGATTGTCACCCTCTATGATGTGTGGAAGATCTTATGCTTTCGTATAAACGAGGGCTTCATTATCGATCTTTCACCCCATTTAATTTTAGATAATTTGATTTTGGAATTGGCCGAAGAACTTGAAGAGGAATGTGAAGATATCACAGTGAAAATGTTGAGTGAGAGTATAAGATTCAACTCCATATATGACTACACAACTAAGAAAGTTTGTTTTTCTTGTATGAACCAAAAAAAAAGCACGGCTTTGTACCTCACTTATCTACTTCCAAAGACTCAGATAGCTGACAAGTCGTCTGATAAGTTAAATGATCAACTGTATAGAGTTTTATGTGATATGGGTTGGTGGCTTGATTTGGCTCGGGGGACGGCGACACTAGCATACCTCTATCGGAGCTTAGGGGAGGCCTTAAGAGAGTTTGCTAAACATATTAGTGGGTGCATGACTCTTCTACAGATTGAGCTTAATATTGTGATATATTTTAAATTTATAATGCTTATGAATTAATATGCGTTTTATATTTCAATCATGGATTTACGAGTACTTTCCCATATTTCGTCAAGGAATGAACCTACGGTATGAACACGGGTCTCCTCATTGTACAAGAAGGTACATGGAGTGGTCACACCTACTAATTTGCATTCGGGAGACAACATATTATTACAAAGTCTCAACAACAAGTATGACGATGAACTGCGATCCATATCTGGTAAAGTTTCAAAATTATGTGTTCTTAGTTAGTTTGATATTTAAGCCTATACGGCAATAAAAAACGATATATTACACATATTTTGTTAATTATAGGTAATACAAAATATGATTCCCATCCTTCAACCGTTGACGCTTCTTATGCATGGTGTGAACCCACAATATATCGATGAGGCAAGTCGTGCATTCAAAAAACGCACCTTATATCATCCGCAACAAGATGACCCCCTCAGACACCCTCTCACTCGCTGCAAATGAAGAAAGTTGATTCTTGTAGTTATGTAAGATATGTTTGTGAACTATTGACTAGAAGAAGTTAGACAATAGGTATGGTGCACCAAATATTGTTAGTATTGTCCACATTTTGTGAACGAGTATGTGAACAAGGATGATAATTGATCCTCAAGTATATCTAAAGATATGATTTCCAAATCTATCTTTAAGCTTCTCTATTAGAAGACTCAATTTTATTTACAATATAAATAAAATTGACTTGGGCTGAAAATATAATTAAAAGCCAACAATTCTGTATGAGTTTTATGTTTCACTTCAGCCTTGGTTTAATGGGTGAATAGACCCATTTCAGCTGGCCCAATTAACCTCAGCCCACCGGCCCAAAAACCTAGCTTACCCTAATCAACTCTTAATCTAGTTTCCTCCTAAACTAATCCTTTTTTTTGCTAACCTAAAAGTCGTTGATCTCCCTCTCCCTCACAACTACAACCGCACTCCGCCTTCCTCTGTGAGATCACGTACAACAGCATCTCCTCAGCAAAACCTCAAGGCATTCGAACACTCCATCGACACGAGTGCTGTAGCAACACCGCCGCCACCGAGCCTTCCGCCGGTTTTGTCAATCCCAGGTAAACCGCCCTCTCTTCCAGCCTTTCTCCTTCCTCTCAACTCTCGAGCACTACCAGCCTGACCGTTCTTTTTACGAGCAGCAACCCTGGGACGTCGGTAGGCGCTGTAGTGGACCGATCGACACAGCGACGAGGTTCTTCTTCCGCTACAGTTGGTGAGTCTCCCCTCCTCTTTCCCTCTCCTTCCTCTCTTCTGCCCTTATGTTCGTGTGTTTAAAATACGAGAAAACCTTGCCTTTCTTGGACCCTGTAGTGACCAGCCGAACCACCATTTGTCTGCGTAGCGGGTACTGCTCGTCCTGAGTACAGTGTGGCGCCGGATTCTCTTCACTGCTGTAGACAGGAGCTAGATGCTGAACCTCATCCTCATTTAGCCTATCTCTCGTCTCGTCAGGAGGGCTGTCGTTGAGCCGGATAGAAGCAAGATGTGGGTGAGTTTTCAGTACTGTCCGTTCCGGCGTCTTTCTTCTGCTTTAAAAATGGAATTACAGCAATATAAGTATATATATTAAGGGATGAGTGGAGCTGAGTAGTTTTAGAGTGTTGTTTCACAATTCATAATTAAGCAAGTAGTTAGGTTGAAAATAAGTACTTCTCTACCTCTTTTTCACTGCTGTATATATATATATATATATATATATATATATATATATATATATATATATATATATATATATATATATATATATATATATATATATATATATATATATATATATATATATAGATTATAAAGGTATAAGAGTGATAAGTATATATATATTTGTGTAGAGGTAGTGAGTATAGATAAGTATGTCATGTAGGCGTGTAGTATTTATATGTGTGTATACATAAAGGTAAGAGTGAAAGATATAAATAAATATACATGTAGCGGTGCCGGGTACATAGGTATGTATAAATAGGTATGAGATGGGAGACATAAGTGTATATATATGAATAAGTAGAGTGTATATACATAAGTATATACGTAGATGAGTAAGAGTAACGTTTTGTATATGTATACATGCATGTATAAGAGTAGAGCAATCGGGAAGGGAGTGATGTTGTTCTCTTTGACGAATGTTTAGAATTTAACCCTATAACCTTTAGTAAACTGTCCTTGAGCAACCAGATTATAGAAACAAGTTCTAAGAGAAAATATTAGAAGTTAAGAATAAACTTTTGAGAGTTCCGGAATCAAGGGTAGAATAGTCGTTTACCTTAAGAGAGTTATAGTTTCGAAATTTCTCCTCTTGAGATTTGTACCTCTTAGAAGTTGATAACTTCTAAGAGTAAGGGTTGTGTTTTGATCCACATACCTTTTTGACAGGTGTTGAGTTACCACGAGTACGGACCGAGTTGAGATTGAATATAGTGTGATTGGATTCAGGTAAATCCTTGCGACTAACTTAATTGGTTTCTGGATATTAGTTGGGTGATAATAGTAGTGTGTGTGCAATGTGTGTTATAATAATAACTTGTTAGGACGACTGTTGTTATTATGTTTTAAGGCCCAAGTGTATGTATAACGGGTCGTGACATCACTGCCCAGCTCTGACAGAGACTGGGAGGTTCTCTATACCCAGACCATACAGGTACAAGGTGAGATGCATCGGATCCATTCCTGATGGTTACACATGGGCGGAGGCGAGGTTTGGGAATCCCTCGTGTCACAAAATAAGTATCATTAGTAAGAGTGAATGACTTAAATGAAGATAATAAATGGATTATTTGAAAGCATGATGAGTGTTTTTTATTGCTATGTGTGTGTGCTATTATTATTCTTCTAATGTTTAGATAACTAGCTAATGGTTGTTTTGTTGTATTTTTAGATTTACCGCAGGTTAGAGCAGCAGCTAAGTGATCCGGAAGTAGTGGTCAGCCGGGTCTCCGTACTCCTTAGAGTGGGGGTTGGGTTGTTGCTTTGTCGTTCTTTCCTTTTGTTAAGACAGTTAGTCTTTGTAATAACCGGAAAATTTATTTCCGATTAATTCCGAGTCAAACCGAGACTTGGGGACCGTTGACCTCTTTAAGATACCTAACTTTATGACTAGCATTAATTTTATCATTTTATGTAAGTATTATAACCACATAAAATAATAAAAAATACACCAAACCTAGTTATATATATATATATATCTAGCTCTTTTGACGAGTTTTGACGAGTTCATGACGAGACCCATATGAAGTCATGACAACTTTTGACAAAGTCAGGACATGAGTTTGACAAGCCCAATTTCAGCCATGAACCATACCATCCGGGCCCGTTTCGAGTAAGCCAACTGGCCCGTTAAGGCTCCTATCTCCCATCCCCTCTTCTTGCGTCGCTTTGTCCTAGCCGCGCCTCTCTCTGCACGTCTCTCCCCATCACACAACAACCAACGCCTCGCAGCAACCGGCCTTCGTCTGCGCCTCCACACCGGCGAGCCGCAGTCGGCTTCGTCCGGACAATATCGCCTCTCTCTGCACGTCTCTCCCCATCACACAACAGCCAACGCCTCGCAGCAATAGGGTCCGTTCATCTGCGCCTCCACACCGGCGACCCGCAGTCGGCTGCGACCAGACAACAGCGCCCCTCTCTTCTCTTCTACCTTCAGACGGACTCACGCCAAGCCGTTTGCCTCCGGATCCCAGTCCCGTTTCACGCTTTCTGGCTTCAGTGACGGTTACACGACCCTTCAGCGAAGATACTCCACGAATAGACGATACCTTACCCTAGGATCTCCTACTGCACATAGGAAGGATCAGCAGTGTCGTCTTCACACCCAGGACCGACCGTGATACACCAGGCTGCACCAGACCACCTCTCCCTTCTTCTCTGTACTTCAAACGAACATCCATCTACATCTAGTCGGGGTAAGAGCTTAGTTCCTGTCATGTTCTTCGTGTACTGAAGGTGACCATCGCAATTAACCATCTTCCTCTCGCAGCACAGGAACCGCAGCCATCTCCGTTGCTCTCACTCCTCTGCAGTAGCACAACCTTTCTTTTATGTGCAACAGTTGGCTCGACAACAGCCTAATGTCATCTCCTTCCTCCCCCTCGAGTCTTGGAATCGGGTAAGGTGGATGCCCTTCTCTTCCTTGCACTTCCACCCATGTAATTCATGCCTAATGAGTGCCCTTTTATGTCTCCTAAATCTACCCAGAACAGCCATAGAGGAGCTGGTACAGATTCATGTTGTTTTCCGAGTTTCAAGAAGTGATGAACAACCGACTTTGAGCCTAGATTTGGGTAAGTCAGACTATTCCTTTGCTGCTGAATTTTGGATATGATATAGTCGGTATTGCAGGGTAGAACATACGAAAATTTTGAGAGGAATGTGAGTTACAGTTTGAGAGTTATGGTGTTCCAAAGTTGGCTGCTCATGCAGTTTTTATAAGTGTGCTCAATGTAGAGAAAAACTGCATGAGATGCAGTTTTGTGAGATAGTTTTGATTAGGCTTTTGATCTCTGTTGGACTTGAATTTTGGATATGATGTATTTGGCATATTGTGGTAGAACAAATTAAAATTTGGGATGAATCCAGCAAGTGGTTTAGGAGTTATGATTTTTCGAAGTTGGGACCTTAAACAGTTTTCTGGATTTTGCTGAAATTGTTGAGTGCTGGAATTATTTGGTGTTGTGCAGTCATGTTTGAGCTTAAGTTTGAATACCTTAGAAACATAATTCACCGTTCAAGTTTTAGTATGTTATATAGTGTCATGCATAGTGTGGTGAATTGAAAGTTGGGGTTGATCCAACGGTTGGATTTAGATCTATGAAGGTCCAAAGTTGACTGGCTGAGCAGTTAAGAAATACTCAGATTTTGGCTAAGTCTGAATTTCTGGTTTTGGAACCGACTTTGAGAATTTGTGTAGAAGTGATTATTATGTATTTTTGGGAAATTCTGGATACTATGGATAGAGTGCATAGCATAAAAGACGTAGAGATTTTAGTTAGACTTTTTATATTTTTATTCGATTCTCATATCTTAAGCCAAAGTCGGACCTTAGCGACTTTTTATGAAAGTCAAGAATGTAGTTAACTCTTCTAAATCTTTTGCAAACTTTCCTTTGAGAGTTTTGAGTGTGGTTTTGAGTTCTAAAGAATAGTTTGGAACTTTGTTTTGGAATTTTATAAAGTTTTGGGATCAGGGGTAAAATAGTCATTTATCCGTATAAGGGTATTTTGGTAATTTATCTGATGATAGAGTTCAATATCTTAGAAGTTGGAGACTTCTAATAAAGTGGGATACATTATTAATCCACTTGCCTTTTATAACAGGCGGTTGAGTTCCTGCGGTTGTGGACCGAGGCGAGATAACAGGATTATGATTTGATTCAGGTAAGTCCTTTGGGCTTACTTAGCTGACTTCTAGATATGAGTGTGGATAATGGTATTGATGTGTGAATGAGATGTTTATAGTTATAATTTTAGTAATAATTATCTACCGACCTATACTTTGGCCTAAGAGTAATGGGTGGTGGCATTCTGCTCAGTTAGCTTGAGGGCGTTGGGGGTTTCTTTAGGGACTAGTCCACACTCGGTTTGTAGTGATACTACCGGCGGAGGTAAGCTAGACCTACACCCAGTTGGATAAGGAACGGAGTCGAGACTTTAAGATTCTCGTGCCACAAGTGAAAAATGGAATAAGGTGAATCACTTAACTACTAGATAATAACCGGTTTGTGTGCCAGCATGATGATTGTTTATGTTACCTTGTTTGTGTTTGTGCTATCCTTATTCTGCTTATATTTGGATTGTTAGCTAACGGTTTATCCGTGTTGTAGATCTGTAGAGATAGACAGTTGCAGAGAGATCCGGAACGGATGGTCAGCCGGGTCCACGTATTGATTAGATGGGGACGGGGGAGTCTTCCATACGACCTGCATGTTATGTATTTATATATATGTTTGTAAGGCTGTCACATGTATACATTCATACCATAAAAAAATATTATGTTTTAAAATTGTTTTAAATACATTTGTGCTTTGTTGTAAGATGCTAGTAAAGTTGTTGTTAAACCAAGGTCGGGACCCATTGTGAGGTCCTAACTAGTAGCTCCCCGAGTTCCACGAACTTGGGGTGTTACAACATGGTATCAGAGCTTGATAACAAGATTTATGACTTAGGATTAGGTAATCATTTAGTTAGAATTCTCACTCATTCATGCACGTTTTGGCATTGGTTCATGACGTCTTCGCTCAATTCAAGCATATTTCTAGAAAAGACGTCTACACTACCTTTTATCGGTTTTGTAGGTAATTCGGGGATCTATTGGACATTAATCGATACATTAGAGGGCCAAGCCTCATGGTGGTACACATCCAAAGCTAAGGAGGAGCATAATTGGAGCAACAAAGGACACAAAGACCACTATTGGTGCAAGCAATGGAGCAACTCATGGCTAAACGATCATAGCATGTTTCTGTTGAAGAAAATCGGACCAAGTAGCAGCTAAATCGGCCGATTTTTGTCCACTGGGTCGATTTTTAGGGCTTTGACAGCTTAAGCCACGTGTCCCACGATCTCTTGTCCGTCCTTGCTCTTGGTGGAGAATATAAGTGGTCCTGCAGGTTGTTGCTGAGCATCTCTCCTCTCCCACACTCTCATTCACATCTCATCAATTTGGGGGAAAGATTGGAGGAGAAGAAAAGCTCTCAAAGATTGAAGGAAGAACAAGAACACCATTCTAGGAGTTTAGAGGGATTTTGAGTTACTTTTGTAATCTTGGATTGAAGAACGATTGCAAGGATTGTTAGGAACGTTTTGAATCTTCATTTAAGAGTTTGTAAGTCTTGCTACAACTTGGATTTGGCTGAGATTTATTGATTTTACTTGCTTATCTTTCATTATCCATCTATGAACACCATGAATGCTTGTTTGACGATTTTGGATCTTAATATGCATGTTATTGGCTAGTTTGTTGTGATTCTGGAGTGATGGATTGATGGTTATGGCTAGGGTGATGATAGGATGAACTTATATGTTAGTTTAGGATGATTTGTATGCACGAAACCCATCCCAGGAAGAAAAATCGACCTGTTCATCAGATAAATCGGCCGATTTATCTGTAGAACAACCCGATTTATTCTCCTGTTGCTCTTTAAATGATAAATCTGCATGCTGGGGTCCTTGGTTGTTTAAATCCTAGTGTTTATTAAGCCTAATTTAGCTTAGGATCACCTAATGCTATCAACCTAAGTGAGGGAAGAGATCTACCCAATGATTTCCGATCTTAGATACCTAAGATGATGAATGCTAGGTAGTAGTGAGCCTCATAAGCCGCTATTGGATCGAGTGTGCTAGGATTAGTACTTGATATTTCCCTATTCCGAGACTTACCCGGTAAGAAGAGGGTTACCCTTAAGTAGCATCTAGTTTGTGCGGAATTCCTTACTCTAACCCCTTGAGACCTACCCGGTAATAGGAGTTAGATGCGGGACTAGTGAAGCGAGAGACCTACCCGGTAATTGCTCCCATTAGTGAAACACTCTTCCCCAACACCGCAACTTGTCCTTAGAATCCTTAGAACCTTGAATCCTATGCCATAACCGGAAATCTTGACCTCTAGAATCTACTTTTCTCTCTTGATCATATACTTGTGCTTGTGTTACTTGTTCCTTTGTTAGTTTGAGTTGTTAGTTGTTTTATTATCTTGCTTGACTTGTGATCTTTGTTTGATCACCATAAAAACCAACAAAAACATTGAGTTTTCCATTTTCTTTGTTTCTCATCTTATCTTAGTCTAGATTCACACTATCTTTGATCATTGCTTGACTCGATTTCACCTTAGTCTTTGTGTCGACCTCGGAATACTTACCTTTCTACAAACGTCCCGTACACTGTGGGTTCACTAGGAGTTAGGATTTAGTTCGAGTTTATAAATGTAAAGCTTTTTGTGCTATTTCCTAGACGTAACAAGTTTTTGGCGCCGTTGCCGGGGACTAGGTCTAGATTGAGTCATTTCGTGATTGTTTATAGTGTAGATCTTTCTTGTTGCTTTTGATCTCTCTTTGGTGTGTGTCTTTGCTTTTCATGTTTGCCATGGACGGATTGTACCTCCAAGACGACCTTGACAACATGGAGTATGAGGAGTGGATGGAAGGCCAAGATCTAGGACCTCTCCATGATGAGTTTGAGTATTGGGAGGAGTTCAATGTCTATCATGAGTCCCATGATCAAGCTCACATGACTACATTACCTCATGAGGAACCTCACCATCAACTTCATGAAGATCGATTGGAATCAATGCTAGAGAAAATGTTGAGGAAGATGGATGATCTAGAAAGCAACCTTGCTTCCATTTCTAGTTCCCACATGGAGCTTGAAGCGGAAGTATGTCATCAAGAGGAGGTTCACTATGAGGAGATCCAAGAATTGCCCGATTCAACCATAACCAATAGAAGCCTTGAGGAAGAGTTGAATGAAGCTCGAGAGCAATTGTGGCTAAGGGATTTGGCCCTGAAGGAAGAAAGGAGATTGAATACCGAGAGAGAAGAACAAATGAGGAGGGAGATTGAGGAGATTAGGAATGCTCTTATGCTAGGAGATCCTACCATTCTTCAAGATTCACCTTCATCTCCTTCACCTTTAGAGGAGTGCAATGAAGTATTCTCATCCCCGGACATCCTTGCCATCAACCCCGGAACCATACATGAAGAGCTCACTTGGAACGGATGCAACAGAGAGAACCACGGCCGTGGAGGACAAATCACGCCCGTGGAAGACTACAGAGAGAATCACGGCCGCGGAGGACAAATCACGCCCGTGGAAGCTTCTGTACTGGACAATCCTAAGCTAATTTCAGCTCCTTCCGATCCTTTCTTGCTTGCCCGGAGTACATACGGAGATTGGAGCCCCTTTCCTAAGGATTCTCCATTATTGAATGAAGAAAGCAAGCATGATGGACCCATGATGGTTATGAAGTGCTTCAATGAAGGATTCTTTCCAAGAATCGGCTTTCCTCGGATCATAGAGGATGAGGATGACAAGCATTTCACCGGTGTGACCGCGGGGTACAAATTGCCTAAGTATGGGGTGGCACCTATGGTTGCAACGCCATACTATCATCAAGGAAGCGGTGAAGAAGGAGTCTACTACTCACCGGTGAAGAGAGAACCTAAAGCTTATTTGGGCATCAAGTGGCCCTTGCTTGTCATCATGGATTCCGGAAAGAGATGGTTGCTTGGACTCCTCAAGCAAACCATGGTATTCGAGGTGGATTGACATATCCACGGAGTTTGGTCAAGCTAATGACCTAAAAGAAGCGCTTAATGGGAGGCAACCCATTGGTACAACTCTTTCCCTTTTCTCTTTTGTTTTTGCTTTTCTTTTTGCTTTTGTGTGTTTTTGTGTTTTGTGTTTGTGGTAGATTTTCGGTAATGAGGAAGCCTTGCAAGGCGAGTTGATGACGATGATTCCGTTTTCAAACATGGGTGGAGCAGACGTGAGGCTTGGACGGCTTGAGGTGTCTTGTTAGATGGAAGAGCTCCCATCTCACATATACCTTGGCGCGGGTCTCGACGCCGGAATGATTATGAAGAGCTCTCTACCATGCTTGATCGATCATCCATCACCACCACTCCACACGAGTTCATCCCAAATACCGAAGCAAACCATTTTATATTGTGAGAACCTTCTTTCACTCTCTTTACTTGAATACCACATTGGGGACAATGTGTTTCTAAGTATGGGGTGGGGTTTGCATGATCTTTTGCATGACTAGCATCTAGAGTAGTTTCTTTTTAGTCACATGTTTTATTATATCTCGCATTGTACATACATATTTCGAAAATTCTAGAAAAATCAGAAAATTTAAAATGTTTTTGTGCTTTCTAAGCTTGGATATGACCCTAATGATGAACCTTGTCTTGTGGATTGGCTATGAATGGCCTTGTGTGTTTAATTGATGATGCATATGTGGACTTGAAATACTTATCTTGAATTCCATGAATGACTTGTGATTATGATGCTTGCCTTGATTTAATTGAGGATTGAAAGTCGAAATTGCATGCTAGTTCTTGCACATCAATTAGGAGTGATTTAGGCAATTCATCTTCCTCTACTTCTCATCTTGATCATGTTGCTTGAGCACCTCAATTGATGATAAATTTGACCTCTTTTGACCCATCCGGGAATAGGAGCATGTTAGTGTGTTGATGTGTGTGAAAAGCAAGTGTGGGGTGAAGTTGTTGATGAAAGAATGATGTGAATGAAATGCTGAAATTGTTGTGAAAGTGTAGACAAAAACATAGGTTTGGGGACATTGGTTTAAATGACAAGTAACTCGGTACACTTCACATAATCGGGTGTTGGTACCTTGCCAAAGTCAAATAAACCGATAGTCCTAACGAGCTTTGGTATGTGTGCCCGGTGTGGATGCATCTCGAAAAATAGAAAAAGCCCGAGAATGGCTAATCACCAAGGTTTCGGCTTTTGTACACCAATGCCATTGTCTCAAAAATAAAAGAAAGAAAAGAAAATGAAAAAAATATACACTTGAGGGAAGTTGATAAGAAATGTGAAGTTGTGGTTGTTTAGTTCCTTTCCCGGATTAGCATCACATAGCCTAGAAAATTCCCACCTAATCACAACGTTTCTTAGCCTTTTCTTTCCTAAGTCCTTGTGACCTAAATGCATGTGTGTAAGACTTAGTGATCTAGATTGGACATACTCATGATCATCTTGACTTCTTCATTTTCACCTCTCATGCATGTTTTCTAGTTAAGTATAATTGTCTTTCCATGCCTTCATTCATTTTGATACATGATTGCTTGTCCATTGTTATGAAGCATGACTATGAAGGTGATCCAATATTAGAAGCACAAACCCAAAAAGATTTTGCCATTTTTCTGCATACATAAATCATGTCATCTCTTAGTCTATAGTTGGGAATTTGCTCGGGGACGAGCAAACCTTAAGTATGGGGTATTTTTGATAACAAGATTTATGACTTAGGATTAGGTAATCATTTAGTTAGAATTCTCACTCATTCATGCACGTTTTGGCATTGGTTCATGACGTCTTCGCTCAATTCAAGCATATTTCTAGAAAAGACGTCTACACTACCTTTTATCGGTTTTGTAGGTAATTCGGGGATCTATTGGACATTAATCGATACATTAGAGGGCCAAGCCTCATGGTGGTACACATCCAAAGCTAAGGAGGAGCATAATTGGAGCAACAAAGGACACAAAGACCACTATTGGTGCAAGCAATGGAGCAACTCATGGCTAAACGATCATAGCATGTTTCTGTTGAAGAAAATCGGACCAAGTAGCAGCTAAATCGGCCGATTTTTGTCCACTGGGTCGATTTTTAGGGCTTTGACAGCTTAAGCCACGTGTCCCACGATCTCTTGTCCGTCCTTGCTCTTGGTGGAGAATATAAGTGGTCCTGCAGGTTGTTGCTGAGCATCTCTCCTCTCCCACACTCTCATTCACATCTCATCAATTTGGGGGAAAGATTGGAGGAGAAGAAAAGCTCTCAAAGATTGAAGGAAGAACAAGAACACCATTCTAGGAGTTTAGTGAGGTTTTGAGTGATTTTGAGTTACTTTTGTAATCTTGGATTGAAGAACGATTGCAAGGATTGTTAGGAACGTTTTGAATCTTCATTTAAGAGTTTGTAAGTCTTGCTACAACTTGGATTTGGCTGAGATTTATTGATTTTACTTGCTTATCTTTCATTATCCATCTATGAACACCATGAATGCTTGTTTGACGATTTTGGATCTTAATATGCATGTTATTGGCTAGTTTGTTGTGATTCTGGAGTGATGGATTGATGGTTATGGCTAGGGTGATGATAGGATGAACTTATATGTTAGTTTAGGATGATTTGTATGCACGAAACCCATCCCAGGAAGAAAAATCGACCTGTTCATCAGATAAATCGGCCGATTTATCTGTAGAACAACCCGATTTATTCTCCTGTTGCTCTTTAAATGATAAATCTGCATGCTGGGGTCCTTGGTTGTTTAAATCCTAGTGTTTATTAAGCCTAATTTAGCTTAGGATCACCTAATGCTATCAACCTAAGTGAGGGAAGAGATCTACCCAATGATTTCCGATCTTAGATACCTAAGATGATGAATGCTAGGTAGTAGTGAGCCTCATAAGCCGCTATTGGATCGAGTGTGCTAGGATTAGTACTTGATATTTCCCTATTCCGAGACTTACCCGGTAAGAAGAGGGTTACCCTTAAGTAGCATCTAGTTTGTGCGGAATTCCTTACTCTAACCCCTTGAGACCTACCCGGTAATAGGAGTTAGATGCGGGACTAGTGAAGCGAGAGACCTACCCGGTAATTGCTCCCATTAGTGAAACACTCTTCCCCAACACCGCAACTTGTCCTTAGAATCCTTAGAACCTTGAATCCTATGCCATAACCGGAAATCTTGACCTCTAGAATCTACTTTTCTCTCTTGATCATATACTTGTGCTTGTGTTACTTGTTCCTTTGTTAGTTTGAGTTGTTAGTTGTTTTATTATCTTGCTTGACTTGTGATCTTTGTTTGATCACCATAAAAACCAACAAAAACATTGAGTTTTCCATTTTCTTTGTTTCTCATCTTATCTTAGTCTAGATTCACACTATCTTTGATCATTGCTTGACTCGATTTCACCTTAGTCTTTGTGTCGACCTCGGAATACTTACCTTTCTACAAACGTCCCGTACACTGTGGGTTCACTAGGAGTTAGGATAAATATAACGAGTATAAATTTAAGACTTATTGCGTGCACGTCACATCTATTCCTAGACGTAACAAGTTTTTGGCGCCGTTGCCGGGGACTAGGTCTAGATTGAGTCATTTCGTGATTGTTTATAGTGTAGATCTTTCTTGTTGCTTTTGATCTCTCTTTGGTGTGTGTCTTTGCTTTTCAGGACATCGTCTCTCTCTTTAGGTGTATGCGAAGATCTCGTGGCAAGGATTTAGCTCCATTCGATCCCGAACCGGAGAAAACCCTTCGATCTAGATCCAAGAACATCCGAAAAGAGAAAGAGATGGCCGGAAGAAACCTCCAAGCTGAGTTGGATGAAGCCTTATAGCAAATAAGGCTAAGAGATGAACTCTTGGAGGAAGAAAGGAGACTTGCCAATGAGAGGCAAGAGGAAACTAGGAGGGAGATTGAGGAGATTAGGCAAGCCCTTGTTCAAGGAGAGCTTAATCGCCGACAACCTCCACCTCCTCCACCACCGGTGGAGCAACCGCAGCCGGCGGCTAATGTTAGGGTTGTGCCCATTGCCGTTGAAGAGCCACAAATCCTAGGGAGACGTATGGATCCGGCACAAAGAGCACACCGTCCGGGTGTGAACTTAGGAGATCCCGCAGCCCACAACTATGAGCTCCGCCCTCAAGTTCTACAAATGATCCGGCATAATCAATTTGGAGGGATGGAAGGAGAGTCTCCTCATCAACACTTGATGAATTACGAGATTTTGATGGAGACTCTTAGACCGCCAAGATTGGAGAGCAACAACCATAAGCTAAGGGCTTTCTCCTTCTCTCTTAAGGACAAGGCCTTGGCTTGGTATCAATCTATTCCACAAGGGCGAGTTGGTACTTGGGAGGAGATGACAACCGAGTTTTTGACTAAGTTCTTCCCACCTTCCAAGACTACCGAGTTAAGAGGGAAGATCAATGCCTTCGTGATGAAGGATAGAGAGAGTTTGTTCAAGTCTTGGGAGAGATTCAAAGACCTTCTCCTAGATTGTCCACACCATGGCATACCGAAAATTGAGCTATTGGAGATCTATTTCAAGGGACTTGATGAAGATAGCCAATTCAAGCTTCAATCCCTTTCCGGTAGGACTTTCATGGAGAAGCATGTGGATGATGCTTGGGAGTTTGTGGAGAAACAAGCTCTAGTGATTGAGAAATACTCCCATAGGAAGAGTGAAGGGAGAAAGGCGGGAGCATATGAGGTGAGTGAGGTCACCATGAGCAACTTCAAGCTCGACGCCATCAACAACGAGTTGAAGTCCTTGAGGGAGTTGTGTGCTACAACTTTGAAGAACCAAGCAACTCCTCAAGTGCTTCCACAAGCCAACCTATCTTCCAAGGAGGAGGATGTGAATTACATGGGAAGGGGCAATTACAACAATTATCAAGGCCCAAGGAACTTCAACAACAACCGGCAATTCAACAATTACCGGCCCAACCATAACCATCCCGGGTTTTCTTACTCTAACCCGGATGGAGCCTTGAACCCTCCCGCTTCTACAAGCACAACTCCACCACCAAGAGCTTCACAAGAACCTCCACCCGGATTCACTCAACCTCTAAAGGATAGAACCGAAATGATGTTTGAGCAATTGCTTGGGAGGTTGAGTGGTCTTGAGAGCACGGTAACTTCTATCTCAAAGGCTCAAAAGGTTTTGGAAGCACAAGTGTTCCAAAAGGCGGGTGAAGCACATAGAGATCCGGGAAAGCTTCCCGGAAGAACCGAAGAAAACCCAAGAGGCCAAGTGTTGGCTATTACAACAAGAAGTGGGTTAAGCATGAAGGATCCTATGCCCAAGGAGAATGCTAAAGGGAAGCAAGTGGTGAATGAAGAAGAGACTTTGCAAGGAGATGGAGGCAAGAGCAAAGATGTAGAGCCAACCTATGTGGCACCGCCTCCATACAAGCCACCACTACCATTCCCTCAATCACGAGCAAGAGCTCGCTTGGAGAATCATTTTGGTAAGTTCCTTGAACTAATGTCTAAATTGCATATTAACATTCCGTTCATGGATGCTATTCTAGGGATGCCGGCATATGGCAAGTTCTTGAAGGAAATACTCTCCAACAAAAGGAAGTTGGAGGAGTATGGTGAGATAAGGATGACTAAGAGATCATCGGAGTTGATTCAAACGATGAAGGAAGAGATGCCTCCCAAGCTAAGGGATCCGGGATCCTTTTGTGTGCCAATCGGAGTAGGAGAAGTGAAGTATGACGCCCTATGTGATCTTGGGGCAAGTGTAAGCATCATCCCGCTTGCACTTTGCAACAAGGTTGGGCTAGGAGAGCCAAAGCCGGTCAAGATGACCCTTTACATGGCGGACCGCTCAATCACTCATCCGGTTGGGATCTTGGAAGACATCCCGGTGCAATTAGGGAAGTTCTATGTGCCCATAGACTTCGTTGTTTTGGATATCCCGGCGGACTATCCGGTTCCTATCATCTTGGGGAGACCTTTCCTAGCTACTTCCGGATGTCTAGTGGATTGCAAGAATGGGACTCTCTCCTTCAACATTGGAGAAGAGAACATCAAGTTCAAGCTATCAACAATGATGAAAGGGCCAACCCTTGATGAAGATGTATTCAACATAGTTGAAGAGGAAGAGTCTAGAGAGGTTGTGAGCTCAATCTTGCTCAAGGATCCGCTTGAGAGAGTTCTTAGCTCAAGCTTGATGGAAGAAGGGATTGAGGAGAGTAGCAATGAAGTAATCAAGGCCTTGAATGCATTGGACGAGCTACCAAGAGTTGGGTTTGAAGTGCTAGAAGAAGAGGAAAACTGCCAGAAAAATCGGCCTGAAGGGCAAAAATCGGCCGATTTTTGTACTTATGCTGAAATTTCAGCCAGTTTTGCCAAAACAGAAACTCAGATCGACCCCCCTTCAGAAAAATCGACCGATTTTTCTTCCTGGGTCGATTTTCCTGAGTCTTTTCAGCATCAACCTCTTGAGTGTGAGCAATCATCAAGGGACTTCAAGGAGGCTTCCATGGCTTTGCAATCATCTCAACCTACATTGTAC
>BSUD01000003.1:39831022-39911075 GCA_033239045.1 Fagopyrum esculentum
GGATCGTCTCCAACCGAAAAAGGTCCTCCTCAACTTGATCTTAAACCTCTTCCTTCTCATTTAAAGTATGCTTTCCTTGGTTCAAATTCAACTTATCCGGTGATTGTGAATGCATCTTTGAATGATGATGAGCTTAATAGATTGTTGAATGAATTGAAACTGCATAGAAAGGCAATAGGATACACCATTGATGATCTTGTTGGCATCAAACCTTCTTTGTGCATGCATAGGATAATGATGGAAGATAATCATAAACCCTCTATTGAACATCAAAGAAGACTAAATCCTATAATGAAAGAGGTAGTTAAGAAGGAGATCATAAAGTTGCTAGATGCGGGAATTATCTACCCTATCTCGGATAGTAAGTGGGTTAGTCCCGTTCATGTAGTACCTAAGAAGGGTGGGATGACCGTAGTGACTAATGAGAACAATGAACTAATTCCCACTAGAACGGTTACGGGATGGAGGATGTGCATTGATTATAGAAAGCTTAACATGGCCTCTAGGAAAGATCACTTCCCTCTCCCCTTCATTGACCAAATGCTAGAGAGGTTAGCTCAACATTCCCATTTTTGTTACCTAGATGGCTATAGTGGATTCTTCCAAATCCATATCCACCCCGATGACCAAGAGAAAACAACCTTTACATGTCCATGGGGTACTTTTGCATATAGGAGGATGCCATTTGGGTTGTGTAATGCACCCGCCACCTTCCAAAGGTGTATGATGGCTATCTTTTCGGAATACATAGAAAATATCATGGAAGTGTTTATGGATGATTTCTCTGTTTATGGTTCTTCTTTCGATGATTGCTTGGCTAACTTGTCCTTAGTATTGCAAAGATGTGAGGAGACAAATCTTGTCTTAAATTGGGAAAAATGCCACTTCATGGTAAGTGAAGGTATTGTGTTAGGACACTTTGTGTCTAACCGTGGCATTGAGGTTGATAGGGCCAAGATTGAAACGATAGAGAAGTTGCCACCACCTACCTCGGTGAAAGGGGTAAGGAGTTTCTTAGGGCATGCCGGTTTTTACCGGAGGTTCATTCAAGATTTCTCTAAAATTTCTAAGCCTCTCACTAACCTACTAATGAAGGATGTTGATTTTGTTTTCTCCAAAGATTGCCTTGAGGCTTTTTGTAGGTTGAAGAACGCTTTAATCTCCGCACCCATCATGCAACCTCCGGATTGGAGTTTACCGTTTGAGATCATGTGTGATGCAAGCGATGTAGCCGTTGGGGCTGTCTTGGGGCAAAGGAAAGATGGGCGCACTCATGCCATTTATTATGCTAGCAAGACGCTAGATGACGCCCAACTTAACTATGCCACAACCGAGAAAGAGTTGCTAGCGGTAGTGTATGTCTTTGAGAAGTTTCGGTCATACCTTGTTGGAGCAAAGGTCATAGTCTATACGGATCATGCTGCGATCCGTTATCTCCTTACAAAGAAAGATGCCAAACCTAGGTTGATTCGGTGGATCCTTCTTCTTCAAGAGTTTGATTTGGAAATCCGGGACAAGAAGGGATCCGAGAACTCCGTGGCGGATAACCTTAGTAGACTCCCACCATTGGAGCTTGAAAGAGAGGACATCCCGATTGATGACTCATTCCGGGATGAGCAATTGCAAATGGTGGAGGAGTGCTTGTTCCAAGTGTCTAGAGGAAGCGAGCCATGGTATGCCGACATAGTGAACTACTTGGTGTGTGAGGAAGTGCCTCCCGGATTAACATATGCCCAAAGGAAGAAGTTCTTCAAGGATGTGAGGCACTACTATTGGAGTGAGCCACTTTTATTCAAAAGAGGGCCGGATGGAATGTTTAGAAGATGCATACCGGAGGATGAAGTGGAGAGTGTGATCCGCCATTGTCATTCCTTGCCATGTGGAGGGCATGCTAGCTCACACAAGACATGTGCTAAAGTGTTGCAATCGGGCTTCTTTTGGCCTAGCTTGTTCAAGGATGTGCAAGGCTTTGTGGTAGCTTGTGATGCTTGCCAAAGGACGGGCAACATCTCAAGGAGGAATGAGATGCCCTTGAACAACATACAAGAGGTAGAGATATTTGATGTATGGGGTGTGGACTTCATGGGACCATTCCCTTCTTCATGTGGCAACCTCTACATCCTATTGGCGGTTGACTATGTTTCAAGATGGGTGGAGGCAATCGCCTCTCCTACAAATGACGCCAAGGTGGTGGTGCGGTTCTTCAACCGAGTGATCTTTCCTAGGTTTGGAACACCAAGGGTGATCATAAGTGATGGAGGGAAGCACTTCACAAATAGGAATTTTGGAGCACTTTTGGCTAAGTATGGGGTGACTCATAAGGTGGCAACACCTTACCATCCCCAAACTAGTGGCCAAGTGGAGATCTCCAACCGGGAGATCAAGGCCATTCTTGAGAAGACGGTATCAAGGACGAGAAAGGATTGGGCTATGAAGCTCAATGATGCCTTGTGGGCATATAGGACCGCTTTCAAGACACCAATTGGCACCACTCCTTACAAGTTGGTCTATGGCAAGTCTTGCCACCTTCCGGTAGAGATGGAGCATAGAGCATATTGGGCTATAAGGTGGTTAAACTTTGACCTCAAAGAAGCCGGTGAGAAGCGTTTGCTAGATATAAATGCTCTTGAAGAGATCCGGTTGGATGCTTACGAGAATGCTCGGATCTACAAGGAGCGAACCAAGCGATGGCATGACAAGAGGATCATCCCGAAAGAGTTGAGTGAAGGAGACCTTGTCCTTCTCTTCAACTCAAGGCTGCGGCTATTCCCCGGAAAGCTCAAATCAAGATGGACCGGGCCATATGTGGTGAAGAAAGTTTTCCCTCATGGAGCGGTGGAGATAGGAGGAGATCATTGTGGTAACTTCAAGGTGAATGGGCATCGTTTGAAGAAGTACATCCCGGAAGCCCCGGTGGAAGTGATTGCCCCGCTTCACCTTGATTGAAACGCTCCTGAATTTGGTCAAGCTAATGACCTTAAAGAAGCGCTTAATGGGAGGCAACCCATTGGTATATATTTTTCCCTTTTGTTTTTCTTGCTTTTGTTTAATCTCACTCTTGGTGTGCTTTGTTTTTCTTTTGTGTTTTTGGGTGTTAGATCTTGTTGATTGTCATGAGTTATGAGAAGTTGGAGGTCATGTGAAAGCCTCATGGACCAGTTGAAGGTACAAGATCCAAGCACATGGACGAGGAGGAAAGCACCCAGAAAAATCGGACTGTTCATGCAAAAAATCGTCCGATTTTCCTGGGTTATGGACCGATTTTTCCTCTGTAAAGGAAAGTGATGATCTCCAATCAAGTATGGGTGGAGCGGACGAGGAACTTGGACGGCTTGCGGCGCCAAGCGCGGGTTCCGACATCATAACGAACATCAAGAGCTCTCTACCATCCTTGATTGATCATCCACCATCATTATCCAATGTGAACCGAAATACCAAAGCATCACCAATTTTACATTGTGAGGACCTTCTTTCACTTCTTTATTTAGTTTACACATTAGGGACAATGTGTTTCTAAGTATGGGGTGGGGTTTTCATGATCACTTGCATGATTAGCATCTAGGATAGTTCAATTTTTGTCACATGTTTCATTATGTCTTGCATTGTACATACACATTTCGAAAAATCCAAAAAAAAATCAGAAAATTTTAAAATTTTTGTGCTTTCTAGGCTTGGATATGACCCTAATGATGAACCTTGTCTTGAGGATTGGCTATGGATGACCTTATGTGTTAAATTGATGATAGCATATGTGGACTTGAAGTACTTATCTTGAAACCCATGAATGAATTTGTGATCATGAATGTTTGCCTTGATTGAATTGAGTATTGAAAGTCGAAATTGCATGCTAGTTCTTGCACACCAATTAGGAGTGATTAAGGCAATTCATTTTTCTCTACTTCTCATCTTGATCATGTTGTTTGAGCACCTCAATTGATGAAAAATTTGACCTCTTTTGACCCATCCGGGAATAGGAGCATGCTAGTGTGTTGATGTGTGTGAAAAGCAAGTGTGGGGTGAAGTTGTTGATGAAAGAATGGTGTGAATAAGAATGCTGAGTTTGTTGTGAAAGTGTAGACAAAAACATAGGATTGGGGACATTAGTTTAAATGACAAGTAACTCGGTACACTTCACATAATCGGGTGTTGGTACCTTGCCAAAGTCAAATAAACCGATAGTCCTAACGAGCTTTGGTATGTGTGCCCGGTGTGGATGCATCTCGAAAAATAGAAAAAGCCCGAGAATGGCTAATCACCAAGGTTTCGGCTTTTGTACACCAATGCCATTGTCTCAAAAATAAAAGAAAGAAAAGAAAATGAAGAAAAACATACACTTGAGGGAAGTTGATAAGAAAATTTGAAGTTGTGGTTGTTTAGTTCCTTTCCCGGATTAACATTACATAGCCTAGAAAATTCCCACCTAATCACAACGTTTCTTGGCCTTCTATTTCACAAGTCCTTATGACCTACTTGCATGTGTGTAAGACTAAGTGATTTAGATTGGATATGCTCATACCCAGACCATACAGGTACAAGGTGAGATGCATCGGATCCATTCCTGATGGTTACACATGGGCGGAGGCGAGGTTTGGGAATCCCTCGTGTCACAAAATAAGTATCATTAGTAAGAGTGAATGACTTAAATGAAGATAATAAATGGATTGTTTGAAAGCATGATGAGTGTTTTTTATTGCTATGTGTGTGTGCTATTATTATTCTTCTAATGTTTAGATAACTAGCTAATGGTTGTTTTGTTGTATTTTTAGATTTACCGCAGGTTAGAGCAGCAGCTAAGTGATCCGGAAGTAGTGGTCAGCCGGGTCTCCGTACTCCTTAGAGTGGGGGTTGGGTTGTTGCTTTGTCGTTCTTTCCTTTTGTTAAGACAGTTAGTCTTTGTAATAACCGGAAAATTTATTTCCGATTAATTCCGAGTCAAACCGAGACTTGGGGACCGTTGACCTCTTTAAGATACCTAACTTTATGACTAGCATTAATTTTATCATTTTATGTAAGTATTATAACCACATAAAATAATAAAAAATACACCAAACCTAGTTATATATATATATATATCTAGCTCTTTTGACGAGTTTTGACGAGTTCATGACGAGACCCATATGAAGTCATGACAACTTTTGACAAAGTCAGGACATGAGTTTGACAAGCCCAATTTCAGCCATGAACCATACCATCCGGGCCCGTTTCGAGTAAGCCAACTGGCCCGTTAAGGCTCCTATCTCCCATCCCCTCTTCTTGCGTCGCTTTGTCCTAGCCGCGCCTCTCTCTGCACGTCTCTCCCCATCACACAACAACCAACGCCTCGCAGCAACCGGCCTTCGTCTGCGCCTCCACACCGGCGAGCCGCAGTCGGCTTCGTCCGGACAATATCGCCTCTCTCTGCACGTCTCTCCCCATCACACAACAGCCAACGCCTCGCAGCAATAGGGTCCGTTCATCTGCGCCTCCACACCGGCGACCCGCAGTCGGCTGCGACCAGACAACAGCGCCCCTCTCTTCTCTTCTACCTTCAGACGGACTCACGCCAAGCCGTTTGCCTCCGGATCCCAGTCCCGTTTCACGCTTTCTGGCTTCAGTGACGGTTACACGACCCTTCAGCGAAGATACTCCACGAATAGACGATACCTTACCCTAGGATCTCCTACTGCACATAGGAAGGATCAGCAGTGTCGTCTTCACACCCAGGACCGACCGTGATACACCAGGCTGCACCAGACCACCTCTCCCTTCTTCTCTGTACTTCAAACGAACATCCATCTACATCTAGTCGGGGTAAGAGCTTAGTTCCTGTCATGTTCTTCGTGTACTGAAGGTGACCATCGCAATTAACCATCTTCCTCTCGCAGCACAGGAACCGCAGCCATCTCCGTTGCTCTCACTCCTCTGCAGTAGCACAACCTTTCTTTTATGTGCAACAGTTGGCTCGACAACAGCCTAATGTCATCTCCTTCCTCCCCCTCGAGTCTTGGAATCGGGTAAGGTGGATGCCCTTCTCTTCCTTGCACTTCCACCCATGTAATTCATGCCTAATGAGTGCCCTTTTATGTCTCCTAAATCTACCCAGAACAGCCATAGAGGAGCTGGTACAGATTCATGTTGTTTTCCGAGTTTCAAGAAGTGATGAACAACCGACTTTGAGCCTAGATTTGGGTAAGTCAGACTATTCCTTTGCTGCTGAATTTTGGATATGATATAGTCGGTATTGCAGGGTAGAACATACGAAAATTTTGAGAGGAATGTGAGTTACAGTTTGAGAGTTATGGTGTTCCCAAGTTGGCTGCTCATGCAGTTTTTATAAGTGTGCTCAATGTAGAGAAAAACTGCATGAGATGCAGTTTTGTGAGATAGTTTTGATTAGGCTTTTGATCTCTGTTGGACTTGAATTTTGGATATGATGTATTTGGCATATTGTGGTAGAACAAATTAAAATTTGGGATGAATCCAGCAAGTGGTTTAGGAGTTATGATTTTTCGAAGTTGGGACCTTAAACAGTTTTCTGGATTTTGCTGAAATTGTTGAGTGCTGGAATTATTTGGTGTTGTGCAGTCATGTTTGAGCTTAAGTTTGAATACCTTAGAAACATAATTCACCGTTCAAGTTTTAGTATGTTATATAGTGTCATGCATAGTGTGGTGAATTGAAAGTTGGGGTTGATCCAACGGTTGGATTTAGATCTATGAAGGTCCAAAGTTGACTGGCTGAGCAGTTAAGAAATACTCAGATTTTGGCTAAGTCTGAATTTCTGGTTTTGGAACCGACTTTGAGAATTTGTGTAGAAGTGATTATTATGTATTTTTGGGAAATTCTGGATACTATGGATAGAGTGCATAGCATAAAAGACGTAGAGATTTTAGTTAGACTTTTTATATTTTTATTCGATTCTCATATCTTAAGCCAAAGTCGGACCTTAGCGACTTTTTATGAAAGTCAAGAATGTAGTTAACTCTTCTAAATCTTTTGCAAACTTTCCTTTGAGAGTTTTGAGTGTGGTTTTGAGTTCTAAAGAATAGTTTGGAACTTTGTTTTGGAATTTTATAAAGTTTTGGGACCAGGGGTAAAATAGTCATTTATCCGTATAAGGGTATTTTGGTAATTTATCTGATGATAGAGTTCAATATCTTAGAAGTTGGAGACTTCTAATAAAGTGGGATACATTATTAATCCACTTGCCTTTTATAACAGGCGGTTGAGTTCCTGCGGTTGTGGACCGAGGCGAGATAACAGGATTATGATTTGATTCAGGTAAGTCCTTTGGGCTTACTTAGCTGACTTCTAGATATGAGTGTGGATAATGGTAGTGATGTGTGAATGAGATGTTTATAGTTATAATTTTAGTAATAATTATCTACCGACCTATACTTTGGCCTAAGAGTAATGGGTGGTGGCATTCTGCTCAGTTAGCTTGAGGGCGTTGGGGGTTTCTTTAGGGACTAGTCCACACTCGGTTTGTAGTGATACTACCGGCGGAGGTAAGCTAGACCTACACCCAGTTGGATAAGGAACGGAGTCGAGACTTTAAGATTCTCGTGCCACAAGTGAAAAATGGAATAAGGTGAATCACTTAACTATTAGATAATAACCGGTTTGTGTGCCAGCATGATGATTGTTTATGTTACCTTGTTTGTGTTTGTGCTATCCTTATTCTGCTTATATTTGGATTGTTAGCTAACGGTTTATCCGTGTTGTAGATCTGTAGAGATAGACAGTTGGAGAGAGATCCGGAACGGATGGTCAGCCGGGTCCACGTATTGATTAGATGGGGACGGGGGAGTCTTCCATACGACCTGCATGTTATGTATTTATATATATGTTTGTAAGGCTGTCACATGTATACATTCATACCATAAAAAAATATTATGTTTTAAAATTGTTTTAAATACATTTGTGCTTTGTTGTAAGATGCTAGTAAAGTTGTTGTTAAACCAAGGTCGGGACCCATTGTGAGGTCCTAACTAGTAGCTCCCCGAGTTCCACGAACTTGGGGTGTTACAACATGGTATCAGAGCTTGATAACAAGATTTATGACTTAGGATTAGGTAATCATTTAGTTAGAATTCTCACTCATTCATGCACGTTTTGGCATTGGTTCATGACGTCTTCGCTCAATTCAAGCATATTTCTAGAAAAGACGTCTACACTACCTTTTATCGGTTTTGTAGGTAATTCGGGGATCTATTGGACATTAATCGATACATTAGAGGGCCAAGCCTCATGGTGGTACACATCCAAAGCTAAGGAGGAGCATAATTGGAGCAACAAAGGACACAAAGACCACTATTGGTGCAAGCAATGGAGCAACTCATGGCTAAACGATCATAGCATGTTTCTGTTGAAGAAAATCGGACCAAGTAGCAGCTAAATCGGCCGATTTTTGTCAACTGGGTCGATTTTTAGGGCTTTGACAGCTTAAGCCACGTGTCCCACGATCTCTTGTCCGTCCTTGCTCTTGGTGGAGAATATAAGTGGTCCTGCAGGTTGTTGCTGAGCATCTCTCCTCTCCCACACTCTCATTCACATCTCATCAATTTGGGGGAAAGATTGGAGGAGAAGAAAAGCTCTCAAAGATTGAAGGAAGAACAAGAACACCATTCTAGGAGTTTAGTGAGGTTTTGAGTGATTTTGAGTTACTTTTGTAATCTTGGATTGAAGAACGATTGCAAGGATTGTTAGGAACGTTTTGAATCTTCATTTAAGAGTTTGTAAGTCTTGCTACAACTTGGATTTGGCTGAGATTTATTGATTTTACTTGCTTATCTTTCATTATCCATCTATGAACACCATGAATGCTTGTTTGACGATTTTGGATCTTAATATGCATGTTATTGGCTAGTTTGTTGTGATTCTGGAGTGATGGATTAATGGTTATGGCTAGGGTGATGATAGGATGAACTTATATGTTAGTTTAGGATGATTTGTATGCACGAAACCCATCCCAGGAAGAAAAATCGACCTGTTCATCAGATAAATCGGCCGATTTATCTGTAGAACAGCCCGATTTATTCTCCTGTTGCTCTTTAAATGATAAATCTGCATGCTGGGGTCCTTGGTTGTTTAAATCCTAGTGTTTATTAAGCCTAATTTAGCTTAGGATCACCTAATGCTATCAACCTAAGTGAGGGAAGAGATCTACCCGATGATTTCCGATCTTAGATACCTAAGATGATGAATGCTAGGTAGTAGTGAGCCTCATAAGCCGCTATTGGATCGAGTGTGCTAGGATTAGTACTTGAGATTTCCCTATTCCGAGACTTACCCGGTAAGAAGAGGGTTACCCTTAAGTAGCATCTAGTTTGTGCGGAATTCCTTACTCTAACCCCTTGAGACCTATCCGGTAATAGGAGTTAGATGCGGGACTAGTGAAGCGAGAGACCTACCCGGTAATTGCTCCCATTAGTGAAACACTCTTCCCCAACACCGCAACTTGTCCTTAGAATCCTTAGAACCTTGAATCCTATGCCATAACCGGAAATCTTGACCTCTAGAATCTACTTTTCTCTCTTGATCATATACTTGTGCTTGTGTTACTTGTTCCTTTGTTAGTTTGAGTTGTTAGTTGTTTTATTATCTTGCTTGACTTGTGATCTTTGTTTGATCACCATAAAAACCAACAAAAACATTGAGTTTTCCATTTTCTTTGTTTCTCATCTTATCTTAGTCTAGATTCACACTATCTTTGATCATTGCTTGACTCGATTTCACCTTAGTCTTTGTGTCGACCTCGGAATACTTACCTTTCTACAAACGTCCCGTACACTGCGGGTTCACTAGGAGTTAGGATAAATATAACGAGTATAAATTTAAGACTTATTGCGTGCACGTCACATCTATTCCTAGACGTAACAGAGCTCTGGGTGGCAACAATGGCACTTGAAATCTTCTGAAAGACCGAATGTATAAAATCACTAGAACCCGAAAGGGGTCTAAGATTTTCAAAACGGATTTTTGTTTTTACACACGTGCATAGTCGGGTTGTTGGATTAGTAGTACGTCGGACCACCATCGTTCTCCGTGGATCTTTGCAACTTGGAATGATAGGTGTTAGTATATAGAGTTATATCGATATGTTTTAATGTATGATTATACATATGTATATGTGTAGCATGTTAGTATCCTAAAGGATATTTTAGATCCTTTAGTTGTGATATCATGAAGCGATTATCGCCTCATGATAAATCCGTAGCGGACTTGAGAAATTTTCAACACGAGACAATGGATTCAGACCTAGAATTGAGTATTATACTCTGGTGGGCGTCCTGGCGACCCTATAAATCATCCGGGGAATGGGTGGGCAAGGAAGTAAAGATGTTGAGATAATTTTCACCACAAGTACAATCCGATGAGAAAGAAAATCCCGAGTCAGCTCACATAGAAGGAATAGGAAGTCATATAAAGGACTTGGTCGTATGAAGCCGAGAGATGAATTAGAATAACCACGCAAGATACGACAAGAGATCAGATTAGAGATAACAATAAGGGAACAAGTATCATATAGAACGGAGTACAACCAAGAATTTCGGAGTGAAGGACGTTACCATCAAGGCGGACGCCACCATATGCAAGCATGGGCATGAGAGTGCAAAGAGGATAGGGTGTTGACCCAGAGGTGAGAGATTAAAGCTTACAAAGATAGATAGTGAGTTTAATTACGAGAAATAGAATGTGTAACCATGGAAGCATGTGGAGTCCTCCAAGGATACGAGAATTTTGAAAGAAACTTCGACATCATAAGTATCAAAGAAACTAGAAGACTAAAATTGTGACAACGAATTTCCATAAAGGTATCATGATCAAAACAAAACCAATTAAGGGGAAGAATGTGGGAAAATGATATTGGTGGACTAAAGAGTCCACGATAACTTCTCATTCACTTAAAGATTTAAGTTACCAATATTAACGGTCTTATCAAAGAACCGCAAACAGACGATGAACAAAGTAAGAAGAATCGTGAAGACACGCTTACGAGTTATTGTGGAAGACTTGATGAACTCCTTGACGACAGATAAATGTTATGACTGGACTCAGAGGAGTATAATGATCTCATAAGAGAACAAGAGAGGTGCACACTGTGGAAGGAGCTAAAGGGATATTAACAAAGAAATCGGAGGAGATAGATTTTCACCAAGTGTATCAAACTTCAAAATAGATAGAAGAACAATAAGTCTGTGATCTTATAGAAGGACAACTACAAAGTAGTTGATAATAATTGAGACATAACACATGCGGGCCAACTAATGGTAACTGGTTGGCATATCAGGAGGATAACTATAGACTTATGAAAGAATTTTATAGACATTTGGGAGACCCTTCAATAGATCAACGATGAAAAATGCGGAGCTAAACCGATACAAGTGCTAGTACCCTTAATGGCAACATGGAGTGAGTTCGAGCCAGTAACTTTAAGTAAGAACTTAAGAAGAAAGACAAGACGGCCAAGAATGACCCCCCTGATGCATTTGAGACCAAGGGGATTGTGTGAATGATTTACTACCTACTGGCTAGGAAAGGGGTACATATCACAGTTAGTACAAATGGATTGTAAAAGAAGAACTAGGGGAGTAAGAGGTATATGATTTTGATAAGTATCTATGTCAATCAAGACAGAGTGTGTGTAGCATTCCATACGAGAGGAACAACAAGTTGATGGAAGTTAATGTCATGAGAGTCGTGTAGACGTGCTTACAAGTTATAGTGGGAGACCTAGAAAGGACCATTGATGTCAGATGGAAGACACAGTTGGACTCGAGAAATGGAGTTAGCTCACGGAGGAACCGGAAGTTTGAAATGTAGAACGAGCTAAAGTAGAGTAAATGAATGAACTGGAGCAAGTAGTGCTCACCAGGAAATTCAACGGAAAAAAGAGGTATGAGAAAAGTAAGTTCCGGAAATTGAGATAAGTCAACCTGACAGACGTAAACCGAGGATGTGCAGGTGTTGTCTTGTATTGACGAGCTATGTGTTGTTAAAAGAGATGTGGGTGAATGCGGATTTACGAGGTAGCTTTACCGACGCCTTGGTGGATTTCCTCAAGGAGGCAACGACAACCCTCTTGGATGAACTAAAAGTATAAAGAAAATCGTATTGGCTGGCTAAGATCAAACTCTGATCGAGTCACGGAGTTCGGGTCCGTCTTACAAGAATTAAGAAAGTAAACGGAAGAGGTGGTAATTAGGAGAAAGAGTTTGGACCCAATCACGTTGGACGCACAGAAAGTGTCCTTATGATTAATGGGTGACAACAAAATTAGCAAAGTAGCGCAGCGGAAGCGTGGTGGGTCCTAACCCATAGAGCAGGAAGCTCAATGGTACAAAGACATGTCGAGTTTAAGATGATGGTAGTTGGTGAAATGCGTTTTGATGAGAACAAACATGAGATGGGCTATGCGGAGTGACAACAAATTTTTATGGAAGAATTGTACCACCATCAAGGTAGACGGGAAGGTACTTGCATGTAGAGGTTTTGGAAACAGATTGATACCCTATTATGGATCCCCAGGAAACATGACAACTTCGTCACATGTCGATAGATAAGCGGTTTTGGGGGAATTAATACCTAAAGGGATATTCGAGAGTGTATTTTCATTGGAGGGAGAAAATAATTAACGATATTATTAAGGTATTGTGCGTAGTCTGCACTAGAAAGCTCAAAGTGCGTAACCACCATGCGGAGTCGAAAGATACATAAGAGAGAGAAGTGATAGCATGAATTATAGTCTATATTTTCGGGTTTGTTTGGACGTTTTATCTTCAATAATCTGCATGTTTGTATGTATAATATGTGATTATATTACCATTTCATCTACCTTTGCGGAAATCGAGGTCTGCACCTGGTTTTGTTGTAATCGTAGGTAAAATGGCACGTTTTGCATCAAAAAGCGGCAAAATGAGCTATGGAGTCATTGGAGCTACATTCAGGAACATAAGGAACCATCCAGGAAGCATAGCCATGGATTAGAGATTCACTTTGGACAAGATTTGAGAGTTTTCACTTTCAGTTGTGACTCACCTCGGTTGACCATAGATTCACCTCGACCGAGGTGATCCAGAGAAGTCGACTCGACCGAGGCGAACACCTAGGACGCGGCGAGAATATTTTATTCTTGGTTGAGATCTTTTATCTTTGGAAAGAGATCTTATATTTTTGGGCTTGGCTCCTGGAAGGAAGAAGATATGCTAGATCATATATTTTACCTATTTTTATGGGAAGAGATCTTTCTAAGATATCTTATCTTTGGAGAGTAATTTTCCTATAAAAAGGGTCGGATTTCCCACAAATCCGACATCCGCATACAGTTGGACATCCTGCATACATCCGCTATCACCTTGCTTACACCTACTACACCGCTGCGGCCATACTCCAGTTGGGAGATTTGAAGAAGCTTTGTGAAGGTTGAAGAAGGAAGATTGTAGCTTTTATAGCTTTTGAAGGGTTTTTGTAAGATCATCTTAGATTCTCTTCATTGTTGTCTTGTCTTGTTGGATTTCTATCCAAGGAACGCTTTGTTGTGATATTTGATTCAGTTATTGAAGTCTTTTCATTAAATTCTTCTTGTTCAAATATTCACTTTCTTCCCATATACTTGATTAATACTTTCATGATGATGAGTGGCTAATTGTTCGCTCCAAACGGTGTGTGCAAGCTTTAAATTTATAACCCTAGACTTAAGCTTAAAACAAGGATGCGAACCCGCAGTGTACGGGTCAATCGTAGTAAAAGCAAGAAAATTCCAGGGGTCGATCACAGGGACTCGGTGAAACAGAGTCAATACGGTATGCTAATGTCAATACTAACCACAAGAGCAATTAACACAATCAAAGATGAATAAGAAGTCAATAAAGCAAACATGTAATTCTAGGGATTAAAGCATCTAGTTGTGGTTCCAACTCAAGATCTATAGATAGGCGGACAAAGCTGAGATTTTTGCATGGGGAAGGTGTTACTAAAGTGGAGTAGATCACCGGGTAAGTCTCACTACACACTAATTCTAAACCGTAACTCCTATTACCGGGTAAGTCTCAAGGAATCAAGATAAAGAACTATAACCTCAAACTAACACACCATCTAAGGGAATAGAATCAACCTTTACCGGGTAAGTCTCAGGCTAACTCACAAAGATGGGATGGAAGCACACTCAAACCCCAATAAAGGAATAACCTTTATTACCTACACTTATGATCGTTAATACACAAACCAAGGAATTACCGGGTAAGTCTCATCCTAAGCTTGCATTGAACCAGGAAGGTGTAATAAGAATAGGATTTAGCAAACTCTAACACTTAACTTTCTGTTTTAGGTCGGATAAGTCACCTCGGTCAGAAGAATTCCACCCCGGCCGAGATGTTCATCAACCGAACGAGATGCTTAGGGTTAAGGTTAAAGACTCGAACTTTCAGGATCCTACTAGAATCTAAGATTATTCTATCATTGTTTTTCCTACAACCTTCAGCTAATCACCCTAGAATCACACAAGGAAATTAGCCACTCATCATCATAATGAAAGTATTAAAATATATGGGAAGAAGGTGAATATTTGAACAAAGAAGAATTTAATGAAAAGACTTCAATAACTGAATCAAATATCACAACAAAGCGTTCCTTGGATAATAATCCAACAAGACAAGACAATAATTGAGGGAATTGAAGACAATCTTACAAAACCCTTCAATAAAGCTATAAAAGCTATGGTCTTCAATCTTCCTTCAACCTTCAAAAAGGTTCTTCGAAAACTCCCAAATTGGAGTATGCCGCTGCTGCTGCGTGTGTGGGGTGATAGCGGGTGTATGCGAGCTGTTCCGGCTGTATGCAGGATTCTTGGTGTAGGCGGGATGTTGGTGTAGGCGGGATGTTGGTGTAGGCGGGCTGTTGGTGTAGGCGGGCTGTTGGTGTAGGCGGGATGTTGGTTTTGTGGAAATCCAACCCTTTTTATAGGAAAATAACCCTCCAAAGATAAAATATCTTAGAAAGATATCTTCCCATAAAAATAGGTAAAATATATATTCTGCATATCTCCTTCCTTCCAGGAGCCAAGCCCAAAAATATAAGATCACTTTCCAAATTTAAAAGATCTCTTCCAAGAATAAAATATTCTCGCCGCGTCCTAGGTGTTCGCCTCGGTCGAGTCGGCGTCTCTGGATCACCTCGGTCGAGGTGAATCAATGGTCAACCGAGGTGACTCACGACAGAATGTGAAATTTTCTCGAATCTGCTCCAAAGTAAATCTTTAATCCATGGCTATGCTCCCTGGATGTAGCTCCAAATGACTCGTGACTCCTTTTGCTCCTTTTTGATGCAAAACGTACCATTTTACCTGTAATTACAATGAAACTAGGTGTAGACCTCGATTCTCGCAAAGGTAGATGAAATGGTAATAAAATCACATAATGTACATACAAACATGCAGATTATGAAAGATAAAACGTCCAAACAAACCCTAAAATATAGACTATAATTCATGCTATCAAAATACCCCATACTTAGCCCTTGCTTGTCCCCAAGCAAGTTCCTCATATAGAAGACAAGATAGAATGGATTATAAGTCAAGAAAATCAATGAAAAAGTCTTTCAAAAACATTTAATGGTGTGCAACTATCATAGATCACTCTAAGAGAATACTTCCTGGAATTAAAAACTCAATATCATCAAAACATTTTGTAAATATAAAAAGTTGTTCATCTTTGCATAAAATCATAGAATGCATAATAAATCATAATTATCAAAATTAATCATGTATAATCCAGTTTAAACCGCTAAGTCAATCAACAAGCTCAAGGTCTCAAGGGCTTCCCAAAAGAAAAGGTCAAGAAACGTGTAGGGTAGGGATGTATGTAAGGTAATGTGGTGCTAGAATCCGGGAAAAGGATGAACTTCACTTTCACTTCAACTTTCAACATCTTCCACCAATAAGCTTTGCTTATCTCACACTTTTCCCTTTTTTTTACTTTACTTTTTTGGGATGCATGGACAGAGGTGCACAATAACCGAAGCCTAGGAAATCTGCAATCATCAATTTCTCGAGATGCATCAAACCCTTGATGCACATATCATGACCCGTTAGGAATATCGCTCAATCCGACTTTGGCAAGACACAAACACCCGGCTATGTGAATGGTGCCGAGTTACTCATCATCATGATTGACTTCCCCAAACCTAAAATTACTTTCTAACACTTTCACTTCCAGCCCACTTCTCAACTTTAACTTGCTTTCACCACTTCGCTTGCTTCCAAATTCCCGGATAGGTAAAGGGAGGGAAAATGTATATGAGGGGCTAAGCCTGATCAAGAAGAAGAAGAAGAAGAGAATGAATTGCCTTGGTCTTTCCAAGAAGAAAGTGAGAGAACTTATCCTGCGGTGTCAACCTTCAAATTCAACATAATTTGGATAAAAACAAAGTATTAAACATGCCAATAATTTCAAACAAAGCATTTAGAAACTTAAACATATTATAAAACCTTTCAAACACATAAAGAATTTAAAACCAGTAGGTAAACAGAATCTTCACTGAGATCATATCCAGATAAGTAACACAAAATCGTTTTCGAAAACTTTCTGTTACGCACCTCAGTCGAGGTGTTCTTGGTTCAACCGAGGTGAAACACCTCGTTCGGCCAGAATCTCCCCGGTCGAGGTCAAAATTTTTTTTTTTTTTTTTCGGTTCGGTTTCGACGTTTTTCTCAATCAAATAACCTGTAGGTATGCATGTAATATCAGATAATCATATAAAGGCAATGAAGCATAAATACGAAAATATCCGATAAATATAATACATCAAAGGTGTCAAATACATCACGTAGTCACGTAGTCAAATAACAATAAATACCCCATACTTGAGACACACTGTCCCAGTAGGTATAATAAGAGTCTAAACAAGAGAGAACTCACCGGATAAAAGCCGAACTGCATAAAAGAAAATAATAATAAAATCCTACAGCTCCTAGTAGTCTCGATCCGGTGGTGGTGCATAAGGATACTGAGTCGGATCGTAAGGATGGCCCATGATCCGCTCGAACTGCAGCTGAGCCATGATGTGCTGATGATGCTGCCGCTCCTGCATCTCGCGGATATCCAGTGAAAGTGCAGCGTATGAGTCGATAACCTGATCCGTCTGGTCATCGATCCGTCGGTGAGCAGCTCTATCTCTCACTCCCCGCCTCCTGCGTCTAGCAGGTCTGACCGGAGAAGTCTCAGCTGGTGCCGGCTCTGTATCCTCCTCGTCATCCAAGTCTATAATAGGTGGCGCGCTCGTCCCAGCAGTATCTGTCCCTGTGTCCATCGGGACGCCACCTCCTCTCTCATCTACTGTCTCATCATCATCGTCGTCATCCTCATCCTCAGCCTCCTCCTCAGCTGCAGCAGGGGCAGCTGCTCCCTCTCTGTAATCCTCAATCAATGGATCCCAAGCGGTCTGCCAGATATGTGGATCAAAGACTGAGAACTGTGCAGACCACCTGATGCCCTGAGGTGCAGTCAGCTCCCATGGCATAGCGACGAAAGGTGTAGTCAAACCACGGGGAACTAGAATCCTCCGTGTAATCATCTCCTGTAGTCCGAGCGGCTTGGCAGCCGCCACCATAGTACACCTACTCAGATCCATATCCTGATAAGTAGCGATATGGGTCACTATCCCTCCACAACATATATCTCCCTTCCCTTTGGCCTTGATCCTGTGCAGATCCTCTGCCAGCATCAATCCAAAGTCAGGGTATCCACCTGTGACCATGCAGTATAAGGCAAAGAGCTCCCCCTGTCGGACCTTCTGGGGCGTCTCAGTACGCGCCAGAAGCGTCTCGTTGAAGATCCGGTGGGCTAATCGAAAAGCAAGATGAAAAATAAGCTTCTCCCTGGAATCACCAGGGCGCCACCTATCTACATGCTCCACAACATAAGAGATTTGACCCCAGAACTCTCTAGCTACAGCTCGGGTCGGGAAGTCTACAGCAGTGGGGGCAGGGAAGCCAAAGATGTCTCTCCAATGGTCTAGAGGTACTAAGTAGTTCCGGTTCATCAACCGGTACTTCACAGCCCTCTCTGTGGGGAGGTAAGTGTAGGAACTGACAAACTCGAGGGTCGGCTCTAAATAGGCTGGGGCTCGGATCTCAGTAAACTGATCCAGCCCGACGGTGGTGATCATCCTCCTAAGATCTCCATCAACGTGGAGACAGTCAAAGGCAGAAACGTCCAGAAATCTAGGTGCGATCACTGGACGGCTAGCAATGCGCTCATAATCTACCCGGTGTCTCTCGTGGATCACCGGGATAGAAGGTCGGGATGAGGAAGAAGAAGGGGAAGGAGAGGATCTATCTCTAAGGGCTAATAATCTGTCAGAACTCATCTTCAAACAACACTGTCAGACTACCTCGGTCGACTGACAAACTCCAAGAATCACCTCGACCGAGGTGCAGATCGACTGGACCGAGGCGAAGACAGTCGCGATTTCAACTCTCTGACTTTCAGTTCTTTTCCCCCAAAAATCACTACAATTGTTTCCTATGGGGTACTTAAGCTTTTCCTCAACAGATTCAAGGGCAACCAAAGCCCAATTCGAAGTAAACGAACGAGTTTAGGGTTTCGATCGTTTTTACCTCGTTCCGGCCGATTCACTCGAATTTCTTGCAGATTTGTTGTTGCAATCGACTCCTCTACCCTTCAATCTCGGTTTGGAAGCAGAAAATGTCGAAAACGAGCAAGATTTGAGAGGGAGCGAAGTGGATCTGTCGCCGCGGTCGAGGTAGGTAAAAAAAATGTGAAAAGTAATTTTTCCCCTTTTTATACTGTTACTGGATCTGCTGTCACCTCGGTCGAGATGGTCTCGACTGGACCGAGGTGGTATGGACCGAGGTGGTTCTGCAGAAACCCTAGTCGCCTCGGTTGCTCAAGAATCAACTCGGTCGAGGTGCTCTGACAATAACCGAGGTGCTTCTGTCTTCTCAGAATCTCGAACTTCTCTCCTTCCAGTTGTGCTCTTTCCTAGATATTCCCTGTTGTTTGTCCAGAACGCCAAAAACAAAGCAAAGCAAAGCAAAAACAAAAGCTATCTAAACTAGACTAGAAAACGGGAAAAGAAAGCAATACCTTGGGTTGCCTCCCAAGAAGCGCTTGATTTAAGGTCGCTAGCTGGACCATGATGCGTCTTAAACGAGGTGGGAGGTGCCCTCACCCCATACTTCACCTCCATCGTGGGGTGAAGTAAGTAGCTCCATCAAACGCTCCAACAAGTGTAAGTGCTCATCGGGGAATGAATCGTCTATGGGTGGGTTATTCGTCTCGCGGGAAGATTCCGGTAGCCGGCTGAGGTGATCCGCAACGGAGTTTTCGGATCCCTTCTTATCACGGATCTCTAGATCAAACTCTTGAAGCAAGAGAATCCATCGAATAAGGCGCGGCTTGGCATCTTTCTTAGCCAACAAGTAACGAATGGCCGCATGGTCGGTGTAGACAATGACTTTCGCCCCTACTAGATAGGAACGAAACTTCTCGAAAGCATATACAACCGCCAATAGCTCCTTCTCGGTGGTAGTGTAGTTGCGTTGTGCTTCATCTAGCGTTTTGCTAGCATAGTAAATGGCGGTGGTCCGTCCATCCTTCTTCTGTCCAAGCACCGCTCCTACGGCTACATCACTAGCGTCACACATGACCTCAAAGGGCAAGGTCCAATCAGGAGGTTGGATAATGGGAGCGGAGATCAACGCTTCCTTAATCCTGTAAAAAGCATCAAGACACTCCTGCAAAAACTCAAACACAACATCTTTATTCAAGAGGTTAGTTAGAGGTTTAGAAATCTTAGAGAAGTCCTTGATGAATCTCCTGTAGAAACCTGCATGCCCTAGAAAACTCCTCACACCTTTAACAGAACAAGGGGGAGGGAGTTTCTCAATAGTCTCGATCTTAGCTCGATCGACCTCAATACCTCGATTAGAAACGAGGTGTCCTAACACAATGCCTTCATTAACCATAAAATGACACTTCTCCCAATTCAAAACAAGGTTAGTGTCTTCACATCTTTTAAGCACTAGAGAAAGGTTAGATAGGCAATCATCAAAAGAGGAACCGTATACATAAAAATCATCCATGAATACCTCCATGATCTCCTCTATGTACTCGGAAAAGATAGCCATCATGCATCGTTGGAAGGTAGCGGGTGCATTGCACAATCCAAATGGCATCCTCCGATAGGCAAACGTCCCCCAAGGACAAGTGAAAGTGGTCTTCTCCTGATCATCCGGATGGATAGGAATCTGGAAGAATCCACTATAGCCGTCCAAGTAGCAAAAGTGTGAATGCTGGGCCAACCGTTCGAGCATTTGATCAATGAAGGGAAGCGGAAAATGATCCTTCCGAGTCGCCGTGTTCAGCTTCCTATAATCGATGCAAACTCTCCAGCCCGTAACGGTCCTTGTCGGGATCAACTCGTCGTTCTTATTCGTCACAACGGTCATCCCTCCTTTCTTCGGAACGACATGCACCGGGCTAACCCATTTGCTGTCCGAGATAGGATAAATAATACCTGCATCCAACAACTTAAGAACTTCCTTCTTCACAACCTCTTTCATGATCGGATTTAACCGTCTTTGAGGTTCCCGTGAAGTCTTATGATTATCTTCCATTAGAATTCTATGCATGCAGAAAGAAGGTTTAATGCCAATAAGATCATCCGTGGTGTAACCTATAGCTTTTCGATGCTTTCTTAGGACATGCATTAATTTAGACAATTCAGAGTCGGAGAGGGAAGCACTAGCAATAACGGGATAAGTAGAGTCCGGCCCAAGAAAGATATACCTCAAGTGATTAGGGAGTTGTTTAAGCTCCACAACTGGGGGTGCTTTTTGAGAGGGATCTGTGCTTCCTCTTTCCAGTGGAGTGGTGTCAGAAACTGGACTCGACGCAATCTCAGTTTGAATCGTCTCGCTGTCGACCTCGGTCGAGGCGCATAGGCGTTGACCGAGGTGTTCTTCAGTCGCCTCGCTCTGTCCAGAAGGTGCCTCGGTCGAGGTACTGCTATTGGATCCGAGGCTGGAGATCTTCGCTTCCTGGATCAGCTTCTCAGTTTTAGCTCCTGGATCCTCTTCCAGTGCCTTCAAGCTCCGTATATCTGCATCACAAGAAGCATCTATACCTTCCTCCATTAAACTGAAGCTAATAACTCTTTCGAGTGGGTCGTTAATAAGGATAGAGCTCACCAATTCTCTTGATTCTTCTTCATCGTAGATGTTGAAGATATCATTAGTAAGTTGCTCCCCTTTCATGGCCGCAAGTAATGCGAACTCCACCTCATCGCCACCAACGTTGAATTTCAACTTGGCGTTCTTGCAATCCACATTGCAACCCGAAGTTGCTAGAAATGGCCTCCCGAGAATAATAGGTACTGCATAATCTGCGGGAATGTCAAGTACGACAAAATCTATAGGTAGGTAGAAGTTACCTAACTTGACCGGAACGTCCTCCAAAATGCCCACGGGATGGGTAATGGAGCGATCCGCCATGTAAAGTCGAATCTTGACCGGCTTGGGCTCTCCAAGACCGATCTTAGTGCATAGCTCCAGCGGGATGATGCTCACGCTGGCTCCTAGATCACAAAGGGCTTCACAAGTGACATCCCCAACTTGAATGGGAATGCAAAATGAGCCGGGATCTCTCAATTTAGGTGGCATCTTTTCCTTCATGATTTTGATTAGCTCCGAAGACTTAGACGTCATCCTAACTTCACCAACATCCTCCAGCTTCCTCTTCCTTGATAAGATTTCTTTTAAGAACTTCCCATAGGCGGGCATACCTAAAATGGCATCAAGAAAAGGAATATTAATATGTAGCTTATTCATCAAGTCAAGAAACTTACCGAAGTGCTTGTCTATATGTGCTCGGGCTCTGGATTGAGGGAATGGAAGTGGTGGTTTATATGCAGGAGGTGGAACATAAGTTTCTGTCGTTCCTCCTGCTTTCTGTTGCTCCGCCTCGGTTGGCATCTCGGTCGAGGTGTTCTTCGACTGGATCTGGACCGAGGTGGTCTGCGTCGAGCGAGGTACTGGATCTGCAGTTTTGAGTCCACTCCTCGTCGTTATGGCCATGCACTGGCCCTTAGGGTTAGTTTCCGTCTTTGCTGGAAGCTTCCCTGGATCTCTTGGCGCTTCATTCGCCCTATTAGCAAGTTGTTGTTCAAGGGACTTTTGGGCCCTCAAAAATGAAGTCATAGAATTCTCCATAGCGCTAAGCTTGATCAAGATTGCCTCCAGAACCGCGTCTTTCTTTTCCGATTGGGACGAACTTGATCCTTGCCCTTGGCTTTTCAATGGAGTAGAAGAAGAAGAAGGGGAAGAGAGGAATCATTAGAGTTGGAGTTTGAATAATTGTTACCGTGGTTTTGGTTATTCGCCCTCTAGTTGTTGCTATTGGATCCTCTATTGTTGTTGTTGTAGTTGTTGTTTCGGGGACCGTTGTTGTTACGGTACCCGTTATTGTTGTTGTTCCTTTGCCCTGGCTCTTCCTTCTTAGTTTGAGCCATCAAAAGCTCCTTCAATTGCTTCACGTCATTCTTCAACGACGTGAGTTGATTGTTGTTGGGTTGAGTCTCTTGAAAGTTGACTCTTTTAACTCCACCTTCAGCTCCTTGGTGGGTATACTTCTCCATGTGCAAGGCTTGCTTCTCAATGAAGTCCCAAGCCTCGTCAATCGCCATGTCCATGAAGGTACCGGCGGAGAGTAGTTGGAGATTGAACTGGGTGCTTCCGTCCAGCCCTTTGAAGTAGATCTCCAACAACTCGATCTTTGGAATCCCATGATGTGGGCAATCCAAAAGGATATCCTTGAACCGCTCCCAAGATTTGGACAAGCTTTCCTTGTCCTTCATGATGAAAGCATTGATCTTCCCTCTCATTTCAGCGGTCTTTGAGGGGGGAAAGAATTTGGTTAAGAATTCCGTAGTCATCTCCTCCCATGTGCTAATTTTTCCTGGAGGAAGAGATTGATACCAAGTAAGAGCTCTATCTTTTAAAGAAAAGTAAAAAGGTCTTAGCTTGTAGTTGTTATTCTCAATTCTGGAAGGTCGCAAGGTTTCCATCAAGATCTCGTAGTTTTGAAGAGGTTGATGCGGCGACTCCTTCTCTAGCCCTCCGAATTGGCATTGGCGAATCATGGATAGAACTTGCGGTCGAAGTTCGTAGTCATGATCCGCTGGATCTCCTAGGTTCACCCCTGGACGCCTCAGCTGTTGATTCGGGTCCATCCTTTGACCTAGGGTTTGTGGAATTCCTGCAAGAAGAACATCTCGGACTGGCATCCGAGGTGGAAGTACCTCGGCCGGAGCGACAGGTACTGGAATCTGCCTCGGTCGAGGGTCAACTACTGGATTCTGCATCGGTCGAGGATCAACAGGAGGATCTTCCCTCGGTCGAAGTAGAATCTGATCTCGGATGACTGCAATCTCAGCTTCGATTGCTGCAGTCTTGGCACGATTCTCTTCTTTCTCTTGCCTTAGTTCTTCTTTACTGAGACGTAGCAGCTCCTGCGTCTCTTTCAATTGGGCCGCAAGATCGTGATCGTCTTGTTGGGCCATCTTCGCTTCTCTTAAGCGTCGCTTGTATGTCTTTTCTGGTTCGGGATCGTAAGGAACGATTTCCTTCCCAGCGCGGGTTCTTCGCATATACCTAAGAAAGAACCTGCAAAAATCGTCACTCAAGTAGAGTCGTTAGATGAAACGGGGCAAGCGCCCCAAGAGCAAACCGTACCGGCTCGGTCTAGACCAAGTCCCCGGAAACGGCGCCAAAAACTTGTTCGCTCCAAACGGTGTGTGCAAGCTTTAAATTTATAACCCTAGACTTAAGCTTAAAACAAGGATGCGAACCCGCAGTGTACGGGTCAATCGTAGTAAAAGCAAGAAAATTTCAGGGGTCGATCACAGGGACTCGGTGAAACAGAGTCAATACGGTATGCTAATGTCAATACTAACCACAAGAGCAATTAACACAATCAAAGATGAATAAGAAGTCAATAAAGCAAACATGTAATTCTAGGGATTAAAGCATCTAGTTGTGGTTCCAACTCAAGATCTATAGATAGGCGGACAAAGCTGAGATTTTTGCATGGGGAAGGTGTTACTAAAGTGGAGTAGATCACCGGGTAAGTCTCACTACACACTAATTCTAAACCGTAACTCCTATTACCGGGTAAGTCTCAAGGAATCAAGATAAAGAACTATAACCTCAAACTAACACACCATCTAAGGGAATAGAATCAACCTTTACCGGGTAAGTCTCAGGCTAACTCACAAAGATGGGATGGAAGCACACTCAAACCCCAATAAAGGAATAACCTTTATTACCTACACTTATGATCGTTAATACACAAACCAAGGAATTACCGGGTAAGTCTCATCCTAAGCTTGCATTGAACCAGGAAGGTGTAATAAGAATAGGATTTAGCAAACTCTAACACTTAACTTTCTGTTTTAGGTCGGATAAGTCACCTCGGTCAGAAGAATTCCACCCCGGCCGAGATGTTCATCAACCGAACGAGATGCTTAGGGTTAAGGTTAAAGACTCGAACTTTCAGGATCCTACTGGAATCTAAGATTATTTATCATTGTTTTTCCCACAACCTTCAGCTAATCACCCTAGAATCACACAAGGAAATTAGCCACTAATCATCATAATGAAAGTATTAAAATATATGGGAAGAAGGTGAATATTTGAACAAAGAAGAATTTAATGAAAAGACTTCAATAACTGAATCAAATATCACAACAAAGCGTTCCTTGGATAATAATCCAACAAGACAAGACAACAATTGAGGGAATTGAAGACAATCTTACAAAACCCTTCAATAAAGCTATAAAAGCTATGGTCTTCAATCTTCCTTCAACCTTCAAAAAGGTTCTTCGAAAACTCCCAAATTGGAGTATGCCGCTGCTGCTGCGTGTATGGGGTGATAGCGGGTGTATGCGAGCTGTTCCGGCTGTATGCAGGATTCTTGGTGTAGGCGGGATGTTGGTGTAGGCGGGATGTTGGTGTAGGCGGGCTGTTGGTGTAGGCGGGATGTTGGTTTTGTGGAAATCCAACCCTTTTTATAGGAAAATAACCCTCCAAAGATAAAATATCTTAGAAAGATATCTTCCCATAAAAATAGGTAAAATATATATTCTGCATATCTCCTTCCTTCCAGGAGCCAAGCCCAAAAATATAAGATCACTTTCCAAATTTAAAAGATCTCTTCCAAGAATAAAATATTCTCGCCGCGTCCTAGGTGTTCGCCTCGGTCGAGTCGGCGTCTCTGGATCACCTCGGTCGAGGTGAATCAATGGTCAACCGAGGTGACTCACGACAGAATGTGAAATCTTCTCGAATCTGCTCCAAAGTAAATCTTTAATCCATGGCTATGCTCCCTGGATGTAGCTCCAAATGACTCGTGACTCCTTTTGCTCCTTTTTGATGCAAAACGTACCATTTTACCTGTAATTACAATGAAACTAGGTGTAGACCTCGATTCTCGCAAAGGTAGATGAAATGGTAATAAAATCACATAATGTACATACAAACATGCAGATTATGAAAGATAAAACGTCCAAACAAACCCTAAAATATAGACTATAATTCATGCTATCACTAATCTCTTTGTGTGATTCTAGGGTGATTGGCTGAAGGTTGTGGGAAAAACAATGATAGAATGATCTTAATCACAGTAGGACCCTGAAAGTTCGAGTCTTTAACCTTAACCCTAAGCATCTCACTCAGTCGATGAACATCTCGGCCGGGGTGGAATTCTTCTGACCGAGGTGATTTATCTGATCCGAAACTGAGAGTTAAGTGTTAGAGTTTGCCAAATCCTATTCTTATTACACCTTTCCTAGTTCAATGCAAGCCTAGGATGAGACTTACCCGACAATTCCTTAGTTTGTTTACCTAAGATCATAAGTATAGGTAATAAAGGTTTATCCTTTATTGGGGTTTGAGTGTGCTTTCATCCCATCTTTGTGAGTTAGCCTGAGACTTACCCGGTAAAGGTTGATTCTATTCCCTTAGATGGTGTGTTAGTTTGAGGTTATAGTTCTTTATCTTAATTCCTTGAGACTTACCCGGTAATAGGAGTTACGGTTTAGGATTAATGAGTAGTGAGACTTACCCGGTGATCTATTCCACTTTAGTAACACCTTCCCTATGCAAAAACCTCAGCTTTGTCCGCTTATCTTGAGATCTTGAGTTGGAACCACAACTAGATGCTTTATTCCCTAGAATTGCATATTTCCTTTATTGACTTTTATCATCTTTGATTGTCTTAATTACTTGTGGTTAGTGATTGCTTAAGCTTACCGTAATTGGACTTTGTTTCACTAAGTCCCTGTGATTGACCCCTGGAATTCCTTGCTTTTTACTACGATTGACCCGTACACTGCGGGTTCGCATCCTTGTTTTAAGCTTACGTCTAGGGTTATAAATTTAAAGCTTGCACACACCGTTTGGAGCGAACAAGTTTTTTGGCGCCGTTGCCGGGGACTTGGTCTAGACCGAGCCGGTTACGGTTTGCTCTTGGGGCACTTGCCCCCGTGTCTACTAACCACTCTACTTGAGTGACTTTTGCAGGTTCTTTCTTAGGTTTATGCGAAGAACCCGCACTGGGAAGGAAATCGTTCCTTACGATCCCGAACCAGAAAAGACATACAAACGACGCTTACGAGAAGCGAAGATGGCCAACCAAGACAATCGCGATCTTGAGGCCGAGTTGAAAGAGGCGCTAGAGCAGCTACACCTCAACAGGGAAGAGCTAAGGCAAGAGAAAGAAGAAACTCGCACCAGGACTGAGGCGATCGAAGCAGATATGACAGCCTTACGAGACCAATATCAACTTTGACCGAGGGAAGATCCAGTTCCCGATGCTGGACCGATGCAGGTCCCAGTCGCTGACCCTCGACCGAGGCAGGTTCCAGTACCTGACGCCCCGGCCGAGGTACTTCCACCTCGGATGCCAGTCCGTGGCGTTCTTCTTGCAGGAATCCCGCAAACCCTAGGTCAAAGGATGGACCCTAACCAACAACTGAGGCGTCCAAGAGTTAACCTAGGAGATTCAGCGGACCATGACTACGAACTTCAACCGCAAGTTCTATCCATGATTCGCCAATGCCAGTTCGGAGGGCTAGAGAAGGAATCACCGTATCAACATCTTCAAAACTATGAGATCTTGATGGAGACCTTGAGACCCTCAAGGATTGAAAATAACAACTACAAGCTAAGACCTTTTTACTTTTCTTTAAAAGATAGAGCTCTTACTTGGTATCAATCTCTTCCTCCAGGAAAAATTAGCACGTGGGAGGAGATGACTACGGAATTCTTGACCAAATTCTTTCCCCCCTCAAAGACCGCTGAAATGAGAGGGAAGATCAATGCTTTCATTATGAAGGACAAGGAGAGCTTGTCCAAGTCATGGGAGAGGTTCAAGAACATTCTTTTGGATTGCCCACATCATGGGATTCCAAAGATAGAGTTATTGGAGATATACTTCAAGGGACTGGACGGAAGCACCCAGTTCAACCTCCAACTACTCTCCGCCGGTACCTTTATGGACATGGCGATTGACGAAGCTTGGGACTTCATCGAGAAGCAAGCTTTGCATATGGAGAAGTACACCCATCAAGGAGCTGAAGGTGAAGTTAAAAGAGTTAACTTCCAAGAAACTCAGCCCAACAACAATCAACTCATGTCTTTGAAGAATGACGTGAAGCAATTGAAGGAACTCTTGGTTGCTTAAACCAAGAAGGAAGATCAAGGACAAAGGAATAACAACAATGGATACCGTAACAACAACAACGGTTCCCGGAACAACAATTGCAACAACAACAACAATAGAGGATCCAATAGCAACAATTGGAGGGCGAACAACCAAAATTCTGGTAACAATCATTCTAACTCCAATTCTAACGATTCCTCTAATCCTTTCCTCTCTTCCCCTTCTTCTTCTTCTGCTCCATTAAAGAGCCAGGGGCAAGGATCAAGTTCGTCTCAGCCGGAAAAGAAAGACGCAGTGCTGGAGGCTATCTTGATCAAGCTTAGCGCTATGGAGACTTCTATGACTTCATTTTCGAAGGCGCAAAAGGCCTTTGAACAACAACTTGCAAGTAGGGCGAATGAAACGCCAAGAGATCCAGGGAAGCTTCCAGCAAGGACGGAAAGCAACCCTAAGGGCCAGATCATGGCCATAACTACGAGGAGTGGACTGAAAACTGCAGATCCAGTGCCTCGGTCGGTGCAGTACCGACGAAGACCACCTCGGTCCAGGTGCAGTCGAAGAACACTTCGACCGAGATGCCAACCGAGGTGGAGCCACAGAAAGCAGAGGGGAAAACTGAAGTTTATGTTCCACCTCCTGCATACAAACCACCACTTCCATTCCCCCAGTCAAGGGCCAGAGCACATCTAGACAAGCACTTTGGTAAGTTCCTTGACTTGATGAATAAACTGCACATTAACATTCCTTTCCTTGATGCTATTCTAGGGATGCCCGCCTATGGGAAGTTCTTGGAGGAGATCCTATCAAGGAAGAGGAAACTGGAAGATTTTGGTGAAGTAAGGATGACATCTAAATCCTCGGAACTTATTCAAATCATGAAGGAGAAGATGCCACCTAAATTGAGAGATCCCGGCTCATTTTGCATTCCCATTCAAGTTGGGGATGTCACTTGTGAAGCCCTATGTGATCTAGGAGCCAGTGTGAGCATCATTCCGCTGGAGCTATGTGTGAAGATCGGACTTGGAGAGCCCAAATCGGTCAAGATTCGACTATACATGGCGGATCGCTCCATCACCCATCCCGTGGGAATTTTGGAGGACGTTCCGGTCAAGTTAGGTAACTTCTATTTACCAATAGATTTTGTTGTACTTGACATTCCCGCAGATTATCCTGTTCCTATTATTCTCGGGAGGCTATTTCTAGCAACTTCGGGTTGCAACGTGGATTGCAAGAACGCCAAGTTGAAACTCAACATTGGTGGAGACGAAGTGGAATTCGCACTACTTGCAGCCATGAAAGGGGAGCAGCTAAGCGATGATATCTTCAACATCTACGATGAAGAAGAATCAAGAGAATTGGTGAGCTCTATCCTTATTAACGATCCACTCGAAAAAGTTATTAGTTTCAGTTTAATGGAGGAAGGTATAGATGCTTCTTGTAATGCAGATATACGGAGCTTAAAAGCACTGGAAGAAGATCCAGGAGCTAAAACTGAGAAGCTAATCCAGGAGACGAAGTTCTCCAGTTTCGGTTCCAGTTGTAGTACCTCGACCGAGGCACTATCTGGACTGAGCGAGGCGATTGAAGAACATCTCGGTCAACGCCTATGTGCCTCGACCGAGGTCGATGGCGAGATGATGTCAACTGAGACTGCTGAAAATAACAAACTTCTTACTCCTTTCTCTGACATTCATCCTCAGTTGGTGGAACATTCCATCCACCAACTTTCTGATAATAAAGGACCTTGATATGCTGATATTGTGAATTATCTTGTTTGCCAGGAAGTACCGCCCGGATTGACGTACTCTCAAAAGAAGAGATTCTTCAAGGAAGTACGCCATTACTACTGGGATGAACCACTGCTATTCAAGCGCGGGCCGGATGGGATGCTTCGAAGATGCATTCCAGAAGATGAAGTTAATAGCGTCATACGGCATTGTCATTCACTTCCTTTCGGAGGACATGCTAGCACCGATAAAACATGCGCTAAGGTATTACGTTCCGGTTTCTTTTGGCCTACATTATTTAAGGATGTGCAACCGTTTGTTGTCTCTTGTGATGCATGCCAAAGAACAGGAAATTTATCAAGGAGGAACGAAATGCCACTTAATAACATTCAAGAGGTGGAAATCTTTGATGTATGGGGGATAGACTTCATGGGTCCTTTCCCATCCTCCGGAGGAAACCTCTATATTCTTCTTGCAGTTGATTACGTCTCTAGATGGGTTGAAGCCATTGCTTCTCCCACTAATGACGCCAAGGTGGTTGTGAAGTTCTTAAACAGAACTATCTTTCCACGTTTTGGAACTCCACGCATCATCATCAGCGATGAAGGAACGCATTTCATCAACCGGAAGTTCAAAGCACTTCTATCGAAGTATGGGGTAACCCACAAGGTATCAACCCCTTATCACCCTCAAACTAGTGGACAGGTCGAGATCTCGAATAGAGAAATCAAGGCAATTTTGGAGAAGACCGTCTCTAGGACGAGGAAGGATTGGTCCATGAAATTGGACGATGCTCTTTGGGCCTACAGGACCGCATTTAAGACTCCCATAGGCACCACCCCTTATAATTTGGTATATGGGAAGTCTTGCCATTTGCCCGTTGAGTTAGAACACAAAGCATATTGGGCGATCAAATGGTTGAACTTCGACATTAAGGAGGCCGGCGAGAAGCGGCTATTGGATATCAACGAGCTGGAGGAGCTGCGTTTGAACGCTTATGAGAATGCCAAAATCTATAAGGAGAGGACGAAGAAGTGGCATGACAAGCGTATCATTCCAAAGGAGCTTAACGAAGGAGACTTAGTTCTACTCTTCAACTCCCGCCTCCGCCTCTTTCCACGTAAGTTAAAATCTAGATGGACCGGACCTTATTTTGTGAAACATGTTTTTCCTCATGGTGCAGTTGAGATATGGGGCGAAACGAGCGGAAGCTTCAAGGTCAATGGTCATAGACTTAAGAAGTACAAACCGGAAATTCCGGTTGAGGAGGTTGCACCAATATACCTCGTTTGAGACGCATCATGGTCCAGCTAGCGACCTTAAACCAAGCGCTTCTTGGGAGGCAACCCAAGGTATTGCTTTCTTTTCCCTTTATAGCTTAGATAGTGTTGCTTTTGCTTTGCTTTGTTTTGTTTTTGGCGTCCTAGACAGATAACAGGTGACATCTAAGGAAGCAGTACAAACCAAGAGCATAACTGGAAGGACAGAAGATCGAGAATTTGAGAAGACGAAGTTTGACTGAGACACATCTCGGTTGCTGTCAAAGCACCTCGACCGAGATGATTCTTGAGCAACCGAGGCGACTAGGGTTTCTGAAGATCCACCTCGGTCAGTACCACCTCGGTCCAGTCGAGACCACCTCGACCGAGGTGACAGCAGTTCGAGAAAGGGTATAAAAAGGGGAAAATTTTCTTTTTCTTCTCTTTACCTACCCCCTCGACCGCGGCAGCCCTTTCACCTCGCCTCTTCGATTCTTGCTCGTTTTCAAAGATTTTCGCTTCCAAACTGCGATTAAAGCATAGAGGATCCCAGTGCAACGTCGATCTACGAAGAAATCGAACCGAAATGGCCGAACGAGGTAAAAAGAGAACGAAACCCTAACCTTGCTGTTTTTGCTTCGATTTGGGCTTGGATTGCCCCACATTTGCTGAGAAATAAATTAAGTACCCCATAGGAACCAGCTGTAGTGATTTTGGGGGAAAAGAACTGGATTTTTGAGGAAATTAGATCGCGTAGTTCTTCGCCTCGGTCCAGACGTGTTGTGCCTCGGCCGAGGTGTTCTTCAGTTTGTCAGACCGACCGAGGTGACCTGACAGAAAGAGATTTGAAAATGAGTTCTGACCGACGTCTTGCCATTAGGGATAGATCCTCCCCTTCCTCTTCTTCCCGATCTTATCGACCGGTGATCCACGAGCGACACCGGGTCGATTACGACCGTATAGTAGCCCGTCCAGTGATAGCACCTCGCTTCCTGGACGTGTCAGCCTTTGACTGTCTCCATGTGGATGGAGACCTTAGACGTATGATATCGACAGTAGGATTGGATCAGTTTACTGAGATCCGCACACCTGCCTATTTAGAGCCTACCTTAGAGTTTATTAGCTCCTTCACCCACCTCCCCACAGAGCGTTCTGTGAAGTACCGGTTGATGAACCGGAACTTCTTAGTGCCATTAGAGTATTGGAGGGACATTTTTGGTTTTCCTGCCCCGACCGCTGTTGATTTCCCTTCCCGGACTGTAGCTAGAGAGTTTTGGGGACAAATTGCTCACGTGGTTGAGCATGCAGACAGGTGGTGCCTTGGAGACTCCAGGGAGAAGGTTATTTTTCACCTAGCTTTTAGGTTAGCCCACCGCATTTTCAGCGAGACACTTCTGGCGCGTACTGAGACGCCCCAGAAAGTCCGACAAGGGGAGCTTTTTAGCCTATACTGCATGGTGACTGAAGGGATCCCCGACTTTGGCTTGATGTTGGCAGAGGATCTGCACAGGATCAAGGCCAAGGCGAAGGGGGACATCTGCTGCGAGGACTTGTGACCCACATCGCCAGCTATCAGGATATGGATCTCAACGCTTGCACTATGGTGGCGGCTCCCAAGTCGCTTGGGCTACAGGAGATGATCACTCGGCGGATTCTGGTTCCCCAAGGACTGACTACGCCATATGTGGCGATGCCATGGGAGCTGACTGCACCACAGGGGATCAGATGGTCAGCCCAGTTTACAGTTTATGACCCTCATTACTGGCAGACCGCTTGGGCCCCACTGATGGAGGATTATAGAGAGGCAGTAGCTGCACCAACTGAGGAGGAGGAGGTAGATGATGAGCAGACTACTGATGACAGGGATGGTGGAGTCCCGATGGATACAGGGACAAATACTACTGGGACGAGTGCGCCGGTTATTGATCTTGATGATGATGATACTGAGCCTGCACCAGCCACATCTCCAGTGAGACCTGCTAGGCGTAGAGCACGCCGACACAGAGATCCAGAGGCTCACCGTCGGATCGATGATCTGACGGATCAGATGATTGATTCATATGCCGCCTTATCACTGGATATCCGAGAGATGCAGGAGCGACAGCATTACCAGCACATGATGGCCCAGATTCAGTTTGAGCACATCATGGGCTATCCATTTGACCCGTCTCAGTATCCATATGTGACACCACCCCCACCACCGGATCGTTGCTGCAGGATTTTCTTTCTTATTATTATGCAGTTCAGCTTTATGTCCGGTGAGTACTTTATTCCCTTAGACTTATTTTGACCCACTGGGACAGTGTGTCCCAAGTATGGGGTGTTTATTGATGTATTATTTGACACTTATGTGATGTATGACTCTACTTGATCGGATATTTATTTATATTTATGCTTCATTTTGCTTCTATGTGTTTATCTGAGACTGCATGCATACATACAGGTTATTTGATTGAGAAAAAACGTCGAAACTGAAAAAAAACTGGTTTTAAAAAAAAAAATTTGACCTCGACCGGTGCAGTTCTGGCCGAACGAGGTGTTTCACCTCGGTTGACCTAAGAACACCTCGACCGAGGTGGGTTAACTGAGAGTTTTCGAAAACGATTTTTTGTGCTTCTTATCTGGATATGATCTCAGTGAAGATCTTGCTTACTGACTGGTTTTGAAATCTTTATGTGTTTGAAAAGTTTTATAATATATTAAGTTGCTAAATACTTTGTTTGAAATTATTGGCATGTTTAATACTTTGTTTTTGTCTAAATTATGTTGAATTTGAAGGTTGACATCACGTTATGAGTTCTCTCACTTTCTTCCTGGAAAGACCAAGGCAATTCATTCTTCTCTCTTCTTCTTCTTGATCATGCTTAGCCCCTCATATACATTTTTGCCTCCCTTTACCTATCCGGGAATTTGGAAGCGAGCGAAGTGGTGAAAGCAAGTGAAGTTAAAGTTGAGAAGTTTACTGGAAGTGAAAGTGTTAGAAAGAAATAAATAGGTTTGGGGAAGTCAATCATGATGATGAGTAACTCGGCACCATTCACATAGCCGGGTGTTTGTGTCTTGCCAAAGTCGGATTGAGCGATATTCCTAACGGGTCATGGTATGTGCATCAAGGGTTTGATGCATCTCAAGAAATTGATGATTGCTGATTTCCTAGGCTTCGGTTATTATGCACCTCTGTCCATGCATCCCAAAAAGTAAAGTAAAAGAAAAAGTGTGAAATAAGCAAAGCTTATTGGTGGAAGATGTTGAAAGTCAAAGTGAAAGTGAAGTATATCCTTTTCCCGGATTCTAGCACTACATTACCTTACATACATCCCTACCCTACACGTTTCTTGACCTTTCTTTTGGGAAGCCCTTGAGACCTCGAGCTTGTTGATTGACTTAGTGGTTTAAACTGGATTATGCATGATTAATTTCGATAATTATGACTTATTATGCATTCTATGATTTTATGCAAAGATGAACAACTTTCTTATATTTATAAAATGTTTTGATCATATTTTGATTTTAAATTCCATGAAGTATTCTCTTAGAGTGATCTATGATTGCAGCACACCATAAAAAATGTTTTGAAAGACTTTTCATCGATTTTCTTAACTTATAATCCATTCTATCTTTCCTTTTATATGCGGAACTTGCTTGGGGACAAGCAAGGGCTAAGTATGGGGTATTTTGATAGCATGAATTATAGTCTATATTTTGGGGTTTGTTTGGACGTTTTATCTTTAATAATCTGCATGTTTGTAATGCGGAACTTACCATTTCATCTACCTTTGCGGGAATCGAGGTCTACACCTAGTTTTGTTGTAATCGTAGGTAAAATGGCACGTTTTGCATAAAAAAGGAGCAAAAGGAGCTATGGAGTCATTGGAGCTACATTCAGGATCATAAGGAACCATCCAGGAAGCATAGCCATGGATTAGAGATTCACTTTGGACCGGATTTGAGAGATTTCACTTTCAGTAGTGACTCACCTCGGTTGACCACAGATTCACCTCGACCGAGGTGATCCAAAGAAGTCGACTCGACCGAGGCGAACACCTGGGACGCGGCGAGAATATTTTATATTTGGCTGAGATCTTTTATCTTTGGAAAGAAATCTTATATTTTTGGGTTTGGCTCTTGGAAGGAAGAAGATATGCTAGATCATATATTTTACCTATTTTTATGGGAAGAGATCTTTCTAAGATATCTTATCTTTGGAGAGTAATTTTCCTATAAAAAGGGTCGGATTTCCCACAAATCCGACATCCGCATACAGTTGGACATCCTGCATACATCCGCTATCAACTTGCTTACACCTACTACACCGCTGCAGCCATACTCTAGTTGGGAGATTTGAAAAACCTTTTTGAAGGTTGAAGAAGGAAGATTGTAGCTTTTATAGCTTTTGAAGGGTTTTGTAAGATCATCTTAGATTCCCTTCATTGTTGTCTTGTCTTGTTGGATTTCTATCCAAGGAACGCTTTGTTGTGATATTTGATTCAGTTATTGAAGTCTTTTCATTAAATTCTTCTTGTTCAAATATTCACTTTCTTCCCATATACTTGATTAATACTTTCATGATGATGAGTGGCTAATCTCTTTGTGTGATTCTAGGGTGATTGGCTGAAGGTTGTGGGAAAAACAATAATAGAATGATCTTAATCACAGTAGGACCCAGAAAGTTCGAGTCTTTAACCTTAACCCTAAGCATCTCGCTCAGTCGATGAACATCTCGGCCGGGGTGGAATTCTTCTGACCGAGGTGATTTATCTGATCCGAAACTGAGAGTTAAGTGTTAGAGTTTGCCAAATCCTATTCTTATTACACCTTTCCTGGTTCAATGCAAGCCTAGGATGAGACTTACCCGGTAATTCCTTAGTTTGTTTACCTAAGATCATAAGTATAGGTAATAAAGGTTTATCCTTTATTGGGGTTTGAGTGTGCTTTCATCCCATCTTTGTGAGTTAGCCTGAGACTTACCCGGTAAAGGTTGATTCTATTCCCTTAGATGGTGTGTTAGTTTGAGGTTATAGTTCTTTATCTTAATTCCTTGAGACTTACCCGGTAATAGGAGTTACGGTTTAGGATGAGTGAGTAGTGAGACTTACCCGGTGATCTATTCCACTTTAGTAACACCTTCCCTATGTAAAAACCTCAGCTTTGTCCGCTTATCTTGAGATCTTGAGTTGGAACCACAACTAGATGCTTTAATCCCTAGAATTGCATATTTCTTTTATTGACTTTTATCATCTTTGATTGTCTTAATTACTTGTGGTTAGTGATTGCTTAAGCTTACCGTAATTGTACTTTGTTTCACTAACTCCCTGTGATCGACCCCTGGAATTCCTTGCTTTTTACTACGATTGACCCGTACACTGCGGGTTCGCATCCTTGTTTTAAGCTTACGTCTAGGGTTATAAATTTAAAGCTTGCACACACCGTTTGGAGCGAACAAGAAGCGACAAGAGTACAGTTGCAACCAGTAACCATACTTAAAGAAAGCATAATCTCGGAGTGGAGTACGTGGAATTTGTATCGGAATGGAACCGAGTGGCATTTGGGACTAAAGGAATATTTTCGGTCTGATAAACGTGAGGGATAAAAAGAGTGCAATGTTGATGGTGTGTTAACATTTATTGAGTGGATATGATCAAACGATGGTGATGTGAGATCAACTTGTGTCTAGTATCATCATTCTGGACACATCATATGCCACTTAAGATCTTGGAAACTGGGTAAGAAGCTTGAGTTGAGTCAGTAATATATTAAAGATCTATAACATAATAATAATAATAATAATAATAATAATAATAATAATAATAATAATAAAAGGGATAACGTCGATAGAACACAAAGTTTGATCACCGGATTTTGAGTGTTAAGTTATATCAAGATTTAGACAAAAAAAAAGAGCAGATGATGATTCTTTAATGGAGGAACCATATGAGTGAGTCATATTAGGAGACAAGATCAAGTGAGTTGTGATAAAACTAGCCTTAAGCACTTAGTGAAGTGCCGGTAGATGTATAAGGGAATATCCTAGATCAGATACTCGGAACCTTTTTAGAAGACCAGAAGGAAAGAAATTGGAATAAATTTTCTCAGGAAGGTCATCAAAAGATCTAGAGGTGAGTTAGTAAGGCAACCTTGTGAGACCTTGCAAGCGGAATTGAAAGCGATTGACGGACTATTATTCCTCACCCTATTGAGGAGAACAACCCCATTGGTCAACATATTTAGTTAGAAGGAATACTTACTAGACACGAGTTAGGTCCTCAGAATAGAGGATCGGACAGTTGGGCCGAATGATACCGGTGAGATATTCGATAACCAATCTAGAACGTGGTAGCAAGCGCTTATGATGTATGTACATGAAAAGATTTTCGGAGAAATGGGTTTTATGAAAAGCCGACGAGGCTACTTGAGATATTGTGGATAGTATGAGACGTCGTAACCTTTCAGAGATCTATACAAAGATAGTGGTAACCTTGAAAACAACTAGTTAGGGCTTGATCCTGCATGTGTGTGCTATTGTTTGACTACTTATTTATTTCATGCTTGAGTGTTTAGTCATGTGTGTTATATTGATGACCTTTGGTGTCTGAGTACTTAGATGTGGAAATGATGAGGCTTTTGTGTAATGATTTGATACACCCGACTGGTGCCTTAAAGGCCAATCATGATTATCTAACCCTAAGTTTCGGGACGAAACTTATTTTTAGGGGATACTGATGTAATAACCGGAAATGTTATTTCCGATTAATTTCGAGTCAAACCGAGATTTGGGGACCGTTGATCTCTTTAAGATACCTAAATTTATGACTAGCATTAATTTTATCATTTTATGTAAGTATTATAACCACATAAAATAATAAAAAAAATACACCAAACCCTAGTTATATATATATCTAGCTCTTTTGACGAGTTTTGACGAGGTCATGACGAGACCCAGACGAAGTCATGACAACTTTTGACAAAGTCAGGACATGAGTTTGACAAGCCCAATTTCATCCATGAACCTTACCATCCGGGCCCATTTCGAGTAAGCCAACTGGCCCGTTAAGGCTCCTATCTCCCATCCCCTCTTCTTGCGTCGCTTTGCCATAGCCGCGCCTCTCTCTACACGTCTCTCCCCATCACACAGCAACCAACGCCTCGCAGCAACCGGCCTTCGTCTGCGCCTCCACACCGGCGAGCCGCAGTCGGCTTCGTCCGGACAACAGTGCCTCTCTCTGCACGTCTTTTCCCATCACACAACAGCCAACGCCTCGCAGCAATAGGTTCCGTTCATCTGCACCTCCACACCGGCGACCCGCAGTCGGCTGCGACCGGACAACAGCGCCCCTCTCTTCTCTTCTACCTTCAGACGGACTCACGCCAAGCCGTTTGCCTCCGGATCCCATTCCCGTTTCACGCTTTCTGGCTTCAGTGACGGTTACACGACCCTTCAGCGAAGATACTCCACGAATAGACGATACCTTACCCTAGGATCTCCTAGTGCACATAGGAAGGATCAACAGTGTCGTCTTCACGCCCAGGACCGACCGTGACACACCAGGCTGCACCAGACCACCTCTCCCTTCTTCTCTGTACTTCAAATGAACATCCATCTACATCTAGTCGGGGTAAGAGCTTAGTTCCTGTCATGTTCTTCGTGTACTGAAGGTGACCATCGCAATTAACCATCTTCCTCTCGCAGCACAAGAACCGCAGCCATCTCCGTTGCTCTCACTCCTCTGCAGTCGCACAACCTTTCTTTTATGTGCAACAGTTGGCTCGACAACAGCCTAATGCCATCTCCTTCCTCCCCCTCGAGTCTTGGAATCGGGTAAGGTGGATGCCCTTCTCTTCCTTGCACTTCCGCCCATGTAATTCATGCCTAATGAGTGCCCTTTTATGTCTCCTAAATCTACCCAGAACAGCCATAGAGGAGCTGGTACAGATTCATATTGTTTTTCGAGTTTCAAGAAGTGATGAAGAACCGACTTTGAGCCTAGATTTGGGTAAGTTAGACTATTCATTTGCTGCTGAATTTTGGATATGATATAGTCGGTATTGCAGGGTAGAACATACGAAAGTTTGAGAGGAATGTGAGTTACAGTTTGAGAGTTATGATGTTCCAAAGTTGGCTGCTCGTGCAGTTTTTATAAGTGTGCTCAATGTAGAGAAAAACTGCATGAGATGCAGTTTTGTGAGATAGTTTTGATTAGGCTTTTGATCTCTGTTGGACTTGAATTTTGGATATGATATAGTTGGCATATTGTGGTAGAACATATTAAAATTTGGGATGAATCCAGCAAGTGGTTTAGGAGTTATGATTTTTCGAAGTTGGAACCTTAAACAGTTTTCTGGATTTTGCTGAAATTGTTGAGTGCTGGAATTATTTGGTGTTGTGCAGTCATGTTTGAGCTTAAGTTTGAATACCTTAGAAACATAATTCACCGTTCAGGTTTTAGTATGTTATATAGTGTCATGCATAGTGTGGTGTATCAAAAGTTGGGATTGATCCAACGGTTGGATTTAGATCTATGAAGGTCCAAAGTGGACTGGCTGAGCAGTTAAGAAATACTCAGATTTTGGCTAAGTCTGAATTTCTGGTTTTGGAACCGACTTTGAGAATTTTTGTAGAAGTGATTATTATGTATTTTTGGGAAATTCTGGATACTATGGATAGAGTGCATAGCATAAAAGACGTAGAGATTTTTGTTAGACTTTTTATATTTTTATTCGGTTCTCATATCTTAAGCCAAAGTCGGACCTTAGCGATTTTTTATGAAAGTCAAGAATGTAGTTAACTCTTCTAAATCTGTAGCAAACTTTCCTTTGAGAGTTTGACTGTGGTTTTGAGTTCCGAAGAATAGTTTGGAACTTTGTAATGGAATTTTATAAAGTTTCGGGACCGGGGGTAAAATAGTTATTTATCCGTATAAGGGTATTTTGGTAATTTATCTAATGATAGAGTTCAATATCTTAGAAGTTGGAGACTTCTAATAAAGTGGGATACATTATTGATCCACTTGCCTTTTATAACAGGCGGTTGAGTTCCTGCGGTTGCGGACCGAGGCGAGATAACAGGATTATGATTTGATTCAGGTAAGTCATTTGGGCTTACTTAGCTGACTTCTAGATATGAGTGTGGATAATGATAGTGATGTGTGAATGAGATGTTTATAGTTATAATTTTAGTAATAATTATCTACCGACCTATACTTTGGCCTAAGAGTAATGGGCGGTGGCATTCTGCTCAGTTAGCTTGAGGGCGCTGGGGGTTTCTTTAGGGACTAGTCCACACTCGGTTTGTAGTGATGCTACCGGCAGAGGTAAGCTAGACCTACACCCAGTTGGATAAGGAACGGAGGCGAGAACTTTAAGATTCTCGTGCCACAACTGAAAAATGGAATAAGGTGAATCACTTAACTACTAGATAATAACCGGTTTGTGTGCCAACATGATGATTGTTTATATTACCTTGTTTGTGTTTGTCCTATCCTTATTCTGCTTATATTTGGATTGTTAGCTAACGGTTTATCCGTGTTGTAGATCTGTAGAGATAGACAGTTGTAGAGAGATCCGGAACGGATGGTCAGCCGGGTCCACGTATTCATTAGATGGGGACGGGGGAGTCTTCCATACGACCTGCATGTTATGTATTTATATATATGTTTGTAAGGCTGTCACATGTATACATTCATACCATAAAAATTTATTATGTTTTAAAATTGTTTTAAATACATTTGTGCCTTGTTGTAAGATCCTAGTAAAGTTGTTGTTAAACCAAGGTCGGGACCCATTGTGAGGTCCTAACTAGTAGCTCCCCGAGTTCCACGAACTTGGGGTGTTACATTCTTTTCCCTTTGTTTAAGTACTATAGGCTGTTAGACCTTGTTGCACTCATCCTTTTAAAAACACATCTTTATGAATTTCGGTTTTTCTTATTTGTATCTTGTTGCAAGATCCTAGTAATATAGTTGTCAAACTGAGGTCGGGACCCATTGTGAGGTCCTAACCAGTAATGTCCCAAGTTCTGAGAATTCGGGGTATTACAAAAAGCCCGCAAAATTATTAAAATTTTTTTTTATGGACTGGAAAATAATAGCACTTGGGGGCCGATTTGTAGCCTTGGGGTTTGTCCCACATATTCATGCATAGCTAGCCCTTTAATGATTGTGTTAATGTATGGTTGACCCGTTCCGGCGTTTGCATGGTTGCTTGGATTATCCGGTAGCCTCCTACATGGTCGTGCATGGGACAACTCTTCCATCCGTGACATTAATCTCCATCTCCCACATGCATATGTTTGGAAACATATATTTGCAAGATCCCCTAGATTTAGCATAGGATCATTCTATCATCTCTTCCGTTCATACTTGTACTTGCATGGTAACGTTGGTTTTCATGCATACTTGTTTCTTGTCATCTTTCATATCCAATAATTGGTTTTTACTTCGGTCTTCATTTCTTTCTCTAGGGTGCTCATCATTTCCTTTCGAGAAGTGGTCCGGGAAATGGCATTCATCTCTTTGCTAGAAATGATTTTCATTTCTTCCTAGAAATGAATTTGATTCTTCCTCCTCCTCTTCCTCTTTTTCTTCTTCTTTTTCTTCTTCTTCTTCTTCTTCTTCTTCTTCTTCTAGCTTCCGTGACTTTCATGGTTGTGGTCTTCAAAGCTTCTGAATCTTTCTCTCCTCCTCCTTAGAGTGATCTTCACTCATTGCTTCCTAGATTTCATGGTTATGGCCTTAAAGTGTTCTGGGTTCCGAGATGCTCTTGCAACAACCCCCCCTGCACTTCCAAAACTATCAACACTCTAGTACTTCCAATAATCACGCAGGTATTGTTTCTCAATCTTGGATACTCGACAGTGGTGCCTCCTTCCACATGACAGGTTCAAAATCTCTTCTTTGTGATATTCATAATACAACTTCGTGCAACATTAAATTACCGAATGGATGGATTGTTTCGGCTAATCAACTTGGACAAGTTAAATTATTGCCTAATTTTACTCTTAAAAATGTTATGTTTGTTCTTGGCCTACATTGCAATTTAATATCTATTCAGAAATTTTGTGATGATATTTCGTGTGTTGTAACATTCACTAATAAAATTTGTATTTTTCAAGATCACATTATGAAGACGTTGATTGGATGGGGTGATACTAGAGATGGTATATATTGGCTTCGTTGGTTTAATCCCATCTATTCACCCTCGAAATTTTATTGTCACGCTTTATCAAATGATTCCGCCCAACTTTGGCATATACGCCTCGGGCATCCTTCTTTTCAATGCTTACCACATCTTAATTCAGTTTCTAAATCTACTTTAAATAAATTTCGTTCTATCCCTTGTGACATTTGTCATCGTGCAAAACAAACAAGGTCCAGTTTTCCTATAAGTAAAACTATTGCAACTAGTATTTTTTATCGTATTCATTGCGACATTTGGGGTCCTTATCGTACCCCTTCTACATGTGAATCTACATATTTCTTGACTATTGTTGATGATTATGCTCGCAAGACCTGGATTTACTTAATGCGTTTTAAATCTGAAGTTGCTAATCATATCAAACATTTTTGTGCCATGGTTCAAACGCAATTTTCTAAAACAATAAAATGTCTTCGAAGTGATAACGGTTCTGAATTTCTTGCTTTAAAACCTTTTCTTCAAAGTCATGGAATTTTATTTGAAAGGTTGTGTGTTGCTACACCGCAACAAAATGGTCGTGTTGAGCGTAAACCTCGACATATTTTAAATGTTACCCGTGCTATTTTATTTCAAGCAAATTTACCAACATCTTTTTGGGGAGAGAGTGTTTTAACAATGTGTTATCTTATAAAACGAACACCATCAAAAATATTAAACAATGAAACACCATATTTTCGACTATTTGGTAAAATACGTAATTATTCTATTATACGATTCTTTGGGTGTTTATGCTATTCCACATATCTTCCTAAATTAACGGATAAATTTCAGTCAAAGAGTCACAAATGTTTATTCTTAGGTTACCCATTTGGTCAAAAGGGATGGCGTTTATACAAGTTAAATACAAAGCAAATTTTTGTTTCTAGGAATGTTATTTTCTATGAAAATATATTTCCTTTTTCCTCAAATTTTCAATCTGCTCCGTCAACCTCTATTCAACCTTCCTATTCTAGCTCTCACTATGATGAACCTAATATTATGTTTAATCATATTAATGAACCTAACACTTTTCTTCCCTCCACCATAGCTTCTTCTAATGATTCTCCACATGACCCACTTTCCATCCAAAACTCTTCTTCCAATCCTAACTTGCCACATATTAATGATTCTCTAAAAATTTCAAGTGACCCACTTCAATTCAAAATCCTCCTTCCAATCCTAACTTGCCACATATTCCATCTAATCCCACATTTTTCTCCTCTGGATGTAGGTCCCACATCTCCTTCTTTTAATCAAAACCCACCTAACCATATATCTCCCCCTCCTCTGCGTATATCTAATCCTATAGATCCGCATGACTCCTCCTTCAACCCATCATCTATACCAGCAATTGTTCATATCACTGAATCTTCAACGTCTTCAATTCCTATTGTGCCTCTTCGACGTAGCACGAGAATAACCAAACCTTCTATCTTACTTTCTGACTATCAATGCGATAATACTATCGTCTCTCACTCTGTCACTTCATCGTCTTCTCCACCAGGTATTGTGTATCCTATCCATAACTATATTTCTTATGCTAACATGTCGCCTGGACATTTAAAATTTGTCAATGTTGTTCAACTTCATGTTGAGCCAACATCCGTCAAGGAGGCCCTTGCTAATCCACATTGGAGATCTGTGATGAATGTTGAACTTATGGCTCTTCAACGTAACAAAACATGGGAAGTGATCAATCTTCCACCAAATAAACCTGTTCTTGGATGCAAGTGGGTATTTCGCATCAAGCATCGTTCTGACATATCCATTGAACGATAGAAAGTGCGTCTTGTCGCTTTGGGAAATCGACAAATCGAAGGTATAAACTACTACGACACTTTTGCACCTGTAGCTAAACTTGTGTCGGTTAAGGTCTTTCTTACAGTAGCCGCAATCAAGCAATGGCATCTTCATCAAATGGATGTGCACAATGCCTTCCTCCATGACGATCTCGATGACGACGATGAGGAAGTATTTATGTCTCTTCCTCCAGTTTTGGTTTCTGCTGATTCTCGCAAGGTGTATCGCTTGAAGAAATCACTTTACGGTCTCCGACAAGCTCCGCGGAATTGGTTTTCTAAACTATCTACTACCCTTCGTCATTACAGTTTTGTTCCCTCATATGCTGATTCATCTTTATTTTCTTATATTCGTCCCTCCCTATCGATTCATGTGTTGGTATACGTTGATGATTTGATTATCGCTGAAAATGATTCTCATTTTATATCACATTTTAAATAATTTCATAATTTTTTTCATATGAAAGATCTTGGCATTCTAAAATATTTTCTTGGAATTATAATTCCCCTAATGGTATTTATATTTCGCAGAGAAAATATGCATTGGATCTCCTACAGGAAACTGGGCATCTTGTTGTCAAGCCTGCATCTTTTCCGGTGGAACAAAATCATGGTCTTGCTAAGGATGATAGCCCGTTGTTTGCACATCCCGGTCGATATAGGTGTCTCGTTGGTAAACTCATCTAACTTACAATCACGAGACCTGACATCAGTTATGCCATCCATCTTCTCTTCCAATTTATACATGCACCAACAACAAACCAATGGCTCGTTGTTGTTAGAGTTTTACGTTACATCAAATCTGCCCCTGGACAAGGTCTTATGTTTGCTCGTAACAGTCCTCTCCAACTAAATGCCTTTTTCGACGCCGACTACGCTACATGTCCCATCACTCGTTGGTCCATTACTGGTTACTTTATACAGCTTGGCCACTCTCCGGTTTCATGGAAGACGAAGAAACAACATACTGTACCCCGCTCATCCGCTGAATCAGAGTACCATTCCATGGCTGCTACAACTTGTGAGTTTATTTGGCTCGCTTCCCTCTTACGGTCACTCGGAGTCATTCTTCCATCATCGTAATTTATGGTGTGACAACAAAGCTGCCCTCCACATCGCATCCAATTTCGTGTTTCACGAGCGGAGAAAACATATCAAAGTAGATTTTCATCTGGTCCGTGATCAAGTTCAATCCGGAAAGATTACTACTCATCATATTCGTTCCGAAGATCAACCCACAAATTTATTCATTAAACCGCTCGGACAACATTAATTTCACTTTCTACTTTTCAAGTTGGGTGTTCGCAATATTCACGCTCCAACTTGAGGGGGAGTATTGAAGATGTTTATCCTAATGTATATATTATGTATTTATATTAAGCAAGCTTATATTGTACACCTTAATTTCTGCCCTAAATCTCACTTATTAGGATTTTATATCTTGTGTATATATTCTCTCCTCCAGCTTAATAATAATCATTATGATCCTATTATTATTTTTCAAAACTTATAGAGCAAGTAATAGTAATACCGTTTCATGGTACTTGTATGCACCATTTAAGGCGTATAAGAAATCTAGGAATATCTTAAGAATAAATCTTAAGACAAGGTTAGCACATATATATCATTAAGGATATGATATCATATAATCCTCTAAATGGTATGGAATATATAATCATGAAGCCTTAATAATAAGAAGAGACATGTTAATAGAAAAATATAAGACATATTAAGAAAAATGGAAAAATAATGAATTACATGACCGTTGTTTCTTAACATTGTCAACTTTCTCTTTAACAAAACTTCATGTATGAAGTAAGGTTCTTCCCATCACAAGTTAAACAAAGCATTTAATCATGCAACAATCAAATTCAGCAATGTCTATGCACTATCTCTAAGTTTGAATTTACATGTGATGGTTTATACAATTCAACACGCTCTTCTTCATACTTAAGCGAATTATCTTGTTCGGTCAAATCATTAGTTGCAACATTATCCTCAATAAAGGCAACATATAATACAAGAGGTACTTGATGATCAACATGATTATCGAGATATGAAATCACTTTTGCACAAGTAGGATCAAGAATGTCATCTAGCATCCTAAATTCGTTATCTCTATCGATGTGATCAATAGGATCCGAAAATTCAGCAATGCATCCATTAATTCAGAATGCAAGACAAGAGATGTATTATTAGTAATTTTATCAAAAATATTAATATAATGTCTCATAAATTCATTAAGTTTATGAAAATGAATTATAGGCTCAACATTCATAATGATAGGTATGATAAAATCAACATACTTATAGACATATGTCATGAGAATGGTATTCTCGGAAGAAAGCGCATTCACAATATTAAACTTCAAAAAGTTAGTATGTGCAACAAGAAGTTTGACATCATAAATGTGCTCATAAAAAGGGGCATATAAATTATTATATATGATAGGATAAACATGCTCCCCCTAAAAGGTTCTCTAAAGTCAAGAAAAGGCGTTGTATGATCACAAGATGTTTTAATAATCTTTTCAGCAATAAAATCATCATATATCATATGCTATTTATTTACTTTAGCCTTTAATTTATGAGATTTGTTACCAACTAACTCTTTATCATGATGATCAGGCTAATCTAAATTAGAGATAGAAGGTGATGCGTCCTTAGATACGTCAAGGATGAACTTCGAATCTCATTCGAACGTAAGCGTCAACTACTCCTTGGTTGGTGTGTTGACGTCTTAGAACGTTTGAATATGGGTGGAGGAAGCTTTGAGATGGAGGCAGAAGTGATGGGTTGATTCGATCTAGATTGATCGATCAAACTGAGATGTGGAATGATTGAGTTGATTCTTGAAGAATTTGAGAAGGAAGAATTGACCTGAAGTCAAGGGGGTGATTTCCCTTCAACTTAAACTTGATTATGTTGAACATGATTTACCAATGAGCCAAACATCCCTTCTATAGTAAATATAGTCAAACCAAATGTCAAAAATTAAATGACGGAATTCAAAGTCGGATTTAAATCCGAAAATGAAAAGTCTAACTTAATGTCGGAATTAAAATTCCGAAAAGAAAAAGTCTAAACTTAATGTCGAAAATTAAGTATCCAAAATGAAATGTCTAAAAAGTAGGACCAATGAGAGAGCTTAGAAGAAAATATTTCATACGAAATATCTCTTCTATTATCAAGTTGTCAAAATTGGCTAGCTTCTTTCCATGACGTAGTAACGACAAGGCATGCTGCTAGACGGGTCGAGAGGGACGGAGCCACGGATGGGATTGGTATCCGGGGCGTATCATTCTCTTCCTCTTCGTTTTGAAACTTCCCCATTTCATCGTGGTCAAGATGGTGTACACCATAAGAATCACAACGCTTGAACTTGTAGTCTTTCAAGAACGTGTTGCCGTAGAGGTTATCGAATATGCTGGCAAGGCGAAAGATCAAGTATCGGTAACAGATTGATGTTGTTTTTGCTAGTACCGGAACTCTTTGAAATGATGTTTAATGCCTTTTATGGGTGGCAAGTTGGGTGGTATACCATCTTCCATAAAGATGACAAACTCCGGATCGGGAGGTTTGAACTTGTAGACCCTCAAGGTGGTGCCGTCATGGAATTTGTCTCTTATGCCGCCAATGGTATTGATGGTGAATATTGGAGGCATGCTGAAAAGACGGAAGGAAAACCGGGAGAGGTAAGTTAGTGGACATAATAAATACAAACCTCGGATCGGGAGGCTCAAATTTGTTGTTCATATATATAATGGTATCATTGTCGGGCTTAGCATCTTTTTCACTCTTAATGATGGATTCATATTTTTCCTCTTCAAAGAACTTGCCATACAACAGATTGGCATATTCAATTGGAAATGCCATGGATAAATCTTCAATGATGACATTGCCCTCGTCTTCGATTTTTTTCTTTGTCACACAATGGGGTGACAACAACTCACACTTTGGTTGTGTCATTGCTTGGGATCCTTCGTATTGGGCGACCTTCATGAGGGAAAGCATTTGTGCCTTCAATATTTCTAGCTCTTCTCTTAAATACTTCTGCTCTTCTTGTTGTTTCTTGTAGGGATTTGTTGGTGTACCGTTCTGACGATAATAGAAAGGGTCCGGATGACGAAGTGCAATATAATCTCCTTCAAGGTAGGCACACCGTCGGTCGTGGGGATACCGTTTGTACCCATGAAATATTTGTTTCGGCCTTGGTGGATATAGAGGAGGCAACCACTCCTCATTCTCAAGACAGGTTCACCGTTGGCCATGTGAATATCGCCGGTACCCATGGGTGGTTTGTTTGGGCTTTGGTGGGTATGGACGAGGCAACCATTCCTCATCCTCATAAAAGGAACCATCATCGTCATAAACCATGATGACGATGAAGAATGATGCTTGATGAAGAACGTTGAAGAACACTAAAGAACAATGAAGGATGATAAATAACACTGAAGAACGATCAAGAAAAAAAGTAAAGAAACTTAGCTTTGATCTCTTACTCTTATACCAATTTTATGTGTCCTTGGATACATCAATGATGAACTTCGGATCTGGATCAAGCTTAGGTGTCAACTACTCCTTGTGTGGACGGTTTTAAACGTTTGAATATGGGTAGAGAAAGCTTTAATATGGTGGTGGAAGTGATGGGTGATTCAATATAGATTGACCAATCAAACCGTTATGTGGATTGATTGAGTTGATTCTTGAAGAATCATCAAATATGGAGGTTTTGGATCGAAGATCCAGTAAGAATTTGAGAAGAAAGATTTGATGCCCAAAATCAAGGAGAAGGATTTTCCCTTCAACTTAAACTTGATTATATTGAACATGATTTACAAATGAGCCAAACATTCATTATATAGTGGATGTGGTCAAACCAAAGGTCAACAATTAAGTGACGGAATAAAAAGCTGGAACTAATTCCAAAATGAAAAGTCTAAGTTGACGTGGGAATCAAAGATCCAAAAATGATGAGTCTAAACTTAATGTCGGAAATTAAGTATCTAAAATGAAAGGTCTAAAAAGCCGGACCAATGAGAAAATTTAGAAGAGAATATCTCATAAGAAATATCCCTTCTATTATTATGTTGCCAAAACTAGTCAGCTTCATGTCACGGCGTAGTGATGACAAGACATGCCGCTAGACGGACCGAGAGGGACGGAGCCACGGATGACATTGGTATACGGAGGCGTATCAGAAGGTGTAGAATCACTCCCAATGTTGCCTGAAGGTGATGGAAGTGGACTACAAATAGGGTTTGTAGGTGACCGAAGATGAGCTTGCAGATCTTGGTTTGATTGCTCTTCCTCCATTTTCTTTGCTTCCTCAGTCTCAAGTAATAGTTTGAAATCACCTACAAGTAAAGAGCAAATAAAAAGAAAATATGTGAATGAAAAGATCAAGAGAATAATGGAGGAGTTTTTATAGTTAATAACTAATAAAGATAATAGTTGAATAGTTTAAATGTGAATACGTATTAAAAAATTGTTTTGGAATCAATTGTATTTTCAACTTTATTGATAATGTTAGGAGTTACAACCATAGAGTTACAAAAACTTGAGTGGTAGTTAATTTTAGGAGTTAAATTGGAAGAGTTGATTTGGTAATCAATGTTAGAAGCTACAACCTATAGGAGTTCCAAAAAAAGGAGAGTCAATTGCGTAATACGTTGCAAAATAGGGTCTTAATATGAAGCATTTAGTACTTTCAAAAAGCTAAAATTATAAGTTAGTAGGATAAGGTATCTACAATGCAAACCTTCTCATAAATTAACCTTGAATTGCAACCACAAGCTTACCTTTGATACTTTTTCAAGGTACCTCATACCTTCACTTATGGCCCGTGGTAGCCAAAAAGTAGGGATCACAATTTGTCAATTGATGGGTGGATGTACCACTTCCTTCATATGTCCGTCATCCACATACATGCTACCATCTCACCCAAGCTCATACCCATCGGATGGTCGGGTCAACTAAGTTTATAATAGTTTATTTAGCTAATGATGCACTTTTTTTTATTGAGGATACTAAGTATGCACTTTCTAAACCTTGTTGAGAAAGTTTGCACTTATTTAAAAAAAACGTTGAACACTACTTCACCAATTAACATCTCGAAGGTTGTTGTGGTCGGAAACATGTTAGGTCAAGCACTTATGTGGTTGTAGACGGAAGGGAGAGAGTGGGGAGGAAGACCGGTTGGTTGCCGCCTGCACGCCGTTGCTACAGCCTCCCGGCTTGCCGCCATATATCGAAGCATGTTGGAATAGATACTCCTGTAACCCTAGATTGATTGGGGAGATGGGTATTTGATTAAATTACAAAAAGCTCCTATATTTTGTAATTGCGTTAATAACTCAACTTTCTGAATTTATAGATTTTTCCCCCAAAAGATAATTACAGAAAATTACTCTTATAATTACAAGGAATGACCCAAATTTCTAAAATTCCATATTTTTCCCCCAAAAGATAAGTTGGGTACGTGAAAATCAGGTACTAACATTGGGTAAGTGAGTGAAATTGAGTATGTTAAAATTGGGTATATAAAGTTGGGTACGTGAAGGTTGGGTACTAACATATTGGCATTACATTATTACGTTGAGTATTAACAAATTGAGCATAAAACTTGGGTATTAACATATTTAGTATCAAACTTGGCTATTAATTTATTGGGTATTATGGTTGTGTATTAACATATTGGGTACAACACTTGAATATTAAGATATATTGGGTACTAACATATTGAATATTACATTGGATACTAACTTGGGTATCACATTTGGTATTAAACTATTGGATATTTGATTGAGTAGTAACATATTGAGTATCAAAATTGGTATTAACATATTGAATATTATGGTTGAGCATTAACGTATTGAGTATCACACTTGGGTATTAAGATTTCGGGTCACAAAATGAAAGATTTTTTTTTCCTTCTTTACAGGATTACTAAAAAATAAATATTTTTTTTTGATACATAGGTAAACAATTAGGCGGATCAATTTCGAGACACCAATCGGCCTAAAGTATCCATACGGGGGAGGTGACGTACATCTTCAAGGATCGCATTGACATCCAGCTTGACCAATTGTCCGTGCATAGCAATCCTGTCCGCAACCCTGTTGACTTCCCTGTAAATATGCTGGATCCTGGAATGTGAAAAACCTGAGATAAGATAGGAAATATCATTAATAATCAAGTCAAGCTCCCACGGAGGTTTCCAAATTTTCTTAACCGAATTGATTAGAACCAAATTATCCCCTTCAATGTCGATCATTGGAAAACCTTTCTCTCTTGCCTTTTGTAGGCCCATTCGTAACGCAATTGCTTCTGCTTCCAAAACAGAATCTCCGTTACATGTACCGCTACCCATTGCAATTGGAACGGCACAATGATCTCTGATGATAAAACCAAAAGAGAAATGGTTTGTATCACGCTGAGATGCATCAAAATTAAGTTTTTTACTCCCTTCTACGGGTCTTTCCCATTTCAAAATTTTCTTCTTTCTTCTCGCCTATTTGCTTAATGTACTACTATTCTTTTGATTCTTATTCGCCCGGTACCACACCTCTAATTGGTTTAAAGCTTGTGTTTTAAAACTTTGTGGGATTTTAGTTTTGTTGAAAATGAATTGGTTCCTAGCCGTCCACAAGTACCACCAGATGGTGACCAATAGATTAAACTCAGATGATGACAAATTCTCTTTGAGGTCAACAAGTGCGTCTTTAATGCCCTTACTTTCAATATCACAATTCTTTAAAATGGTTGTAATGTTGCATTCATCAATAGCCATTTCTAAAGCGGGGCACTGAAAAAAGAGGTGCTTTGTGCTTTCTGTGTGATGGTTGCATAGTTTACAATTCATAACAATATGTACTTTTTGTCTATCGAGGTTCTGTTTTGTTGGGAGGCCGTCCAAAGCTAATTTCCATATAAAGTTTTTAATTTTCGGCATGACATCCATTTTCCATATCCAGGTTTTATCCATTGTGACTCCCATTTTTTGTTTTTGGATTAACTCCATAGCTGATTTAGTCGAATACCATCCTTCTTCGTTCCCGGGCCAATATAGCCTATCCTTAATATCATTAATAGGAAGGTTATATTTTTTTATTCTATCGATAATATCATTAGGCAAACTCTTGTTTAGTTGGTCTAACATTTGATGATTCCAAGTCTTATTACTAATAAACTTTGAAACAAATTCCATCGGGTTATCCAGATTTGTATCATTTGCTAGGTCAGTGAGTGGTTTTTCCATAAGCCATTTATCCTTCCAGAATCTTATAGTGTTTCCATCCCCAACTCTCCATCGGAGTCCTTTAACTAGATATTTTCTAAGTTTAATTAAATTCTTCCATTGCCATGAAGCATTCGATCCACAATGGTAGTTCCATAGACAATTTCCTTTAAGGTATTTTTCATTAACAATTTTAACCCAGATGTTTTCTGGTTCTGCAGTTATTTTCCACATAAGTTTCATTTGTAATGCTTTATTCATATTCTCTGATTTTCTAATACCGGTTCCCCCTAATGATCTTGGTTTACATATTGTGTCTCAACTAATCAATGGGTGAAAATTAGGTCCTTTATTCCAAAAGAAAAGTCTATTAAGTTTGTCTAGTTCATTGTGAATACTTGTAGGTAACATAAATGCCTGCATTAAGTAACTTGGTTTGGTATTAAGATTTTTAATTAATGTTATCCTTCCTTCTTGAGACAGGGTCGATGCCTTCCATCTTGTTAGTTGTTGTTTGGTTTTCATAATTACGGAGATAAAAATCTCTTTATTAACCCTTTCATTAATAATAGGGCATCCAAGGTATTGTTCGAGGCTGGTAGTACCATTTATTCCCAGATGAGCCTGTATGCGTCTTCTGGTACATTGGTCCGTGTTAACAGTAGTTTGGAAAGCCGATTTATTAAAGTTAATAATTTGTCCAGATGTGTCACAATAGTTATGTAGGACTACGAGAATTTTGTTGCTTGTTTGTGCAGTTGTTTTAGTAAAAATTATAATGTCATCAGCAAAAGCCAAGAAAGGTAATCTAGTTCCATTTTCGGTGATCGGAAACCCAATCGATTTAGGATTTTCATCAGATATTTTCCGAATGTTTCTAGAAAGTACCTCTGCACACAGGTTAAACAACAAGGGTGAAAGTGGGTCACCTTGTCGGAGACCACGTTGTGGACAAAAAATGTTGGTGGGTGAATCATTAATCAAAATTGAAAAAGAGCTCGTTGAAATACACTCTTGAATCCACTTTCTAAATTTCTCCCCAAAACCGAATATTTGTAATACTGCTTTTAAGAATTCCCATTCGACTTTATCATATGCTTTTTCCATGTCTAATTTAATGGCCATAAAACCCTCCTTTCCTTTTTTTGCTTCAAATCCATGAAAAATTTCATGTGCAGTAAGCACATTGTCATGTATAATGTATTGCTCTATTTTTAACAAACGCGTTTTGTAATGGGTGGATCAGCTTGGGGAAGACCACGCTTAGTCTTTTTGCAAGGATTTTAGCGATTATTTTGTATACTGTTGATAATAGACTTATAGGTCTATAGTCTAACATTGTAGTTGGGTTATCGTTTTTCGGTAGCAAGGCAATGAAAGTATGATTTAATTGTCTAAGAATTTTTCCGTTTCGATAAAAGCTTTTCACTGCCATAATGACCGAGGAGCCTACAATATGTCAATATTTTTGATAAAAACCTGCATTCATTCCATCAGGTCCCGGAGATTTGTCGCTTCCTATCGAGAATAGGGCTTCCTTGATTTCACTTGTAGTAACAGGTGCTTCCAAATTGATGTTATCACTTTCAGTTATTTCTGGTTTAATTACTTGTAGTTGACTATGAAGTTTATTCATATCATTATTGATGCTTTGAACCGAAGCTTGAATTCGGTAATAAATTCCTCATTGATATCAACCTCTTTAGCTAACATCATCCAATTAGTCTTAGTTATTGTTGTTATGATTTTTTTATTTCTTCGACCTGTGGCTTTCCTATGGTGGAATTTGGTATTTTTATCTCCTAATTGCATATTTGTCGTTTTAGCTCGCTGCATCCAAAATTTATTTTGATATTCCACTAAACATTCTCTTTTTCTATTTAATCTGTTTATTTTATTGTTTACTACTTGGTCAAAAATTGCAAAATTCTTTTGTTGGAGATCTTCTAGTTCCTTATCTACGTTATGCAATTGTCTATGGATATTACCAAATTTTTCCCGACTCCACTGTTTCAGTTTTTGCTTTAGCAGATTAGTCTTTTTTACAAGGTTAAACATATGTGTTCCCGGAAATTGAGTTCTCCAAGCTTGTTCGATGACATTCTCACAATCTGGTCTTTGTGTCCACATAGTTTCAAATCTAAATGGTTTATTCTTGACAACGACTTGAGTGTTTTGAAAATAGAAGGAAATCATACAGTGGTCAGAATTTGTAAAGGCATGATTTCCAGTATGAATCTCTGGGTATTCCTGTATGATCTCGATTGAGGACATAATTCTATCTAATTTTTCGTAAGTATTGTCGTCACCTTCTTTCTTCCTTTTCCAAGTATAATTATTTCCTTTTGTTGGAAAGTCTTGGAGGTTATGTTGGTTAGAAAATTGAGTTAATCTATCAAACTTATTATTAGCAGGACATGCTCCTCCCATTTTATCAGACGGTAGCAGTAGCTCATTGTAGTCTCCGATAATTACCATTGGAAGGTTAATATTTTTTAATTCATTGTTGAGTAGCGACCAGAAAAAAAAATTTTAGTTTGCTCATTTGGGGGTGCATAGATAAACACTATCATGGATTGGAAATTAGTGTTTTAATTAGTTTTTTTGCTAGTAAATATCTATCCGATGATTTACAAATTTCTATTCTTTCGCCCTTATTTTGGTAATATTTCCAAAGAAGGCAAAGCCCTCCCGCAAATCCTATTGCCGGAATGAAAAAGATTCTGTCAAAACCGGCGCTCTTCCAAACTTTTTCTTCAGGTTCGTCCTTTGTTTTTGTTTCCGCCAGCATTATCATTTGGATATGTTCATTCTTACATGTTATATTCATATTAGTCCACAAAAAAAATTTCTTCATACCTCTACAGTTCCAGAACGCAATCTTCATTTTTTTATTGTATGTGTAGGGGGATAGTCACGCCCCGTTATTCCACCCATGATTTCTGTAATTAATAGTTTTCTACCCGCTGAGGTGTTTGATGTTATGTTTGAAATTTTCTTAGTCTTTGTTGAGACTCTCAACTGTGTTGAATTATTGTGATTTTGTGAACAGCCTTTGATCTCTACCCTTACCACTTTTGGTTTACTATTCCAAACTACACTTTCTCGTTTAACCGGACTCGTCAACACCCCATTATCTTTTATTCTTTGACATATTAACACAAAAATAGGACTGAAATACATACACATACATTCAGCTTGAGAAACCTTAATTTGGGGTCTATCTACATCGATATCCAAACATATGAATTTTGTCTCAATTACAGGCCCCATCGGCATTATTCTTTCTAGTTGATCAATATTCCGGATTGGCAATGGCCATTTTGTTCTATTTGTTCGGACATCCTGAGCCTTTTCATTACACCTTAGATGGAGATGCTTGCTTGTGATCTTTTGATTGGCCTTCTTAGTCCCCTGATTTTGCCATTCAGCAATCATAAATCTGCACAAACAGTGAAACATATGAGCATTGAGCAAATATGTACTCTACACTTACATCTTTGAAATATCCTAATTGTTTTTCTGTAGTATAAACTCTGAAATTCATGTATAGGTGACAACAAATAGTTTGCCTCACCGACCCCGTACACCTACAGACAATGAAAACATTCCACATTGCAAACCAAGTACAAAGAGGCACTTTAAAGGTAGTAAATATAAATCTGATACATTCCTTCTTACTAATAAAGGCTTGGTATTCATTGGATGGAAGGTTGTGCTCCCGATTATAGGTACACAACGTCCACATCAGCTTCGCACTTACCTCCGAACCTTTCAATTTATGGGCATGTCGGATATGTACGTCCTAACTCGAGTGATCAATTGATGCCTTGCCGGAGAATGTACTTCCTACACACATCCGCAAAAAAAAACAAAAACTTTCCAAACAAACACATATAACTCCACAAATTCATCATTCAAAAGAGAACACTTAACTTTCATCCTCAAAAGCGGCACTCCTGTAAACAGCAGCTCATGAAAGGAAACAAAATCAATCATACAACAAGATATATTTGGGATTGACACATATTCATCATTCAATCTAAAATCATACTTCTTTTTCACTTTACTGTATACCAAAAACAAGCAGGCATCAAGTTCTTGGTAAAAAAACCCTCAGCAGTAAGTTCATTTTTACCTCCAAAACTAGTTGTATAGGCATGTAGTCATCATGTAAACCCAGATCATAGTAATTCTTCGCCTTAATGTAAATCAAACATTGGCAAGATTCATAATAGCAATAAAGGCTAATTAGATCTTCTATGTTCTTACTCTACTCCTAGGATAGTTTGTAATATATAGAAACAGCTACACTTGGCATAGCATAAAAATAAGAACTTTCCCACGCTTTGTTCATTGCTAAGGAAAATTTGGAGACAAAGCTCCATTTTACAATGCGGGGTAAAACGATTACTGGAAATCAAATAGGGACTATGGTACTGTAGTACCTTACTGGATACTCTAGGACACAACAACGTTAATAGAAAAAAAAAACAATGAAAGACTCCGCAAAGTGGATAGATCCAGGTGATCACTGGATTTCCGCAAAATAAAAGCTAGCATGGAGATTAGTTGAATTTCTGCTTCTTCATTCCCTTCAGCGTGGAGGATGTCGTGTCTTCACCACCCCCTTGCCTCTCCCTAGGCTAGAGTCAGAGTTTCCGGACTCCTGATTAACTTCCATAGCGTCCATCATCTTATTGACAATGTTGTTAGTTTCAATAGAGTAAAAGGAGCTTTCCGATGCAACAGTCCTAAGCTCCTCAAGGATATTACCATCCTTAAACAGTAGGGTAGTAAACTCTGCAACAGTTAACTCATCTTCAGGAATCTCGTCTTGCTCATCATCTTCATTCAATTGCTTTTCTATCTCAGCTGATTTTGTTTTGATCTCATCATCCTCCTCCATAGGGATGGTAAGGTGGGGCTTAGACATTGGATCAAATTCAAATTTAGCATCATAAGGGAGGGGACCCTCATCCTGCTCATCATTGGGTTCAGTTTGGTCTAGTTTCTCATCACTTTTAGCGGCCTTATGCTGCTGGATTTTCTCTTTATTATTGACACTATACTCCGCATTAACACCTTGGTCCTCATATCCTTCTGCATGTTGTTTCGAGCTTTCCTTTGAGCTTTGGGAAGAATCTTTATCTTTAGAATTAGTAAGGCCATATTGAGCTGAGAGATATGGCCTTACCTCATTCTTTTGTTCGTTATTAGTCTTGTTTTTCCCCACTTTAGTTCATTCTTTCTCTTCCTTATCTTCTACATCCTTACCTTTGTTCTCATGATTTTCTCTACAGATTCTAAATGGCTTGGTTTTTACTCCCCTCGTAGGGAATTTATCATAGGAGTGCTCCCTATTCACACAAAACCCGCATCCCCTAGAAAAATCTTCATACCAAATCAGAAAGTCTCTAACTTTCCCATCTTCATCCGGGATTGGGACTTTCTTCTTTCTATCCCCAGCCACATCTCGGTTAATACAAATTCGAGTAAAGTTTACCCCCTTGCCTCTTTCGGAAAAGAAGTCAAGTTTAATAAACTACCCCACTTTGTTTTCTTCTATTATGATTTTAATTGCTTCCTTGTTAACGTATTCTAGTGGGATTTTTGGTATCCTAATCCATATATCCGCTATTGTATTGCTCTCTAAGAAAGTGTTGAAATTTGGCTTCCATGGTTTCAATACAATCAAATGGCCAAAGATGTGGAAAGGTCTAGCCTCCCAAATGGCTTTCCTATCAACAGGATTGGAAAAGTTAACTTCAAACAAATGGTTAGGCTTTGCGAAAATCCTAACATCACCCTTGACGTTCTTCCATTCATGGAGTAGTTTTATTCTTAGTTTTGAAATTTTAATCGGTTCACCTAGTATGCATCCCATCAGGGATGACTCCTTCTGTTTTTGGAAGTCATTTTTCACCTTAGATAAACTACTAAGATAATCTGCAAAAGAAGAAGACTTAGAAGACTCACCTTTATTGCTTGATTCTACTTTGTTCTTTGTCCTTTCTCGTTGTTCTTCGAGTCAAGTTGTTTTGTTTTTTCAGCTTGTTCTTCACTGCTTAGTTGTTGTGGAGAGCTCACTTTACAAATAGCTTCCTTGTAGGACTTGCCTTTGTCACTCATTTTGGAGGTATGACTCATACACAGAAATGAGAGAAAAATGTCAGAAGAGAGGAAATATTTCCGTTGATGTGTGAATATATTGAGTCTGGGATCCCCTTTAGATAGGCAGAAGATTTCATAAACATCAGAAAACGACACATCAATTTCAAAAAGAAAAAGATTCATGAAGATTTGCATTCTCAATGCTCCTCTGAAGAGGTTAGCTACATTTTTCAAATTTGAACCTGAGAAATTCAAAAGATTTCTAAGATAGCAAGATTTATTACCGTTTGGAGATATTGGGTGTTGTTCATGCTTGGCAGCCCCTATATTGACCTTCTTTAAATGAGAAGAGCTATGTTGCCGGCTCCTTTCTCCTCCTTCCAGTCCTGACTTCTTTCTCGTGACCTCTCTTTTAGCTCCATTGAAAATAGCGCTGAGTATCATCAACCATAGCCGAAAAGCCCTCAGTTGTAGCTGCGCCATTTGGAATCTCTTCATGTCCGACTTTGAATTCCTCCATCTTTTCTTTTTCCAAGGTTTCCCTTTTTTGTTGTGTTTCATTCGATTGAGTTTCTTCCAGGCTTGAAATGGGTATGATTGATGCACTTATTCGATCTTCTAGCACCGGACATACCAGATTGACTAGTAGCTAGGGTTGATTCTTGTTGTTTCAGATGAGATTTGGAGATGTCGGCGATTAGGGTTAGCTTTTAGGGGGAGGAAAAGCTTTGTTTTCTAGCGCGAGTGGAGGGCGCGTTCATTTAGAAATTTTTGGGGTCTTTGGGAGTCACGCCATGTCACACTAAAAAATATCATTTAACTGGACTGATTACTTTCTTATTTCTTTTTTCCTAAAATTATTTCAATATACCACTCATTTATAAAGATGCATATTTTGTACATACTATGAAAAAGGTGCTTACTTTGTACGCACTATAAAAAAAATACATACTTACCAAATTCACCAAGTTTATAAGGTGATCCATCAATTAAGTTGTTAGTCGAAAAAAAAATTATTTTAAAGATTATTTTTCTAAGCTAATCTGCTATAAGTGTCATATGTTATTTCTTGATGCTATTGGGCCCGTTTGATAACGTAAAATTTCGTAAATGTCAATGAGGATAATTATTTAGATGAAAAAACAAGGAAGTGAAATTGTTTTAAGAGGATGAGTATGAAAATAAGTGAAATGAATGTTTGGTAAAATAAATATGATTATGGTTAAAGTTTACGAAAAAGTACGTGTTAAAATTTTTTGTACAGAGGAAAGAGATGAAAAAAAAAATAAGAGAGATAAAAAAAAAAAATTAGCCTCAATAATCGTTATGATCGAAGTATTACATGATTACAAAATTCTCAATATCTAATCCTCTTAATATTCATAATCTCCATAATTTAATCCTTTACTCTCCTTCATTCACTAGCCAAACGAAATTACGAGAATTTCTCCTTATCAAATGGAGTCATTATCAGTTTGCTTTGCTTCATCATCTGCAGGTGAGCATCTCTTGATGGAGAAACCAATCCCTTAGGTTAAATGAGAGGTGGTGGTCTCCTCCAACATGAAGAAGAAAAGTGCAGTGGGATTTGTATTCGACCTTGTATCTTTGCACGTTCTTGTTCTTTCGTTGTTTTATGTTAAAAGTGCCACCTGCTAGGCTGCTATACCAGGTTTCCACAATGCTTCTATATACATAAGATTTCATAGAGAAAAATACTAGTGCCTCCATCTGAAGATGTCACAATACCATATAGAGTGACCAGGGTTCTCGGAAAAAATTCATGCCAAAATATCCTCAAAATAGCAAGAGCTATATATAATAAGATGCCTGATGAATTTGTATCAAGTAATATAAATGCTTTGGTATATTGAATAATCATCATTCCACAATCTAAAGCAAAACCAATTACACAACTGCACTCCCGGGTAAGCTACCGGCTGCTCTACATACACATACGAATTTGAGGAAAGCATTGATTTAGGCCTAAGCATAACATGAAGCCTTATACAATTAGTAAAACTTACACAAGGGAAGCAGAGATGAAAGGAGTTCTTCTGACATCATACACAACAATGAGATCCCTGTATAATCAAAGGAAGACGGAAAAACAGAAAAAAGAGACAGCATACAAGAGACATCAACTCAGGCGATTATGTCGAATTCATACAACTAAACTATGATTTGGGAAGTCTAGATATCGCAAGTAAGAAAACTTAGTATATAGACTAAATCAAGTAAACTACACCTTCTAGACTTTCTACTGTAAACTACTACTACACCTTCTAAACCTTACAAGCAGTCAAGCACTATCGTATTAACTCAGCTCTCCAAAGGTCAATTAAAAGAAACCCTAAAATCTCCTCCCTTGTTTTGTTGTGTAGCTGCACATAATACACACTTCATTGTTCTTGATTCTAGCAGATCTATGGCTGGGCGTGTGCTCTACATTGGTCAGAATCTTTGTCGGGCCACTCAGTGATCAAATTCAAGACAAAAGGGCAATTTGCTTCTGCATTCTGCTTCAAGAGAGATTCAAGGTAATCAGCCAAATGTTATTTATGTCCCTTAAAATCCAAGACCTATGCATTAAAAACATTCTATCTCAGTATATGTATGATTCTCTCTTGGTGCGACATACCTTGCCGTCAAACCCAGTCCTTTATCATCGAATTAAACATTTGGTCTCTAGATTACGACTTGTCAGAGTGCATGTAAAAATAACACGTCATAACAAATATGATCCAACTCTGGACCAAGGGGATACCGGAGCACCATCAGCAGCCTGCATCATGGATCGGGTCATGACTCATAAGGATGAGTCGCAATATGCAAAACCAAAACAGTTTATGTGAACCAAAAGAGAAGGCGAGTTTTTGTCAAACACAGGTGGCTACTGATTGGAGAAACCTCTCATGCTGCATCAACGGTAAGAATTTGTCACTTCCCGCTTACTGATGCTAAATCAGCAGGCATTCAATACCATGTGAAACGACAAGCTGACCAGATCCTATCAGCTTGAAAACTGAGCAATGAGTAAGCTCATTGCCATGAAGAAGATGTACAGGCCAACAAGGCAGAAGCCCCAGAACCTAGGGACCCGGAATCTACACCATGTTATGATGAGGAGTGACCCCATCAAACTCAACAGCAGGAAGACAAAGGCAACCACAATGCTGATGTGAAAATGGAGTGTATAGGCTTCAGGGTAAACATTTGCAGTTTGTATAACCAAAGCCATCCCAAGCCCACATAGCATATTAAACATGGGTCCAGCAAAGCATCCAGCCATGGCCAATGTCGGCTGGCCTGCCTTTGCAAGCGCCACATCAGCAACAAGGTCACCTATAGAGTTTCCCCAAGCTAGAACTGTAAGCCCGAGGAGTGCGGGAGGCAACTTGAGAATTGCTCCCAAGGCAGCAAGGCAGTTGAGAAGTTCTCCGGCCACATTGGAAATCCAGAAAACACTCATCACAAATGCAACCAGAATGACAGATACTTGCTCACCTTTAGGGGCCTCCTTTTCAACCATGTAGTGAACAAGCGCAAGAGAGGAACTTGAAAAGAGCACCACTGACCATAGAGGCAAATGGAAGCCGGGAATCAAAAATGTCACCGGATAACTCATTGCTACAAATGAATTGCAAGAATATACAAGGGCAAGTGGGCAAAGTGCAATGTTGGCAGAACAATAAAATCGGCTCCATTCAGAAGGTGAGGTCTCTGGAATGCTCAGCTTCAAAATCACAGAAACTGGAACCTCCCAGATCTTCGAGATCTGCCCATTGGAAATCAAGTATTTTTGAGTATTCATGAACAGTTTACAGCAACAAATGATTTTCACTTGAACAAGGTAAACCGATATAGAGCCAGTATAGGAAGCATAAGTGAAGAAGAAGAAGACACTGACAACCGCAACTAGAGCTTCTCATGTTTCTAAGACAATCCATCATAATCAGCAACCGACAAGAACAAAAAAACAAGAATTTCTGAATTCTGATATGAAAGATTTATCTGGACAAGTCCTAATTATGGCACTAAAAGGCTCAATCAACTAGAACCATAAATCTGATGACAGTCGGAATAGCCGTACCTTTTGGAAACAGTGTCGAAACCCTAATTTCCATCTGCCCTCTTCCGATTCCATCTTGGCAAGGCCATTCTCGCAGTCAGGAAGCACCAAACAGTGCTGAACTTGAGCTTCCCCAACCCTCCCAAATTTCCTTGGAGCGTCATCTTGCTTCCGGGCCCCAAAATCCATCCAAAACACAACACCAACAAAAAAGAAATAGAAGGCAACAAATCCAACGGCCTGCCAAAGAAACAACTCCCCACTAAGGTACACATAGAAGAAGAAAAGCGCGGCGGTGAGGTAGAACAGAACATCCCGAACAAAGGAAGCCGGATCGACTGGAAATGGGGCAGCAAAGATGGCAACGAAACCAACGACGAAAGCAGAAACGAAGGCACCGGCGGATAGAATAGCGCCGAGGCCGGTGCGAGGTTGGCCGGAGCGAAGGGCGGCGAGGGAGGAGAAGACGTCGGGGGCGCCGTTTCCGAGGGCGAGGAGAGTGACGGCAGCCATGGATGGGGACAGGGAGAGGTGAGTGCATAGCTTGGTGACGACGACGGAGAAGCGATCCTGGGCGGTTTGAACGAGCAAGTAGAAGAAGAATAGGAGGGAAAGGGAGAGGAAGGGGAGGGATAGGAGGGGTTGGCCATGGAAGATGCAGAAGTGGAGTGAGAAGTAGTTGATTAGGCCAGGATTGTCCGATCCGCAGTGGAGGAGGAGGGAGAGAGAGCAGCGATCGGAGGCTGGGTAGTGGTCGGAGATGGAGGAGCACGACGGGGGAGGAGACGCCGTGAGAAGGGAGCGATGGGTATTGGGGAATGTGGGGGAAGGAGGTGGGATGACGAAGAAGAAGAGGAGAGTAGAGAGGAGAGCGATGGATACATAGAAATACAAGGCCATGTCATTAGCAGTGAACAAGGCCGGGAAGGGAGAGAGACGCGTCTTGTTGTTATTAATCCGCCTTCCGATCAAGATCGGATCTAGCTTGCAGACAAAAAGCTTTTCTCCTAATTTGTTTGACTTATTTGCCCTTAAATCTTGATCATCATTGAAGTTAGTTGTATCTGAGATTATCAGGTGACAGACGACGGTGAAAATGAGAAACGTGAAGCATGAACAGAGGTCGGACAATGTCGGTGGCACCAAGCTCCAGGCTAATACCGAAAACCTCTGTACAAATATTGAAGCTCTGCTCTACATACCCTAGTAGTTGGCTGGCCGCTGTAACATAATGCCGTGTTGCCTAATAATTTTTAGCTAAATCCCATCTGTTTCTCACAAATTGCTTTGAATTGCAGGCACGGAAGGAAAGTGTAAAGATTACAACAGTTGAAAACCACTCGAGTGAAAGATGAACTGATACAGTTGACAATAAAGTTAGGCTTCGGAGAAATGAAGCTCAAGAATGTATTTGACCATCATGTTTCTTTGCACGTTCTCTCTTTCTTCATTGTTAAAACTGTCACCTGCTACACCAGTTTTCCACTATCCCTTTATTTTCAATGTCAAGATCCTAGTTTATAACAGAGATCAGTATAAAACTGCTGTAGGACATGTTGATAACATATCAACGGTTTGGTAGGTATATTGAATAATCATCATTCCATAATCTAAAGCAAAACCAATTACACAACTACATTCCGGGTAAACTACCGACTGCTCTACAGGTACATTTGAATGTAGGAAGCATTTGACATAGGCCTATAGCATAACATGAAGCCCTGTGATCTTTGAATTACAATCATTTAGCGACACAATGGAACCAGTCAGATCCATCCATCTCAAACTTAACAACACAATTCAATTAGGATGAACATGAGAGCGGAATAAAAGTGGGTAGGTGCAACAGAGACCACTGCTCCAACACTGCAAAACAAACAATTCAGTGTGCTTTATGCAATGCTGCTTCAAATAAAACCAAATCTAGGAGCACAAATTTTTGTGCTGGATATTTACCACAGAGAGCAATGGTCCTTGTTTGAACTTGTTATGGAAAGAAAATGCAAGAGGCTTTGCATTGTCGCCTGGTCCTCTGATGAACCCACTAAGAAGAAACAACCAGCCGAGTCATTAATCCCTCAAAGCGTCTGGTCCTCTTTACTAACTCACAAAATGAGTAGGCTCAAACAAATGGAAGAATGTTAACTTGTAAAACTTACACAAGGGAAGCAGAGATCAAAGGAGTTCTTCTGACATCATACACAGCAATGAGACCCCTGTACAATTCATCTCCTTCTTTATATGATACAGCTAGACGCTCACCTGACGCATCCCAGGCTATCTTCTCAATTCTCTGGCTGCACAAGATAACTTCATGGTGATTATCATACAAGTTAAACTTTACCACATGACCTAAGAAGAAAATGTTAGATGTCCGACTCTGATGTTCAATACAGCTGGATATTATATTATTATATAGCGGAGTGTATGCTCGCTCTACAGCAGGATTCAGAAGGTGATAACTGGAAGTCACCCAAGAAACCGACACCGATATTATGACACCATAAAAGGATGACAGAAGTATATTGGTAACACTGAGTACAATTTCAGTCCCTCAGATGCAAATTAAGCAACGCTTGTACGACAAATAAAAAAATCAGCCTTGGACGTAGAGCACACATAATTTTCTTTCCTGGAAGGTTTGCGTAAACCACATCTATACATTTCGTATCATAGGACGACAGTTCTCAAATTCTCATCCACTTCAATCTTACTCTCCATGAAGGATAGATGCAAAGCTTTTTCTCTGATCAAATGTTATCTTACAAGTTCAGAATTTATTCTTTCTAGATTAGGATGTTCCTGAAACATCTGTGAAACATTTTAATATATCATATATATGACCATCCCTCTCCCTCCAAAGAACCAGCTTATCCCCTGAGGCTTAGAAACACTCTTTATCATCACCAACAAGAGATTTGGGTTGCGTTTGATAATCTATTAAATTAAGAGGATTAAGATTATGGGAAGTAAAAGGGAGAAATAATTATGTTAATCTCGTTTCGTAAGGGAATGAAGGAGATGAAATGGGTTAGATTATAGAGATTAAGAGAATATAAAACTTCCATTATAATGATTATAAGGATTGTCGAGACTAAAATCTCACTTTTACCCCTCTTTCTTTTTTCATTTCTTTCATCTATTAAACTTAAAACACTTACTTTTTCGTAATTTTACCCACAATCATATTCATTTTACCAAATACTCATTTCACTTATTTTCATATTCATCCTCTTAAACAATTTCATGTTCTTAATTTTTCATCTAAATAATTTTCTTCATCCTCATCTTTATCTACGTAATGTTAGGTTACGAAACGGACCCTTCGGCCTATTATTATTCAAGCCATACAAGAAAAAAGTAATATAGAAAACAATGCGCAAATATCTTTACCTCCCCGTCAAAGATGGTATGTCAGGCAAATCAACACGCAACAAGTGTGCATCTGAAAATGACAAATAAAGTAGAAAGAGAAAGTCCAGATATTAATGAGGTCATCTTTATAGGTAGACTGAAGATAGATATAATTGCTTCAGAGAAATTGATTTGGTTGACTACCAAGAGAAGGAGGCTTAGATGCGAAGTGGATAGAGCCCAATGATGAAGATTCTGAGAATGAGACCAATATTTTACGACCATCAGGATCCCATACTGCTCCCTGGCATCAAGCCATTGCTATTAGTTGGAACATCACAGAAATTTCATCTTGCAAGCTGAAAGAGGTTTACTTACAGTGACAAAGCCCCCACTTGAAGACCAAGACTCTGATGTCCAAGTAGCTGTCTCCCAAAAGTAAAAGGTCCCATCACTGCGATAGAACATTATCACCTTAAGCTCACATATATCTCGTTATGCTTTGAGATATTGCTAATCAAGGATAATTAAATTGTGATCATACAATTTGGCTGCAAAAAAGTAATCCCCTGTTGGTGACCATTTTAAGATCGATATGCCCCCAAGTCCTCGTCGAATAGGAGTTCCCAAGCCTACAAATCATACGTGAGTTAACTTGACGTCAGGTCATTGTTGTCGAGCATCACAAATAACGAAATAGATGCAATTTGACATTGATATACCACATTAGGATGGATATACAATAGTGGCAACAACTTCAGTTATTATGAAGATATAAAAAAAAAAATCAAGCCCGTGATATGCAATGGATCAACTCAGAGCAAACAATATATCTAAAACGATCATTTGAACAAACAATTCTCCCTAGATCAAATAATATAATAGCAGAAAATGATAAGACAAAGTTCAAAGCTGATTATGATTTATATACCTTGAGAAACATCCCAAATGGTGAATGAAGAGCTATCATATGATCCAGATGCCAAATACGTATAGAATGGTCAAGAAAATATCACAGTTTAGGACACATAAAGGAAAAAAGAATGAAACGTTTAAATGTTGCATAATTATAAAAACGTTAGTTCCTTTCATCAAAGGAATCGCTATGGTACAGAATTCCAAAAAGAATGGAGGAAATGGTAAGGATATCTTCCATCAGGACTCCATGAAAGCGCAGAGATGTGGTCATTGCAAGAGCTCCTAAGACAATCCACCAAGGTCCATCTAATCCCAGTCCCCCTGGAGATGGAACCAACAAACTGAGAAGCCCCAGGTCTGACTGATGCTGCATTGCCAGGATATGAAGCAGCCCATAAGCAAATTCCACCCCTGAATGAACAGTCACATAAGCTGTTGATTAATGCAGATTGCCGATGAAATACAAGCATGAAGTATAATTCGAAGGGAGCAATACTGACCTGCATGCTACAGCAAGTGTTCTACCACCATTTGGCCTCCACTCAACAAGTTTAACATCTTTCTGGAAATCACCGTCCAAGATGCTTGGATCCTTCCCTTCATTCAAAGAGAAAGGTAATTGTCATATAGCACTTGAAGACAGGTAATCTAATAGTAAACGCAATCAACTTTACACTGTGTTCAGGTAAAAATGACATTAAAAGAAGATGGAAAAACTGAAGAGAAAAAAAAAAAGAAAAAACAGCATACAAGAGACATCAACAGAGAGAGCCTAGGCACAATCCTTTAAGCTTAAAATGATAGTTATATACTTAGTATTTATGTCGATTTCTAAAAACTATACTATGATTTGGAGAGTCTAGATATTGCAAGTAAGAAACGAGAGAGAAGACAAAGCATGAGAAAGAAGGAGCAAAAGAAGATTTTTATAGTTTGGTCAGGGGACGCCTTGGAATCTTAGTGTATATTTTCGACTTACTAGTTCCTGCCTAATCGAAGTGAACTTGCCTAACCCAAGTAATAGTTTAGTCTTAATAGTTAATAGCCTTAAAGTCTTAAACAAAACAGTTTATGTGTACTAGAACTTGGGTTAATGAGTACAAAAAGAAAGGATTTGTCCCTCCGAAATCTTCATTTCCAGCAGGCGAGAACTCTCCATCAATGAGCTCAAGATAAATGGCTGATGGCATGTCTATAAATCTACCAGAAGAAGGGAAGCAAAACTTTTTTATCCCCATGAAAATTCGTGGAGTTTATACAGTGCTAAACAGCTCAAGATTAGTAGAAACTAGCTTAAACAATACCTGAATCCTCATAATCACGTATAGTTACTTGATTTGGCCCAGAGATGAATGCTAGTATATGCTTGTGTTGGTGCCATGAGACCCCTTGTAAGTTAACCTCAGGCAGCAGATGTGCCTGCAAATATTAAAACCCTCAGGAGGTGCAATGACTAGAAAACTGGTGGAATCAGTCTCAACTCCAACAGTTTCAATTGTTAAACGCACCAATTAAAGGTGCAATCGCAGTCAAAAGGTATTAAGCCCCAAAATACAAATGTTTTAACGCAAGAATGAATGTATTGAGAACTCACATCATCAGGGTGGAAAAAACGATTAACAGCAGAAAGAATCTTCGAGGGAAAAGTTGAAATGCCCCTTTCAGTGAGCCCACTCCCACTCTCTCTATTTCTTCCCGGATGTTCGGCATCATCTCCATCACTTGCAGTTGAAAAATTCTCCGCTTGAAAGGAAACAGGCCCAAATACGGTACCCTAACAACCATATGCACAATTGAAAATTCCAAAATATGATCCGGCGATCGACAAATTCCCAACAGCAACAATTAAAAAAAAAATACGAGGGAGAATGACATTACAAGTATTTTCCCGTATCCCTCTTTAGCTCGATCATCCGAAACGCTATCAGCAGTGACTGTCCATCGAATAAAAAGCAAAACAAAAGGGGGAAATCACAAATGAAGCTTGAGAACACATAAGTAATTGAAAAAAAAAAAGTAGTATAGGAGGGTTGGTGAATCGTACTAAGGTCTCTGTTGATCTCGCAAATGGTGACGGATCCCGGTGACGGAAACGACGGCATGGTCGGAATCGGAAGAAGTCGGTGGCTCGCTGGCGAAATGTCAGTCGGTAGGGTTTTAGCCTTTTAGGAGAGGCTTCTATGGCGAATTTACTTCCCGCCCAGGGTTGTCGATCTTTTGCATTAAAACGATGCGTTTCCGTATTTTCTTATAATTTTTTATTTATTTTATTAAAAAAAGACAAAAGAAACCGTATATAATGAGGTGTAGCCAGAAACCCTAGAAATCCATAATCGTTTCTCTCCGCTTATCTTCGTCGGACAGGGTTTGGAGAGGAAAATGGTGGGAGAAAGCGACAAAGCAGTTCCGATTTTCAGGGACATCAGGCGGTACTACTGTGAATACTGTGGAATTTGTCGCTCTAAGAAATCTCTTATCACTTCGCACGTTCTCTCTTCTCACAAGGTATCTTTCAGTTTACCACAATCTAAGGTAGCTAAATCTCAATTTAAAGGTAGCTAAATCCCAATTTGATGAAGGGTTTAATTGATTTCGACTTGAACTACTTCAGGAAGAGATGAAAGAGCAGAAATTAGATGAGGAGAACGACGGATCGAGTTTAAACTTGTGCGGTGATTGTGGAGCTGTGTTTAAGAAACCTGCGCACTTGAAGCAACATATGCAAAGCCACTCCTTGGAGGTATATACACCCTATGCAAAATTTAGAAGCCAAAGTGTTCAAAATTGGGGCTAAGTTGTAACCGATTTGTTTCAATTAGGGGTGTTGGACATATAATAGGTTCGCTCTTTGGTAGTATATTGTTTAGTTCATTTGCTAATAACTATTAACTCTGCAGATTGGAGTAGCTTGATAAATATGTGTGAAGCATTGGATCCCAAAAAAGATCTCCAAAATGCGGAGGCTTTCAATGTAAATCTTGACTGGACTAGTATCAGTATGGGAGACCATCTGAGAAGCTCCATCAAGAGGGCCTCAGTCACGCAGTGTATTTGAGGTTTGAGATTTTTAAGCAGTGAAATTGCAGCTCTGTTCTCTTTCAAGACTTTTCAGATTGCAGTTGGTATCGTTTCAATTTTGGCTTTTTTATTTTGTTGCAGAGACCCTTCACTTGTCCGGTTGATGACTGTAGTGAGAGTTATAGAAGGAAAGACCACTTAAATCGTCACTTGCTTACTCATAAGGGAAAGCTATTTATGTGTCCAATAGAGAATTGCAAGATTGAATTCACTATTAAGTCCAACATAGCAAGACATTTGAAGGATAAGCATAATGGAAATAATCTTCCAATTCCCAGTGAAGATGGATCGGAAAAGAAATTAATCTGTACTGAAATTGGATGTGGAAAGGAATTCCAGTATGAATCCAGGCTTAAGAAGCATATGGAATCACATGGTGAGTGTTTGAATTTGTTACATCTTTACTAAGGAGAAAAAGAATTCTCATTGAAAAATACATTGACTGCAGTTAAACTGGACTCAGTCGAAGCATTATGTGCTGATCCAAGTTGCATGAAGGCCTTCAGTAATACAAAATGCTTGAATGCTCATATTAGATCCTGCCACCAACACGTTACATGTGAGATCTGTGGGTCGAAGCATCTGAGGAAGAACATAAAGCGTCATCTTCGCATTCATGAAGGTCATTCTTCAGGGGAAATAAAATGTACTTTCGAAGGGTGTGGCCACACATTTACGACAGTAAGTTTTTTGGGACAAGTACAATTTGTTTACATAGTTGTGATGATGGGATGATGTTCTAACAAGAACCTGTTTTCGTTGTGATTGAATATCTAAACAGAAGTCGAATCTTCAACAACATATAAAGGCTGTGCATCTCGAAGTCAAACCTTATGTCTGCAGTTTACCTGGTTGTGGCAAGAGGTTTACTTTCAAGCATGTGAGGGATAACCATGAAAAATCATCATGCCATTCATATGTGCATGTAAGATACAGTTATACATCAGCATCTGTTTTCAATTTTTTTCCTGTTTGGGTCTACTTGGGTATTGTATTCGATTTCTCTTGACACTGTGTTGTGTGGTAACAGGGTGATCTTGAAGAGTTTGATGAGCAGTTCTTGTCCAGACCCAGCAGGGGTGGAGTGAAGAGGAGTTGTCCAACTATTGATAGCCTTATGCGTAAGAGAGTTGTCCCACCGAGTCATTCTGACACTGTTATGACTGACGGCGCCAACTACATGTCATGGTTGCTTTCAAGTGATAATGAGGATCAAATTTGAGCTTCTTTGTTGGATAGTTATATATGTTCACGATTTATATATAGGTTAAAACCCGGCCTTATGTATGTAATGTTTTTTGTTTGGCTTTAGTATATATCATTTAAATTAAAATTGGTATGAACTTTTGTACATTTTTACGTCTTTTTCTTTGGATAAAAAATCCCTTAACTTTATTAAACATCACAAATGTCGTGCAACCGAACTCAAACCAGAAGGCCAATCAAACAAACTACAAGTGATGAGAATATTAAGTATGTACTCTTTTTTTTTGTTTTTTCTGTACATTTTGGGCATTCATGTGAATTGAACAGTTCCACTACAATTAGAGTCCCAGTAGGCTTGTTCACCTGGTGAATCTGTCAAATAGACCAATCCGTAATTAATTTGATGTGTTGCTTCTGCTTAACCTTGTTGTTTCTGTGGTTCTGCTAGTGCTCTGTGGTCTTGTTCCTTTTGCAAGCTTACGAGAATGGAGGAACCACTTTTCGTCATTTGTGTCAACCCTATTGTTATTTGCAGGAGGTGAAGAGTGAAGGGGCTTTGTAATGGAAGACCAAAGCAAAGCCTCAGCTTCCGCCACCTCCGGTATTGTGAATGATTGAATCAGTCTGCTCTCTACAAGAGTTACAACCCGATACTCGTCGCAGGCCACAAAACCAATACCACACACTCTATGCATAAGCATGTTGGCAACGCAAAACACGACATTGTTGAAGATGATAATTTTTGACCTTCCAACCATAGTTCGCAGTCCAAGATACTTTTCATCCCTATCAACCTCAGCTATTCATAACACAGGATGATAGAACAAATAACTTGGCTTTGTTGACAATCTACCTTAGCAAAGCGGATGCTATCATCTACAAACAGCAGATGAGTAATAACAGGAGCACTCTAGCCAATTTTAACACCCTTACACTCACCATTGGAGGCGTTATCCTGTATAAACCGCAAAAGGTCTTCCGCACATAAAAGAAAACGATATGGAAAAATCGAGTCACCTTGCCATAGACCTTGGATCATATGCACCGAAAAAGATACCGTTGAAACACACTGCATAATGAGGGAAATCCAATCAACAGCAAAACCCATCTTGCGCATACTGGTCTCTAAAAATCGTCACTTAACCTTGTCATACGCCTTAGCCATATCTAGTTTCAGCGTCATGTAACCCTGTGACTCCCTTTACATATGTGCTTCATATAATGCATTAATTCAAACGCAGACAGGACATTATCTGTGATTAAACGCCGTAACAATCGCACACTGAGTCGGTGATACAACCTTACTGAGACAATCCTTCATGTGATTGACAATCATCTTGGATAGGATTTTGTAAACAACGTTAAATGAACTTATAGGGCGTAAATCAGTCATGCGCGAAGAGCTTGTTACCTGTGGGATATATCAACGTTACACAATTTTGACTTCAAATCTACACGAGTCTTTTACATTTGAAAAATGTGTCTATTATGCATACGATGTATATCATAGGAACTACTTTTTAAAAAGTAAATATCAGTGTCACAACCCATAACCTAACTAGAAAAATTGCATTAACATCTATGTTATATCTACACACAGCCCACATCCCTTCCCTCCTGCGCCATAAACATACGAGCAGCCTCCCTGTGATCATTGAGCACTACCAATTCTTGATGAGTGCTACTGTGATGAGGATTAGGATTACAATCAAAACAGCCGAGAAACACAAGTATGAGCAGTCTCCTTTCGTGCTTTTATTGAGTAAGGCCAATCTCTTCTGAATTCGCTGTTCAATTACAAGTCCGGATAGTAATGAAATGAAATACCACATCAGCACAAACCAAAAACTAGAACAAACTCAACCAAATGAACAAGGAAAAGATGACTTACGTGCAGCCGAGAGCCTGTTGACTCAACACGATCATCCACGCTATCCTGAGCCACAACAAGAATTGCATAAGATCTCAATCTTAAGAAGAAGAAAGAACGGCGCGTAAATTGAATCATAGAATAGAAATAGTACCAAAAGCCTTGTTTGAAGGCCGAGTTCCTCATTGACTGCTAATGCTATGTGTTCGGTACGAACCACTATTTCCTCTACTCTCCCAAGCTCTTCGTCTTGCACTATGTAACAAATTTTAACCTCATCACAACAAAGCATTAACAAAACAATTTGAACAAGTCATGGGGATACCTTTCATAATTTGTCTTTGGAAAGCTATAACACCATGGTTGTCCATGTCTGCAACTTTCTTCATGATCTGATTTGAATTCGCAGAGTGACCCAATAAATGGTCTCTCATGGCAGTGCAATACGAGTTGACAGTGTCTTCCATTTGCTTTACCTTGCTTCTGGTTTTTTCCACCATTTCCTTGTACTTATTCATCTCGTTTTGTGATCTATTAACAAAATTAACAAGCTTTGATCAACAAAAAACTCAATATTTTCCCAAACAGTATCTTTGCAGGATATACATACTCACATAGGTTGTGTGTTATTTTGGAGCTGTGACATAAGTATATCAAGGCCTTCTAATTTTGTTTTTAATATGGTAATCCACCTTCGGGTTGCAGCAAATTGCCGCGGTGTTTGTGTTCCTGTCAAAGCCAAGGAACATGAATTGGATACTGTAGTGTTTATCTTATCAGCGAGTTTCAACGCATCGTTATACTCCTGCATCCACGCCTTAGACGGAGAAGCCATTGCAGCTGCAACCAATATAATTTTGCTTTAGAAATCAAACAGATGATCTTTCAATGCACCGTTAGCTTGTGGACGAACAATAAGCGATTTATACATGCATAAAACAATTATTCAGAAAATTGATTGAAATTTGCGAAATTTTCTACAAGCTCAACAATGGACCCTAAAGTTGTCTCCAGCAAGCCGTGTGCTTTGACTAAACTTAACAGCAAAGGTATGTTGAACTAGATTAATGATTTATACCTTCCATTCTCCTGTAGATCGAAAGTTGCAATTGCTTCCTAGTTCGCTTCAGAATCGTAGTTGCTGTTAACAGATACACAAGATCTTTGGTAAAATAGAAGATCTTTTAATAAAGCTATCTACGTATATGAAAAATTACACAAGATAGATACTTTTTTTTTTTTTTAAGTATTTCTTATTTTAACAATTGATTATATTTATCAAAGATTATAGCAAGATTAGATTACCTTAACAAAGATAAAATTTTCTCTTCAACTCAAATACGATACACGGTTCTATTTAACAATAAAAGAGGTAATTTGTATAACACATATACAAAAGAATAGTATTTTAAAATTGTCTCCCTATTAGTCTTACTCTAAAAGTCTCGCACATAATCAAATTATCTAATCAATTTGCTGTTATCTTTTTTTTATCTAGTATTGAATTGTGGTATTTATCATAAATAAAGAAATCCTCATAAAATAAGGGATATTCCTCTATTATATTAAGATAGTTAAATTTTAATCTTAAAATGAATATTCTTATCAGTCTCTTTATTATTATTTTAGTTCTATAAGGATCACAATGAAATAAATATACTTGTAATTTATCAGAAATTATCTCAAAATCCAATTTTAAAACTCGAGAGTGGTAGACGATTAAATACAATTTTATCTATATTTTTACTAAAGTATACAACGTTGATGTAACGTGGTCACTTTACGATTTTTCTCGGAATAATTTGTTATTTAAATATAAACTAAGTTAATAAATTTTTTTTGCTAGATTCTAAAAAATAATTGTGTATTGGTTCATTATGTTATATAAAAATTTATTAATATATATATTATTGTATCTGAATAAAAATAAGGTTTTTTATATATTTATATAAAACTAATTATATACATTAATCGTATATGTTAACGTTATAATTTGGTTTGTATGATTAGTCTACTCAAGTTTAAGAGATAAGTTGAATCATCAAGATTGAATTAAACAGTAAACTGTATTTACTTCCAAAATAATATGCCCGTGTGTAGGCTGAGGCCCAATTGAATGAAAAAGCCCAGTAAGAAAGAATGGGTGACGTAAGAGTGAGAGAAGCATGACGTAAAGTAGAGAGTGGGCCCCATGGAATGCAAACGGGGGTACAAATCCAGCGCGAAGAAAGGAGGGAGTCGTAAAGGTAAAAAGGCGAAAGAAGCATAACCATATTGAATTCATCGTTAAACGTAAGACTGACTGCGACGGCCAAAAAGTCAGCCCTTGGTCCCACTGTGGTGCCCCACTGCAAGTTCGTTGATTCAAATTGAAAAGCGTTGGTTCACACCAAAACCCTTTACAACAGTGAACCGAGTTTTCATCGCGGATTTTAGATGCGTAAAAGCGGAATTTTTATCGCGGATTTTAGATGTGTAAAAGCGGAATTTTAGCGGAATTTTAGGCAACAATTTTCTAAACGTCTAAACAAGGCATGCATAATAGATTATATAAGGCATGCATAATAGATTATATAAGGGACAAAAGAATACCTTTTGATGCGTGTTTAAAACTCTTCCAAGAATATCTAGAGTCCTTCAAGTGTTACTTCTCTGGTTGGTCCACCCGAGATTGAACAGGAATCGCCTTCAAGTGTTACTTCTCTGGTTGGTCCACCCGAGATTGAACAGGAATCGCCTTAATCTTGGAGTGATGAAGCTTTTGAGAGATCGAAAGGGAAGGATACGGCTGATGTGAATTTCACGTATAATACACGACTTGACTTGCCCCTCCGTATCAATAGATCGATCAAAAATATATATTAGGGTTGGGCTTTTTAACTAAAAAGCCCGACTAGATATAAATTTTAGTAATTAATAAATAAAAAAACTTATCTATTATTAATTACCAATTCCATTATATATCTTGTATTCCTACAAAATATATCTTTTTCTACTATATACTCTTATATGGTAATTCACTCATTAATTTATTTAGTTCACATACTCGTTATGGTGTGACCTCGTAGGACCCGATAACACTAGCAATACAATTTATCATATAAATGTACCGATCATGGCTAACTTCTAGCAAAACGTCATGACCCATAATATTATCGGATTATATATATCCCTATATTTAATGTACTATCTCATCATCAGTAATTGCACCTTGGATAAAGAACACAATTCCTTCAATCAGCTCAATCGCCTTCAATGGCTAAACCGATGATGAGTGGGAGTGTTAGTATAGTAAACGAACTCGGGATTCTTCGTTTCAATAATGATAATAAAGCTTAAATCTATGAACTACAAAAAATACTTTTAAGGATTAAATTTTAAATAATTATAGTTCTTCACATAATCTAGTAAATAAATACATAACCTTTAATGACGATAACTAGGCTTGAGCAAAAATATCGGATCCGACTAATTCAGAGATTTTATAATATTGGTAAACGGATTCTAGAAAGATTTGAATATGACAATATTCGATAATTGATGATCCGAGTCCGATCCGATTCAGAATGAATTTTGGATCATTGGATACAGATAGGCGTTTTGAATGGCTATGTTTCTTTTTAATATTATGTATTTTGAAGTTTTATAATATTAGTTCAAAATTTATGTAACATTAATTTAAATATGATGTTTCGTTAGTTTAAACAATGTGCATTATTATTTCAAACATGTACAATTAAAAATATATATAAAAGCATGACTAACAAATATACCAAAATAAATGCACTGAAAATTATAAACTTTCTTGTAAACATGTATGGATCATTAGTACAAATAGTTTGAGTTAATATTACATAAAATTTGAATGAATAGTACAAAAACAAAAATTGCTCATCAAAACAATGAAAAACCGGCATGTGTGATTATGAGATGTCCCCGTATTTCAGTACCGGATGAACAATATTATACTTAAACCAAAGTCAAATTATCATATTTGAAATTCAATAACCAAAATCTAATACGTGAAGTTCAATACTTAGATTTTAATTCCCTAAAACACATATCTATACTATTCTAAAAGAGAGCTTACCCTATTGAACAGTAAAATTCCGTCTTTACCCTTATACGTGAAGTTCTCTCCTTTTCTCCACGATGGTCCGACTTGATTTTTAGGACTACCTTCCATTCAACCCCTGGTCTCGATCTTTCTTCTTCACCGGTCCTCTTTTTTCTAGGTATGTCCATCCTTTCGGGTTCCCCGTCTAGATTATGGACTTTGAACTTCATAAAGCAAAAACCCTTGCGCCTGTTATTCCCTACACAAAAAAGCTTTCAACATTGAAGGTCCTCTAATGGTTTTTACTGTCGCTCTTCGATTGTTCAAACACCACTTCTGACGACTTTTTCCGGTACCGGCTGAACTGGGCACGACTTTGAAGAGTGCTCAAAGGTACGAACACCCACTTCAAAAAGTCTCTCCATATTTTTATGGTTATCTCATGTTCAAATTTCGACCCTTCTTATCGAACGCTTGCTCCAAAGAGGTGATCGGGTCCACGCCGCTGTTCCGAGTCTTCAGACTCAAGGTTTGTTTTGATTGCAGACGTACATACATGTGTATACGAAATTGAGTTTATTTTGGCTCTTTTGTTTCCCAAACTTCCAAGTTCTATACACTTTCATCTGCGTGTACCTATACATTAGTTTTATCTTATATATATTAAAGTAGGAGCCTCTATTACCACGTGTCAAGTTACGGTTCTCCCAACCCCAAATTTTTTTTAAAAAGTGGGTTAAAAAATTTAAAATCTATAAAAAAATATTTTAGCAAAATCGTTAATTAAAGTTAAAATATATTTAAAATATCTTCGAATTTTGTTATAGTAAATGTCAATAAAGAAATTAAATTTTAATTTTAGAAAATATCTTATCTTATCTTATCTTATATTTATTAAAGCATAAGCCTCTATTGCCACATGTCAACGCCATATTTCTCGAAGCCTAAAAAATTATTTTAAAAAGTGATTTCTAAATGTTATTATAAATTGGAAATTGATTTCTAAATTTTTTTAAATATTTAAATAAATATTTTTATAAAAATAGTTTTAAACTTTTACGGATTTTTTTTTTACCAACAAGCATATCTTAACAAATCAATTTAAATATATAATTAATTATAAGAGATAAATACTTAAAAGAGAATTAAAAATCATAGTAATAATTATAAATTCGGATTTTTATTTACAAATATACAAATAAATTCTAAGTATTTAATATTTATTAAAACTCAATCCACACAAAGTGCGGGTAATACACTAGTTTTCAGTTGCAGGAGGGGAAGCTTAGAGTTCTCCAATACAATAGTTCTCAAAGTCTTAATACCATGACATCTTGCTATCTAGAAGAAAACATGATTGAGGTATGAATTTCCGGTATAAAAATTTCGGTATGAACTTCCGGCATGAAATTTTCGTTATGAACTTCCGGTATGAACTTTCGGTATGAACTTCCGTTATGAACTTCCAGTATAAAAAATTTCGGTATGAACTTCCGGTATGAAAAACTTCGTTTTGAACTTCCGATATGAACTTCCGGTATAAAAACTTTCGGTATGAACTTCCGGTATAAAAAATTTCAGTATGAACTTCCAGTATAAAAAATTTTGGTATGAACTTCCGGTATGAAAATTTTTGTTATGAACTTCCGGTATGTAAAATGTCCGGTATGTAAATGTCCGGTATGTAAATGTCCGGTATGTAAATGTCCGGTATGTTAATGTCCGGTATGTAAATGTCCAGTATGTTAATGTCCGGTATGTAAATGTCCGGTATGAAAACAGAAAAATAAAAAGGGAAATAAAATAAAATAAAATAAAATAAAAATTCAGTTTTAAAATCAAAATTTACATAGCAAACATAAAATATTCTTTTTTTTAGTAGAAGGGTTAATTAGTTTTATCTTACCATTAAATGAAAGTGGTAAAAAAAAATTATTTGGTATATTTACTAAATAGAAAATTAGAAAAGGCCTTGTTAGTATACAATGAAATAAAAAAGCCTACTTACCTAATTAGCCCCAAAAAAATTCATAATAGAAATTCATATTTTCTTTTAACTTCCAACTCCTTAATTTTTGGTTTGTAATCCCCACATGATTTTGTGCCTAAGATGGTTTCCAAGGGAAAACCTTCATTTTTGTATTAGTAGTTGCATCAATTTGTTCCTTACTTATGTGTAGAGACAAGGTTAAAGGTATCTGTCAAAACAACTAATTTCTGGTATGTAATCCTTAATTTATGTATCAAACCCACTAATTTATGTGTAGAGACAAAACCAATTCCATTTCTTACAAGGTTATGGCTGTCAAAATCAGGAATGAACACCCCTAATTTTTGGTATGTAATCCCCCCATGATTCTTTCTCACTAAAATCAGGCAAGCAAATCAACATAATCACTACAAAGAATTAAAAAGCTTTGAAGAGAACGAATTAGTCTATAGCTTTAACCCTCACTCTGGCTCACTAATATATGGTTATTTGTGCTTCACTGATGAATCACTAGTATAGAGATAAATCTTGGATGATTTATATCAAGTCGGGAAAACAAATGCACATACTAGATAGATCTAGGATCAATTCCGACTAGTCGTCTTCTTTTAACTTCTCTTGGGTCTTCTATATGAACTATCAATTTGACCTGGAAAACGAATGTCTTCATCCTTGACTAGAAGCCGCCTTGTCAAGCCCTGAGCTACAACAACCACACCGCTTAGCCCAAAACAAGGCGAGGAAGAGAGAAACAGAGGAAGACTGAAGCAGCGGTTCCTATCGATGGAGGGTGGAGACTAGGGTTTGGGAAGCGTTGACCAGTAAAAAAAAGGTACATTTTGCTAAAAGTGAAAATGTAATGGGCCTAATTAGTAGAACAATATATTAGAAAAAAAAATTACTTAGTAAATTTGGCCAATTAAAAAAGGTTTTTCCTCTCGCTACCCCCAAGTTTAGACTTTTCTTCTTGGTATCCACAAAATTTTAAGTTTCCTCTTGCTACCCTTATAGTATAATTTATTTCCTCCTATACTATCTCTTAATATATTTCATTAAAGTTTCAACTATGAAATAAAAAAATCTTTAAAAAATTAAAACTAAATATGATTACGTTAAATTTTAAACTAATTAAATTTATAAATATTATGTAATGGTAAAGAAGTATTTATATATTTTTGAATTTAAGAGGAAACAATTAATTAAATACATTTAATAATTTTTTTTATTAATATATTTATAATATTTGAGTTAATAAATTTTAAATTTAGTTTTAGTTTTAATTTCTATATTTTATTTTAATTCTAATTATTTTATAAAAATACAATATTTTTAAAAATAAAAAGGCCAGATTTAATTTTCTAGATTTTTTTAATTATGTATAAATTATACCATTACTTAGTATTTATAATTGTTAATTAGTTAAAACTTTAGCGTGAATATAATTATTTTTAATTAATTTAATATTTTATTTCAAAAGCAGAAA
>BSUD01000003.1:39911460-39922060 GCA_033239045.1 Fagopyrum esculentum
ATTTTTCTTAACAAATACTTTTATTTTTTTAATATTTTCATATTTATTTGGTTAAATTTTATAAAAGACTAAAAGTTACGGTAACATAATATATCTATATGTAAAATAAGATTTTTTTTCCCCTAGCAATGTAAAATAGGGTTTTAGAAAACTAAATGCTCTCATTCAATAGAATAATATTTATTTAGTAAAATTTTATTATAAGTTTAAAAAATTATCTACATGTAAAATAAGTATTTTTCTTAACAAATGCTCTTATTTTTTATATTGTCATATTTATTTAGTTAAATTTTATGAAAGACTAAAAGTTATGGTAACATAACATATCTACATGTAAAATAAGATTATTTTTTTTTCTAGCAAAAAACTTTATATAATTAAGTTTTAGAAACTTTCAAATGAAAAATAAATTATTGAAAACCAAATTATAGAGATTAAAATATAAATATTAATAAGTTTAAAAATAAATAATTTAAAGTAACTCATATTTATAATAATTTAATAATGACAATATAAGTAATGAATTTATAATAATCACAAAATAAAAGAACATTGGATACAAAATGCAACAAAATAATATTAGTAGTTCGGTACGTAGCACGGACATGATTTTATAGTATTTAAGTAAACCATGGTAATGTTGTGGAAGTTATTTAAAAAGAAGAGCGGGAAGCGGTGAATGGAAGGTGAGTTGTTTGTTTTGACAGCGATGACTCTATGAGTAGATTTCAATTATGAAACAAAATAGCCCATCCTTGATTGTCTACCGTTACGTATCCAAGGTTCCCTTTTTTAAATAAACCACTATGGACATTTATATGAGAGATTAATAATTAGAAAATATGAAACAAAAGAAAATGGATAAAAAGAGTGAAGCTAACATGCTACCTACCGCTCCCTAATATTCAATCTAAGGTCTCAGCCTTTTGACTCGAGTAAACACTTATCAAAATAGAAGAAATATTCAAACAATGATGTACCTAATATTAAATTAACAATCATAATTCTACAAAACAACATCTGGTCAGGGTCACAGTATATTTTTGTTGAATCGATCGACACAAGTCTCTCCCCAACCCTTAAAGTCAACCCTCCACCTCCACTGCCTAATTATATTGACAAAATCAAATTTAACAAAAAAAACAATGATAAGCTCTGCTCTTCAAATGTCACATTCTTGAGTTAAACTTACTCAAGATTTGACACAAATGTCATTCTTTTGTACCTCAATCATGGAAAACAATTTATGCACCTTACGTCAAGTTACCAATCACATGCCTTTTTAGCCAATTATATGCACCTTTACTTTGCTTCCACATTTTTACTACTAACATCTCCACTTTCACTAATCATACTACCGCTTTTTATCCACATTAATCAAGGAGTTATAATCTCAACAATAAACGTAAATATAACATACAAAAAAAAAGTACATTAAACATTTCTTAATATAAAGAGGAAAAAAACTAGTAATACTAGCCGTAACCCCCACGAATATAAACAAGCCCACCACCGCTCTTACTTACTTACTACAGCTATAGATTAGCAAAAGTAGAAAAGAAAAAAAAAAGGAAACGGAGAGATGATCGTCTACATGACTCCCCACGAATCTAGAGTTGGGAAGCAAGAGAAGCTACCAAAATCTACGACCCCGGCAACACTCACGCCGGCGGAGGGCAACGCAAACGCAGGTGATGACCTGGACTGGACGGTGTCATCAACACGGTGGCCTGACGCTTGCTGATGACGATCAAGCAAGAACGCCGATGTATCAAGCGTCGGAAGACATCCACCGACGCCAGCGGAGCTAATCCTCTGCGCATCGGGCTTCAAAATCGACGTTGGAATCGGAAATTTAACTCCACCTGTAACCTGCTGAACCATATGCCGAAAATTTTCCGCATCAGCAGTGATAAACATCGTCGGAGACTTCTTGGACTTCCGTGCCTTCCTCTTCCCGACCTTCCCAGCCGCCGGTCCCGGGACGCTCCTCTGACCGATAATTTTGGAAGCCGTGTCAGGATCAGAACCGGATCCGGAGGCTGTAACGCTGTGTCGAGGAGTATCAGGAATGGGGCTAGGGCTGGTGACGACGGAATTGAGTACGTCGAAGAGAGATTCGTCGGAGGGATAGAAAGCGGCGGGGCTGCAGATTGAGTGTGTAAAGGCTTTAGTTAAAGCGTCGGTGTCGCGAGCGAAGGCGTCGGAAACCCAGGGGAATAGCCACGGCTCCAGATTGTCGGAGGAAGCCATGTGCTATTGTGGAAGAAAGAGATGAGAGCTGATTTTAGGGTTTGTGTTGTTTTTACAGCATCGAGGTGAAGAGTGGGGAGGAAGGAATAAATAGGACGGTGGAAACGCGTTTTTGGGGACACGTGGTGTTCAACCGTACAACTTGTTTGATGGGAGTAAAGTATGTAGTGTGTCACTTTATTTAATCGCGAATTTGAAAGATATAAGTCAAAAAGTGTTTGCGATGTACAGTTGACTGGATCAACTATAAGAAAGAAATGATAATAATTTGAAAGATGTTACCGCCGAAACCAACAACTTACCGCATTGCACGTTACAAGTGCATGTCTACTCTAGGTAATAAAATGGTTGATTATCCTCCATGTCTTTTCGAACTCAAAACCATGAATTCTTATTTCTTACTAATTTATTAACAATGGTTATTTTGTGTGTTTAGCCTTATATATATTATGAACACGTGAATTGTCTAGTCGCAGCCCAAATGACGTTGGTCCATACTAAGATGTTGGCCCAAAATTGAGTTGGGCCTTTGCTATCCGCTTCCAACTTCTATTCCAAATTTGAGGTAAACCAAGTTTCTACTTGCGCAAACCTTATCCTACTCCTAAATATACTTGTGCAACTTATGCTAATATTCTTCTTTTATTTTTTTTACAATAATTACAAAAAAAAAAGGTCCTTTCCCTCCGTCCCAAATCCGTATACCATCGCTTGACTTTTATTAGTTATTGTCAGAGCCGTTCAATGAATTTCGAAAGCCATGTGTTAAATTTTTTTTTTAATTTCTAAAAATGTATATTTAGAAGGATAAAAAATAAAAAGGACTAAAATATTATTTTTATGAAAAGATATATGAAAGAATGAAAATGAAAATAAAATGAGATCGTTTTTAACTTTAAATATTATTTTTTTTTAGAAAAATAAACTGAAAAGAAAACAAATATGATATTATAAAACATGCTTAGAAAATAAAAATGAAAGAAAAAATGGAAAAAGGATTTGAACTCTTAACCTTTTACACCTAGTAAAGAGTTTTCCACTATGACAAGCACTTTAATGTTAAACAATCCTACTAAACACAAGTATTACGATGAGACCTTGTGTTGTTGGGCAGAATGACACATGTTATTGGATAGGTCTAGTATTACATTACTTTTTAATTTTGCCCTTATTTTGTTTGATAAAAAACACTCGTTTATTGCCTTACGCTACTACTCTATTGTATGAGTTATTCATAGGCTATATCTTCTTGAAAATCAATCACAAGTTATGCATGATCGGATAAAATGGAAACCCTAAACACGCCCTGTAAGAACGCGTCTCACACGTCCCTAATCTCTCCCCAATTTCGCCGAAAGAACGTAGAAACTCAAAGAAAGAATTCAGTATCCCTAATCCAATTTCTTCCTCAAAATCTCTAGCAATAAACTTTCTTCAACCAAAACTCACAAAAATGTCCTACAAAATTGTCCATTTCTGTCTTCACTGAGTACAAAAAGAGAGCAAAGAGGCATGAAGTTCGGTATAAGTATGGTACGAATCATGAAATATGTGGGAAGGAAAATCTCTTCCCAAAAAAGCCTAAACAACATTGTAAAAGGGGAAGAGAAGCAGGAAAAAAGAACGACCTTCTCAAGTAATTCATTCTTAAAGATCGATTGCCGAAGGAATCAACATGACTAGATTCAAGCGATCTGTTAGGGCGAGGACAAACTCCTCCTCAAAAGTCATACAAAAACCAGAGTATACTAAGTATATTAGGGAAAGCAGCGGGCGGGAATTGGAAAAAGATCACAATGATGGAAAGAGCTTCTTTGCATTGTGAACTCGAGTTGTACAACAAGGAAATCAAGCACAATCGCATAGATCTGAACACATAAAAAACTATCATGAAAATCGTCATTTCTAGGTGTTTCTACTCCTCCTTACTCTATTGTCTCTATATTATTTGGCATTATGTCTTTTGTGTAAAAGCAATCATTGATATTGACTATAGTTCTAACTTAAGTCGTAAGAGCACATCTGAAATCCTCATGTACATGTTCTTGGATATTAATCATGATAAAAGCCAACAAATATCGATAAACCCCAACCTTGAAACCACACTATAAAAGGACCCCTCTTCCCACACCAAGAATTCAATCTAAGCACATCCACATAGCTAAGTATATAGAGATAGTAATCATAAGTGGAAAAAACTCTTCCTATAAAGAGAAAACTTGTGAGATTCCTAAACATAATGCTATTGAAAACCAAGATAACAATGTTCATGCTAAGCCTGTGGCCACCAATAAAACTAAAACAAAAGAACAAACTATTGATCGAAACTCTTGGGAATCCAAATCCAGAAAGGGAAAAGAGGTGCTAAACGATGATGTTAAGTTTGAAGAATATATGAATCTGCTACCCAAGTTGAAGTCTAATCTATATAACTTACTAAAATAAAGGACACTAATGCTACGAGTCAAGCAACGAGGGAGGCCACGTCAGCTTTTTTGTAAAATATTTACTAAATTGCCATTTTTATTAATCTCTAAATTAATTATCAAACCGCTATTATTATTAATTATTCTTTAACTATAATTTTCATTAGAAGATTCTTGCTTCAAATCCTAACCATCTCAATTTGTATTAAAATAATTCATTTAAATTTTTTAATACTAATCCCGAATTATGTTAAAAAAATATTTTTTTATAACCTAATATATATCAAAATCTTAAATAAAATTACTAGTTAAATTATAAGTACTTTTAAAAATAAATATGATATAATCAAACAAATTGTATTGGATTATATCGTAAAACCATATCAATCATTTTAATGATATGAAATTGTTCATATCATCAAAATGTGTACAATACTGTATCTATGTAATAGCTAGGATTTCCGAATTCTAATTAATGTTGATTAACTTAATCGTTGATAGTAATTGACATATAACTTGCGAAAATTTCCCAAGTGATGAGTATGAGTCTCACCGTTATGTTCCTTGCGTAATTTTGGACGTTTGGGGAAAATTTTACTTTTTCCCCCGGGTAATTATTTTTACCCTCCGGTGTTATTTGGAGCATTTGGGAGCTCCAATTAATAAAAATGCAGTTGAGAGAAATGATCAGGACATCGGATATGTCTTAGATATGAAATAACATGGAGAGGCAAAACGGCCAAAAGAGTCGCTATTTCGTTTCTTAACGGCTAAGAAAGACGGCTTAGGAATACACGTTTTCCGAGGCTGTAATAATTATCCCTACAATATTCCAGATTTAATGTTCCAATCTCGAGAAGTTTGGAGAAAGAGGTTCGACCCGCCTTTGGATCGGTTAAAGGATAATTATCGACTTTACTAAAGGATAATTACCGTCTTCACTATAAATAGCGGAAAATCCTTTATTAATTCATTTCCTTTCACGTTTTCTCGTAAAAGCTCTGATTTCTCTCAACCTTCAAACTCAGATCTACTCTCCGTTTCTAATCCGATTTCAATTCCGTTTGAGTTTCTGGATTCCTCTCTTCATTCTCTTCATAACGATACCGAGTTTCTGCATTTCCGAGTATATGGAGGGCTGGTCGAGCATATATGTCACCAGGACGGTTCCGTCGCTCAGATTCCGATGAATTTGATGTTGTCCATGTGTAGCCTGCGTCGTTGTGATTCCGAATCTTCTTTCAGATCGTCAATCGGGTTAGTAACGAATAAGTTATGAATTTATTCGTTTTCCGTACTGCGATTTGGCCTAAATTGACTTTAGGCTTGTCAAATAGGACAATTAGAAATTCCATTATGGTCGTTATATTATTCTGGTGATTATAAGTTCTTGTTTGATGAAATCTGATGACAGGGGGTTTAGAAATTGCCTACGGGCAAAACGTTATTCTGGCAAAATCTAATTAATTAATTAAAGGTTAATTAATTAAATTAGGATTAAAATTGAGTTTGAGGAATGTTGATTAGATACTACCTTGAGATTTGAGGAATTGTGAGCTATGTTGAGATATTGAGGTTTAGTTGGTTGTGAGGCTCATAGATTTAGTATGATCCTTATGGATCCCTTGGGGTCTAGGTGTGACCCCTTTGATGAATAGAGGTTGATATATATCTCTTTATGCCTTTTTTAGGCCGTGTTGTCCCTCCAGTATAGAGGTAATCGTGGTTGATTTTGTACGAGGTTGAGGTAAGTCCGTAGGACTTACTTAGCTACCATCCCTATATTCAGTGTTTGCATGAGTGGTGTGTGCTTTATATGTTTGCTATGATAGCATGAGTTGTCGTTTTTATCGACCTATGTTCTATTGACTGCCCCACTGCGTGGCTGTGATAACCTTTCCCTTTCATCCCGCCGTGGAGTCTGGGAGGTTCTCTGATGTCGGGCCAGACTGGTTTACAGGAAGGGCGCAATCCACTCCCATAGGGTACACGGATTGTGTGACCGATACTCGTACAGCTGGACATTGTACTCAGAGGCGGGGATGTATCGGTCCTCGTGTCACATACTTTCATCTATCTATATATACGGTTTTTGAGTGAATGATTATTATATAAAGATAATAAATGGGTAAATGTGTGATAGCATACTGATGTGTTTATCTTTCATGATTGTGCTTGTGCTTATGCATTACCTCATATAGGTATGGTTAGCTAACGGTTTTATACTGTGTTGTAGATGTTTATAGGTTAGGCACTACTGGGTGATCTGGCAGGGTGACAGGCCGAGGACTCTCGTACATTAGGTGGTTGGTTTGGGGTTGTTGTGTTTCCCCTCCTGCGTGAGGATGATCTTTTGTACCTCCTATGTGAGGATGTCGTTTTATATACTCGGCTATGTTGTTGTTTACTTTGGGTCGTACAGTTTATACTGTTTTATGTATTTGTTTTATATCTGTCAGTGCCATGTTGTAAGGTCCAGTGAACTTGTTGTCAGGCTAGGGTCAGGATCCATTGTGAGATCCTAGCCCAATGTGACATCCCGAGTCCCGCGGATTCGGGGTGTTACAATCTATATCCATATACCATATTATGATATTTTCGTTTTTTTAAAAACCAATTATATTTTAAAAAATTTTTCGCTAACTTAAACGGGATAATTTGACATACTAGGCCTTTTTGAGTTTTTGTTTAAGAAAGTGTACTCCAAATTTTTTACCACTTTCATTTAATAGTAGGTAAAAATTATTAACCCTTCTATTTAGAAATAAAGAATAAATGATGTTTGATATTTGTTATATAAGTATAAGTTTTAATTTTTAATTATTGAATTTATTTTATTTTATTATTTTTCTTGCCTTTTATTTATTTATTTTTTATTTTATGGACTGAATTTCTCATACCGAAATTTATCATACCAGAATTTTCATACCAGAAATTTTCATACCAGAAATTTCATACCAGAATTTTCATACCAGAAATTTTCATACCAGAAATTTCATACCAGAATTTTTTTCATACTAGAAATTTTTCATACCATAATTACATACCAGAGTTTTTTTACATACAAGAATTTTTTCACATACCAGAATTTTATTTTTCACATACCAGAATTGTATTTTTTTCACATACCAGAATTGTATTTTTTTCACATATCTGAATTGTATTTTTCACATACCAGAATTTTATTTTTTCACATACCATAATTGTATTTTTTTCACATACCAGAATTGTATTTTTCACATACCAGAATTGTATTTTTCACATACCAGAAAATGTATTTTTTCACATACCAGAAAATATAGTTGCTAAGAAGATTTTACATACCGGAATTTAGATACCGGAATTTCCGACATACCGGAAATTCACATACCGAAAATATTTACATACCGGATTTCTCATAACAGTGAAAGGGAGAAGTGAGAACCAGCCACTATATGTTCCAGTGGCATATCCAAGAACATTTCCAACAACCTTAAACAAAGAATAGTATGCATTCACAACTCTAATCCTCCTGTGATCCTTTCCTAGCAAGTTAGACGATAAAAAATGAAAATTTAATGCTATGAAGATTTTAACAAGGCTAACTGCCTTGTCAAACAGGTCATTCTAAGCTATTGGCGTCTATATTTGTATCACATGGGCGTGATAGCAATAATGCTGAAAGATTAGAGGTCATGAAATCAAGTTTCAAGTGCCTAATTGTCTAACGAAATGAAACAGAAGATGCTGATTAATTGCCTTCACATAAAATTGAACAATTTCCTTATGAAGCCTACTCTTTCTTTATATGCATTTGCTGGATATAGAGAAAAAAAAAAAAAGAGAAGTATCACTCTCCCCTAATAAACTCACGAGTAATCTGTATAGTGATTCCTCCTACAAAAGAAATGTTGACGCTTTCTTGGATGGTAATCATCTATATTTGCTGGATATTTGAGGCAATATTTGAGGCAATCAACCAATTTGGCATTTACCTCTGCGAGATTCTTCTCCGCCGTCTTCGTCTCCTTGCTTACATGGAGTCCAAGCCCTTCGAATCTTCAATAATTCTCCATTTCTCCTCCGTATAAAGCATCTTCCCAACCCTCGGATACTTGTCAATAAACTTCATCTCCCAATCATCCAAAACCGCAAGCTCCGATTCATCCAACCCCTCCAAATCGCCATTGATATCATCGGGCTTAAACGAAAGCAACGCCAACGCTTTACTCGAATCCCTTCCAGCAAACATACGATACGATCCTCCAGGCCCGTAGAAGTTTTTGGCGGTTGAAACATCATAAATATGACCTCTTACAGCAATCCAAATCGTCTTCGTAGGATCGGATCAATCGAAGGCTCGTAATTCCTCTTCGGTAACCTTATCGCCGAGCTGAAGCGGTTCCTTTTGAGCCTTAGGCTTGAAATCCTCTTCAGACACGAACATTCCGTATACGATCTTGTAGGCGACCACCATTAGGATTAGGATTGAGGTGAACTCGAGGGGCGACAAGCCTGTGTAAGCGTAGACAACGGTTTTTAGCGTTGTGGCTTGGAATAACTCCATGGATTCGTCTAATTCTAGGGTTCGGTGTTTGTTTTCGCGATTCAACTATTGAAGGGTTTGGAATTGAGGCTTTGTTGGTGGCTCAAGGGGAACAAGCAGAACTGGCTCAACAAAGAGAAATGTCAAAATTAAGGCTCAACAAAGACTCAGATAAGCTGGTGCCTTTCTGGTATGATTTATACCAGAAAAATCTCAAAAATAGGGCTCAACGAAGAAGATGAAGATGAACCGAGAATCAACAACGACGGAGGATGGTGGTGGTGGTCTTCGATCCGACATCGGCGAGGAGTTGTAGGGAGTCAGAGAAGAAAGAGAGGTGGAAGCTGGTGGTGTTGAAGCGAGTAGGAGAGAAGGTGGGAATGGTGGTCGAAGGAGAGAGGGAGAGGGACAATGTTTGAAGAAGGCAAAGAAGAATAAGAAGAGAGAGTAGGGGAGTTAAGTTTCCACAGTAAAAAAAATGAGTTTGGGGTACATTTACTTAATCAAAAATAAAAAAGCTTACTTAGTATCTTTATTTCTTAATAAAGCATACTTACCAAAGTTGCCCAACTTAAACTAGCCAATGAAATCTAGATATTAATATAAAAAATCCTAATTAAAATAATAATTATTATCTCTACGTTGTTTTTCACTTTCCGTGTAACTAATTTTTCTAACAGATAACATATAAATCAATTCAATATACATTTTTTTAACATGCATTTTTAAGACATAACTTTTTATTTCCAAAATCTTTCAAAATTAAAAGCAATATTCAACATGTTCCAAAATTAAAAGCAATCTTCCAAAATTAAATGTAATATCCAAAATCATCTAAATTAAGCCATGCTTTTTGTTAACAAGATCATCAACTAACCTAATTAATTTTCTAACTATTTTAAAATTTTCATCAAAATAAATATCTTTAAAAATGAAGCCACGATTTTTGTTATGATTCATGAAAAATTAGTTACGTATTTTTATAAAAACAAATAACTATACAAAAATATCATTAACTACCTAATCCGTAGATCAGATCAAAACTAATGTCCAAAAATTAAAGAAAAAATTCATTTTAAATAAATCTTATATGCAGGAAAAAAACAACCAAAGTGTTATTTGCTACTTATTTTGTAACAATGTAACCATTTTTTTAATTATGTAATTTAATTAAATCAATATTTTGTAATCGGGATTTTAAAAAAAATAAAATCTTTAATTGTGATCTTATCTACCAGTTTTAAAAAATAAAATCTATAATTCTTATCTTATTTGCGAATCTTTCGGTAAAAGTTTAGTTTTAGTCAAATTTGAATTACTTTTAAATTTCATTAATTAAAAACTAGGCATATATATATATATATATATATATATATATATATATATATATATATAT
>BSUD01000003.1:39922237-40036159 GCA_033239045.1 Fagopyrum esculentum
ATATATATATATATATATATATATATATATATATATATATATATATGATATCTTAAAGGTTTGTTCATCATCGGTTTTTTATTATGCTTTCCCCTATCACTTATTGTTTTTATTCTTAAATGCTATCGTGTCTTCATATGTTGATGATCTATCTTCTTATTCTCATTCTTTAATGATATGTGATTTTGCAGTATTCTAATCATTATCAATGGAAGCTCTTTAGATTGCTGTCCTCAAACAAATTCAAGGTACGCTTTGCAAAACTTCATAAATGCTTATCCTTATTCTCAAACCCTAATAGTCCAAGAATTGACCTCCTTTCAAAGTTCAATAATATTAGGGAAGATGAAGCAAATTCCGACCACTACAGGACAAGAGCAATCAACAACGTTAAGCATAACCAAGATCAAACTTCTATCAATCCAACCTTTCTCATGGACACTGTAAGGCATATGAGCAAAACGAAAATTTGAAGTTGCAAAGTCGAAGCAAACGGGACGGTGACTAATGACCCCAAATAATCATCCCAACAAACCTTCACCCGACAAACGCCGCCAACGATCGGCAATGGTGCCGACCACCACCGGAAACGGACACGGGTAGAATGAATTATATACGTAAAATAACTTTTGGTGTATATCACCAGCATACGCAACTTTCAAATCATTTCTTAATAAATACCCGTGCAAGGCACGAGATATAAACTAGTTTCACTAAAATAAGAGAATCATCTCTTATGGAAAGGACTTTTGGCAACCCTCTAGAATTCAACAAAGTCATAACTAAACTGATATTCCAGTGGAGAAACATCAAAGGAGACGTACAAATCATCCCTGAGCTCAATCAATGATTCAAAATTAACTTCTCAAACCCAAATAAAAAAGTTATTTGGGAAAAAAGGTCTTATCATATCTTTGGTCACATTCTCATCCCAAGTTTTGGAAGCCTAATTTCAATATCTTTAGTAAAAACATCATTGTTGTTGATGTGTGGGTTATAATCCCTATATCCCACCTAAGTACATTGATGACATGATTTATGGCACTAGTTTAGGCACTCTTTTATATAGTTTTCCTTTCCATTCATGCATGTTTCCGCATTAGTTTGTGACGTTTACGCTTAATTCATGCATATTGTCGAAATAGATGTCTACACGAGCTCTTGTCGGTTTTGTAGGTATTTTGGGGAGCTTTTGGAACTTAATCGATACATTTGAGGATCATTCCTTGTGGTGACACACTTCCGGACTCATTAAGGAGCAAGTTAGGAGCAAAGGAGAACACATAGGACCTTGTTGGTGCATGTCTTGCACCAACTCATGACTTGGTGATCCAAGGAGAGTTTCTGTTGAAGAAAATCGACCTAACACTCAGGAAAATCGGACGATTTTTCTGTCTGGGTTGATTTTTTGGCCCCTGACAGCTTTGACACGTGTCCCACGATCTTTTTGTCCGACCCTTGCTTCTTGGTGGAGTATTTAAGTGGTCCTGCAGGCTGATTTGAGGATCCTTCTCCTTCCTTTTGGACCCTTCTCCTCTAACATCTTCCCCAACACTCTTCCATAGTAGCCTCTTTTCAAGGCACCCTTGTGGGTGTTCTTGAGAGAGATTAGTGTAGATCTTAGTTTTGTAGTGAGATTTGAGTGGTTTTGAGTGAGGTTTCCATTGTTGACAACTTTGAGCAGCTCTTGGAGCCTTTGTAAGACTTGGTAACTTCTATTCTAGCTTTATAATGTCTTTTCTTTGGTTCATTCTTCATTATCTAGCTATGACTTGCAAGCATGCTCTATTTATGAAGTTTGATCTAGATTTGTATGTTGTTGGCTGAATAGTGGAGATTCTAGGGTAAAGGAATGATGTTTATGCCTTGGACTATGATTCTGTGGACTTTCATGTTAGCTTAGGATGGATTCGTGTTCCAAAACCTAACCCAGACAGAAAAATCGACCTGTTCATAGGCCAGATCGACCGATTTATCCGATGATCCACCCGATTTTTCTCTTTGTTGTGCTTGTATTGATGAATCTGGATATTAGGATGTAGATGTGTTGAAATCCTAGTGTTTGTTGAGCCTAATCTAGCTTAGGGTGACCTAATGTTAGCAACCTTTTTGAGGGATGAGACTTACCCGGTAATTTCCTCTCTTAGATACATAAGATGATGAACTCTAGGTAGTAGTGAGCCAAAAAAAGCCGCTATTGGATTGAGTGTGCTAGGATCGTTGCCTTAGACTTACCTTTTCCGAGACTTACCCGGTAAGGAGGGGTTTAACCCTTAGGTAGTGGCCGGTTTGTGTAGAATATTCGTCCTTAGGTTCCTTGAGACTTACCCGATAATAGGACCTTAGGTGCGAGACTAGTGGAGCATGAGACTTACTCGATAATTGCTCCCATTAGAGAAACACCAAACTCCGAACAACCACAACTCTCCTTTGATCTTTAGAAGCATGACTCCATTGTCATAATCGGAATTCCGAATCTCTAGAATCCGCTTTCTTACCTCTTATCTCTTATCTTTGTGTTTGTGTGTTTGTTTGCTTATTTGTGTTGATATATTTGTGATCCTTGTTTGATCACCCAAAACCATCCAAAAATATTGTGTTTTACACTTTCTTTATTCCTCATCTCATCTTAGTTTAGATTTACACTATCTTTGATCATTGAATGACTTGATTTCACCTCAGTCCTTGTGTTCGACCTTGGAATACTTTCCTTTCTACGAAACGAGCCGTACACTGCGGGTTTCGCTAGGTAGTTTAGGAGATTAGATCGAGTTTATAAATGTAAAGCTTTTTGTGCTACATCTCTAGCGTAACAAGTTTTTGGCGCCGTTGCCGGGTACTAGGTCTAGATTAAGTCATTTGATTTTGATTGTTTTTAGTGTTATCTTTCTTGTTACTTTTGATCTTGTGTTGTTTTTGTCTTTGCCTTTTCATGTTTGCCATGGACGGATTGTACGTCCAAGACGACCTTGACGACATGAAGTATGAGGAGTGGATGGAAAGCCAAGATCTAGGACCTATCCATGATGAGTTTGAATATTGGGAGGAGTTTAATGCCTATCATGAGTCCCATGATCAAGCTCACATGACTACATTGCCTTATGTGGAACCTCACAATGATCGATTGGAATCAATGCTAGAAGAAATGTTGAGAAAGATGGATGATCTAGAAAGTAACCTTGCCTCCATTTCGAGTGCCCACATGGTGCTTGAAGCGGAAGTATTTCAACAAGAGGAGGTTCACCATGAGGAGATCCAAGAATTACCCAATTCAACCATAACCAATAGAGACCTTGAGGAAGAATTGAATGAAGCTCGGGAGCAATTGTGGCTAAGGGATTTGGCCTTGGAGGATGCAAGAAGATTGAATATCGAGAGAGAAGAACAAATGAAGAGGGAGATTGAGGAGATTAGGCATGCTCTTATGCTAGGAGATCCTACCATCCTTCAAGGCTTACCTCCACCTCCTTCACCTTTGGAGGAGTGCAATGAAGTATTCTCACCACCGGACATCCTTTCCATCAACCCCGGAACCACACTTGAAGAGCTCACGAGGGAGAGCCCTAAGTTAACTTCAACTCCTTCCAATCCTTTCATGCTTGCCCGGAGTACACACGGAGATTGAAGTCCCTTTCCTAAGGAGTTTCCCATGTTGAATGATAGAGGCAAGCATGATGGATCCATGATGGTTATGAAGCACTTCAATGAAGAATTCTTTCCAAGAATCGGCTTTCTTCGGATCATAGAGGATGAGGATGGCAAGCATCTCACCGGTGTGACCGCGGAGTACCAATTGTCTAAGTATGGGGTGGCACCTATGGTTGCAACTCCATACTATCATCAAGGGAGCGGTGATGAAGGAGTCTACTACTCATTAGTGAAGAGAGAATTTAAAGCTTATTTGGGCATCAAGTGGCCCTTGCTTGTCATCATGGGTGCCGGAAAGCGATGGTTGCTTGGACTCCTCAAGCAAACCATGGTATTCGAGGTGGATTGACACATCCTCAGAGTTTGGTCAAGCTAATGACCTAAAAGAAGTGCTTCTTGGGAGGCAACCCAAGGGTAACAACTCTTTCCCTTTTCTCTTTCGTTTTTGCTTTTGTTTTTGTTTTGGTGTGTTTTTGTGGTTTGTGTTTGTGTGCTAGGTTTTAGGTAATAAGGAAGTCTTGCAAGGCAAGTTGATGATGGTGATCCCGTTTTCAACCATGGGTGGAGCGGACGTGAGACTTGGACGGCATAAGGTGTCTTTGTTGGATGGAAGAGCTCCCATCTCGCATACACCTTGGCACGGGTCTCGACGCCGGAATGACTATGAAGAGCTCTCTACCATGCTTGATCGATCATCCGCACCACCACTCCACATGAGTGAACCAAAATACCGAAAACACTACATTTTTACATTGTGATGCCTTCTTTCACTCTTCTTTACTTGATTTGCACATTGGGGACAATGTGTTTTTAAGTATGGGGTGGGGTTTTCATGATTCTTAGCATGGCATGATCGCATCTAGGATAGTTTCGTTTTATTGTCACACATCTCTTTTCGTGTTTTGCATTGTACATATATATCTCAAAAATTCCAAAAAATCGAAAAATTTTAAAATTTTTTGGTGCTTCCTAGTTTGGATATGACCCTTATGATGAGATTGTTTTGTGAATTGGTTATGGATGACCTTGTGTGTTGAATGGATTTATACATATGTGGACTTGAAATACTTCTCTTGAATCCTATGTATGAATTGTGATTATGATGTTTGCCTTGATTGGATTGAGAATTGATGGTTGAAATTACATGCTAGTTCTTACACATCATCTAGGAATGATTAAGGCAATTCATCTATCTTCTTCTCATCTTGATCATGTTGTTTGCGCACCTCACTTGATATGAAATTTGACCTCTTTTGACCCATCGGGGAATAGGAGCATGCTAGTGTGTTGAGTGTGTAAAAAGCAAGTATGGGGTGGTGAAGTTGGTGTATGAATTTTGTGAATGAAGTTGTTGAAAATGTGTTATGAAAAGTGTAGAAAAAAAAAGGTTTGGGGACTTTGGTTTTGAGTAACTCGGTACCATTCACATAATCGGGTGTTTGTGCCTTGCCAAAGTCGGATAAACCGAATGTCCTAACGAGCCTTGGTATGTGTGCCCGGTGTGAGGCACCTCGGAAAAATCCCGAGGTCCGCTAATCACCAAGGTTTTGGCTTTTGTACACCAATGCCATTGTCTCAAAAATAAGTGAAAGAAAATGAAAAAAAAAAGAAAAGAAGAAGAAAAAAATAATACACTTCGGTGGATGAAGTATAAATGTGAAGTTGTGGTTGTTTAGTTTCTTTCCCGGATTTGCACCACATGACCTTAGAAAATTCCCACCTTATCATCACGTTTCTTGGTCTCTTCTTTCCTAAGTCCTTAAGACCTATTTGCTTATGTGTATGACTTAGTGATCTAGATTGGATATTCTTATGATCATCTTGACTTCATCATTTTTACCTTTCATGCATGCTTTCGAGTTAAGTATGATTGTCTTTCCGTGCCTTCATTCATTTAATACATGATTGCTTGTTCATTGCCATGAAACGTGACTATGAAGATGATCCATCTTTAGAAGCATAAATTCTAAAAAGATTTTATGTTTTTACGCATTCATAAATCATGCCATCTCGTAGCCTATTGTTGAACCTTGCTCGGGGATGAACAAGTGGCAAGTATGGAGTATTTTGATGACATGATTTATGTCACTAGTTTAGGCACTCTTTTAGATAGTTTTCCTTTCCATTCATGCATGTTTCCGCATTAGTTTGTGACGTTTACGCTTAATTCATGCATATTGTCGAAATAGACGTCTACACGAGCTCTTGTCGATTTTGTAGGTATTTTGGGGAGCTTTTGGAACTTAATCGAAACATTCGAGATCATTCCTTGTGGTGGCACACTTCCGGACTCATTAAGGAGCAAGCTAGGAGCAAAGGAGAACACATAGGACCTTGTTGGTGCATGCCTTGCACCAACTCATGACTTGGTGATCCAAGGAGAGTTTCTATTGAAGAAAATCGACCTAACACTCAGGAAAATCGGACGATTTTTCAATCTGGTTGATTTTTTGGCCCCTGACAGCTTTGACACGTGTCCCACGATCTCTTTGTCCGACCCTTGCTTCTTGGTGGACTATTTAAGTGGTCCTGCAGGCTGATTTGAGGATCCTTCTCCTTCCTTTTGGACCCTTCTCCTCTAGCATCTTCCCCAACACTCTTCCATAGTAGCCTCTTTTAAGGCACCCTTGTGGGTGTTCTTGAGAGAGATTAATGTTGATATTAGTTTTGTAGTGAGATTTGAGTGGTTTTGAGTGAGGTTTCCATTGTTGACAACTTGGAGCAGCTCTTGGAGCCTTTGTAAGACTTGGTAACTTCTATTCTAGCTTTATAATGTCTTTTCTTTGGTTCATTTTTCATTATCTAGCTATGACTTGCAAGCATGCTCTATTTATGAAGTTTGATCTAGATTTGTATGTTGTTGGCTGAATAGTGGTGATTCTAGGGTGAAGGAATGATATTTATGCCTTGGACTATGATTCTATAGACTTTCATGTTAGCTTAGGATGGATTCGTGTTCCAAAACCTAACCCAGACAGAAAAATCAACATGTTCATAGGCTAGATCGACCGATTTATCCGATGATCCACCCGATTTTTCTCTCTGTTGTGCTTGTATTGATGAATCTGGATGTTAGGATGTAGATGTGTTGAAATCCTAGTGTTTGTTGAGCCTAATCTAGCTTAGGGTGATCTAATGTTAGCAACCTTTTTAAGGGATGAGACTTACCCGATAATTTCCTCTCTTAGATACATAAGATGATGAACTCTAGGTAGTAGTGAGCCAAAAAAGCCGCTATTGGATTGAGTGTGCTAGGATCGTTGCCTAAGACTTACCTTTTCCGAGACTTACCCGGTAAGGAGGGGTTTGACCCTTAGGTAGTGGCCGGTTTGTGTAGAATTCCCGTCCTTAGGTTCCTTGAGACTTACCTGGTAATAGGACCTTAGGTGCGAGACTAGTGGAACATGAGACTTACCCGATAATTGCTCCCATTAGAGAAACACCCAACTCCGAACAACCACAACTCTCCTTTGATCTTTAGAAGCATGAGTCCATTGGCATAATCGGAATTCCGAATCTCTAGACTCCGCTTTCTTACCTCTTATCTCTTATCTTTGTGTTTGTGTGTTTGTTTGCTTATTTGTGTTGATATATTTGTGATCCTTGTTTGATCACCCAAAACCATCCAAAAATATTATGTTTTGCACTTTCTTTATTCCTCATCTCATCTTAGTTTAGATTTACACTATCTTTGATCATTGAATGACTTGATTTCACCTCAGTCCTTGTGTTCGACCTCGGAATACTTTCCTTTCTACGAAACGATCCGTGCACTGCAGGTTTCGCTAGGTAGTTTAGGAGATTAGATCGAGTTTATAAATGTAAAGCTTTTTGTGCTACATCTCAAGCGTAACATACATTAACAAGGAAGTTGTAAGAGCCATTATTGAGGTGAACAATGTAGGAAAATTTATTCGACTTGACCTCTTCTCCGAAAAGAGAATGGGTGTCAACTATGCCAGAGTTTGTATTGACTTTGATCTTGAGCTAAATCTTAAGAAAGAAGTCTCTATTCTTAATGAGAATGGTCAAAGTAAACTGTTTAGAGTTTGGCTTGAAGATTTTTCTAAAGGATGTGGCTTTTGTGCTTTAAAAAAGATCATGACTTCGAGTAGTGCCTCATAAGAATGGCTAGAGCAAGGAAAACTAACTAATATTTCAAAAATGGAAAGAAATAGGATGTTGGATTGAGCAAAAAAGGGAAAGATGAGGAGAAGGATGCTGAATGAACCCCAGTGATGAATCATAGGAAGAAGAAGTGAACTCTAGTGGTGTTTGTAAAATGAGTAAAGCCTGCCTATAGGAACTAACGGGGTTGCAATACCCTTCAATAACTTCTCGTCCCAAAGCTCCAAGAGAAGCTCATTGGATCCTAGTGAAGGCAAAAAGAAGAAGGATAACCATGATCCCAATGAGGAAAAATCTGAGGGACAACTCCCTGATGATGAGATCGACGAGACATTTGGGCAATATTTAGTGCAACCCACTTTCCTCGAGCATGATGGTGATAAGACTCTACATGAGGATGAGATCTTTGATACAAGTATGATCAATGAATAGGAAAATGGTGTAAATCCTGTTTCTAATGAGAATGGTAATCCCCTAGCTAGGTTTCTTGCATCAAGTCCCATCTTCCATTGATGAAGAAATGCTTATCTCCAAAGGCTATTTCCACTCCTTCCATACCAATAATATTATGCATATACAAATGGAGGAGATGAAAATGAAGAATGAAGGTTCCAAATCAACATCGAGCAAGAGGTAAGTGAATGGATGCACTAATGATACAACCACCTCCTCTCTGAAGGGTGCAAAAAAGGCTAAAACCTTAGTAGTTTGTCTTTTACATTATGATGACAAATAAATGTTGTATTTTATCTAAGGAGAGTGAGCCTCCCTCAGGTAGAATTGACTCATATGAATATGTTAGAATAAGTGCCAATGTGTGCCTAATCTAATTTATGTGGTTGGATGGGAACAAAGATAAGACTATCTATATGTTGAAAAACATTAGGCCAATTATTGGCACTATGGTTCATGATAGTTATAAAGGATATTTATATAACAAATCTACATCATGCATCTTGTTCTTGAACTGTCTTTCCACAATAAATTTGTATTATCTGGTAACAGTCACTACTATATTTCTATGTGCAAGAAGCACATTAAATACATATATATGGGAGATTTTGAAAATGAAAACTTAGCACACAGAGCAAATGGGAACAAAGAGAAAGTGTTGGCAACCAATGTCATGAGCCTATATGAAGAGGCATATAAAATGAATAGTGTGAGTACAAATATCAATGAACTTAACTGGTATAAAATTAACCATTTTTGGCATTTATATGTTGATAATAGGTATAGAAGGAGAAAACAACCATATGGGTTTTATATCATATGCCTACTGAATTGTTTTATATTTTTTTATGGCAGGACAAAGGAAACACAAAGATGTATGGAGGCTTATCCTACATATGCAAAACAGGATCCCTGTGGAATTACAAACCAAAACAAAAACAATCAAGCCTAAAGACATTGAGTACCACAGTGAATGTTATCAAAATCAATGGAAAACCATGGAGAAGACGCAACCTCGGAGATATCCAAATAGATTTCACTCATTTGTAAAGCAAGGTCACACTTTGGAATCATACATGTAGTTTCTTATATGATTAATAGCAAAAATTGGAACGAGGAAAGACCATAACAAATGATACATATATTTAACCTTTGTGGTATCTGAAACAAACAATAAACAAAGCCTAGCTAATAGACATGCAATCTACTATAACAATAAAGATAAATTTGAACACAAAAAACAAATACAGAAGTGTACACACAAAGTACATGTATATAAAAAAAGAATAAAAATGCCGGTGGACATGAAATTCAAATTAAATGAGCAATATAATAAATTATAGATTGGATAAAATCTAATACGGATAAAGTAAATACTAACATTGTGGGACGACAACTTACGGGTTTATTGTTGCTCATGAATCATAGAAAAATAACTAAACCAACCCAAACGGATAACAAAAATGGAAAGAACATAGGGTTTTTCCACCCTAACACTAAAACCCGCTTTAAATGAAATTTGAATTATGGAATTGTTGAGGTATGAGAAAGAAAAACTTTTGGACATATTTAAATATCACTTGTAAGAATGACCACATTCATATGATCATGCTTACTGAATTAAAACAGTTAGTCTTTTCCGTCGTTTAAGTACGATAGGCTGTTAGACTTTGTTGCATTCATCCTTTTACAAATACATTTTTATGAATTTCGGTTTTTCTTATTTGTGTCTTGTTGCAAGATCCTAGTAATATTGTTGTCAAACTGAGGTCGGGACCCATTGTGAGGTCCTAACCAGTAATGTCCCGAGTTCTGAGAATTCGGGGTGTTACAACATGGTATCAGAGCTCTAGGTTGGCAACAATGGCACTTGAAATCTTCTGAAGGACCGTGTAACAGTCAAAAATCGAAGATGACCTAATCGAGAATTTTAAGGAATTAAATCCGTTTTAACACGAGATACCTCTCGAGGTAACTTGCTCCTAGATGATATTACAACCCGGTGTTATTTGGAGCATTTGGGAGCTTTAATTAATAAAAATGCAGTTGAGAAAAATGATCAGGACATCGGACATGTCCTAGATATGAAAAAACATGGAAAGACAAAACGGCCAAAAGAGTCGCTATTTCGTTTCTTAGCGGCTAAGAAAGACGGCTTAGGAATACGCGTTTTTCGAGACAATTGCGGAATAATTATCCATACAATATTTCAGATTTATTATTCCAATTTCGAGAAGTTTGGAGAAAGGGGCTTAAACCGCTTTCGGATCGGTGAAAGGATAATTATCAACTCCGCTAAAGGATAATTATCGTCTTCGCTATAAATAGCGGAAATAACGTTTATTAATTCATTTCCTTTCACGTTTTCTCGTAAAAGCTCTAATTTCTCTCAATCTTCAAACTCAGATCTACTCTCCGTTTCTAATCCGATTTCAAATCCGTTTGAGTTTTTGGATTCCTCTCTTCATTCTCTTCATTTTGGTACCGAGTTTTTACATTTCCGCGCAAGGGAAGGCCTGGTCGAGCATATATGATACTAGGGAGGTTCCGTCGCTCAGATTCCGGTGAATTTGATGGTGTCCGAGCGTAGCCTGCGTCGTTGTGATTCCGAATCTTCTTTCGGATCGTCAATCGGGTTAGTAACGAATAAGTTATGAATTTATTCGTTTTCCGTATTGCGATTTAGCCTAAATTGACCTTAGGCTTGTCAAAATGGATAACTGGAAATTCCATTATGCTCGTTACTTTATTCTTGGTGATTATGGGCTGTTTGTTTGATGAGATTTGATGACAGGTGGGTTCAGAAATTGCCTGCGGGCAAAACGTTGTTCTGGCAAAATTTAATTAATTAATTGAAGGTTAATTAATTAAATTGGGATTCTAGAAAATGCTATAAGCTAATTAAATTCAAAGGAATGAATTTAACTGGTGTTTGAAGCGAGAAGTTTTATTCTCCGCAGGTGTTGTTGAAGGTTTTGTTTAATTATATCTTAGTTCTTTGTGAGCGTATCCAAATACGAGAAATGAGGATAGTCCGAGTGACAGACTCAATAGTTGGTTTGCGAGGTTTTATTGTTCTTACCTGCGAGGTAAGTGTATATGAATTACACTTGCTTAATATATGTTATGTATTTAATATGCTATGATTTTATGCATGCTTGTGTGTATATATCTGTTTGTTATGGTTGTATGCATGCTTATATGTATATGAGTGAGACGACGATGATGATGAATTGATATTCTTTATGAAAGCATGCATGATGAGATGATAGTGGAAAGAATGTGATGAAAGAAAATGATGAAAGCATGAATTTGAGTTATGATATGGAAGTGATAATATAGGATGGTAATTGATTAATTAGCCCAACTAGGTCCCGCACGGGTTTTCGGGGGACGAGGTCGCTACCTGTTCTACAGGGGGCCTCAGAGGTCGCTACCTGATCTACAGGGGGCCTCAAGATAAGAAAAACAGCCAGGGGTCGCTACCTGATCTATAGGGGGCCTCAAGATAAGAAAAATAGTCCAAGATCGCAACCTGATCTACAGGGGGTCTTAGGATAAGATGGCCGAGGTCGCTACCTGATCTACAGGGGGCCTAGGACGCTATCGGGTTGGCCAACCGAAAAGAAAAAAAAAGAAAGAAAGAAAGAAAAGAAATACGAAAGCAATGAGAAAATATATCGTACGATCAGTTGGGGCTAGTTAGTTAATTATCACCTATGCATCGATGCGATCGAGTCTAGCATGTTATATGTCATGTTATGATGTGATGAGATGATATGTTTATATGTGATGTGTGATAACATGCTTGAATGTTTATGTGAAATGTGATATGAATGGTTGTGGAATGATATGTGAATGTGGATATGTATGTGTGCTTGGAAATGTGAGGAAGGGTATGGAGTGTCCTTTGGGGACGGGATATTAGATACTTATATATATTGGGAGAGTGCGATTTGAATACCCTTACTGAGCGTGTGGCTCATTGTTGTTATATCCACATATTTTTCAGCTACTCAGACTCGGCCTAACCAAGGCAAGGACGTTGGACCCAACACCTGGATTTGAGATCATATCAGGTGGGCTGTTATGGGTTGCTACCGCCTAGGATGTTTTGCATGGTTTTAAAACAGTTGTGTTTTGGTTAAACGAATTTTATGACGTATGTTAGTATGTATATATGTTGTGAATATGGTTGTAAGATAAAGTTTTAAAAATTTACGTTTTCCGTTTTTCCGCTTTTCCGCTTATTGCTTTAAACGGGGTTAATTAACTGGTAATAAACTAGAAATGAAATAGGTGGGTCACAGACCGAATCAGTAATGAAACGGAACCCCAAAAGGGATCGGAGTTTTAAAAAGGACTTTTGGTTTTCAAATGCATACATAGTCTGGTTGGGAATAGAAAGTACGGCTGACCACCACTACTACCGTTGATCTCAGTATGCTTAGTATGGACTTTAGGTTTTACTTTAGTTGGACTTCTTAGCTTGATTATAAAGATATGTGATATAGATAAGTATATGCCGAAGATTAGTAGAAATTATAGTTATGTTATGTCCTTAACGGAGATAACATAATGAGTTTCTCACCCCTTTGACACACCTAAGTAGATTTTGAAGGGTGTCAACGCAAGGATAATTATGCTCAGCTTATGAGCATTAAGGTAGGCGAACGTCCGGACAACCCCTTCGAACTTGTTAAGGAACATCAAGACGGGAAAGTGAAGACTAAAAGAAACACCAACAACGATGACAAGAAGGGAACCTCGAGTCAACTCAATAGGACCCAATGAAGAAAATACATGAGGGTAGTTCCGGAAAAGCGTTGGATGGCCGGCAAATATACAATTTGAAAGAGACAAACCATAGGTTCTTTCAAGTGTGTTGTAAAACAACGTTACAAACGAAGCGTATACCTTCAGAAACACATGGGCCTGAACGTCAAGGTGAAATATAATAGCGATCCAGAAAAGAGGCATTGAATCTAAGCTTATTGACGGACCAGAAGATGAGGCTAGAAGCGGGGCGGAATATGATCACTCCTAACCAGCTACTTGACACCACAATCAAGATGGGAAACCGAGATAATCATAAGCGTAGGATTCAAGATGAGATACATTGTCCATCCAAATACGAAGAATAAAAGAGCCGCAAAAGGGAAGCTTACAGGTTGCTAGAAAGTGGAGGGCATATTTCACCAACATGGAAGTGGTGTGACCTCCTAGAACACACAAGAATTACAACAAGGATCGGAATACAACAAAGACTGGATTTCTATAAAGGCGGAAGTACAAGCAACAACCAAAGAAGAAAGGTGTAGGAGAATGGCCTCGGTGAAAAGAAGGTCTCAAATAACTTCTCACTTACGAAGGGATTTAAGTTAATAACACTAGCGGGTCATAACAGAGAACCGCAAGTGGACAATAACTCGGGTAAAAAGAATCATGGAGAAATGCCTACAAGTTATCGTAGAAGAATTGATAAGTTCGTTGACGGGAGACGAAGATACAACTAGACTCGTAAGAGTATGGCACTCTTATGAGAGTGTAGTTTGTAGAAGGGGCTAAAGGAAAATAAATGGAAGAGATATATTTTCAACTTGTATATCAAACCTCAAAAGAGATAGAAGAAAATTAAGTCTACGATCTTATAGGAGTTCAACTACAGACTAACTGGTAACAACAGGGAATTTACACGTGCTGGATAACTAGTGATGGTTGGTTGCCAGATAAGAAGAATAACCCCAAGGTTATAACGGAATTTTACTGACATCTGGAGAATTTCTCCCAGAGATTAACGACGGAAATGGTTAGGATAAATCCATACAAGTTCTAGTAGCCTTGATGGTAACATTGAATGAGTCCAATATGATAACTCTAATTAAGGAATTTAAAAGAAGCTCCTGACGATCGGTAATGACCATTTATGACAGTAATGAAGTAAAGAGAATTGTTGTGAGCAATTGCTTATTACGGACGAAGGGAGGATACATATCAAAGTTAGTATAGAGGGATCCCTGTAAGAAGAACTAGAAGAGTAAGAAGAAATAGATGATTGTGAACATGTTCTATGTCTTAACATTCCACACAAGTAGGACTAAGAGTGCTCCTCTGAGAAAAGGTGGGGTCAAACTATCGAGAGTGACAGGGGAAACCCTTGTGATTAAAGAAGTGATATATAATAATTCGAATTACAGAGGAGGCACAAACATAGAGAGTATGATTTAAAGCCTTGGTGAAACGTGTGGTCGAGTTGTGAGGTGATTGCAGATGAAATCTACATGTTGGCTAGAACAGACATGAGAAGGAGTAAAGTTGAATGACTAAAAGTTGTTATATGGATCCGGTATTTCCCCAATTAGATGATTACCGAAAAGTGTATGTATAAAAGTTTAATGAGAAATGGAGGTACTACAATGAGAATTCAAGCTGGACTGATAACATAAGAGTTGATGAAAGTAATAAGACCAACCAACGCGGTTCGTAAATGCGAGTCAAGAACTTTGATTTTTGAGAAAATCATATACAACTGAGGTTTCTTATGCAAATGGTGCCGATAGGTGTTTAATAAAAGTCATACATATCGGACCGATAACGCTAGGATGGCTAAAGAGTAGGCCAGAAGAATAACTTAACCAGTAAGAAGGGAGGTCATGTATCAAAAGGCGGGTCTTGCTAAATTGGAATAAAGTGTTGGGATGAGGATGCCTTTGTAGAATCTATGCAAGAGTACAACGTAACTGGGGTTCCAACATGAAATGGGCAATAATGATCAACTGAAAGGTTAGACCGATTCAGGGGAGGAAATTGTTATAAGACGAGTCACCTAGTAGAAGAGTTCACAAGACAAGCTTGAGAGACCAAAAGAGATAAAATGTCGACCCGGATATGAGGGTCTAAGGGGCATGGAAGGGATACCTACAATGGAGTGTAGAAGTAAAATTTAGACTTTACAAGGGTGGAGAGGTTTTGACCTCCTCAAAGATATAGGAATTTGAAAGAAATCGCAATGTCGGTATCAAAGAGTTGAAGCCCTGTAGCGGAAACAACGGAGTATCATGAAGGCAATGTTGCCGGTAACACCAGAGAAGGAATGTATATATGAGAACGGCCTTGGTGGACTCGAAAGTCCAAGGTAACCCCAATTATCACGGGACCTAAGTCATCAACACCGACGGTCCATGCAAGGGGAACTGCAAGGGGATGATAATTAAAATCATCAAAACTACAAATACACTTACCAGCTATCGTTGAAGACTTGGAATGACTAGTTAGGTCAAGATGAATGACCTAGTTGGGCTCGAGAAGTAGAGTTAGCCTAAGGAAACAGAAGTGCAGAAGATAAACCGAATTAGCGAGACATGAAAGGATTAGTCGGGCAGATGATGCTCACCAAGGATTTAACGCCAGTATAGGTATGAGAAGAGTAAGTCCGGGATATGGAGATAAGTCAATTATAGACTGACCGAAGTCAGCTAAGGACGTGTAAGTGTTGGTTTTGACGAGTAGGTACTGTTAAGAGAAGACATTGATGACTGCGGATTCAAGAGGTAACCTTATCGATGCCTTGGAGGATTCCCAAGTAGGCAACGACAACCTTCTGAGATGATCTAAGGATATGGAGAGAATCGGGTTATAAGTTGCTTACTAGTTGGTGAAGAACAGACTACGGTGGAGTGAGAGAGTAAGGGTCTGTTTGAAGAGAATCTTGCTAGTATTAGAAGGGAAGTATAGGCGGGAGTTGGGTGAATCATGTTAACCCTCAAGAAGATGCCATTGTGACTAATGGGTGTTACACCAGAAGCGTGGTAGGCCCATAACCCACAGATAAAGAAAATCAATGTTAGGTGAATTATGATTTCAAGTTAAGGAATTTGAGATCTATATGAAAAGGTCCACTTGGGTGTGTGTTTTGTTTTGAGTTATATAAATTTGATAGCTTGACAAGAAGTAGGTGAAAACCCATTAATTAAGGAACGATCCGATTAGGTCACATTGAGGAAACCGGGCCAAGCGGTTTGTATTACAAAGAGCATTAGGCACTTAGTAAAGTGCCGACAGAAGTTTAAGATCACTATTTCAGAATCGATAGTTGGGAACTTTCGGGAAAAAAAAAGCAAGTGGGCCAGTGGAAGGAAAATTTTTTTATGGTTTGGTAGAGTCATCAAAAGAGCTGGAAGTAAGTTTAGAAAACCAAACCGTTGAGAGAGTACCTACCGAATCCGAGATACGTCATCAACTATGAAGATTTGAAAATTTATCCGGTTGGTGCTTTTGTAGAGTTCCAGTGGTCTAGACGAGGAGCTGATGAGGCTACCTGGGAGATAGAGGAGTATATTAGACGTAGTTACCCTGAGTTCTTTGCGAGGATAGATATTACTTCTGTATCGGCGAGTTAGCACTCGGATGCTGTGTTGTTTGACTTTCATGTTTTACCTTAGATTGAGTGATTGTGTTTCCTTTCATGTGTGCTGAGTATCATGATTGAGTAGTTGCATGGTAGAAAAGAAAATTTTAATGATACCAAGATATACCAAGAAAGTCGTGTGATTAGGAATATTATTCTAAGTTTCGGGACGAAACTTCTTTTAAGAGGGCACTGATGTAATAACTGAAAACTTTAAACTCCGTTTAATACGGGATCAAATCGGATTTCCAATCCGCCAACCTCTATTCTTTTAAATAAAATAAAACCATATTAAATTCTACCATTTTATGTGACCTTGATTCACATAAAATGATAATCTATGTAACCCGTAAATAATTCCGTACATTTTAAAAACCGAAGAACGATTCCGTACGAGTAATGTTTATTTCTTTCAGCCCTTTTGTGTTATTAGATGAGCAGGCCCAGTTCACTGGCCCATTGACTTCTGCCGGCCCATTTACTAATCCCTCACTAATTAAAAGTTAACCTAATCTAATTAAACCTAATCCACTTAGTAACCCACCACCCACGTACAACCTCTCCGCCTCTCTTCGCAAATGAACCATAGCAGCAGTGAGCTTGCAGTGCCGGAACCGAATAGGAGACACTCGGAGTTGCTTCGCCTTCACGGACCGCCAGCGAAAGCAGACCCTGCCGCTCGATCGACACTGCAACGCCAACGCCATCGGAATCCTACGACAGGTAACGAGACCGAAGGGCTGGTTTACACCTCCACATCTCGCAACCTTCCTGTCGATAGAGTCCCGGACAAACAAACCCATCCAACCGCCTACCTGGTGGATTCCTCCTCGCACTCGGACCTCGCCACCCTCCCTTCCGCCGGCTCTGTCGACCACCAATAGCGGTGCCAACCTCGCAGTCGGATCCCGCCACCTTTTCTTCGACCGTTTGACAGGTTGCACAGCCGTCGTCGACCACGACCGCAAACTTGGAAGAGCCTCCCCGAGGCTAGTGCCGACACAAGCACAACTCGAGTCTTCTCACGTGTCTACAACAGCGTGACTACTCTTCCCCGTCCAAGTGTGCAACTCGGCGGGATTGTAAACGAGGTGAGCCAAGCCCCTTCTTTCCCCTATCCTCTTGTGCTTCTTCTGCCTCCAATCTCAGCCTAATCGGAATGTCAACAGTGAAACGAAGTTGGGCCTTCCAACCACGGCAGCGGTGAAACCGAACCAAGCACATCGATTCCGGTGGTTGGTGGTGCCGACCGACATCAGCAACAATTGTCCTCCTCATTGTTGCAAGTCCGGTGGGTGAACCCTTCTGAGTTAATTTGGTACTATAGTAGGCATGGATGTATATAGGTGATGAATACACCATAATTAACCTAGGATAGTGGATTAAAATGATGCATGAGTTGTGACTTGTAGGATTCGAACTAAGGACCTGTAGGTATAATAAAATGGTAAAAATTGTTGACAGAGAGAATCGAACCTATGACCTTAATCATTCTAGAGAAAAAAATTCAGTTTTGGGGATTGAAACGGCTAACTTTGAACCTGTGTTTGAACACCTTAGAATGAACATCCACCGTCGAATTTTTAATATGTTGTAGATTGCAATACGTTGTTTAATGTGTTAAAATTTGAGAGAAAGTTAACGGTCGGATTGGGATTTACGAGGTCCTAAAGCAGGACAGTTGGGCTGTTTTTACAGCAGGGGAAAATTGACTAAGTATGGATTTTTTTTCAGCTTTCATTCCCACTTTGGAGATTTATGGGAGAGTTATGATTAAGTTTTTGTGAGAGATAATTACCCCCTATGTTTAGTATGCATATCATAGAGGATCTAGGATTTTTTTTGGAATTTTTATAACCGTATCCAAGCTGCGTATATGAACCCAAAGTCAAGCTTTAACGACTATAGAGTAAATTAAGAATGTTGGATAACTCTTCTAAAACCTTACTAAACCTTGCTATGAAATATAGGTTTAGGACATAGGTCCTAGAAGGAAATAGTAAACTAAATGATAGACTTTTTCGGATTTTCGGCACTAAGGGTAAAATGGTCTTTTACCGTAAGAGAGCTTTTTCCGTAATCCCTTCGCATGAGGTTGGACATCTGGATGTGTTTTTGATCCACATGCCTTATTTGACAGGCGTTTGAGTTACCACGAGTACGGACCAATTTGAGACTTGTTAGAGTGTGATTTGACTCAGGTAAGTCCTTGCGATTTACTTAGCTGGTTTCTGGATATTAGTTGGGTGATAATGGTTGTGTGTGTGCAATGTGTGTTATTATAAAAATAACAACTTGTTAGAACGACCGTGGTTATTATGTGTTAAGGCCCAAGTGTATGTATAACGGGTCGTGGCATCACTGCCCAGCTCTGCCAGGAGACTGGGAGGTTCTCTATACCCAGACCATACAGGTACACGGTGAGATGCATCAGATCCACTCCTGATGGGTACACGGGGGCGGAGGCGAGGTTTGAGAATCCCTCGTGTCACAAAATAAGTATCATTAGAGTGAATGACTTAAATGAAGATAATAAATGGATTGTTTGAAAGCATGATGAGTGTTTATTATTTTTTGTGTGTGTGTGCTATTATTATTCTCCTAATGTTTGGATAACTAGCTAATGGTTGTTTTGTTGTGTTTTAGATTTACCGCAGGTTAGAACAGCAGCTGAGTGATCCGGAAGTAGTGGTTAGCCGGGTCTCCGTACTCTTTAGAGTGGGGGTTTGGGTTGTTGTTTTGTTGTCTTTCCCTTTTGTTAAGACAGTTAGTATTTTTCGTTGTTTAAGTACGATAGGCTATTAGACTTTGTTGCATTCATCCTTTTACAAATACATTTTTATGAATTTCGGTTTTTCTTATTTGTGTCTTGTTGCAAGATCCTAGTAATATTGTTGTCAAACTGAGGTCGGGACCCATTGTGAGGTCCTAACCAGTAATGTCCCGAGTTCTGAGAATTCGGGGTGTTACATATGGCCTATTCGGGGGTTGTGTCTACTATGGAAAAGCTACCAATTGATAAATGAAAAAGTAGAGATACACTAAAGAAAAAAGATTTGTAACAGTAAAGCACACCAATATATCAACCAATATAAGTATATGTATTACCTTTATGTACCCCCCCCCCCCCCGGAACGAACAACAAAATGATGAATTTTGGAATAAATTGGAAAATCGTACCAACTCAAATACCTTTAGTCGTTGGGGACTTTAACAATCTACTAATCATATCTGATAAAAAGGGGAGAGGGCGCACCAGTGTCAAATAACAAACTTAAAAGACTATATATGTTCACACAACAATGTAATATGATCGACCTAACAACTATGGAAATGAATTCACCTAGAGCAAACGTAAAGAGGGCGATAATAATATTTTTTAGAAACTAGACAGAGCCATGGAACACCTTGATATACGTCAAGCATACCCTCAAATCTTTGCTTGGAATCACGCATTCACAACTTCGGATTATTGTCAACACAACGCACAAAAAGCAAACCCTTCCTTTTTGAAATGATGTGGAGGCAAAGAAAGGATTGCGAGAACCTTATTAAACAAACATGGAGAACTCAATACCAAGGGACTCATATATACAACCTTGTTAAAAAAATTACCCTACTAAAGACAAAACTAAAAGTTTGGACTAAAGCGAAATTTAAAAACATAAATAGATATGTGAGGTAGACACAAAAATTGAAAAATTGCAAGTCCTAGTCTTTAATAACTTAACGGCACAAAATAACGCTAAATTTAATAAACTTAATAGAAAAAGAGAATGCTTAATTGAATGTCAACAAATATACAGGATGCAACGAACTAAGTCTAACTCGATCAGTCTAGGCGATAGAAATGCAAAGTTCCACCACCGTAAAGTAACAAGAAGAAGAAATCATAAGAACATATCAGCATTTGTAAAAAGTAATGGAATCGTACTAGCATTAGAAGAAGACATTGGTTAGGAATTCACTATAGACTATGAAGCTAGATTCAAAGCTACAACTATCAATACAACATAGCTTCACCAGCAGTTGGAGATTATACAACATGGTGTCTGAAGTAGAAAACACAATGCTAATCAGGCCTTTTACCAACGAAGATATCAAAACTACAATTTTTTAAATCGGTAGCGATAAATCACTAGCACCGAATGGGATGCCGGCAAGTTTCTTCCAAAAATATTGGCACATAGTGGGCCCTTCAGTAACTCGTCAGTCAAGAGTTTCTATAGTGTAACACCCTAAATTCTCAAAACTCGGGGAGCTACGGGTTAGGACCTCACAGTGGGTCCGACCTTAGTTTGACAACAACATTACTGGATCTCACAACAAGACACAAATGTATTAAAACAATTTGAAATAGATAAAGGTTAATGTGAAGAATGCATAATGTGGATCAACCTTACAAGACAGAAATATTAACGTAATGTGCATGTAGAAACGGAAAGACTCTCCCTTCCCATCTAAATGAGTATTTGACCATCCTCTCCATATCTCTCTACAACTTCCTTAACCTGCAAGATATCTACAACGTCGGATTAACCGTTAGCTAACATTCTTTATATTAGAATAACAGTAATAGCACACACACACATCAGCAAGATACACCACACATCAACCGGTTATTATCTTTATTACGTGATTCACTTTACTAATTCAACTTATTTTGTGACACGAGAATCTCCCAAAACTCGCCTATTTCCCCTTATACCAACAGGACTAGATCCGATGCATCTCATCATTTACCTGTCTGGACTAGTCGCAGAGAACCTCCCAATTTCCTGCAAAACTGGACAAGTTGTCACCGCCCGGTTATCATACACTTGGGTCAATTAATAATAAAGGTCGTCCTAGCAAGCTGTTATTATAAACACACAAACACACATCACCATTACAGTATGCTAACACACAAAAGTCAACTAAGTAAGCCCAAGGGACTAACTTGTCTCAAGATAATCCAAACTCTCATATCACGCTCAGTTTCCCACAAGAAATTACTCTATGTCTGAACAACAAGGCACACAAATCAGCCACTATCCGATATGCTAGAAGTCCTCAACTTCTAGTCTCAATGATCTCTACAAGATCATATAACAACATGTTAGAAGGTTACTACTTCTAGTCTCATTGATCTTTACAAGATCATAAAACAACATGCTAGAAGGTTCCTACTTCTAGTCTCAAGAATTTCCACTTAAACCACAAGACATAAAGTCCAACTCTAAGAACAAAAGATCTAGCGGGTCTGAAAGATCCCCGTCTTTCAAACTCCTAACCTAAACCGACTAAGGTTCAACTAACACGTTACAACTAAATTCCAAACATCCGAGAACACCTAATCACATGCCAAGCTATGTCTACTTCTATGATATTATTCCATAAGGTTAAACAAATCCCAAACCATCTCCAAGAACACAAACCTAAACCTAGCACAACACTTCTATAACCAAACTATACTTATACCTAGACCTGTTCATATCCGGGCAGCCCACCCGCCCAGAAAAATGGGGGCATGAACATGGGAACAAGTCCGGCCCGTTGGGCCGGATCCGGACAAGGCCTTAGGCATGAACGGGCCAAAAAGCCCGGCACGTCGGCCCGGTAAGAAAATTGAAAAAAAAAAATTATAATATAATTATTATAAATATAAGTATTGAATAAATTATGTAGTACAGTTATAATAAATCTAATATATTTTACATAAAATATCTTAGATATAATTTTTTTAAAAAAAACAAATTACAAACATTTTTTAATAATACGTTTTTAAAAAAAATGAAAAATGGGTACCCACAAGCCCGGCCCGCCCGCCCAGCCGGGCCGGGTACGACACCCATCCATGCCCGGTACCCGGGCCTAGCCCGGCCTGGGTCTGGCTAAACGGGCTCAATATTTTATAAAGCCCGGCCCGAATCTAACGGAGCCCAGATATGAACAGGTCTACTTATACCTAACTTTGGAACCTCACAAAACCGAAACTAACCGTTGGATCTCTCTCCAAACTTAATACATGCTACTATACATATCCATAAACAACATCTTCAAAAATCAAGTCTATCAAAGGTATAATACCCAACCAGTTCTGCATTACAAAACTGCAACACAAGTAGTTTTCTCAACACTTAGAATCATCCAACACAAGTTAGAAAACTACTCAAGGTCTCTACTTTGGAAAACCATAAGTGTTAAACCATTCATTGGATTCCTCTCAAATCTCAGTATGTTCTACTATGCAACTCCGACTACAACATATCCGAAATTCAGTAACAAAGGAGGAGTCTATCTTACCCAAATCTGAACTCGAAGTTAACTACTTGTCACTTCTTCAAACTCGGAAATGCAACCACTCCTCTAGCCATCTTCAAAGGCTGCTATGGAGGGTTATACGACAAAAAGGAAACTCCCATCAGTATATATACAAGAAGGGTAATGTAGTGAATAGAGGTGAAGTCCTTACCTAACTAGTCGGACTCAACATGCTCGCAGACACGAGGAAGAAGAATGGAACGTGCGCACTGTCATGAGGACGCACTCGCAGTCAAATGGAGGCGCACCAGCGGATTCAAGGTCAACCGCACCCGCGTCTTGGGAATGCCGCACCAGCGGCTCCTTGTGCCGCACCTGCTGCTCGACGCCGCCGCACCCGCGTGTCAAGGCTCACAGGCGCCCTTGCGGCTAACCCTTGGCGCATCCGCGGTCGGACTACAGAAGACGTCGAAGGTCCTTTGTTGATTTATTGTGCGCGAGCCTGAACTCGGGTTGTCTGCACATAACCCAAGGGACCCTGCTCCAGCTTACTAGTTCGAGGAGGAGGCATCGGGGTGTCGTCTAGTGAAGTCGATGCGGAGGGAGCCCTAGGCCACCTATGCGAAGCAGTAGAAACCGAAGGAGGCCCGGCTCGGCGTTGCTACTGCTTGTGATAGAACCAAAGGGTGAGCGAGGCTTAGCTGTTGTCCATCATGGCTTTGGGGCAAAGATCCGGTCGAGTGAGAGGCACAACAGCCGTCGACTTGCGGGACAAGAGGGATGGGAAGAAGAATGTCATTGACGGGTTTGAGAGAGAGAGATGAGGGCTGCTACGTGAAGAGGAAGGCTAGGGTTTGTCCGGATCTTCCAGCAGTTACGTGAAAGAGTGGGAGGAAGGAGGGCCTCCTAAAGGCACAAATGGTTCATTCCTGACGGGCCCAGATGGTTTACTAAAAGGATAAAAATTCCTTAATTGGTTAAGAAGAGATAGACCGATTTGCGTATTCTACGTGAGTAGAGGTCTCACATAAAATGATAAAAAGGTAGAATAACATGAACTCTATATCACCTAAAGTGATAAGACGTTGAAAAAATCCAAAACCGGTCCAGGTATGGTTTGCTTCGAAATAAATCGGAAGTAAAACTTCCGGATATTACAGGCACATTATAGGAAACGACGTAAAAAAACAATCAAAAACTTCTTTAGAAGTGGTAAAATGCTCAAACAAATAAACCATACTTTTATAACCCTTATCCCAAAACAGGATAATCCGACAACAACAAAACTTTAGACCAATTAGTTTGTGTTCAGCTGTATATAAAATTATTGCTAAAATTATAACAAATAGAATGGAGTTGATCATACAAAAATTGATCCACCCGCTACAAGGCGCTTTTGTCGCAAATCGATCAATCCATGACAATATTGTCATTACACATGAGATCTTTCATTAATTCCTTTAAATTTAAAAAAAAATAAGGAAGGATGGTTGACTATCAAACTTGACATGAAAAAAGCTTATCACCAAGTTGAATGGAATTTCATATTCAGAATAATAGAAAACTTTGGCTTTTGCAAAAATTTATAGGATGATTAAGGAATGCTTAACCACCGTTTCTTTCTCTGTCCCCGTTAACAAATGACCAACCGAGCAATTCTTCCCTGAAAAATTTATAGGGGCTGAAATTCTCACGCAAATGTTACAAGAAGATTGCAACAATTACGATAACTGTATTGGATTCTCTGTCTGTAGACAAGGAACCCCAATCTCATTCCTTTCCTTTGTTGACGATATGATCATCTTTTCTAAAGCAACATGGCTTCATACCAAAGAACAAAATATATTTTGGATATGTATTGCTCCATATCGGGACAAAAAATAAACTATCAAAAATTTGCTTTTCAAACAACAATAAATACCACCGAAAATAACATCACTTAATTATTGGATATGAACTATACCAAGTCTCTTGACAACTACCTTAGGTGTCCCATAATTAACAAAAGAGTGACTAAGGAAACTTATAAGGATAACAATCTTAAAACTAATCAACAACTATCGAAATGGAAAACTAACTCCCTATCGCAAAAGGGTAGAAAGACTCTCATTCAACATAATCTTGCGACCAAAGCAACATTTGCAATGTAAAGTTTTATGCTACCAAATTGTAATCTAAAGGAACTGGACAAAACCTACAAAAATTATTTTGAAATAAAGAAGATCAGCATAGACCTATCATCAGTTAGGATGTGATTTGTAAGTCCAAGAAAATGGTGGATTGAGACTGAGTAGAGCTCATATCACCAATAAAGCACTACAAATGAAACTCTTATAGAAAATATTGGCAGAGTTGAAAGCCTGAATAACATCTGGGTAAGGATCATCAATGAAAAGTACCTTAAGAATATTAATATCCTATATTACCAAAAGAAAGGCACAACATCATGACAATGAAATAGCTTCATGAAACTCAAAAGCAAATTCATAAACGGACTTATCTGACAGGTTGGTATTGGTGAAACTATAAATTTATGGCATGACTTGTGGATAACACCTTCCCCGCTGATCAAAATGGCAAACAATACTAATTTCATTGATACAAACACAAGAGCAAGCTATTTCATCAATAACACATGACTTTGAGATGCCAACAAAATTGATAACAAAGTACAAAACATCTTAAGCCAAGATATCAAGGAAATAATTAAGCAAACAATTATCCCAAACAACAAAATCCATGATAGACTTTATTGGAAAGGCATTAGTAGTGGTTGGTTTACCACAAAATCTGCAGCCCAAATGATTGAGACAAAAACGTGTGTTACGCAAACAAACGCTTGTGGCAGGATTTGAAAACTTGATACCCAACCTAAAATTAAAAACTTCCTCTGAAAATTATTAAAAAATGGAATTCCAACAAAAGTAAAGTTGAACGAAAGAAGAATAGCAGTCGCAAGACACTGTGAATTTTGCAACCATCACCTCGAGGATATGGTCCATTTGTTCCTTGAATGCCCTTTTAGCAAACAAATCATTGGAAAAATTGACAAAAAAAAATGTTAAGAGAACTAAATAAAATAAATTTTAAATTGGACGAAAGAAGAATAGCAGTCGCAAGACATTGTGTATTTTGCAAGCATCACCTCGAGGATATGGTCCATTTGTTCCTTGAATGCCCTTTTAGCAAACAAATCACTGGAAATATTGACAAAAAAATGTGAAGCGAACTAAATAAAATAAATTTTAACAATAAAAAAAACCATGAAATTTTAATTGAACTAAAAAATAAATTAGGAAGAAACAATTTTGCGTGCATCACAGCCATATGGTGGAGTATTTGGTACTTTAGAAACAAAATCATCTTTGATAATGAACCCATTGGGTCGTGTAACAAAATCACCGGCTTCATCAAAGATCAAATCCATAGGTGGAATGTCAACACCTTTGATGAAGATGACTATGACATTAAACAACAAAGAATGTAAATCTCAACACAAGGAAAAAAAACATAATATTAAATGGAATAAACCAAAACCGGGCTTTTATAAACTAAACTTTGATGGATCAAAGTTAGAGTCCGGAATTATTTCTATTGGTTACGTAATTCGATACTACAATGGAAAAGTTGTAAGTCTTGATGCAAAAAAATAGCTTCAATTCGGTCATAAAAGCTGAAGTTTTTACCCAAAAATTAGGCCTTCACGAGACAATTAGACTAAAAAAGTAAAAAGATCGAAATCAAAGGAGACAACCTATGTGTTATTAAGGCACTCCAAGATTGTTGGAGTATCCCCTAGGAGATCGAGATGATTATTTCCGACTCCATACTAGACCTCCGGGTTTTTTACAAAGTCCAGATTATGCATGTTTTCAAAGAAGTAACTATGTTGTAGACCGATTAACCCATATGTGGATTTCGACACTCAACACAAGCTTTTTTGATGATCCTGAACTTTGTGTTCTCATCCGTAAGGATGCTTTAGGATGAAGTACCTCTAAAATATAGTTCATCCTAATCGATTTTCAATTTCAAAAGATGGCAATTCCACAATCATCACACCTACAAGTAAGATTAAGTTTTTTTTTTGTCAGAAATGTTGCCTCCATTAATGATCATTTGAAAATTTATATACAATTTACAATCAATAATATAAATATTTATATTATTGAATTTATTTGTATATTAAAACTCATTTTTAAACATGTATAAATAAAAAAATATATTTTTTGTTTGTCTCAATTAGCTCAACAATGAATTATCTATATAAACATACAATCAAAATCTATAGAACGGATCACATTCGGCAAAAATCGTAAACATTGCTACGGTGTTATCCTTTTTAATCCTATCAAAAAATATTTCTCCTTTGGATCGAATACGAGTCATAATTTTGTATAAAATGGATATCCATATGTCTAAAGAAAATTTATTTTAATTAATTAAAAAATATTCGTAACCTTAATTTGATTATTTTGTCCAACTTTGGATTACTATTTATAAAAAATATTATAACGAAGAGGAAAAAATTCATATTCAAATATTAAGTTTTAACTCAATCAAATAGATAATCCGTATATCCGTAAATAATTATCCGATCTGATATGACTTAAATCATATTAGGGTATTAGGTTTTATTTTCGGTTTAACTTAATTATCCAAATATTCGTTGGGAATTAATAAATCCGGACAAAACATTGCAAATTTAGAGAATGTTTTTAATGACGTATAAACATATTTTAAATCCGTGCATAGCACGGATCTATTCATCTAGTATTGAAAGTAAGCTAGAGTTCTGTAAAAAATAACTTCATTAATTGTCACATGTGGTAATAATTTATTGCTCGTAGTACAACAATGTTGTCACCATATACATCAAACGAAGCATGGAGGGAAGCAGACTATACTTTCACCGAAAGCCAACCAGCTTGAGAAACATATCCAATACTATCATAATGTAGAGACATACAATCGATACATAGAATCAAGTCAAAATCATATATCAATGCAAGTAGGGCTCACTAGACCCTATAATTGAGGATAATTACTCACACATACCTTAAAAAAGTTGCAAGTTTTAATAATGATCGAAGAGGAGACAAGTTGACCGACCTATACCTCGTCGGACGACCTCTAGAGAGAAGGTGGTATAGTTCAATTAGAACGTGGGAGAGAAGATATATAGCCAAATGGTTGAACTACCTTATTTATAGGGTTAGGGGAAGTGTGAAAACACTAAATATTCTCGATCTTATCTTCTAACAAGATAAGATCGAATCTAAAAGATAAAAATACTCCATGGTCAAGGGCTTGTCCAACTAAACTATGAAAGGATAGCAAAATTAGATGTCACGGCAAGCAGGCCGAGCGGGTCGTCGGACGACCTCCTAAGCAGAAGTCGTGGGTTTGCTCCATAATTTTTCACGCTCTTCCTTACAATAACGGGATGTCATTTCAAGGTCCAATGTATAAGTGGGAAAGGTAGGTCGGGCGACCTAGGTGCCTTTTGAGCACTTCTGCACGTTTCCCAATGTTATTCACTTCACTCTCAAAATTCAGTCGTTTATGTTTTGACGTTGATTTTTTTACCATAGGGAAACCCTTTAGTGTGTATCAAATCATTTTGCTATAGATGTGTCATTGTGCTCCATAAATGGCTAGAATGACTGCAATTATATAAACCAACCAGTAGAAATCCAAAACAAAAATATAAAGGAAATAAAACAAAATGATATGTTATACCGTCTAAAAGATGTAGAGAACGGAGTATAATGATGGTGGAAAAATTCGTTAATTTCCACCTAGTTAGAGCCCATATTTTTCCCCGAAGATGATTGTGTGTTACAATAGATTATGTAGATCTAGTTCACTACTCCTATCGACTCTAACCACGCATGTAATAAGCATAATTATAAACCCTAATGAAAAACCTAAATTACGCAGATAATCCGTGTAGTTGCGATTGAATATAGACTTGAACCGGTACGTCTAGAAAGTGAGTTGATATAATATAAGATTTATTAGCATAATTCATTAATACGTATGAGACGACACATCTGTTGGGAAATTTAATCCGCCTCAAAACTCCATTAAAACCAGCTTTTGATCTCTAGGATTAAAATAATAACAAAGTGGGGAGAAGGTGCTAAATAACACAGCCACAGCAAACACCACCACCACTCCTTGTTTTCACTGTTACTCTGATTGTGACTCTCATTACTTCTCTTCCTCCACCTATTTCCTGCCAAATTCCCCCTCTTTCATTTTTCTACTAAGGCCAAGTGTTTGAATTATATTCTTTTATTTGAATATCACATGGAACAGATAACCCACCCAACTTGCTTGCATTCCTTCCAAAAAACCCTTTTCTTCCGCACTTAAACTTTTCACTCCTTTCTCACTCCACCACCACTACCGCCACCGCCACCGCCACCTCTGGATCCACTCGCACCCTTCCTCAATGGCACTCGACTCTTCGGAATTCAGTCTAGCACAGAGCTTGGTGAGATATCTGAAATCACAGTGAAGCCACATTTCAGATGGGAAAGCCAGGGGACCTTTCTCAACCCTCTAGTGCCCATGGAACTGGTAATGAAATCCCTAATCGACCAACTTTAGGGACGCACTGTAGTAGCTGTATTGCTAGGGTCTTTGGCTTCAAGTGTATGCTTGTGCTCTTGCTTGGCCTTGCCGTTTTCCTATCTGCTTTGTTCTGGCTTCCTCCTTTTTCAAATCTCTCAGATCCGGATGATTCGGATTTGGATCCACGGTTTCGAGGTCAGATTCTTCATTCTCCTGCTCGCTATTGGTCATCTCTAGGTTTTGCTTTTGGTTGCACGTTTTTGGTGTTTAGATTGCACATTTGAGTTTGGTGTTTTAAGTTAGGTTAACTGTGTTCAGATCCTTGTGTCGGTGCAATTGGCAACCTGTGGTTTAGTTAGAGTTATTACTATTATTAGAATTATTGTAAGCTATATGGAAATAGATTTTGCAGTTTCCAACCGGATACTTCAATCTTCACTTACTAACTTTAGGGGTTTGGGGTAAATGTGGTAATTTTATCTATTTGCATGTATACTAACTCTTATTTTCTTGTCTGGATCACTTGCTGTAATTGCTAAACATCTATAACACATCTCTCCGGTAGAGAGTGCTTAAGTTTATGCAACTTAGATTGGGGTAGGGTGTTGATATATGTCATTACTGGCTATATTGAATGAAATTGTAGCTGATTGCTCTTGGTGAGGTTTTCGGTATTGTTCGATTAGTTGGTTTGCCGCTTTTAGGCAAGTAAGAAGCTAAAGAAAGTAATTTCAAAACACTAATTTCCAAGTTAGCAAGCTAAGCAGACCATGAGGAAAGTGGTTAATGATATATGCTTCCAAGAGATGCCTATACTTTTGTGTGTTTATGGTAATGGTAACACGCTTGGAAATGGACTGTTTCCATTTAATACTTGTATGGACTCACTCTAATATATTTAATGTAAATTTGCATATTCTAGGTCATGCAATTGTCGCGAGTTTTAAGCTTAATAAGTCAATCTCATTGTTGCAAGACAATATACCACAACTTAAATCTGACATTTCTGACGAACTAGACATTCTCGACACGAAGGTAGAGTGCTTATGCCTTATTATTATTATTATTATTATTATTATTATTATTATTATTATTATTATTATCCCAGTTGCTTTATCTATTTTCCATGACTATACTATGTACTAACTAAAGTCTGGTTCAATGTGTTATTGAGTAACAGGTGGTTATCTTATATCTGGATGGTTCATCTAAATCAAACATAACAAAGGTTGTGTTTGGGGTTGACCCTGAAACAAAGAATTCTCCGTTGACTAAAGCTGCTCAGAGTTTGATTCGGTCGTCATTCGCTTCTCTAGTGATAAATCAAACGTCGCTGCAACTTACGAAATCATTGTTTGGGGAACCATACTTCTTTGAGGTGCTAAAGTTTCCTGGTGGGATTACGATTGCTCCTCAACAAACAGCATTTCTTCTTCAGCAAATACAGGTTCAGTTCAAATTCATCCTGAATTTCTCAATCTATGAAGTCCAAGAGTACTTTGATGAGCTGAGAAGCCAGTTGAAGTCTGGATTGCATCTGAATCCTGGTGAGGTGGGTATTGTTAACTCTTTCCTTCCACAAAAGTATACAAATAGTTTTCTAATGTTATCATTCCATAAGGTGTTAAACCCTGTCTCTCTTGCAAAAATTTCAGAACTTGTTCATTAGCTTGACAAATTTCAGAGGTTCCACAGTGGCTCCACCTGTTACTGTTCAGACGTCTGTTGTGCTAGCAGTTGGTGTTAATACTTCAATACCTAGGCTGAAACAGTTAGCCCAAACCATCACAAGTTCTCATTCAAGAAACCTCGGTCTGAATCACACGGTGTTTGGAAAGGTCAAGCAGGTCAGCCTTTCATCAGTGTGGCAACATTCGCTTGATAATTCGTCGGCCCCAGCTCCTGCCCCTTTGGCATATCCTCGTCCCTATCACCACCATCACCACCACCACCACCATCATCACCATCACCAGGACCATGATGATCATCCAGCCCCTGTATCCGCACCTTCATCTTCGCCAGTGAAAAGGCGTCCCATGCCCGGCGGAAGTTCACCTGCACCGGCACCTGTGAAAAGCTATGGCTCCAGACCCTCTGGTTGTAGATATGGATTTGGAAGGAGGCATGGTTGGAATGCTCCGAAGCAGTATGTTCACCCCCCATCTATTGCACCCAAAATTTCTCCGTACCATCATCATACTGCTTTGCCTCCTCGACATGCTGTGTCACAGCCACCTGTCTCTTCCAGATTTCCTCCTTCTAGCTCTTTACATCATGCTGTATTAGCTCACCGGGATCCGACACCTGCCCGTGAATCAGATCCCAAGCCTCTAGATAAAATGCCATCTATGGCACCTGCTCCTGCTCCATGTAAGTTTAATGCTGTTTTTCTTTATATGACTACAGCAAACACCAGTAATATGTGTGGACACCATGCTTTTTTTACATGTACATTTTGTCTTTCCCAATTTGGCTTACCACACTTCACAGTTTCTGTATAAATCTACATAAAGCACACACATACTATAAGTTATAGACATCTCATCTCCGAGGATTAACGTTGGGCCTGCTTGAATGTCATGTTTTTATAACACAACTTTAGGCTATGCAATATTGAGCGGGAAATGTAGTATAAATAGTATATGTATTGGTGACAAGTGTGTCAATACTACATTATCGATGCACTGCATCCAAAGTCCAAACACCACTGTTAGTGAAATGTATAAATCATGAAGCTTTCATTATGTATCCAAACAAACCCTAAATTAACTCATTGGTGTGTCAGAGTCTACTTGTCTGTGTTGTGTTAGTGACCCTTCGTTGTTTGTTGGTTGATGTTTACACTTATAGTTGAAGTTAATATATCTTGTGAAATGATGATATGCCAATTCTAGCATTATGTTTCTTTTTGTGCAGCTGATGCTGGTCTCCTTCTAGCTACTCCATGGCTATTCTCGCTGTTCATAACTCTGCTCCTGCTAGTGTAGCAGAGCTAGGGAATGGTACTGTCTATGTTCATGTGTAGACTTGGTTTGTCTCGTCATGATTCCTGAAACCAAACAACATAAAACTGCCGGATCGACATCATAGTGAGAGCACCTTAGAGAAGGAAATGGGCAGTGCCCCAAATTTCCCTCGAGTGGATATACAATGTACGTATATGATTTAAAAATAGTATGATCCGGCTGCATGCATTTTCAGGTCAAAGCCATGAAAGTGGCAGGCCAATGGTGAAACGCATAGCAGCTGTTTTTGTGTATGGAAAAAAAAACATATTCTCTATAAATGATGAGAGAAATCAAAAAGAATTATGAATATTTGTACTAAGTAGTATGGATTATGTTCATCTTGAAGAAGCTCCCCCATCCAGATTCCAGATGGTGCCCAACTGAAACAAAGCTTATAATATTTGTTTCTCATCATTTGAGCACATCGAAGCATAAAGTGTGGGTAGTCTGTCGCTTGCTGAATGAGGTACGTAAGATGAAAGGTCTATGTCTTGGTTTTCCTATTAGGAACTGTTGAGTTGCTTTCATACTTGTAGACTCTGAGATTAAAAGCAAAGTAATTTGCTTTTCATATATATAAAAACCCTCATTGTCAAGTGTGTTGAATGTTTATATATTCATTCCAGCTATTATAATGGTTGAGTTAGTTGGTTGATTTTGGATGATCTAGACAGCCACTCGTAGATGTGATGATACGGGATTATGATGGAGCTTATAGCTTTGTGCAAGTTTTTGACAGTTTGTTTATAGTTCTACTTCTATGGTTGGTACAACCATTTTTTTTAGGGGATTTGTGGTGGTGTTGCTTTATCCAAGCAAGGCAGTTTTTGGCCTTTTTATGGGAGTTCAACTGAAAACCCAAATGTACAAAAAGGCAGGAAGTTAGGTTTGGTGAGCTTTTTTGTGTTGTGAAGCTTTTTGGGAAGGAAAACCTTTCATTTTCCAAACCTTGGTGGAAGGGACTTTTATTGATGTAGTGGTATGCTTTGGTCGCAAGTTGCAACTTGTGATATAAGGCAACATGTCAAATATTCTAGGGGATTTTTTTGCCATTTGTTAGACACAAATGGGTCATTTTATTTGGAGAAAAGGAAAGTGATGGCCTGAAGGGCCGAGTAAATAATGAGTGGTTAATGGTTAGTTAAGAAGTTAGATTGACTTATTTAGAAGTAGAATATTCTTTTATAGGCTTGAAAAATGCTCTGAAGGTACTCCGTCATAGGTTGCCACCGACAAGTAGTGAACCAGTAGTGGTTAATGACTTAATGGGCTGTGATTGAAATATTTTGGGCTTCTTATAGAGGTCTTTTGGATAAAAGCCCATCAGGCCCAACTCGAAGAAGGCCCGTGGCTGTAATTTTCTTTTGCAATTTGTGAGGGACATCTGACCGTGAGGGGCCCTGTGACTCTCTGAGGTTTGCGATTGACGGTCAATAATCTATGACGACGAACGCTGGCCGGTGGAAGATAAAATGGAATGTGATTGGGCCGTTGGAGTTGGTATCATCTTAATTTGTCTATTTGCAATGAATGCAAATATGCAATGCGATTGTCCATCTCGTGGGATCACATATGATTATTGAAAATTGATCTTAAAACATTTTTATTGGATATAATGATTTATCCGATTGCAAAAAATTTTGTTATAATTATTAAATTTTTATTAAAAAATCTTCATTATATAAAATTAATCTCAATTTTACCATTTACTAAATATAATTTACAAACAATGAACGAACATTTTGTTATAAAAATATATAATAATTAAAAAAGATTCTCATGTAACAACCTACACATAAATTTAGTTATAAAAATATATAATAATTAAAAAAGATTCTCATGTAACAACCTACACATAAATTTAGTTAAAATCTAAATGTTAAAATTTATGTTTGTAGGTTCGGATGTTGTATTAGGGTAAAAAAAACATTTTAAATTCTTTTATTTTTTTTACTGCATTCCTTTGTATATATATTTGAAAAAGAAAATCACCTTAGTGTTGTACTAAATGAACCGTCAATAACCATTTGGCAAATAAAATTTATTGTATATGACTATAAAACCTTTGTTAATTTATTAATTAACATAAAAGATTTTCAAAGATTCTCATTGCTTTTTAGCCAAATTTGATTACATGTCATTTTTGTGTAATTTTTAATTATCGTCAATAATCTATGGAAAAACATATATAGGGATGATATAATAGGATACTATAAATTTATAAAATATATACATAAATTATCCATGCAAAAATAACAATTGTACTGTACATCAGTAGAATTTATGTATTTTTTAGCTAATATTTAGAATTAAAACATAACCTGCATAAAAGATTAAATGTTATATTCAAATTTTGTTGCAATTTGTGTAATATAACCAAACACATCCCCTTTTTAACATATTTGTATTTGAAGCCGATACTTATAATTAATTTTTTTTAAATAAGATTTTAATTATCTGTTTAGAACCCTTCAATCTTAGTATGTCAAATTATCCATAAATACCTTATAAATTATACAATAACATATATTAGAATCTCAACCGTTTAAAGAAAATGAAGCCTAGTTTGCATTTGATTTTTGCATAAAACAAATAAGAAATATGCAATCAAGTTTAGTTATAAATAATGATTTATGAATTAATATTGCAACCCTTTCTTAAATATTTACGAATACTTTTTTTTTTTGCTTCAATTAATCCAACCATCTATATATAAATATGCAATCAAATCAATAAAACGATTGACGAAATTCGTAACTATTGATATCCTTTTAAACCATATGACCAAAAATATTTTTTCAAATATCGATCAAATTTATCTTTTATAAAACGGATATCCATATGCCTAAGAAAATTTTAACTTAATTAATTAAAAATATCCTACAATATTAGAATCATGTTATTTGACTTTGGATAAATTTTGTTATACAAGTTTTCTAATAAACAAAGAAGAAAATTCATATTCACAAGGGTCCGAATCGAACAAATAATCCAAATATATGCGTATAATTATGCGATATGATATAGTGAAAAATGGCATTAAGTTTTAAGATCTAGATCAATGACTAATCCAAATATCCACGGGTCATATCAAGTGACCTACTTCCCGACAGATGAATCCTAAGAGGAAAACCTCTCTACTATACATCAAGAAAAAAAAACTCTAATCTCTTTTGAGGCAAACCCTCAACCCTTTATTTCATGGTTACCGCCACCAAGGAGATCCCTTTTCTCCACCTTCAACTCCGACGAGACCCGCCTCTACCTCTGGCTTAACCCGCCTATATAACAATTGTGTTTCCTCTGTCGGAAACCCCTTCACCACCTCCATCGGGCTAAAAACTCGTTTCCCACAATTGGATTTCTTGAATGTTCCCGTGACCTTCTTAAGGAATGAATTTGTTATCTTGTAATATCCATCCAATTGGGTTTCTTTCTTGTGGTTCTCCATTGATCTCAAAACCCTATCTCTTTCCATCAAATCTGACTCGTCTAGATCTGAGTTTGATACCTCGACACTCATCAACCAGTGTACAACAAACAAAGAGTTCGTTTTCACAAATTCTACCACTAATCTCAACTCGCGTCTAGATATGAGTGTGTTCGCTTCCACCGTGCTCGTGCGTTTTAAAATCTGGCGGCATTTGGTGGCTAGGGTATCTTGCTTCTCAAATGATCCTTTCTCTCTGGAAAGAAGTAATAAAGTGCGCTTTAATTGTGAACTTCATGTCACCGATCATTTACGGAAGAAGTCATTTCTTTGCTCCTCTTCTTGGTCGAATTCACAAATGATTGACGAGCATGTATTTCATTTCATTCGCGGTTGGCTACGCCTCTAACCGTCGGCTTCACTCTCTTATGGTGGCTACCATCCTCATGAAAACCTCGTTCTCTATTTTGGTGGCTAAGGATGTTTAAAGTATAATCATTATATGCTGTACAAACTTAAAGCCCATTTTATTGGTCTATTTGGCCTTTACTTTAGTTTAAACCCATTACTAGTGTAATATCCGCACCTTGTGCGGATTTTGAAAATTAAGGGTTCATGTTAGTATATATATATATATATATATAAATGTATTAATTGATAAGTAATTATTTATCCTTTGTGATGGCAAATTGGACAAAACTTTAGATAAAAAAAGTGGAGGTATAAGTTTGATTAACAAATTTACAATTTTAAATATTTATACAAAAAATTTAGAAATCACTATTTAAAATAATTCTTTTGGATTTTGAAAAAATGTGGTGTTGACACGTGGCAATAGAGGTTTCTGCTTTAATAGATATAAGATAAATCAAACAAAGTTTGTATTCTGATCATTGCACATTTTACCTCTCATTTTTTTTGCAATAATGAAAATTTAAATGTATTTATTCAACAAAAAGTTAAAAACCAATCAAATGTTTATGCAATACATTTTTATCTAGATTGGTTAGCACCATCAACTAAAAAAAATGTCACTCTCAACCATGATAATGACTATCCGATTCTACAAATCTCGGCAAAACTCGTCTTATTTTCCGGCTAATCTCATTTGTACTAGAAAAAGAAAAAGATAAAGAAAAAGATCACTATTCAAACACCAAAGTTAAAAATGAATGATCCTTTGATAATAATATTTGAAAATCTTCGGAGATATGAATTTTAACAAGCTCTTATTCTAGCAATACCTTGTGCTTCTCTTCTACCTCTTTTTCAATGTTATCCACTTGTATTTCAGGTGTTCTGTGTGTTGCAATGGACTCTTCCGAGTTTTGAGAAAGTTTTATTGGTGACCCTTCGAGTTGTTTGTCTTGGAGGGGTCGTGAATTAGTGATGGACTCCTGAAGGCTCTGATTCGAGTCCAAATTTAAAGTATCCACAATTGTTTCCCAAGCTCATGTCTTGTGCATTTCCTTCGACCACAAATGTTGTGCTCTCCGTTTTTTTCCGGAGATTGACTCACTCTCATTTCCCTTAAAGATCTTGCTGCTTACGGATCTACTTGTTATACTTTTATGTTTCTTTGATGTTCCTTTATTCACTCTTCATGACGGTTTGTGCGTTTGCCGATTTCTTTCGGTCTTTCAATCCATTCGAAAGTGTGTCGTCTAGTTCATCAAGTTGCTTTCCTTTATAAAAAAAAATAAAATCCATGGATCATTAATAAATACATTTTGTATTTAGTTAGTATTATAGTATCACATTGTTTTACGTGGATATTAAATGGATTCATATATTTCCTTTAATCATCTCCATAATTTTGCACTTGGAGTGCTAAAGCGAAATTGGGTTCAATTGATTCTGCATTTGAGTTTAACTAGTTCCATACTTGGGGGGCAAATGCTAAATTAATTTTGGGCAAATTTGGTAAGTCGACTTTATTAAGAAACAAAGATACTAAGTAGGCTTTTTTATATTTTTTTATTAAGAAAATATACCCCAAATCCTATTTACCGTTCATATTTACCAGAAAATTAGGTAAAATTCAACTCTTCTCTCTCTTTTCTATTACGCTCAAGGAAAGCGATCTCAGAATCCATTCTTCTCCTCCTCTCGATCTCGACCTCACAATCTTCTCCTCTCGCAAGCTTCTCTGGTATCAATCGATCTACTTTCTCTCTTCTCTCTCACAATCGACATCGATCTTGCAATCTTCTCTGGTATCAATCGATCAAACACCAGAAACGAATACAACGCAATCGAATTGTAGTTCAACACTTCAAATACCAGAAATCGCTTCGATCTAGCCAGGCATCTCTCTCACAATATTCTACTCTCTCTCGCCATCTTTTTCAATATTATTGTGGTATTATCTTCACCATTGTGAAATTTTGATCAAATTCTTGTATTTCTGGTATAAGGTATCGTCAGATTTGGTTTTGTTTTAAATTATGTTTCTGGTATGAATGAATGTGTTAAGATTTCAATTTTTGGTTCTGTCCATTACATTTGGATTTTCTATGTTCCGGTATCAATTTGATAAACGATTCTGGTATGAACCTTGTTGCTAGTTTGTTTTCTTAATTCTAGTATGAATTAATGAGTTCTGGCATAATCTCTTTTGTAGTATGATAATTGTCTTTCTAGTATCATCAATCCTTTGGTATAATGATTTGAATGACTTCTGATATACTTTAACTTCTGGTATTTGCGGTGTTGTGCATAATTCTGATATACTTTAACTTCTGGTATACTTTAACTTCTGGTATTTGTGGTGTTGTGCATAATTCTGGTATACTTTAACTTCTGGTATTTCTGGTGTTGTGCATAATTCTGGTATACTTTAACTTCTAGTATTTGTGGTATTGTGCATAATTCTGGTATGCTTTAACTTCTGGTATTTGTGGTGTTGTGCATAATTCTGGTATACTTTAACTTCTAGTATACATTAACTTCTGGTATTTGTGGTGTTGTGCATAATTCTGGTATGCTTTTACTTCTGGTATACTTATAGTAGTTTTTTTCTGGTACATACAGAACTTGTTAGGCATGACTCATTTACAAATTGTGGTTTATTGTGGAGGAGAATGGAAATCTGTGGGAAATGAATGGACATATATAGGGGATAAAGTAGTGTGCGAACCCATCACTGTGGGAGATCCAGTTAGCATACCGGAAATTAGGATGTTGATTGTCAAACGTTTTCAAGTAGAAGAGACAATGAACAAATTGGAACTTACATACAAGAATACCTTAAATGAAACGTTGCAACCATTTGATATTGAAACGGTAAAAGATTTCGAGGATTTTGTTGAAGTTAATCAATTGACTCAACCATGCTAGAGTGTGCCATTGTGTGTGAGATTAAAGTCTAGAATTGTTATACTAGAAATTGAAGAAATTAATGAATATCATCCATACATTGCCATTGTTCCTGCTCCTAGTGTGACTGAAATAGAAACAGAGAATAGCTATGCAATCACTGAAGTTCAACCTGAAGAAACTCAATGGGGTCTTAAGCTTGGTAAAAAGTTCAAGGATAAAACCGTAGTGAAAAATGCATTGTGTTTGAATGCTATTGCCGAATGTACACAATACAAAATAAAAAAGTCTATCAAGCTTGCTATTCTTGCGCGATGTCTAGAAAAAGATTGTAAGTGGCGCGTACGGTTCTCAAAAATCAAGAAATCGAAAGTGTTTACACTAACAAAGTATACCAGAGAGCACACTTGTTCATTCCATACAAGGAGAAATTATCGCAGAAAGGTCTCATATCTTGTCATTGCTGAAATAGTTGTAAAAATGTAAGTCCATTGCTTATTATCACATATAATATTCAATTCTATATTGTTTTCTTCCATTCTGGTATGGCCTACATTAAAATCATATTGTTTATGTTATTTAGGTATGCTAATACACACAAACTTCCCGAGCCTAAGACAATTATTGGAATTTTGAGAAACGAGCATTGTTTAGAAGCTAGCTACTGGAAATGTTGGATGGCACAAGAAGTTGTCAAGGACAATATAAGAGGAACAAATGAAGAGAACTATAAGGGTGTCCGGTGTACTTACATCGATTGCAAGAGGCAAATCCGAACACTATTGTAGCACTACAATTGGATGATGAAAACAAATTCAAGTATGTCTTCTTTGCTTTGGAACAATCAATCAAAGGATATTCAGTATTGAGAAAGGTATTATCCTTGTTCTGGTATGTAATAAAGTTATGCCTCTGGTATTATCAATTATGCATGAATGATATAGATTATGGTAGTAGAGTTATTTTTCTGGTAAGCAGTAGAATTATGTTTCTGGTATACTCTTTTATGGTTTGTATATTCAGTGTCTGGTATTGTTAGATAAATTTCCTTCTGGTAATATCATTTCTGATTTGATTACATGCTCAGTTTCTGGTATAGTGATATATATTTGAATAATGAAGTTTCTAGTATGAGTATTATCCTTTTACGGTATACCAGAAAACTAATTGATTGATGATTGTTGTTTAAAGGTTATATCAGTCGACAGAACATTTTTAAAAGGACGATATGGTGGGGTGCTATTGCTTGCAACATCACAAGACGCAAACCAACAAATATACCCGCTAGCATTTGCGATTGTAGACCGTGAATGTGATGACTCGTATGATTTCTTCTTCTATCATTTACACAAGTTTGTCCCTAACAGCGAGGAACAACTATTTATATCGGACAGACACATGTCAGTAAAGAATGGTATTGCTAAGCACTACACAAAAGTATCCCATGGAGTTTGCATGTACCACTTGAAAGGGAACATCAAGAAAAAGTCAACCAAGAATATAGTTCAACAAATGTTCTTGGATGCAGTTAGGTGCTACAGAAAGGATAAGTGTCTTGAACTGTTTGAAAATATAAAGATGGCATGTTTATTCTGGTTTATATTATTTTTTGGTATTCAATCATATTATGCTTCTGGTATTTCATTTCTGGTGTTTTATTTCATTTCTGGTATTGTCCTTATCTCTCATTAATAGTGACTCTCGTATGAATGTTTCTGGTATGAACGCATGTTAGGTTTGTTGTATGAACATTATCATTTCTGGTATTACATTTAATCTCTAGTATGAATTCTGATATGCATTTTGTGATCGTTTCTAGTATCATACATGATATATTTCTGGTATTGAACATTATCATTAATGAACAATGATTATGGTATTAGCTTTTTCTGGTATGGAAACATGTTATATCTCTGGTATGTTTTTTCTGGTATTGTATATAACTTCATGTGTACCTGCTAATGTTTGTAGGATAAGGTAGTAGTTGTGCAGCTGTTGGAAGAAATTGGATTTGTTGCTTGGTCCCGAGCTTTTTGCAACGCCAAACGTTACAACATTATGACAATCAACAATGCAGAATGTATAAATAGTGTACTGTGTGATGCAAGAGATTATCCAGTGCTTGGCCTCATTGATGTTATCAAACAGACGGTGCATAGATGGTTTGCAACACGAAGGAAAAGTGCTGCATCATGTACAGAAATGACAACACCAAACGTCGATGTCCTAATACAAGCTAAATATGCAGAGGCAACAAAGTATGGATGCTATGTGCTTGATGCGAAAAAGCTGTTGTTTGAGGTACAATGGAACCAGGAAAGGGAAGTTGTATGTTTAGTGGATAGGAGTTGTACTTGCAAGGAATTTGATATTGAGGAAATACCGTGTGTTCATGCAATAGTTGCAACAAAGATGGCAAAAGTGAATCCGGCTTCTGTGGTGAGTAATTATTACAGCACCGAATATTGGAAGATGGCATATGAGGAGACAATATACCCAATCGTAGATCATGAGAATTTACATATTTCAAGTTGCATTACATCTATTGAATGTAGCCCTCCTATAAAGAGGAAGAGAACCGGAAGATTGCCTAAAGCTAGGATACGGGGATCAACGGAAGGAAGTAAGAAGAAGAAATGTAGCTATTGTCGCATGGTAGGCCATAACAAAAAAACTTGCCGAAATCAACCAATGGAGAAGGAATGAAGACACATAACAAAAATACAAATTATGATTATTTGTCATTATCAGATTTGTAGAAAACAGTTACTATATTAATATATGTTTTTTTTATGTGTAAAAGTCCTCATACCAGAAGCATAACAACAGGTAATAACAAAAACTAAATAAAAAACTCATACCAGAATCCAATAAAAGAATTATCATCAGGCTATATATATGCATACCAGAAACTCGGGCAATAAATCATACCATGAAATCACAAATTGAACGTTTCTAGTAAACAAATAATCATACCAGAATCAAATAGATGAAACAAACTACAAGAAACACAAACCAGAAACACATACCAGAAATACTAATGCAATAAGTCATACTATAAAATCACAAAATGAACATTTCTGGTAAGTAATAACTCATACCAGAGGCACATATATGAAAATCAATCATACCAGAAGCATAACAAATAACAAAAACATACCAGATATAGTCATACTAGAGGCACTTAAATGAAATACCAAAATCCTAAATCACAACATAAACACTTCTGGTAAAGAAACTATATTAACAAAATACTTGTTATTGATTCATAAACAAGATTATATTACAAAAGAGTTAATATATTACAATAGAGTGAGTCAATACCAAAATATCAGTTTATCAAGAGTCAATTACATCATATAGGACATATTCAGTTTCAAAGGGACTCGTGGGGTTTCACCCACTCCCTATGGTACAAAATAGAACAAAATTGTTCCCTGAAAGCTGAGACCCATTCTTGACATATGTTTGACAAATCAGTTCGTCCAGATGACAAATACTGAATGTGCTTGATTGTGAATACACCACAGTTTCCACTGCAATTGTAGACAACATATTATATAAGTGTTTTTCCAAAACATCATACTAATGAACATACCAGAAACGTATGAGTAGTATTGTAGAAATTACCTTGGGTTGTTCTGTGGAACTTCTTTGGCTGTCTTTCGAACATAATCTAATGGCTTATCAAGATTGTCCCCAAACCTCTCAAATTGTCCATGAAGTTTCAAAATGTAAGGAAACATAACAAGGAATGGGTTGAGCAAAGTTTTCAAGTCCCCATCAGACATACAATCAACAACTGAGTCATATACAACAACACACCATTTAATTAAATCAATCTGTAGCGCTATCTAGTGTTTACCACAGGTGTTGATGGCAGTGTATATTGTATCGACTCCATAAAAGCTCTTGCTAAAAAAGGGGATCAAGTCCAAATATGAAACCTACAATTTCTTCACCATAATTAAAAGTCCTTGTAGTTTTCGACTCTAAGAATTGTTTATAGCGCACATCATTGAAGTAGTCGACGAATGGTACGGGAAGAATGGTAATACGGCCATAAACCTCGGGATACTCAAGTACAACTTTTCGGAGGTATGTAATCATTTCATCCAGTTGCTGTAAAGTAGGAAAAAAACTAATAATTCAATACCAGAGCTCATATGAGAATAATACCAGAAAACATAAAAATTTCATACCAGAATTCAAGACATGAAAACCATCAGGCAAGATACACACACATGAAAACACATCATACCAGAAACACAAAACATAAACAAATACCAGAAAGCTCAAGCAATAAATCATCTAAGGAAGTCAAATGATAATTTATGGCAAAATGAAAGAATGACATACCATAAAACTAATGAAATACATAATACCAAAAAAAAGAAGCACAAATAAAGTCATACCAAAATCTTATACAACTAGCTCAACCAGAAAGCAGTACAACACATCATACCAGAAATTTTAAAAACAAAATGTACCCCCAACATCTTACCAGAAACACATCAGTAGCTAGTATTAGAAAGTCATACCAGAAAACATCATAGCAGAAATTATTAACTTGAACAAAAGTAAGGTTAGTGTTAACTTACATAATCCCACAACCAGCCAGTTTTTTGGAGTAAGAGCTTGAAGTGTTCTTTATTTACTGAATGTTGAAATCCAGTAATAAATTCTTTTTTAGTCTTTGGGTAAAGGTATCAAACATAAAAAGCATTTCTATCCTTCTTGCTCAAGAAATTATGCTTGGGTGGCTTGGGGATTTTTACTGGGACGACATAGGAAGATACAACAAGGTCGCTGGGTTTCTTTTCACGTAAACACATTCTCCTCGGTCCTCTGGTTTTAACTTTCCCTTTCACATCCACATCTTTTATTGGTTTCTGTACCAAAACGACAACATAACACAAACATTAATAAATATGCACGGAAACAAAACACATGAAGAATAGTAGTGTATTATACCTCTTCCACTGGTTCTTCCTTTGACTGATCAACTTCAACTTCCTCCTTGGGCTCGGGCTGGGACTGGGACATTGGCTTTTCTGTAGATGGCGTCTCTTCAGAACTTGAAGAAACCCCAATAACTTCTAACTTAGGAGCATCAGCTGGAGGTTGAGAGGCGGGCTTTTTAGAGGGTTTGGTGTCTTTAGAAGAAGAACCGGCCATCCTTTGAACATTGGTGAGGATCTTGAAACATTGACTTTCTATTCTGTGTTGCGTCATAGTTTGTGCCTTCCGCTTCATAACAACTTGGTTGATAGTCGCATCTTGTTGCTCAACCTTCTTGACCAACTCAGAAATCAGTTGATTTTGGGTTTGTATTTGTTTCTTTAAGTCCTCAATCCAATCAGACACTCTATACATTAACATAGTACATGATTACAAATGCGATAACTAATAATCATTTAAAACTAATAAATTCTGGTATGTAAAATATCAGTTACCTGTTTGTGGTAGAAATAATGGAGGTGGTGGGATCAGGGAGAGGTGGTGCAACCACAACTTCTGTGTTGGAGGTGGTGGGATCAGGGATAGGTGGTGCAACCACAACTTCTGCATTAGAGGTGGTGGGATCAGGAAGAGGTGGTGTAACCAAAGCATTTATAGGGACAATGGTATCCATTTCTAGAGCAACAACAATCCCAACAGGGCTAGAAGGTGCAACACCAACAATTGGGGGTGTAGCCAATGCCATCATGTCTTCTCCGGGGCTAAAACAATAGAACAAATTTTTTAAAAATTAAGAATTCTGGTTTGATAATATAAATGCATAGTCAACTTCAGTTTACCATTCAACTTCCTCAACAATCTGTTCTGTCTTAGGCTTCTTAGATGGAGCCCTACATTAGAAAAAAAAACATTATTAAGTAAATGAAGAACATACCAGAAACTGAAATCAAACAAAACATAACAATATACACAAGAAACAAGCTTCAAAAGATCATACCAGAAAATATATGAAAACTAGTACCAAACTGTAAGATAAAACTTATACCAGAACTAAGATAAAATAAAAATCAGAAACTAACAGACACGTACCAGAAAGTAAGAAAGCATGCATACCAGAAAACTAAAATAGAAACTCATATCAGAAGTTATATAAAAAGCATACCAGAAACTAACAAACACATACCAGAAAGCAAAAAAACATTCATACAATAAAACTAAAGAGACTAGCATAACATAAACTAATGCCACATAATTAAAAAATAGATTGAGTATGAAATATATTGAAATATCTTTTTCTCCCCTCTTCAATTTTCCTATTCTTTGAGCCATCTTCTTTCTTTACAACCTTTTCTGGTCTTGGCAACCTCAAAATATGAGGAGGAGGAGGAGGAGGAGGAGTAGCAAAGTCATCACTGTCGGATTCCTCCTTCTTTGGGGCATCCTTGATAACCTTGACATCACGCCCTCCAGGTCTGCATACACGTACATTGTGGAACCCAATTTTAAAAAGATGACATAGATAGCCAGCTGGGTCCAAAACTTCATCCCCCACCACTTGCAGTCATCCTCAGTTTCTGGGTCTTCTAGGGAGAGGGGGATAGTTTTGATGTCATCTTGGGCCACCGATGACGCTGTATCTTTGATTGTTTGGAAGCTGCATTTCATCTTCCCCTTGATTGATGAAACCCACTTAAGACAAAGTGGGGTTGTTTCTTCATCAACACATGTGGCAAACAAAGATGCCAGTTTGGGGATAGAGTCAAGGATATAAGCCTGCAAAATATAGACAGGAAACACATGAATAGACCATACCAGAAACTCAAATCAATAAATAATATAAAACTAATAAAATAATATCATACCAGAAAATGAAACCAGAAATGCATATCATAAAACCAGAAAGCAAGTAAACTCAGACAAAAAAGTATAAAATTCAGAACAAACCAGAAACAACACAATACATAACATAACTCAATTATAAAACATAAACAATCATACCATAATCAAATACATGAAAACAAAATACAAGAACAAAAATCAGAAAGAAATACCAGAAATTCTAATGCCATAAAGCATACCATAAAATCACAAAATTAATATTTTTGGTAACTAATTATTCATACCAGAAAGCAAGTAAACTCATACCAGAAAGTATAAAATTCAGAGCATACCAAAAACAATACAATACATCACAAAACTCAATTATACAACATAAACAATCATACTAGAATCTAATACATGGAAACAAAATACAAGAAACACAACCAGAAACAAATACTAGAAATGTTAATGCAACAAAGCATATCATTAAATCACAAAATGAACATTTCTGGTAACTAATTACTCATACTAGAGGAACATAAATGAAAGCCAATCATACCAGAAACGTAAACCATAACAAAAATATCAAATATAACCATACCAGAGACACATAAATGGAAAACCAGAAGCATACTTGGAATGCCAAAGGGAAACCAGAAAGGCAGTAATTTCCCGATGCCCTAAACTTTGTTGGCTCGCAATCTCTGAGGTTGTCAAGTGTCTTATTGAAGACAAGGCGCCCCCATGGATAAGAACTAAAGGCATCCATGTCCTTCAGAAGGGAAAGAGGAAGATTGGAGACAAACTTCTTCTTGTCATTCCCAAGCAAAACAAACTCAATAAACAGCAACAGAGCCATCTTGAATTTCCTTTCATCATTCTTTTTCAGTTTTGAATACTTTTCCTCCAAATGCTCCAATTTACACCTGGGGATGCCGAACAACTCCTTCATGTTGACATTTTCTTCGTCATTGTACATATGGAACCGACACTCAATGCCAGTAATATCAGAAAACTCGCTTAAGCCAAACCTTAGGAACAAAAATATACAACAAAAAAAAGAAAGAAACACATTAACAATAGAAAGTGGAATGGAGGTACCAAACTGAACTGAAAAGATTGGGTGTATAGTTAATAAATACCTAAGCAAAGTTTTGTTGATTGCAAACCACATTGAGTGTTTGCGGTCAGTTTGAACCTCATGCAAAAGCATGAAGTGTAATAATTGTTTGGAAGGTTTAAGATTTGTACAGAGGGAGATAACGTCTGAAAAAATAGAGTTCTTGAACAATTCTTGCCCATTGGCATCCAACCCTTCAAGTAAAAAAGGAACCATATTTACACGAGATAAAACTGTTATCCGTGTTGCCTCGTATTTTGGGTTGTCATCGAATCTGTATATTAACTAGTAAAGGAAACAAGATTGTTAATACAAGAAAATCATTACAACAACAAATCAGAAACTAATATCAAGCATTCAACTTACAAACGACTCTTCATGTCCATCACTAACATTTTCCTCAAGAGCCTGTGTAAACATACCAGAAAATAATATCAATATATACATCAACATGAAATACCAAAAAGTAATATAAAAACCTCATATGAACAAATACTAGAAAAGATACCAGAAAGTAATACATCAACATGCAATACCAGAAACCCTAACCATACACACATACCAGAATTTTAAACTAAAGCAAATACCAAAAAACATTAAACCAAAAACCTCATATGAACAAATACCAAAAAAGATACCAAAAAGTAATACATCAACATGCAATACCAGAAACCCTAACCATAAACACATACTAGAATCTTAAACTAAAGCAAATACTAGAAAACTTGAAACAAAAAACCTCATATGAACAAATACCAAAAAACATACTACAAAGTAATACATGAACCTGCAATAGCAGAACACTAACAACAAACACATACCAGAATCTTAAACTAAAGCAAGTACCAGAAAATTGAAACCAATAACATACCAGAAAATCTAATAACATACAAACATACCAGAAAACTCATGTAAATATAAAGACGAAACAAACATAGAACAAACCATATCAAAACAAATACCAGAAACGATGATTAAACTTACAAAACCTAATATGAACAAATACCAGAAACTATAATACCATAAAACATTAAAGAGTATCAAAGCAATATTAACCACAGGTATATCAACTGTTCGAGGACCACCAGATAATACAATTTGAAGGCCTAATTCATCATGAGACACAACAGAAGACTCGCCTTCGTTTGTTATGGCATCTTCAACAGGTAAAGGAGGCGTAGGAGTTATAAGGTTGAAGGTAGGAGCATCACAAGAAGATTGGTTAGCAGCGACCTTTGATCGAGTCGACATTTCCACTTTGTTAGGGTTTACAAAAATTGAAACGGTTTCTGGTGTGTTTGGGTAAAAACGAAGACGGCAATCACAGAACAAGTGAAGGAGATGGCCGGAAAGTGACGAAGAAGGAATCAGAGTTGCTGAAAATGGAGATTACGAATGAGATTGACGAAGATGAGAGTGAAAGTTAAGGAGTCGGCGACGTTGATCTCTTCTCTGGTAAAACGAAAACGATGAAGGTAGTTTGTGAATTGGCGAGATATTGGTAAGTGAAATTAATTAACCCCAATAATAACAATTAAACAGTAAATAATTTTTGGGTACACTTTCTTTAATGAAAACTAAAAAAAAGGCCTTTGCCATTAATTTTTGTCAATTCCTCCCTTAGAGTCCGAAACGAAATTACAAAAAAATTATTTTTTAACCTAATTTAATTCCGTACCGAAAAAGTGTAATTGAATAATTCTATGAATAAAATATAATAATATATGATACATCTTCACTGCCCTATCACTAGTTATATCATTAGTCAGTATTGATTATATCATATTTGGTAACTCTCGCTCTAAAACCACACACTGAAAGGGAGGGAATAGCAGATTACAAAATACAGAATGGTTTAAGAGCTTGATTGAACTGATAATGATGGGAGATGAGCGAATGTGAATTCACTGAATTGGTAGTGAGACGACAGGTGGATCCAAAAGATGACGGCAGCCCATGATCTGCAACTCTCTCCCCCGTGAAAGCGGTTCTCGTGGCCAAATCTCAATTTATCACTCTCTTCTTGGAATTTGTTGCAATTTGCCTTTTACAACTAAAATATCTTTTTCAGATTTTTGGGAGTGTGTGATTGCCATTGGAGCTCTCTGTCCTCTTTCCTACCCATCTCGCTCTCCTAATTTTCATCACATATTCACCCCCATTCGAGCTTTTTTCAACTGCATTTCGTGCACGATTTATACGCCGGTGAGCAATTCTTGCCGATTCTCTTTATACCGCTTTGTCTTTTCCGGATTTCGATCCCGAGTATGTAAAGTTCATTACCATTTTTTATACTTAAGTTGCGATATTGCGTTCAATTTCGGATAACTGATCATTTGACTATGCAATTTTGCTTCTCGATTTGCTAGATTCTGATCCGGTTTCCTGCGAGTTGAGCTATGGTGGAACGAGAGTTGTTCTCAGATTACAATACTGTCAGAGAAGTGAATTTGACTTTCAGAATACCTTACTTCACCCATTGGGGTCAGAGCTTGCTAGTGTGTGGTTCTGAGCCGTTGCTCGGTTCATGGAATGTGAAGAAAGGCCTTCTTTTGAGTCCCATTCATGTTGGTAATGAACTCATTTGGCGTGGAAGCATTGAAGTTCCCTCCAAGTTTGGTTCTGAGTATAGCTACTATGTGGTGGATGATAGTAGGAATGTTTTGAGGTCTGAAATGGGGATGAAGAGGAAGCTTTTGCTGGCAGATACTGTTCATGACGGGGAATCAGTTGAGCTTCATGATCTATGGGAGGTATATGCTATATGCTTCACTATAACCTTTATCTTTACTTGTTTGGATATAAAATATTGTATTATGTATACTGGTTTTGGTGTTTTTCTGTCATTGCTTTTGTAGTCAGACCTTTGTATGAGTTGGATTGCAATTGACAACCTCATGAGATGAACAAGTTGTGTGTTTGTTCTTTATTTTATTTCACTTGTGGTCATGCCAGATGAATTACACTTCTCTTCCGTTCAATGTTATGGCCCTTTGAGCTATTTATTTTGGTTTTTGATAGGTTTGCTAGTTTATTGGATTTGTTTAAGATTTAATCATTGAACTAATTTGTTTATCGTCTTTGCCACTTGTTTCAGACTGGTGCTGATGCTTTGCCTTTCAAAAGTGCATTCAAAGATGTAATTTTTCGTCATGGTTTCAGCTTCAAGGTGGAAAGACCCCTTGGCGTCCTGCAAAATAAGTTAGACAAAGGAGGTCAACTGTTCTCTTTATGATTGACCATCTTAACACTCCTTTTATGTCTTAGATTCATTTAAGTTAAGCATGCTGAATATATGTTGATGAACAGAATCAGTCCTAGTAAATTTCAAGATCTGCTGTCCAAATGTTGAAGAAGGCACGTCAGTGAGTTCTCAATTCCTGAACTTAATATATCTTTTTCATTATATTACTTGGTAATCTAACTTTCGTCTTTAAAGTTCAACTGTTATTTACTATGCTATTATGTACGCAGATTTATGTCATTGGTAGTTCATTGAAGTTAGGGCAGTGGAAGGTTCAGGATGGGCTTAAACTTAGTTATGCCGGTGACTCAATCTGGCAGGCGGACTGTGTGATGCCAAAAAGTGATTTTCCACTAAAATATCCTTCTGAAGACTTTTGGTTGCAAAGTTTTACTAGCTGTCTTAGTATACGTTCTTAGTAGGTGCTCTGAAATACTCCATTTGGTTGAATATTTTTCTTCCTTAATTCTGTCTTACATACAAGTATTGCAAGTATGGAAAGTCTGAAAGCTTCTCTCCTGAGACTGGCTCAAACAGAGAGCTTTCTTTTGATACATTAAGTGGTCAACCAAGATACATTTTCCTCTCAGACGGCATGATGAGAGTGAGATATATAGTTGTATTAAGAAAGTTATATAATTAAGCATTAACATTTGCAGTGAAACAAACTGGCACTTATGCAAGTGCTAAATGTTTCAGGAAATGCCTTGGAGGGGTGCTGGTATGGCAATCCCTATGTTCTCTGTGAGATCAGAAGAAGATCTTGGTGTTGGCGAGTTTCTTGATCTGAAGCTGCTAGTTGATTGGTCTGTTGCATCTGGATTTCATTTAGTTCAGCTTTTACCAATCAACGACACCTCTGTGCATAAGATGTGGTGGGATTCATATCCTTACAGGTAATAATCAGCCTGCATTAACAAATTTGCTTCTAGTGGAGACAAGGAGATCTTGCCTAGTGCCTACTAGCACAATTAATTGTAGGCACTTTGTAGTGGGACAATGATCATGCCTTTCATGTATGAAATTATGGTAAAGTTACACTTCCATTTGCGCTCAATGCTCTCTCTGCATTACTTAGTTTCATTTTTGTCACACTTTATGCAGCTCCTTGTCTGTCTTTGCTTTGCATCCTTTGTATCTGAGAGTTCAGGCACTTTCAAAGAATATTCCCGAGGAAATTAAGGTGATCCTGATCTGTTTATTCTTGTTAATATTTATGTGTATTATCTGGAGGTTACTTGTTCAATGGATAGATGTTAGTTTCGGTCTTTGATTCTTGCAGCAAGAAATTGGGAAGGCAAAAGAAAGTCTTGATGGAAAGGTATTTTTTTGTCTGCGTACAGTGTATGCTTAAGTTCTATGATGTTGCAATAAGCTGGTTTTAACAACGTTTTACTGTTTTTGTCAAAGTTGCTTATGCATTTATTTGACCTGCACATTTTTTTCTTCTTCTGTTTGCACTCATGTTGCACGCACACACCACCATTTTATTGATGTTACATATGCGGGTCATTTGAGCTTGATCTTTTTGATCAACAATTGAAAATTTCCTTCATTTGTATTAGCTGCTCTACTAAATCCCTACCATAATTGCTGTACATGGCTATGTTCTGGTGCTGTATCGGTTGTCAAAGTGATAATGTAAATCTAAAAATTACCGCAGGCTGTTGATTACGAAGCCACGATGGCTACCAAACTTTCAATTGCCAAGAAAATATTCTCTCTGGAGAAAGACTCACTACATCAGTCCAGTTCCTTTCAGAAGTTCTTTTCAGAGAATGAGGTTAGCTGCATTTAAGTGTGGTTATCATGCTTTTTTTCCTAACACGACGTTGGTTACCTTTCCTTCTTTTATTGTTCTGCTATCCTGAGTTTGTCTACTTGTTTTCTTTTGGTTGTTATGCTTTTCATAAGTTTTTCTTTTGATTAAAAGGAATGGCTTAAACCTTATGCGGCGTTCTGCTTTTTGCGGGATTTCTTTGAAACCTCAGATCATAGTCAATGGGGTCGCTTTTCTCAGTTCTCAAAAGAAAAGGTAGCTCTTGTGATTGTTTTGTCTTGCAGTAATATTTCAGTGAAGCATGGATTGAAGCATAGATCATTTTTGATAAACTTGTTGCATTATATCGTCGTTAACTAACATATGATTTCTTCTTTCAGCTTGAGAAACTCACCTCAAAAGACAGCATTCACTATGAAGTCATTTGCTTCCACTATTACATCCAATATCATCTCTATGTGCAAGTGAGTTCTTATAGTTTTTTTTTTTATTTCATCTCATAGTATTTGGAGTACATTGTTCTCTAAACTCTTGAACTTGCAGTTGTTAGAAGCTGCCGAATATGCCAGGGAAAAGGGGGTGATCTTAAAAGGGGACCTTCCAATTGGCGTCGACAGGAATAGTGTTGATACCTGGGTCTATCCTAACCTTTTCCGCATGAACACCTCAACTGGAGCACCTCCTGATTACTTTGACAAAAATGGACAAAATTGGGGGTTCCCAACTTATAACTGGGAAGAAATGTCAAAGGATAACTATGGGTGGTGGCGTGGTCGTTTGACTCAGGTTTTCAACAGCACATCATCTATGTTCTCTTTTGGTCTATCCTGGGTGACCGTCTTTCGATGGGTCATGATCCGTTATATTTTTTTTTATTCAGATGGCGAAATACTTCACAGCTTACAGAATTGATCATATCCTGGGATTCTTCAGGATTTGGGAGCTTCCTGATCATGCAATGACAGGTCTCCTTGGAAAGTTCCGACCATCTATCCCTTTGAGTCAGGTGTTATCCTATTTCTAGTACTTTTATGCACAATGTTTAAGGGTTAGTTAGAAGTGATTGAATTTTATTACTAGGTATAACCGTATAGGGCCAAAAACATAGATATGCTAGTCAGTGTCGATTTACACTTTGGTGTTTTTTTCTCAGGAAGAGCTGGAAAAGGAGGGGATTAATGATCTTGATCGTTTAAGCCAGCCATATATCCGTCAAGAATTTTTGCAGGTTGCTATTCATAAAATGTTAGGTCGATCATTTTTATTTAATTCTTTCCTGATCATGTGGAAGTGTATATGTATCCATGTTTGTTTAGGAGGCATCTTTTCAGTTGTTAATGTATTACCTAATCTTTCAGGAAAACTTTGGTTCTTCTTGGACGGTTATCGCCTCAAATTTTCTGAATGAGTATAAGAAACTCCATTATGAGGTAACAACAAATAATAAATTCTAATGTTAGCATCTAAGCACATTCTTTTCGAGTTCAGATTACCTTGCATCTAATTGATTGGTTATCCATTATGTTCATTAAGTGGTTAATATTGTATCCGATTAGGTTAGCAGTGGGTTCCTAGTTGAAGCTATTCTTTTTCAATCAAAAGTAAATAAGAGACATGCTTCCTTCCAAATTTTCAACATGGGAAAGCAATTAGTTAATTCCTGCAGACAAAGAAGAAAGAAAATAAAAATCTGCAGTTCCTGTCCTTGGTCAATTGTCATCATCTCTGTACGGCATTCTTCCAAAACCTATACTGAATCTATAGCTATTATGCTATCAACAAACAAATTCCACAGGCAAGACATTTATATACCATGTCTAATAAAATGAATGCAATCAAAGAAACCTAACTTATGCCATGGACAAGGCATATTTTTTCTACCAAACATCTTTGCATGTCTTAATATGTTATTTTTGATCTTTTAGCAATTTTTTGGTTCTTTCACTCCTCTGAGTGAAGATTAGACCAATGATATGCTAATTGGTGAACTATATAGATAGTTATACTTTAATGCATGCCTTCTCCTGTCATTTTTGGTGCAAATGTCTTAATTTTTTGTAGCTCACATTGGACTTATTTTCAGTTCAGGGAAGACTGCAATACTGAGAAAAAGATAGCTTCCAAACTTAAGGGTTGTCTGGAGCAGTCACCAGTATTGGGGAGCGAGGACAAACTTAGGCGGGGTTTATTTGATCTTCTGCAGGTTGTGCAAGATAAAACAGTGAACATTGTCCATTTGTTTACGTGCCTTTCTATCTATGTCTATTTAGTCTCATCTTTGAATACTCTTGTGCCAGAATATCGTTCTGATTAGAGATCCAGAGGATCCACGGAAATTCTACCCTCGTTTCAATCTTGAAGACACTACAAGTTTTAAAGATCTGGATGATCACAGGTAGTTTGGTTCTATTCTTCTACATTGGCCATTGTTTCTTTTTTTTCTTCTTCTAATAACAGCATGTACTTAGATAAGACCATAGCAGAAAAGTTGCAACAAATATAGGCATATATATAGTCTTCATGTGATATTCATGTAGTACTTTAAATGATTATCATGTACAATTAGGTTTATAAACTAGTTTTCATGTAAAACACTTGCGTTAATATAGTATGAGGGTCTCTCTTTTGTATAGCCCAGATGAACCCCTTAACATATATGATCAGAAAACGGTGACATGGTAGAATATTTAACGATTAGAAGGGTAAACATGACACCTACAAGGTGCAGGATATAAACTAAATACGTGGCTAAGTATGAACGGTTATGGCCGTGAACTATTGTGCTCAATATGAACTATACACCTTGTGAGATCATGTACTACTATATTGTTAAATATGAACGATTTTGTTATTTGTCGTGTAACTACAGTTAACCCTCAGTTCTTATGCCATTGTGAATTTTTTATTCATGTGAGCCAAGTCAAACACTTTGCACCTGTAGTCATGCAAACCTACTTTATTACACGGCATTGTGTTTTAATGATTTCTGCCTATGTTACAGCCAAAATGTTCTGAAAAGATTGTACTATGATTACTACTTCCAACGGCAAGAAAACCTATGGCGGGATAATGCTATGAAGACCCTGCCAGTCCTCTTGAATTCATCAGATATGCTTCCTTGTGGAGAAGATTTAGGGTTAATACCTAATTGTGTCCATCCTGTAAGTAACTCTGAGTCCCATCTGTCCTCTTTCTACTTCAACAGGATATTTCAATTCTTTCAGTAGTCTAGTATATTGAAATTTGGAGTATGTTGCAGGTCATGCAGGAGCTTGGATTGATAGGCCTGCGCATTCAACGAATGCCAAATGAACCCGGTTTAGAATTTGGCATTCCATCTCAATACAACTATATGACTGTAAGTCTTGCTCTTTCAAACAGTACATTCTGAAATTCCGTCTGCTGCATAGACTATACAAGAACGAAGTGAATGAGAGTGTTCCTTTAGGTGTGTGCTCCATCGTGCCATGATTGCTCTACCTTGCGTGCTTGGTGGGAAGAAGACGAAGGCAGAAGACGTCATTATTTCAAGAACATTGTAGGATCCAACAAGCAGCCACCCAGCCAATGTACTCCTGCAATAGTACACTTTGTTGTACGTCAGCATGTTGAATCCCCATCAATGTGGGCAATCTTCCCACTCCAGGTACCTTTTGTACCCTCTTTCCCTTACACTTGTACAAAATCAAGGACAACCCAACAAAAGCAAAAGATCAAAATGGAAAAGGTTATATAATACAGAGATTGTTATACCATAAAATTCATTCAAAGTCGTAAAATCCTTTTTCTGTTGCAACCATGCCATTTTTTGTACATGTTCTCAATCTGTTCTAGAAAGTAGACAGAACAGTTGGTTGATTGTGTTTATGTTGCTGTCAGGATTTGTTGGCATTGAAAGAAGAATACGGGAAACGCCCTGCAAACGAGGAGACTATAAACGATCCCACTAATCCAAAACACTACTGGAGATACCGTATGTGTCACCTCTCTTATACTCGCCTACTAAATGCATGTCACATCATTAGCTCTTTACATGTACCATCTTCGTATAGGTTGTCACGTGACACTGGAGACTCTTGTAAAAGACCAAGAGCTTAAAACTACAATCAAAGACCTTGTGCGCGGTAGCGGAAGAGCACACCCGTCTCTTGACGAGGAAGCCGGCAAGCAGTCGCACGCAAACGGAAAATGAGAGACCAAAGAGATACACTAAACCGAGATAGAAGGAAAGCAGAATTGAGTATGATCTAGCACATCAGTAAAACCCTTTGTCTCGTTCCTTGTTTATGTTGTTTCAGACAAATTTGGAGATGATCTCAACCTTTGTGTCGTTTCTGTCGGTTTCTCATCTGGACTTGCTGAAATAAAGCATGAAAGTTCCATGTATTTTCCATAGCTACAAGTTGTACTCATAATTCCCCAAATTGTCTGCACTTTCTGAAAATAAAACATTGGATGATCATAGAATGTGAAATATGAGCTCTCCTTGGTGTTCCTTTTGGCCCAATTCTTGATGATAACAGCCTCTAGTAGAACACGATTTGTATGAAGTGTTGATGTATTTCTTGATCTTTCATGTGTACAGCATACAATATATAGAGATATGTGGGCAATCATACGTGGACAAGTGTCCCATAATTCTATGGTCTTTGTCCAATGGTATTGGGCCGATATACATTGGGCTTAGTATCCCCTCGTTCCAAGCTGAATAAGGTTCAGTTTGGAACGTAATGCCAGAAAGCGAGATGATGATAAAGGCTTAGTGAGTAGATCTGCTAGCTGGTATTGAGAAGTGATGCACGTCACCCGAAGAGATTTGTTTTGTACTTTTTCACGAACAAAGTGGTAGTCGAGGGAGATGTGTTTGATTCGATGATGAAGGACTGGGTTCATGGCAAGATAGATTGCGCCAAGATTGTCACACCATAGAGTAGGAGATCAGACAATCTGATGCCTAAATCAGCCATGAGGTGTTGCATCCAAAGTGTTTCACCGGTTGTTGTAGCAATGGGACGATACTCAGCCTCTGTAGATGAGCGTGCTACTGTTTCTTGCTTCTTAGATTGCCATGATATGAGATTGGTTCCAAGAAAGATGCAGTAGGCACTTGTGGATCTTCTGTCCAGTTAGTCACCAACCCAATCCGAGTCAAAGAAGGCAGAAAGAGTGGAATTGGAGTCTGAGCTGATGTGAAATTGAAGGAACTGATGGAGTGAAGGTAACGTAAAATGCGTTTGATTGCTTGCCAGTGATGCTGAGTTGGTGAGTGCATGAATTGGCACACTTTGTTGACAACGAAGGAGATGTCGGGTCTGGTGAAAGCTAGGTATTGAAGGCTGCATGCGACACTTCTGTATAATTGAGGATCACCAAATGGGAGGTCAGTGGTTGTATCAGTGGGGTTGGGAAGTACCATGGGAGTAGTGACTGGAGGTATTTCTATGGTCGTCTATACCCAATCAAAAATATAATCCCGACTTAGCACTAAAACAAGTATAGTGGTTAAGTAAGGGTCGAACCCAAGAGAGTTAAGGTGTTTATTAGATGCAATTATTGATTATAGAATCGAGTAACAAAAGGGGGTTTTTGGTTGAATTGATGCACACAAAAACTTATGAAAACGAATAATGCAGCAAGTAAGACAATAATGGATGAATCTACACTAGGTTGATTCTAAGCATGCAATTGCTACTTTGGTGAGTTCCTTTTACAAGTTTTCAAATAATCTCCTGTCTCGATCATATATATGTGTTGAGCCAACCGGCATCAACACAACTTAATTGGCTAGTGTTCCGTAAATCTACAAGAACAATTAACAAGTTAGCTTTCAAACAAAGACTAAGGGATATAAAGAAAAGATTAAAACCGTTAAGCTTATCTTTATATTTGTGTTCCTTTTCTATTAATTACAACCCGCTATTACTTAAAGTTTACTACTAGATTAAAGACTCGAACCCGGAACCTATTAATCCTAGTTCTTTGCATGCACTTTAGAACCTAAGGTGATCAATCTCAAGTAATAGTAAAACATGCAATTAGACAATGGAGATCAAGGAAACACAAAACGTTACTGAATGAAAACTTATATTAAAGAAAACTTACAACCAAAGTAACAACGCAGCTTCAAACCAACCCAATGTAGAAAGGGAGTTAGCAACTCATTACAATGGAAATGAAAATTGGTTTCTAAGTGGAAAAATGATGAAAAACAAGTTGGATCATTTGGTTGATGATTCTAGCAATCAACCAAGGACTATTTATACTACAAAAGACACTAAATAGGAGTAAATAGCCGGCCCAAAACAACCACCTTTAATGCCATAAATGTGGTGTAAACAGCCGGAGTAAAGCTTTTGTCGTTGAACCGCAGGGGCGGCCTTCAGCTCCGAAGGGGCGGTGAAGGCAAAAACGCTTGATCTTTTTCATGGCTGCAGGGGCGGATCTTTAATGCTCTTCAAACGTATGACTCTTCAACTTCTTGCCGTTTCTGATGCCAAGCCGCTGGGGCGTCCCAGTGTCGACGCAGGGGCGGTGACACAGACTCTTCATCTTCCAGCTCCCAAGTTGAGGCGTAGGCAGAGGCGCAGGGGAAGGCGCAAGGGCGCTGGTCTTCGCTTCTTCAGGTCAAGTCACCGCAGGGGCGCCAAGGGTTGACGGAGGTGCGGTGACAGTCTTCGAGGTCGGCGCTGGCGAAGGCGCAGGGAGCGCTCCGGAGTAAGGTGTCACCTGCAGGGGCGGTGACAAGGATCCGCGGGGGCGGTGAAGCAACAGAAGCTTTGCTTCGTGAACGATCTTCACTCCTAAGTGCTTATAACTCCTTCCTTAGCTTCTTTTAGTCTTCTTCTTCTGGACCAAGGAGTTAGTAGCATAAACCGATACAAATGCAATAAAAAGACTCTAAAAACTATCCTAATTGATAATGATTCCATCACCTATCAAGTAGCAACATGTTTGACATGATGCATTTGAGCTTTGGTGACAAGTTCATCAATGTATTTGGATTGGGAGAGGTAGAACCCTGTGGAGTCTCTGGTAACTTGAATTCCTAAGAAGTAATGAAGTTGTCCCAAGTCTTTTACTGGAAAACAAGTGTTAAGTTTCTGGATGAAGCTCTCTGCAAGATAAGGGTTAGACGAAACTACCAACAATTCATCAACATACACTAAAATGTATACCAAATGATCTCCCTAGCGATGAGAAAATATGGAGGTGTCAGCTCGAGATGGAGTGAAATCAAGAGCAAGGAGAGTGGTACTCAGTTTACCAAACTAGGCTCGAGGAGCCTGTTTTAGTCCATACAAAGATTTATGGAGTTTGCAGATGTAGGAAGGGTATTGGGAATGAACAAACCCTGGGGGCTGTTAAAGACGTCTTCTTCAAGGTCACCGTGAAAGAATGCGTTTTGGATGTCAAGCTGACGAACCGACCAGTTTTTGGCTGCAAGGGAGAGGAGGAGTCGTATGGTAGTTGGTTTCGCAACTAGGCTGAAGGTTTCAGCATAATCGATGCCATCGAGTTGGTGGAATCCCTTGGCTACGAGTCAAGCCTTTCTTCGTTCAATTGTGCCATTGGAGTGGTATTTGGTTTTAAATATCCATTTAACTCCTAGCACATTGGTGGCGTTTTGAGCTGGAACGAGGGTCCAAGTTTTGGTTTTGTGCAGGGCGTTAAACTCATTGGCCATGGCTTCTCTCCAGACTGGGAATTTGGAGGCCTCTGTGTAATTCGATGGTTCGTCTGGGATGATGATTGAGAATGAGCAGGACGGTTTGTTTGAAGGCCATAGTATGGTGCCGTCACTACGGAGAAGGGGTTTGGAGATTTGGTTCTGTAGTCGGGTTGTCATTCTTGGGCACATGTGAAGAAGTAGGAAGAAGGGTGTTTGGCTCATTAAGGACTAATGGAGAAGGAGTGGGAGGGGAGTGATGGGCCGGCCTAGGAGAAGTGGATAGAGAGGGTGCGTGTTGTGGAGTTGAGGGATATGTGGGTTGTAGGTTTTCCAGACTATGGTCTGAAGTGGGTTATGGTTAAAAGGGCCTGTTTTGATCATGTATAAGGGGAAGATGGATATGGGTTTGGGCTTCTGATGTAATGGACGGTGGAGGGTTGTGGGCAAAGGGGAATGATTTTGGATGAGTTGGCTAAGTAGACACTTTTTGTCAATTGTAGTATAAAGTAGGCCATTTTTGTATCTTGTAGACAAACTAGGCCCCTCACATTTATTAATAAAGATTAATTGAAAGGGTTAATTAGTAATTCTAGTTACATAAGTCGTCCAATTCGAGTTACATAAGCACATTACAAAATATAAATGTTATAGCTAGTGAGTATCGAACTCTGGACGATGGGCCGGCCCAGGAGAAGTGGATAGAGAGGGTGCGTGTTGTGGAGTTGAGGGATATGTGGGTTGTAGGTTTTCCAGACTATGGTCTGAAGTGGGTTGTGGTTAAAAGGGCCTGTTTTGATCATGTATAAGGGGAAGGTGGATATGGGTTTGGGCTTCTGATGTAATGGACGGTGGAGGGTTGTGGGCAAAGGGGAATGATTTTGGATGAGTTGGCTAAGTAGACACTTTTTGTCTATTGTAGTATAAAGTAGGCCATTTTTGTATCTTGTAGACAAACTAGGCCCCTCACATTTATTAATAAAGATTAATTGAAAGGGTTAATTAGTAATTCTAGTTACATAAGTCGTCAAATTCGAGTTACATAAGCACATTACAAAATATAAATGTTATAGCTAGTGAGTATCGAACTCTGGACGACAACACCTCCCTCCCACCCTTATACCAGCTGGACTAATTGAACTTCGTGTATTCTCTTGTTCATACACGGTATTAGTATATAATGCTTAATACACAATTTTAATACACAAGTCCAATTACACAATGTTAATACATAATTTTCATTTACACAAGTCCGTCATTTACACAAGCTTGTCGTTTACACAAGCCCGTCTTTGTTTCAAGCCCATTCGAGTTACACAAGCCCAATTATATATATAAAATATGTAGTCAATATCCCGTATTTATAAAATATGTAAATTTCAAAAATTTGGGTAAAAAATGTAATACAAAATTTGGGGTGGTTTTTGTAAATTAACAATAACTTGTAAAAACCCTAATGTCCTGCAGCCATTCCCGTAGCCGTTTTCACAAACTACAACAATGGAGGATTGGGGAGGTCTGAGGCGAGGCGGGGCTGGGCTCGGTGGCGCCGACATCATCAAAGGTGGATCTGGATGGCACTTCGTTGGAGGCGGCGCTGGCACGAGGCCGGAGGACATCCTTCGCAACCTTCCACAATGAAGGTCCACGCAGGCGGCTGCAACAATGGCGGTCTACAGGAGGAAGGTGGGCAATAATGGCGGTCTGGGGCGGGGCTGGGCTGGGCTCGGTGGCACCGACATCGCTAGAGGCGGAGGTGGATGGCACTTCGTGAAGGCTTGTTCTCTTATCCATGGATGAGTGTTGCGAAGGCCTGCAGATCCATCCAGTCTTCTCAGTTCTCTGATACTCTTTTGCGGCGGTGGCACTGTGTTTGTTCCGCAACCGCGATTCGCGCAGGTTTGTGTCTGGAACTGCGGGCGACTACGGTGGAGTGACGGCTTCCTCCTCCAACTCCATTAGCGCCGGGAAGGTTGCAGTAAAAGCCGAGTCTCCATTAGGGCCGGAAAGGTTGCAGGCGGTTATGGAGTACGGCTAGGGTTTCTAGATCGATTAGGGTTTCATCTACCAAAATTATGACAATTTATATAATTTTTTTTAACCTTTTTGTAAGTTCCCTTTTTACCCCTTTATTAATTCAATTTAGAATTATTTTCTTTTTAGATAATTAGAGGGGTCTATTTAGTCTGCACTAAACAAAAAGGGCCCCATTTCACCAATCTTCTCAATACATGAAAAATTACATCTCTTGAGATGTACATTTTTTTGTGTTTTGCCAATCATAACATAGATATCCTTTGTGAGATGAACTATATCCAAGGAAAATTGTGGGGTTGGATCGGAAAGAGAATTTGTGTTTATTGTATGGGCGGAGGTTGGGAAAAGCAAGACACCCAAAAGTTTAGAGAAAATTGTAATCGGGTTTTTCATGGAATAGGGTTTCAAAAGGAGATTAGTTTTGAAGAATTGGGGTGGGAGTTCGGTTTATTAGGTAGGTAGATGTTTCGAAAGCATAGTCCCAATAAGAAAGGGGTAGAGAGGCATGTTTGAGGAGAGTGATTCCCATGTCCACTATGTGTCTATGTCGAGTCTCGATGCTTCCATTTTGAGCATGAGAGTATGGAAAAGTAAGTCGATGGTTGATGCCAAGATCCCGAAGGAGTGGCATAAGGGGTTTGAATTCGGTTCCTCCATCCGTTTGAATGGACTTGATTGTGGAGGATAATTGGTTTGTGATTAGCTTGATGAATGATGTGAGAACGTAAGTAACTTGGGAATTTGTTGACATAGGAAAAAACCACAAGAACTTGGACCAATCATCAACTATCGAATATTTGTTGTCATTTAATGAAATGTGGTGGGAGGGTCCCCATACATCTAGCAACAAAAGTTGTAGAGGCCCATTAGAGCGTGAAGGTGAGGCTGGATGGGGAAGGGGGTGGGCTTTGGCCCATGAACAAGAGGTGCAGGGGAAGTCTTTTGTTGGGCCGTTTTGGGCTTTAGGGTTGATTTGTAGCTAATGTAAGAGCGTGTAAAGTAGACGTTTGGAGGGGTGGCCAAGTCGACAGTGCCAGGTTGTGAAGGTTGAGGAGGTAGACTACAAATTAAGAGCAGGTGAAGGTTGATGGAGTCTGGTGGTCGAGAGCTTGTACAATCCACCTTCAACGGGACCCTGAAGCACCACGTCCTTTGTCAAATTGTCCTTCACAACAAAGAAATCAGAGTGAAATTCAAAGAAGAATTGATTATCTCTACAAAATTGATGAATAGATAGTAGAATTTTTGAAATAGATGGAGTATGCAAAATGTGAGGAAGATTGAATAATCTGTTTTGGGAGGAAATGAAGGATGAACCGTGATTGAGGATAGGAATGGTTGACCATCGCCACGGGAGACGCAGTCAGTACCACCGTAGGGCAGCGATTCAAGTCGGAGATTCGTCAAGTCAGGGGTGTAGTGACTTGTTGCTCCTGTGTCTGGATACCAGTGAGTGTTATGAGCCTGCATTGAGGGAGGTGGTATAGACTGGTATGCTTGATCAAATCTATGCCAGTAGGCTAGAGCAGTGTGTCCTGGTTTTGAGCAGACTTGGTAGATAGGACGAGTTGAGGGTGGAGCATTGAAATTTGTAGATTGGCCTATGCCTCGTCCTGGAATCTGGTTTATGCTAGAGTCATTGGTGGAGCTATTGTAGAAGAGATCTTGACTTCTTCCTTGGTTGGAATCAAGTCCTCTACTATTGGAGCGACCACGTCCTCGAGTGCCTGAATTGGTGTAGTTAACTTCATGTGATGATGTGTTGTTGGCTGTCATGGTAGGGGTAGGAAGTAGACCATTATGTTGGTGCTTGAGACATGCTTCATGAAGAAGTAGATATGTGAGGATCTGATTGGGAGGAGGAAGAAGAGGTTGGGTGGATAGTGATGTGACAATGGAGTCATAGTCGGGGCCAAGGCCAGCCAAGAGAAAATTTGTGAACTCAGAGTCTAGGATATGGTGACCAGCAAAGGAGAGGCTAGAAATGAGTGTTTTGGATTTGTTATAGTAGTTGTGAATAGAGGAGTCTCCCTTTTTTAGTGAGGCTAGTTGAAGCCTAGCATGAACAACTTGGGCACTGGAACGAGCTACAAAGCTGTCATGAAGAAGGTTCCAAATCTGAGCTGTGGTGGAGCAGTCCAAGACCTGGACAAGAACGCCTTTAGTGAGACTAGCAAGGAGGATAGCCATGACAAGTTGGTCTTTGGCTACCCATTTTTTGTGTTTTGGGTTGAGGAGATTGTTTTGTGTGGGTGGAGGACAAGTGATGGAGCCATCAACTAGTCCAAAAAGGTCTTGGGCTCGTAGGAGAGGTGTGATCTGGGCACGCTAGAGGGGAAAATTTGTTTGATTTAACTTGACAGTAAGAAGGCTGGATATGAAGGAACAAGATAATCAAATAATGGTGGATGGGGGTGGGGCCCTTGTCGGAGAAGGGGGTGGTGTAGGTGAGAAGGGAGGTGTTGGGGGAGGAGAGGAGTGGGAGCTTGACATTCTGGAGGAAGAGGTGAACGTTTGTCCTTTTACCCCTCTGATACCATAGTAGAACACGATTTGTATGAAGTGTTGATGTATTTCTTGATTGATTTTTCATGTGTACAACATACAATATATATAGATATATGGGCAAGCATATGTGGACAAGTGTCCCATAATTCTATGGTCTTTGTCCAATGGTATTGAGCTGATATACATTGGTCTTAGTAACCTCCTCTTTGTTATGAATCATTGAGCTAAACCGAATATGAAATCAGGCCTACATACTTGTTTGAAATCGGAAATTGCAGAAAATATGGATAGTCATAATTACCTTACAACTCAAGAACAACAATCGCTCCCTTTCTTGAGAGAATGATTACAGACCTTGCATCGGAATTGTTGGATTACATAAAGAAGATTTCGTAGCAATTAAGTTGAAAAGAGTGGATTTTGGAGCAGTCTATGTTCAGTTTCCGTATGTCTTCAGCCTTGATAGCTTATTCATGTGATGAGTTGACGATCTTAAAAACATTGCAGTTAGTATGAGGAGAAACATCTACCTTGCAAAGTGGGTTGCCCTTACAATTTAAGCAGAAGAATCCCAAGTTTGTTTGGTCACGATTGCATCCACGAGTGGTATTGAATTTGGCTTCCAACAGAGGAAACAACCAATCTGGAACATCCTTTGCTTGTTTCAAAGATTTAAAATAATTAAAAAGATATTTAAAATTTCAAAATTATAAGAATTAAAAGATTTCAGTATAAGAGATATATGGTCATATTAAGAAAGTTATAATGAATCATTACCATTTTCAATGACGTAAAGTGGCACTTATGCAAGTGCTAAATGTTTTAAGGAAAGGGGTGCTGCTATGGCAATCCCTATGCTCTCTATGAGATCAGAAGAAGATCTTGGTGTTGATGAGTTTCTTGACCTGAAACTGCTACTTGATTGGTATATTGCATCTGGATTTCCTTTGTATCTGAGACTTCAGGAAACTTTCAAAGAATATTCCCGGGGAAATTAAGGTGATCCTGATCTGTTTATTCTTGTTAATATATAAGTGTCATAGCTAGATTTTACTTGTTCAAAGAATAGATGTTTATTTCCGTCTTTAATTCTTGCAACAACAAATTGGGAAGTCAAAAGAAAGTCTTCGTGAAAAGGTATTTTCTTGTTTGCCTACACTGTATGCTTAAGTTCTACGACATTGCAATAAGGTGGTTTTGTAACAACATTATATTGTTTATGTCAAAATTGCTTATGCATTCTGCACTCTTTTTCTCTTCTTCCCTTTTCTGTTTGTACTTATGTTGAATCCCTATCAACGAGGCCCAAAAAAGCTTTCTTCTAACGAAATGAAGGACAACCCAACAAAAGCAATAGAGCAAAATGAAAAAGGTAATATAATACAGAGACTACAATACCATAAAATTGTTTCAAAGTCCTAAAATCTTTTTCTGTTGCAAGCATGCAATCTTTTGTACATGTTCTCAATATTGAAACCATATGTAAGATTAAAAATATCCAATTTATACCCTTGCTCGAAACAAAGACTAGTATTGTACCTGATGAAGCTATTTGATGCAAATCTGACTTCGATAATATAATTTTCGTACCCGTTGACAATTTATCCGGTGGAATTTGACCCATAAAGACAAGTATTTCATATAATCATGTAACAAAATTTACTATGGAGCTCATCTTTGTATATGTCCCTCCCAAAGAAAATAAAAAAAACTGAATTATGGTCGATACTAACAAACTTTATTCTTGCACTGCCTAATCCATGTCTACTAAGGAGAGACCTAAACGAGATCCGAAATTTGGTTGAAAAGTTGAGAGGGGCCACTTGTCTAATTGTTTCAACCCATTGATCAACTTCAAGTGCTTGATTAGTACTCTTCATTGTTTTCCAAAAGCACAAAGGGTGTTGGCAAAGTGTGCAATCTTCTATATGAACCACCACTTTTTGTTTTTTCAGGTTTTCCTTTGTTGGAAGTATGTTGGTTGAAAACTTTCATAGGAACTTTTTCATTTTTGGCATAATACTCATATCCCAAATCCATGCATTATGATTGTCGGTCAATCTTCTTCATTCATAAATCAGCTTCATTACGGACTTTGTAGAAAATCATCCCTTGTCTGATGGTACCCAATATAGTCTGTCTTGTACATTAGATACTGGTAAGTAATTAACTTTTGATTTCAAAGATGATATTTGGTGGGAGGAGAGCCCCATCTTCTCTTGTAATTTGAGGTGATTCTATTTGTTCTCCATGATGTAGGTGTGATGAGGGTTGAAGTGTTAATCTCATGTTAAATACTTACAAGACTCGTTGTGGTATAATAGGTTATGATCACACAAGGAAGACGATGTCTCACTTTGATGAATTAGTTAAGATACCAAAACCAAGCATATAATTTCCTAGTTTTGCGGCTAACTAAAATATTGAAAAAGGATATTAAAATGTTTACTTGTTTTGTAAAGAAAAAAAAAAGAAAGAAGCAAACTTACTCACCCTTCTCTCTCGAACGACGGAGTAAAACGCTTATCACTTGGTTGTCACCTCCAGCTTCTCTCGTCACCGCTAACTTCTCCTGTCACTACCGGCTTCTATCGTCTCTGCCAGCTTCTTTCGTCTCTGCCAGCTTCTTTCGTCACTGCCACTTCTCTCGTCACCTCATGTAATGGTATCTATTTCTATAGTTTTTATGTTTCCTGATTTTAGGGCTTGTAATCTCTCTTTGTTTATTTGTTTTGAATTCGATCAACTTGTTTCTTTGAGCTGTGCTTGAATTTCCTTTGATATATGCTCATATTTAGCATGATAAAGAACTTTGATGTGGCAATGTCTGTTATAGCTAAACTCAAGATTAGGGAGACATGCTTTGATGCAGTTTTACGATTTGACATAATAAATAAATCTGATGTGATATTGTTTTAGATAGTTGAGATTTAATAAAGTTGGAATTTAGTAAGGTTTACCTTAAACCTGAAGTAGTACAAAAGTTATTGAGACAATCTTTGATGACTTGAACTTGATTTATGGATGCTTCAGCAAAAAAACACGATGTCATCTACAAAGAATTGTGGGAGATACCCGGACACTAGCGTTTCACCTTTAACGTTTATCAAGAGCCATTCTCAACTAGCTTCTGGATAACATGACTCAGTCTCTCCATGCATAAAACAAAAAGGTAGGGTGAGAGAGAGGATCTTGTCTCACACCCCAGATGACATGAAACTTGCAGACATCTCCCAATTCCAAATTATTCTCATTGTCGGTGATCTAACACATGCCATGGTCCTTTCTATCCAGACCCCCAGGAGATCTAGTAGTATGTAAGTTTCTTCAATGAACTCCCAAATTGATTCTTTGTGAATAATCTCCCTTCCACGATTCCAAGAAAAATCCGGGCTGCTGAAACTTATATATACGAGTTGAGAATTGGAGAACCATTTTTTGAATAAAGCCGAGTCGTCAGAGAGCCTCTTGCTTCTACCTTCACGTACACCTAGATTGATTTAGGACACAATTAAAGTCCCTTCTAACCACAATGTAGCTGATGCGTCCTTGGACACGTCAATGAAATATTCCGGATCTAGATCAAGCTGAAGCTCAACTACTCCTTAGTTGAAGTTCGGATGCGTTGAAGATGGGTTGCGAAAGCTTAGAGATGGAGGCGGAAGTTGTATGGTTGAGTCGATCTAGATTGATCGATCAAGCCTTGAAGTGGGTCTGTTGAGTTGGTTCTTGAAGAACCCTCGAATGTGGTTGAGTTTGGATCGAAGATCCAAAAGAAGAACTTTGAGAGGATTGGAAGAGAGATTGATGCTCAAGTAAGTAGGAGGAAAATACTTCTCAATACTTAATCAAATTGAACATGTTTTACAAATGAGTCAAGTATCCCCTTATATATTGGATGAAGGCCATACAAAGGGTCGGAAATTAAATGACGGAAATAAAGTCGAAATTTAAGTTCCGAAAATGAAAAGCCTAAAAATATGAAAGGTTGGGAATTTAAGTTCGGAATTAAGTTTCCGAATTAAATTCCGAAACCAAAAGTCTAATCTTAAATTCGGGAAATTAAGTTCCGGAAATAAAGTCCCGGAAATTAATAATCCGAAAATAAAAGACTTATTATTACAAAACTCTAAAATGCGGAAAATGCGGAAAATGCGCCGTGTTCGCCCCTAAAGGTGTGTGCAAATAAGCTTTAAATTTATAAAACTAGAATCAAGCAGCGAACCCGCAGTGTACGGATCGACGTAGCTAAGCAAGAATTCCAGAGTATCGAACACAGGGATTTGGGTGGGAACGAATTCAATTGTAGATTGTCAAGCGAGTAAATATGAGAGTTTTGCAAATATTGGGAAAACAACAATCCTAAAGATCCAAGTATCCAGTTGTGACAATCGATTCAAGATATACTAATGATATAAAGACAGAGTTGAGATATGCAAAGGTATGCTAATGTAAGGTAATCGTACGGTGAAGTTCCAATAACCTTATATAACTCGCCTACAAGGCACTCTCTATACAGGTTGTTGAGGCTCAATATAGAAAGATTCTAGAGGTGAGGATTAGTGTCAAATACCCAAACTTGTAATCCAAGGATCAAGACTAACTTAACCGATCACGGTTGTGACACTCATAATCGAGGTAGAGGTTGTTGAGCCTTCACTACCACCTAGAAAAGACAAGTCTAAACTAAGTTAAAGCAAATCTTTAACTTTGGATTAAAGTAAAAGCAGGCTCGTAGACTTAGGAGAAATTACGGTTAGTTCTTGGTGTTCCACGGTCGTGGACTCAAGAACAGGCCGTAATTTATGGTTTGTCGGCGATTCTCTCTAACTCTCAGGGTCTAATATGTTTGCGATCAATCTATCATCATCTAAGCCACAACTATCAACCCTTCACCTTAGAATTGTTAAGGGTTTTTAGCCAATAACAGTCATGTTGATATCAATTCAAGAATTAAAAGATAAAAAGATGAAAATTTTCAAGAACTTTCAATAATCTTCAAACCAATCTCAAAGTCACAATCAAGAACGAACAATATCACTAATTCCAGAATAAAACAATTAAACACAATCTTTAGGTAAGAAGGAAGAACGGGATGTCAATCCGCCTTCTAAATCGAACCTAAACAAGAAGAGAAGTCTTCTTGCAAGAAACCTCCGAATCTTTCTTCAATCCGGGAAATATGGAAATCCCAACGGTAATCTCCTCCAAAGTGCGAGAATTTGGCAATTCCAAGTGCGAACTTTGATCTCCAACGAGATCTCCCAATGCCTCTAAACGAGGGTAAGCGCCGATAATGCTGCGATAGCCGTTATGCGGTGATAGCGTCGATTGTACTCCTAAGCGAAGATGTAAATCGAGGTAGCGGAGATAAGCAATGATAAGCGCTGATGACGGAATCTCCTTTCGTCCGTCTTTTTATAGTTGTAGGGCAAAATGTCGGCCCGGCCCAATCTTCAAAAGATCGTGGCTTCAAAGTGTGGCGAAAAAGATTCGCCAAGATCACGGTCGTGGAAGTTTCCACGACCGTAATTTAGAGCGTGGATTAGGTCACGATTTGCACCATATGTTCCACGACCATAATAGTAACCTGGAATGCATCACGCCTCTCTTTGCAAGGTTCCACGGCCGTGGAACTGAACGTGGTTCGTAATACGGCCGTATTTTAGAGCGTGGTTTAGGGCAAGAACGTGATTTTTCCCTAGCCTCGTGCAATCCTCAAGCTAAACTCCAGTTTGCTCCTAAGAATACTCTTAATCCACGGACATACTCAATCAACTCTTCTTTGCTCGATTCCGTTCGGAAATAACTCTAAAGTACCTATAATCAACATAAAGCTAGTGTAGACATCCATATCGACAATATAGGTAATACTAGCTCACATATGCAACAAAGTTCAATCAAATACTATCAATATAAATCAAACACGTTTAGAAAACATGCCTAAAATATCACAATATTTCATGCTAACAAATAACCCCATACTTAACACTTGCTTGTCCCTAAGCAAGGTCTTTCAAAAAGCTTTAAACAAGAGTTAGGATGAAATATGTGTACCTTCTTGTTGGGTGAATGTGACTTCTAAAGAATAGATCATTCTCAAACCTTGCTTCAATCGTTCATCAAACTTTCACACACTCAATTAAAGAGTAAAAAGCAAAGAAAATTCATGAATCAATTTAACTTCTAAACAAGCATCATAACCTTCAAACACTATCAAAATCAATCATAAGAAACTTCAATTTAGATCACCAAGTCATATAACATTCTTTTGATCTTAAGGACTTTCAAAGAAAAGGTCTAGAATGTGGAAGGGAAGGGAAAACTTTGAGGGAAAGTGGTGCATGAATCCGGGAAAGTGGACAACTACCTTCTTCTTCTTATGCGGTTCCCGCAACACTTCAACTTAGAGCTTCGCTCTCTTCTTTTCATTTTTCGACTTTGCTTTTGGAGTTATGGATAGAGGTGCACAAAAACCGAAGCCTAGGAGATCGGCGTTTCTCAATTTTTCAAGAGATGCCTCAAACCCTTAGCGCACATACCATAATCCGCTAGGAATATCGCTCAATTCGACTTTGGCAAGACACAAACACCCGGCTATGTGAATGGTGCCGAGTTACTCATCGTCATGATTGACTTCCCCAAACCTACAATTTCTTTCTATTCTTTTTGATTGCAAATAATTGCTCTCATGGCCCTCCCACATCAAACATGCCTTTTTCTCATTCACTTCTCCAAATTCCCGGATAGGTAAAGGAGGCTAATATTTTAATGAGGAGCTAAATGATCAAAGAAAGAAGAAAGAAAAATCGCATTGCCTTAATCATCTCAACAAGAAGTATAAGAACTTATAACGTGATTTCAACTTCAATTTCTTAGCATGATTTATGTAACATAATCACATTATGAAACTTGCAAAAGAGGTATAATTCATTCATTCAAATCCTTTTCGATTCACTTTTCTTTTAAGCATGCAATTGTTATCAAACTCCATTCACAAGTAATGATTATCATGGAAATCATCTCAATTCATTAGAAGCACAAAATTTTCAAATTTTCCAATTTTTATGGGTTTTTAAAGTTCTTTTTCATGCAATGCGAAAATGAAACGTGCAACAATATAATGAACATGCAATGATAGTCTCAAATGAAAGCGAACATAGTAAGTAGAGTTATTACAAACTTTTAGTACATCCCACCCCATACTTAGGACGAACATTGTCCCTAATGTTCATAAGAAAGAAAGAAAAGAAAGAAAAGAAAAAGAAACTCACAATGTGGCGGCGGGAATGTCTAAAACGAACGGTCATGCATCAAATCACTGCGGTGCCGGCGGAGGCGGGAATGGAGAGAAGCTGGAGTCGTAGGGCCGCCCAAACTGCTGGCGGTAGACGTCCCTCATCATGTGATCAAGATCGTCTAGGCGTCCGTCTCTAGCATCGGCTCGGATCTCCAATGCTCCAACTCTCTCTGAAAGTCCGGTAGCCCAATCCGGCATCTGCTCGTACCATCCCGGGGCGTGACTGTACCATGCTGGGGCGTCGGATAGTGCTGGTGCTGGTGGTGGTGCTGCTGGCTGCTCCGTGGACCAAGGAGAGGGGACGGCATACCAAGTGGGAGGTGTGGTCATCCACGTGAGCCTCTCACTCACGCTAGCGCGGCGAGAAGACGAGCCTGCGGCTCTAGCTGGACGTGGAGAGCGTCTAGGTACATCTGGGGCCGCTTCCGGCTGATCCGGAAACGTGCCAAACTCCTGCTCCGCTCCTCCTCCACTCTCGAACTGATCTCCCATATCCTCCTCCTCCACAACCGGTGGTGGGACTTAAGGGGGAGCTACTATCCTGTTCGCATGCATCGCAGCGAACGTCTCCTTCCAATTGTGGCGTCCCGCCACAATGGAGTACTCCAGCAGCCACTCTATACCCCTGCCTGTCCTACTCTCCCAAGGCATGCCCGCATAAGGTGGACCTCTATGTGTGGGGAAAATGAGACCCCTAACCATGAAAGCATGTAGCCCTAAAGGAACGGCCGGTATGCGGGTGCAAGCAGAAAAATCCACACCAAAACTCCTAGCAATGTGAGTAACTATCCCACCATATCCGATGTTTCCCTTCGACTTGTTCTTGAGCTTGCTCATAGTAGCAGCCAAGAGAGTAGCACAATCTGCACGGCGTCCATAAAGCATGCAATAGAGCAAGAATAGCTCATCCGTCTTTATCTTTTGGGGCGTCTCCGTCCTAGGAAAGAGACACTCCGAAAGAATGCGGTGAGCTATCTTCAAGGCTAGATGGTACATCAATCTAGCCTTGGTATCAGCGGGTTGCCAACGGTCCTCGTCGGCGTAAATCATTGCAACCTCCTTCCAAAAGTCCTTGGGGTAAACACCACTCGGAAATCGACCATTGAAGGTCTCATGAAACCCAAAAATAGTCCCAAACTCAATGATACTCAAATGGTAGTCTCTTTCCATGAGACGGAAAGAGACGGTCCTATCTACGTGGCTGTGCTCGAAAGACGTCACAACCTCCCGGGTGATCTCCTCATAGGCGTCTTCTCGGATAGCCGAGAAGATAACTAATCCGGCTCTATCCAAGAGCCAAGTAAGGTCATCAACTATGTTGAGAGGATATAGATCCTCCAACAACAAATATCTAGGGCCAATCACTGGCCTCTCCTTGATCTTCTCGTATGCAGCGAGATGATTCTCATGTATGGTCGGGATTCTAGGGTGAGGAGGTGAGGATGGAGGTGAAGGTGAGGATGGAGGTGAAGGTGATGAGGGTGGTGGTGCCCTAGAGGATGAGGAGGTGGAGGGATTGCCTTTCCTTTTCTTATTCTGCTCACCCTTCTTCTCTTTTATCCTTCCCGAAACTCTCCTTACAAAATCCATTCTGCACAAAAATTACGGTCTGTTCGTCCAAAACCACGGCCGTAATTTACCCAGTGACCGTGATTCGTCTCAAAAAATCACAAATCTCAGCAAATTCACAATCAATCACCACAACAAGCAGTCCTAGTCTAATTCCTTCCAGTCTCTATCAGTTCTTCCTAAAAATCTATAGCAAAAACGAACCAAATTGGCGAGAATCAAGAAGGGAAAAGAAAACCTCTTTTTCGGATTGAAAAATCCGAAATGCGCGTTTGTCGGTGAATTTCCGTTCGATTCGTCGCTTGGATCTTGTTTGTGGTTGAATTTTCTGCAGTTTGGGAAGAAGAATCGTTAGAAACGATTAAGAAACGAAGATTTAGAGGAGGTCGTGGATTTTCGGCAATTAGGTCGTGGAAAGAGGGATTTTTGGGATGAGTTTGTGAAGAATGTGGTTTATATAGTTGCAGGCAAAATTTTTGAAAATCACGGTCTGTCGGGGTGTTCCACGGCCGTGGAAGTGTACGGAACCGTGGTTTTGGTGATTTTTCAAAGGCTTTTGGAAATTACGGCCACTGTAGCTATGATGACCGTAATTTAGACCGTGGAACCCTCTGTAAAGCTCCAAAGTCCGAATTTCGTCGCTTTTCTTCAACATTATCCTCCCTTTTCCTTTTTCATCGATCCTTGGGTTGCCTCCCAAGAAGCGCTTTGTTTAAGGTCCGTAGCTAGACCAATCTCGCCCTTATTCGAGTGCGGTAGGCGCAAACTCCTCAGCTTGGAGTTCCGGCGTATACTTCTTGAGTCGTTGGCCGTTCACCTTAAAACTTCCGCTCGCTTCACCCCATACTTCAACTGCACCATGGGGGAAAATACGCTTAATTAGAAAGGGTCCGGTCCAACGGGATTTAAGCTTACATGGAAAGAGGCGAAGTCTTGAATTGAAGAGGAGAACTTGATCTCCTTCTTTGAAGTCCTTTGGAATGATATGCTTATCATGCCAACGCTTTGCTCTTTCCTTGTACATCTTGGCGTTTTCATAGGCGTTCAAACGGAGTTCATCCAGCTTATTGATGTCTAGGAGACGCTTCTCTCCCGCTTCCTTCATGCCGAAATTCAGCCACTTGATAGCCCAAAACGCTTTGTGCTCCAGCTCTACCGGCAGGTGACAAGACTTCCCATACACAAGATTGTATGGCGTGGTTCCTATGGGAGTCTTGTACGCAGTCCGGTACGCCCATAATGCATCATCTAGCTTCAAGGACCAATCCTTCCTAGTCCTTGAAACCGTCTTTTCTAAGATTCCTTTGATCTCCCTATTTGAGATCTCAACTTGTCCACTTGTTTGTGGATGATAAGGGGTAGCGATCTTGTGAGTAACCTCATACTTAGCTAGAAGAGCTTCAAAGCGACGGGCTATGAAGTGAGAACCTCCATCACTAATGATCGTCCTTGGCGTCCCAAATCGCGGGAAGATGGTCTTGTTGAAGAACTTAACCACCACCATGGCATCATTTGTGGGAGAGGCGATTGCTTCCACCCATCTAGAAACGTAGTCTACTGCCAATAGTATGTATTGGTTTCCACAAGAAGATGGGAATGGTCCCATGAAATCGACTCCCCAAACGTCGAAAATCTCCACCTCTTGGATGTTGTTGAGGGACATCTCGTTCCTTCTAGAAATATTGCCTGTTCTTTGACAAGCATCACAACAAGAAACAAAGGATTGCACATCTCTAAACAAAGTAGGCCAAAAGAATCCGGATTGCAATACCTTTGCGCTAGTCTTGTTCGAACTAGCGTGTCCTCCACAAGGTAGTGAATGACAATGACGGATGACACTTTGCATCTCATCTTCCGGCACACATCGCCGAATGATGCCATCCGGACCTCTCTTAAAGAGGAGAGGCTCGTTCCAATAGTATTCCCGGACGTCTTTAAAGAACTTCTTTCTTTGTGCGTAGGATAATCCGGGCGGTATCTCCTGGCAAACCAAATAGTTAACAAAATCAGCAAACCATGGTTCGTTACCTTTGGAGATCACGTTGATGCACTCCTCTATGATGTGTAGGTGTTCGTCCGGAAAAGAGTCATCAATGGGTAGATGGTCGTCTTCTAGATGTGTTAGACGACTCAAATGATCCGCAACAGAATTTTCTGAACCTTTCTTGTCGCGGATCTCAAGGTCGAATTCTTGTAGGAGAAGAATCCATCTAATCAGCCTTGGTTTCGCATCTTTCTTCGCGAGGAGGTACCGGATCGCAGCATGATCCCTGTAGACAATCACCTTCGCACCTACAAGATAAGAGCGAAACTTGTCAATAGCATAGACAATGGCTAAAAACTCCTTTTCGGTAGTGGCGTAGTTGAGCTGCGCTTCGTCTAGCGTCTTGCTAGCGTAGTATATGGCGTGGGTTCGCCCTTCCTTTCGTTGTCCAAGAACAGCTCCAATAGCTACGTCACTAGCATCGCACATAATCTCAAAGGGAAGAGTCCAATCCGGAGGTTGGATAATAGGTGCTGAAATTAGAGCTTGCCGAATGGTGTTAAACGCATCCAAACATTCCTGCGAAAACTCAAAAACCGCGTCCTTCATCAATAGATTAGTGAGAGGTTTTGATATCTTAGAAAAGTCCTTAATGAAACGTCTATAAAATCCAGCATGTCCTAGGAAACTTCTTATCCCTTTCACCGAAATTGGGGGAGGAAGTTTCTCTATGGTCTCTATCTTAGCCTTGTCTACTTCTATCCCTCTACTAGAGACTAAGTGACCTAATACGATTCCTTCCTTAACCATGAATTGACACTTCTCCCAATTAAGAACTAGGTTAGTGTCTTCACATCTTTGCAAAACAAGAGAAAGGTTAGAAAGGCAATCGTTAAAAGAGGAACCGTATACGGAGAAGTCATCCATGAAGACTTCCATGATTTCCTCTACGTATTCGGAGAAGATGGCCATCATGGACCGTTGAAAGGTGGCTGGGGCATTGCAAAGCCCGAACGGCATTCTCCTATAGGCAAACGTACCCCAAGGGCACGTGAATGTGGTCTTCTCCTGATCGTCCGGATGTATCGGAATCTGAAAGAAACCACTATAACCGTCAAGGTAGCAAAAATGTGAGTGTTGTGCTAACCTTTCAAGTATTTGATCGATGAATGGCAATGGAAAGTGATCCTTCCGCGTTGCGTTGTTGAGCTTGCGGTAGTCTATGCACATCCTCCATCCAGTCACGGTTCGGGTAGGAATGAGCTCGTTGTTCTTGTTGGTGATGACCGTCATTCCTCCCTTCTTTGGAACTACTTGAACTGGACTCACCCACTTACTATCGGAGATAGGGTAGATGATACCTGCATCAAGAAGCTTAAGAATTTCCTTCTTGACAACCTCCTTCATGGTCGGATTCAACCGCCTTTGAGGTTGTCTTGAAGTTCTAAAGTCTTCCTCCATTAATATCTTATGCATGCATAGGGAGGGTTTAATTCCTACTAAGTCCTCAATAGTATAGCCTATGGCTTTTCTATGTTTCCTAAGGACAATCATGAGCTGTTCATGTTCATCTATGCTTAGTTCGGAACTAACGATAACCGGAAAGGTAGAATTAGATCCTAGAAAAGCGTACCTCAGATGAGTAGGAAGTGGTTTGAGTTCTATTGCTTTCGGAGCTTCCAACGATCCTTGAGGAGCATCCGATGTTTCCTTAGAGGTTTCTAAGGGTGTTGAGTGAGTTGGAGAGGAATCAAAAGAAGTTGAAGAAGTATGCCGATTACCCTCTTCCACGGCCAGAATTACGGGCTCCTTATATGTTCCACGGCCGTGTAATCCCCTGGAATGGAGGACGGTTTTGGTTGTGAAATCCACGGTCGTGGAATACAAGGTATGACCGTGGATTCTAACATTCTCAGCCTCATCGTGGAGTTTCTCAAACTCCTCTTCATGCATCTCTTCTTGTGCTTCCAAGGCTTCTATTTCCTCTTTGCACTCTTCTTCTTCCCCTACATCTGTTAGACTCATGGTAATGACTTTTTGTAAAGGATCGTTAAAGAGAATCGCACTTACCTCTTCCCTAGATAAACCTTCTTCATCTTGGATATCGTAAATATCCTCATCAAAGATTGGTTCCTTCACTAGAGTGGAAAGAACGAACTCTACTTTCTCTTCTCCAATATCAAAAGCGAGTCTTCCATTCTTGCAATCGACCATGCAGCCGGAAGTTGCAAGAAACGGTCTTCCGAGTATGATCGGGACCGGACTATCTGCAGGAATGTCAAGTACGACAAAATCAATGGGGACAAAGAATTTACCTAGCTTGACCGGGACGTCTTCTACAATACCGACGGGGCGAGTGATGGATCGATCCGCCATGTATAACGTCATCTTCACCGGTTTAGGGTCGCCTAAACCGATCTTCCTGCACAACGCAAGTGGTATGATGCTCACACTTGCTCCTAAGTCACATAAAGCGTCATATGTGACATCTCCCACTCCAATGGGAATGCAAAATGACCCCGGATCTTTCAACTTTGGGGGCATTTTCTCCTTCATGGTCTTGATGAGATCCGAAGAATCCGAACTCATCTTGACCTCTCCGAAATCTTCTAGCTTCCTCTTGTTAGAGAGAAGCTCCTTCAAGAACTTGCCATAAGCCGGCATACCTACAATAGCATCAATGAAGGGTATATTAATATGCAGCTTACTCATGAGTTCTATGAACTTACCGAATTGTTTGTCTAGGCGCGCTCGCGCTCTAGATTGAGGGAATGGTAGGGGAGGTTTGTAAGCTGGAGGAGGAACATAGACGTCTTCCTTCTCCTTCCCCTTTTCCTTGTCCTTTTCTACGGGGACTTCAATGAACGTAGGTTGCGGATCGGTGGTAGTCACTCCGCTCCTAGTTGTTATCGCCATCACCCTTCCCTTAGGGTTGTCCTCCGTCTTTCCTGGAAGCTTCCCTTGATTTCTAGGGACTTCCTCCGCGTGGTTGAACATTTGGTTTTCTAAAACCTTTTGAGCTTTATCAACCTTAGAAACTTGATCATCAACCTTGATGAGGCGGTTCTCCAACCCTTGAAGCTTTCCCAAGATCGTTTCCAATATGGGATCGGGCTTCTCCTTCCCCGAAGTGTTTCCTCCATTAGATGATTGCCCCTGGCTTTTCAAAGGAGTAGAGGAAGAGGAAGGTGGAGTTAGTGAATTAGAATTGGAAGGATATTTTGTTGATTGGAGCGCCAATTGTTGTTGTTTGAACCCCTATTGTTGTTCCAATCGTTGTTCCGGTTGTTGTTGTTTCCATTCCAGTTGTTATTCCGGTTGTTGCCCCGGTTATTGTTGTTGCCGCCGTTGTTGTTGCCCAAATAACCAACATCCTTCCCTTGTTGCTTTGGGAAGTTGGTCTTGATAGCCTTCTTCAACTCCTTGATCTCATTGTTGAGGGAGAAAATCTGATTTTGAGCTTCATGTGTGAGCTTCGCTCCTTGCTCCACACGATTTCCCTCCACTTTCCGGTGGGAATACTTCTCTATGACTCTTGCTTGCTTCTCGATGAAGTCCCAAGCGTCATCTTCTCTCATGTCCATGAACGTTCCGCATGAGAGGGATTGGAGGTTGAATTGTGTTCCCGCATCTAGCCCCTTGTAGTAGATCTCCAGTAAGGCAAGTTTGGATATGCCATGATAAGGGCAATCCAAGAGCAAATCCTGAAATCTTTCCCAAGATTGAAACAAACTTTCGTTAGGTCTCATGGAAAAAGCATTAATCTTACCTCTAAGTTCCGCCGTTTTGGAGGGCGGAAAGAATTTGGTGAGAAACTCCGCGGAAAGGTCTTCCCACGTGTCTAGTTTCCCATTAGGAAGAGCTTGATACCAAGACAGCGCTTTCCCTTTCAAAGAGAAGAAGAAAGGCTTGAGCTTGTAGCTGTTGGTAGTAGCGCCCTTCGGTCTCATTGTCTCCATCATACACTCAAAGTTCTGCAAGTGCTGGTGTGGAGATTCAGTGCTTGTACCGCCAAACTGGTTTTGGCGAACAAGAGTAATAACTTGAGGGTTGAAGCTAAACCCTTGTACATCTTCAGCATCAAAGTTCACGCCCAAACGGCGTGGTTGTTGTGTTGGATCCATTCGTTGGCCAAGAGTTCTTGGCTCATTATCCACACGTTCGATCCTCGCATTCGTAGGTGGAACACGACGATTAGCAGCTTCTTGTGGATGGAAAGGATTCACATTGACCGTAGGATCAATCTCCTCTAACGGTGGCATGGAAGAGTCACTATCATCAGCGGATGAATGACTTCTCCTTCTTTTAGATCTTGATGCCCTTCTTGAGGATTTCTTGCCTCCTTTATTCTTAAGGTCGCTTAGTTCTAATCTCATTTGGAACATCTGATCCTGTAGATTGTTAACTTGGGATTGATGGCGATCCATCTCATCCCGGCGAAGATTCTCATTCCATCGGAGTTGAGCTTCTTTCTCCGCCAACTCCGCCTGAAAATCACGTTCGTTTTCTTCAGCCATCTTCTTTTCCTTGCGCTTTTGCCTCAAGGTTTTCTCTAGCTCTTGATCAAGAGGTAAGAGATCTTCGGTGTTCCTAGACCTGCGCATGCACTCAAAGTAATATCAAATAACGAGAGCAAGCTCCCAAGCTTGACAACCGGCAACCGGATTCGGCCGAAAACCAAATCCCCGGCAACGGAGCCAAAAACTTGTTCGCCCCTAAAGGTGTGTGCAAATAAGCTTTAAATTTATAAAACTAGAATCAAGCAGCGAACCCGCAGTGTACGGATTTACGTAGCTAAGCAAGAATTCCAGAGTATCGAACACAGGGATTTGGGTGGGAACGAATTCAATTGTAGATTGTCAAGCGAGTAAATATGAGAGTTTTGCAAATATTGGGAAAACAACAATCCTAAAGATCCAAGTATCCAGTTGTGACAATCGATTGAAGATATACTAATGATATAAAGACAGAGTTGAGATATGCAAAGGTATGCTAATGTAAGGTAATCGTACGGTGAAGTTCCAATAACCTTATATAACTCGCCTACAAGGCACTCTCTATACAGGTTGTTGAGGCTCAATATAGAAAGATTCTAGAGGTGAGGATTAGTGTCAAATACCCAAACTTGTAATCCAAGGATCAAGACTAACTTAACCGATCACGGTTGTGACACTCATAATCGAGGTAGAGGTTGTTGAGGCTTCACTACCACCTAGAAAAGACAAGTCTAAACTAAGTTAAAGCAAATTTTTAACTTTGGATTAAAGTAAAAGCAGGCTCGTAGACTTAGGAGAAATTACGGTTAGTTCTTGGTGTTCCACGGTCGTGGACTCAAGAACAGGCCGTAATTTATGGTTTGTCGGCGATTCTCTCTAACTCTCAGGGTCTAATATGTTTGCGATCAATCTATCATCATCTAAGCCACAACTATCAACCCTTCACCTTAGAATTGTTAAGGGTTTTTAGCCAATAACAGTCATGTTGATATCAATTCAAGAATTAAAAGATAAAAAGATGAAAACTTTCAAGAACTTTCAATAATCTTCAAACCAATCTCAAAGTCACAATCAAGAACGAACAATATCACTAATTCCAGAATAAAACAATTAAACACAATCTTTAGGTAAGAAGGAAGAACGGGATGTCAATCCGCCTTCTAAATCGAACCTAAACAAGAAGAGAAGTCTTCTTGCAAGAAACCTCCGAATCTTTCTTCAATCCGGGAAATATGGAAATCCCAACGGTAATCTCCTCCAAAGTGCGAGAATTTGGCAATTCTAAGTGCGAACTTTGATCTCCAACGAGATCTCCCAATGCCTCTAAACGAGGGTAAGCGCCGATAATGCTGCGATAGCCGTTATGCGGTGATAGCGTCGATTGTACTCCTAAGCAAAGATGTAAATCGAGGTAGCGGAGATAAGCGATGATAAGCGCTGATGACGGAATCTCCTTTCGTCCGTCTTTTTATAGTTGTAGGGCAAAATGTCGGCCCGGCCCAATCTTCAAAAGATCGTGGCTTTAAAGTGTGGCGAAAAAGATTCGCCAAGATCACGGTCGTGGAAGTTTCCACGACCGTAATTTAGAGCGTGGATTAGGTCACGGTTTGCACCATATGTTCCACGACCGTAATAGTTACTGGAATGCATCACGCCTCTCTTTGCAAGGTTCCACGGCCGTGGAACTGAACGTGGTTCGTAATACGGCCGTATTTTAGAGCGTGGTTTAGGGCAAGAACGTGATTCTTCCCTAGCCTCGTGCAATCCTCAAGCTAAACTCCAATTTGCTCCTAAGAATGCCCTTAATCCACGGACATACTCAATCAACTCTTCTTTGCTCAATTCCGTTCGGAAATAACTCTAAAGTACCTATAATCAACATAAAGCTAGTGTAGACATCCATATCGACAATATAGGTAATACTAGCTCACATATGCAACAAAGTTCAATCAAAGACTATCAATATGAATCAAACACGTTTAGAAAACGTGCCTAAAATATCACAATATTTCATGCTAACACGCCGGAACGGTGCCGACTTGGCAAACTTCATGTCATAGTGGCGTAGAGGCACGGTTTGCAACCAATGGGTCTGTGACAAGCAACGGTCCGGCTAATGATGGAGCCGGTAGCTTGAGCGATTGCCTTAGCACGTGAACGGGTGAGCGGTCCATCGGAGCGAACCCGGAGTGCCTCGTCTTCCTCATGTTGGGACATAGGGGTCAAGGGCGCATCAGTAGCCTTGACAATTCTGTATTATATGCAACAACTTGTTCCAACCCTCTTTTGTGTATGGCTAGTGTTGGTGGATTGTACACCAAGTTCAACTACTTCCGTTCAATGGCGATTGAAGTGTGAATAGAGTTTTTTTCCGATTATATTATTGAGACCATGTGCACTACCATTCTAAAAGAACCAAATTCTTCCTTCAAAACCCACCGCTTCTATTATGTAGTAGTAAGAGAAGTTGATACGATTGCAAACTTCATCAGCCTTATTACTCGAAATCTTGGTTCAAATGTCTACATTTTATATATGTTTGATAGTTGAGTACTTATAAAGTCAAAATATACAAACTTAAGTTCTAATTTTTTTATAATTTTTTTTTATGTTAGATCACTCCGTACAAAGTAGGACAATTAAACTAGTTTACTAACAAATTATAGGAGGGGATATCTACTAATTTATATTAGTGAAATAACCTAATTTATCCGATTCTCTCTTTTATAATCCTACATTTTTATTTAAAATGTCTAGGGTGTGGGTATAACTAACTAATGTATTATTGAGTATAGTTTTTAATATGCGGATTTTATAATTTATATTTGAAATTATGAACTTTTATTATACACGAGGTAAGATGGACGTAACCACACTAAAAAGTTAAAGACACATATCCCGCTTTACATATTTTTTTTGGGAGAAAATTATCTAAACAATACCCCATATTTCGGCCTGACTAAACTTTAGTACCTCATCCTTTTAACTATCAGAACGGTATCCCATCTCCTGACCCCGACCGAAGATTAGTGTATACGACACTGTTCAAACGTTAAATCTGAAGAAAGGCGTTATGAGTGAGGGGTATCATCGTCCATTAATCTTTATAAATTTGTGCTTTAAATTTTCCAACGGTTAAATAAACAAACCGCCAACCACTTTCTTCATTCTCTACATAAACCGTAACCTCTAATTTTCCCCAATTCGATTATGTTCGCTTTGGTCTTCAAAATTCTACCCCTTTGTCAGTTGAAGAGTGTATGCTATGGATCAAGGGTCTTCGTTTGGGTCTTCAAGCTCGTGTAGGAGAGGAGTGCCAGAATCCAATCGTGTTCGTTGCTACCATGGGATTCCGGCAACGATTTTCATTTGCAAGCGACCTCCTAATGTTGGAAAACGTTTCTATGGTTGCTCTATGTGGAAGGTATGTCCGATTAGGGTTTTTGTCTTCAATTTCCATTTGGTGAAGAAGACCTTGATTTTTCTGTCAAGTGATTGAAACTGTGTGTGGTTTACCTTCTTTTCTAGGTTGGACAAGGATGTGGGTTTACAAGAGATGTGAAGGAGCCAGAAGGTATATTGCAAGGGTCAAGTGATGAATATGGAGTTCCACCATACATTGCAAGGATGCAGCAAGAGATTTTAGTTTTAAAATGTGTGGTTATTGTGTTGTTCATCTTTGCAGTGATAGTATTGTTGAAAGTATGAAGAATTTTTCTGTCTAAATAGATCTAATGAGATATTGGTTATTGTATTGTTCTATTTAGTATGATATATTGGATATTGATGAAGTTTGTGTATGATCAAGTTTCTGTCTAAATAGATCCAAGATTTTTGTGTATGAGTTATTGGTTTTATCATGACTGTCTGTCAAGAGAAAATTGAGTTTGAATCAAGTTTGTGTATGATCAAGTTTTTGTATGAGATATTGAATATTGATTATTAATCACTGTCAAGAGAAAATTTTGTGTATGTTTTATTGGTTATTCATGACTGTGAAGAGAAAATTCAGTTTGAGTCAAGAGAAAATTGTGAAGAAAAATTATGTATGAGTTATTGTTTATTCATGATTGTCAAGAGAAAACTGTCAAGAGAAACCAATAAACAAAAGATACTACACAAGAGAAAATCTGTCTAAAGCCAAAGAATGTTATAAAAACCAATAAACAGAATGTATTGTGACCAATGATGCAGCAATCAACACTATAAAGATTTGTCTAAAGCCAAAGAATGAGAGGATTGACCAATAAACAAAAGATACTCCACGAGCTAAGATCTGTCTAAAACCAGCAAACAGAAGGTATTACACTAGTATAAAAAACCAATAAACAGAAGGTACTACACAAGAGAAAATTGACCATAATTGTCACCAATGATACAACAATCAATAGAGCCATCTGATCTGTCTAAAACCGTAAAAACCAAAAAAGCTACAAAGAAGGTATTAAGATCTGTCTAATAAACAGAAGGATAAAAACCTGAAAATTGGGAAGTTATGATCAAAGCCATAAAAACCAATAAACAGAAGGATAAAAACCAGAAGGTATTGTCACTAAACCATTAAAAGCCACAGAAGCAATAAACAGAAGGATAAAAACCAGAAAATTGGGACTAAACCATTAAAAATGTACAGAGAAGGTATTAAGATCTTTCAAAAACCAAAAAGCTATAGAGAAGGTAAGTCAATCAACTACCTACATGCTATAGAAGGATACAAAGAAGGATCAAAACCATAGTCAAAGTATGAATTAAACCAAAACAGAAGGTATTGTCACTAAACCATTAAAAGCCACATAAGGTACAATTACAAGACAAATTGTTTGTCTTACTAAACCAAAGCAGAAGGAATTGTCACTAAACCATAACAGAAGGTACAATTACAAGCAATTCACCACAATTACAAGCCAGAATGTACATTGAATTGACCAAATTTTCATAAGAAAGTGTGATCATGCTCTTCTTCTTGTTGTGACCTTTCTACATTCCTCTTTGCACATGTCTTCTTGTTGTGTCCTTTCTTCCTACATATTGAGCAAGTGACCTACATATAGTATGCCTTGGACAACTTATTTGCACCAGGTGGTGGCGGGATCTCACCTACAAAACAAAAATAGTCAAAGTATGAATTAAACTTAGTTCTATAATCACCTACAACTTTGGTACACTTAATCTTACCTTGAGATGGAGTCTTTAAAACAGGAGGTCTTCCAAGTTTCCTTCTATACAATGGAGGTGCAATAGGTCTACTCATCTTCTCCCACTCTCTAACCCCTGCAATTGGATTCATCACAGGCTCATAGGCTCTCATTTATGCTTTTTTACTGTAACATTCATCCACAAATTCATCTGGGGTTTTTCCAAGTGAAAAAATTGCACAACATACATGTCCACAAGGCAATCCTGACACATCCCATCTCCTACATGTGCATGTCTTCAAGTCCAAGACCATTGTGTGTTGACTAGTGACTCCACTTATGGAGGCAACCCCCCTTCCGTGAATCTCATACTTAGCACGACTAGATGCTAGAACCCTATACTCATTGCTCCACCTCATTGCCTTTCTCAAAATCTTTTCAACCCTTGGTCCCACATTTGTTTTCCATCTACCACCTGATAATCTTCTATTGCCCATCCTTACCATTGTTGCAGTTCTAATATCCTCTAGACACCTTAAGATACCTTTCTTCCTTGCACTTACAATGCTCTTGTTGAAGCTCTCACTATGGTTATTTAGTAAGATGACACACTTGAACTTTGGATCAAAGTGAGACAAGCTCCAATGAGTTGCAGACCTTTCCTTGCACCACTTCCAGCCCCTTTCTGTAGTCAACCTCATGTCCTCCATTGCTTCTTCATATGTGTTCAAAGTGGAGCTTTTAGCAATTGTCCAGAATTTATTTTTCAGCTCCAATCCTTAGACAAAGAAGCAAACAACCATATCATTAAAGACATAAAATCAAGAAAAAAATATTAGACAAAGATATTACAATAAGAAGAGTATAACCCTAAACCCATCAAGCTTAAAGTTATTGTGTAAATGTCTTACACAATGTCTGTGTGTGGCTTCTGGAAAGAGATCCTTGATTGCTTGCTCTAGACCCTTTTGCTTGTCACTCATAAAGCAATAATGAGAGGATTGATTCATCTCCAAGTCAACCTTCAAAAATTCCAAGAATCAAGTCCAACTATCTCTACTCTCTTGCTCAACCACTGCCCAAGCAACTGGAAAAATCACATTGTTTGCATCAATGCCTACTGCAGACAACAATTGTCCCTTGTGAACAGATTTTAGATGGGTTCCATCTAAACAAATGAATGTTCTACACCCTGCCTGATATTTTTTTCTTAAGCTCGTGTGCATAACTATCCAACGGGTTATATTGATCTTCATGGTGCCCTTGTGCCATTCTGAGAGCTATCTTCTTTGCCCTATAACAAGTTTGATTGTCAATATGCATCTCAAAGTCCTTGTTAATGGCATTTTGTATACCCTCTCTACTCCAAGCAGGATCACTCATGAAGAAATCTTGATACTCTTGGGCTATGAATGGTGCATGTAGATGATACACCTTTTTGTCCAAGGTACTACAATTGTGCTCTAGATTGATGCTTTTAATCCAGATTGAAGAACAATCCTTGTCTATAGTTGATGCATATATCCTCCATGGGCAACGTGAAGAGGATACACACTTAGCAGCCACCTTATGCCTAGCATTGGTTGGAAATCTCAATTGCTTCCTTGTAAGAACAACATGCTTCCTTACAGCCTGTTTGAAAACTTTAGAGCTTTCAAACTCCATACCCAAGCTGAAGTTAGGATTCTTCATGTGGATCTTTGGGTTAAAGGAGGAAATTCATGGAATCTTTTCCTACACTTTATAGGAAATGGTGTACCTTTCTTATCCGGATCTCCATACAATTCTTCATCTGAAATAAACTCATCTAAACCCCTATCATTGTCATCCAATTCTTGACTCTTTTTTTTACCACCATCTCCTCCACATTAGCATCAAAATCTTCATCATCTTCATTCTCATACTCAGACTCTTCATAAGGGCTAAAATCTTCATTATCAGAACAAGATGAATCATTAGGTTCACTTGTAGATTTTGATGAATCACTTGCAGAAGGAGACTCATCACCAACTATCATAGTCTCTTTTGTCCTAGAACTTTCCCCTCTGCTTCTTGTTGAATATATATGACGTGTAGGCCTCACTGCAACTACTTTAACCCTTTTGCTAGGTGTGTCTACAACTCTAGCATCCTTACTACCACCATCTTGGAAACTGTCCTCATTCATCAAATCATCATCGACATTGTCCTCAATGTCATCAACATTGTCTCCCAAGTATATAGTGTGATCAATTTCATCCCTAGACAGAGCTAATTCTTCTTCTGTGAACTCTCTCCTAGGATTTTCAGACACAATAAACAACTCTAACTCCCTAGTTTTGTTAGTTACATAAGAAGACATTTCCAATGCCTCCTTATCACAACTTACAGGCAAGAAACCTGAGCCATCTTCACTACCTGATATCCTAAACCAAAATTGAAGCGGTGGAACCTCATATCCAATATCATACGCCCAAAGAACAATAACAGGCATAGAAATCATATCCATGTCTACATAGTTAGAGTACAATACTTCTCCTCGAACATATATGCGATTTAACCCTCCTTTACTATATAATCGGCCCCCATGATTTATCTTCATAGAAAAGAAACTATCATCTACAAGAAAAAAACACAAAAAGGAAGATTAAACCCTAAACTTACACAAACTAGAAATTAGAAGAAGCATATTGTAAACAAACCCTAATCATCTCAAATCAGAGAAATGATGGTTACCTGAGTATCTTGGGGTTTTCCCTCCAACTCGGAAATACTTCCACTTTATCTCTTTGCTCAAAAACAACACAAAAACGAAGAGATAAAGCTTGAAAATTTGGAATCGCAGGTAGAGAAGAAGAGAAGAAAATAGGGTACTTTATTCAAATTGGCGGTTTTGAATGTGATCGTTGGAAAATTTAAGGCAAAAAGAAGTAAAGGTTAATGGACGATGATACCCCTCACTCTTAACGCCGTTCTCATAGTTTAACGTTTGAACAGTTCCGTATACACTAATCTTCGGTCGGGGTCGGTAGATGGGATACCGTTATGATAGTTATAAAGATGTGTTACTAAAGTTTAGTCATGCCGAAAGATGAGTACTGTTTAGATAAAAAAAAAATTTGTGAGACGGGATTGGACGGATTATTATTATTATTTTTTTTTTTGTAGGGATCGAAAATGAGTCAGAATAGGACCGGGACTGACCGGAATTTGGGCCCCCACCTAATTAAAAGACATGTTGGGCCTATGGGCAGAGTCCATTGGAGTTTGATTCGACCATTTAACAGTTTCCATGGTTTCCATGGTGACTTAGCCTAAACAGTCAGAAAAGGAATCGTTTTACAACAGAGCTTATCACACGAAATTTCTCACTTGTAACCATTGATCTGCTCAGACGTACAAAAGGAAAGATAGGGAGATTGAATTCGAACAATACGAACGCTATGAAGGTCTCTATGGCGGTCGTCGCTCTGGTTCTTCTTACCGTGTTTGAATTAGGGGTTTGTAGGGAATTTGGTATCGTGATGAGGCAAGAGATGACTGGTATGCAGGATTGCAAGGATTTCCAAAACAACGTTGAGATCGAGAATCTCGGTCGTTTTGCTGTCCAAGAGCATAATCGTTTGGAGGTATGTTGTTTTAATTGAATAATTAGGGTTTTCAATTAGGAATTTGTTGTTCGAAGTTTCACTAAATTTATCAGATGTCAAACTTTTCTGGGTGAGCATCGCCGACCTAGGGTTTAGCTATTGGGAAACATGACTCATTTTGATAAATCTTCCAGTCTGATTCTGGTATCCTTTGTTTTTGTATGAATTTGAAATTTACGGGCAGTTCGGATGAACTCAACGGAAATGAAACTAATATAATCTATTTCTAAGTCATAGAGTTTCCTCATTCTAAATATAAAATTTTCCTTTCCGGGTTTTGTTTCCGGTTTCAAAATTCATCAAATAGCTAGTTAACTTAATATACAACCATAATCTTTTTATATGGAAAGCGCATGATCATTTGCGTTGGTTTAATTTTTAAACAGTTGAGATGAAGAGAATTGTCTTTGTTTCATTTGTTGTGATACTTGCAAGTTTAAGTGACAAGTATTGCGTTGTGATCGATTGCGTTCTGTTTCATATGATCCTAATTCATGCATGAACTTGGTTTGAACAAATGAATTTTCCAGAATGGATTACTTGAATTTGCAAAGGTGCTTAAAGTTCAAGAGCAAATTGTTGCTGGTAAAGTGTATCATTTGACCCTAGAAGCAATTGACGCTGGTAAAAAGAAGATATATGAAGCGAAGATCTGGGTGAAGCCTTGGTTGGACTTTAAGCAGCTCCAGGAATTCAAGCATGCATCAAACATCTTGCCATTCTCAGTTTCAGATCTCAGCATTATGCGCGGTAGGAAATCAATGTCAAAAACTTACATTTTATGATCTTGGATTTAAATCTGTGCCAACACAGGAAGAAACATTTTTGTAAGCACGGGTTTAATTATTTTAACTTTACTAAGATGTAGGAGTGCGTAATGAAAGTAAACAAGTGAGCTTTAATATTGTAATTCTTTGTTTTATATGTAAATCAGATGGACTGCAAGAAATTCCAATACATGATCCTGAAGTCCAGACTGCAGCAAATCACGCTGTCAAGACTATCCAACAGAGATCCAACTCACTCTTCCCCTATGAACTTCTAGAGATTCTACATGCTAAAGCCGAGGTTACGCTCAAATTTACATGCTTACACCCATAAGTTATGTTCAAGCTTGCATTTATACTGATGAAGATTCACACTTGTTTTTGGTAGATTATTGGAGATTTTGTTAAGTATAACCTCATGCTGAAGTTGAAAAGGGGAGCAACAGAGGAGATGTTCAAGGTTAATGTCCACAAGACTTCTGCTGGGAAGTACCTGTTGATGCTGATGGAACCATATAACCAGTCGTCAACATGTATGGACAAATAATCGACTATACGGTATGATTTGAAACAAGGCTTGTATCCTATATGTTTTCTAATTTCTGTATACTGGTCGATGAAATTGACGCTACCCTTCTATGTTGTAACTTGATCTAGCTAGCATATGTGCCCATATTCAAGATAATCTGTATAGCATTTAAAGCTGTTTCTTTTTTGTTTTCCAAACCAGCATGCCAATCTTTATTGCGAGTCTGTCACATAATTAGAAATTAATTAAGATCCTGAACATTTTACTTGTGTTGGTTGTATGTTCTTCTAACTTGGTAATTGGTATTTGGTAGAGACGTTGCTGATTGATCCCAAAGTTATGCAAGCTTCTAGATTTATGACTGAAAAACATTGTGCCTCTTTCGTGTATTTGTTTCGCTTGAAATGCATTTTTCAATATCATCATTTTGATAAGTAGATTGCAAAAAGACTTGAAAACATCATTAGTAAGGGCTTGCTTTGGAAAACAAGCTTTTTGGGTAGTTGAAAGTTTTGTGTAGTTTTAGCTTTTTTTGGTAGAGTTTTGTAAATTGTGAAGATCTAATGAAAAATCTGATAATTGTTTGGTAGGTTAGGTTTGTGGTTAGATTTTCATGTGAATTTACTAAAAGAACAAGTTGAAAATAACTAAACAAAAAATGTATGAAAATGGGTTAGAGGGGGTATATATTTGATTAAAAAAAGCTACTTGAAAGCAATTTAACAAACTACCAAAACTTTTCTCAACAAGATTAAAAAATTTCTCCAAAAATCTGATCAGTTATATACTGGAAAAAATCTCGGGTGAGTTGGTTAAGTATGTACATAACGTATTTTTGTGTATATAGTAGGTATGTTTTGTAATATGTAGACAAAGTAGGCATATATTAAATAAAAGATTCCTAATTAATAATGTAAACGGATTTGCTGATATGTTAATAGGAAATAGTAATTAAAATTTTTTTAGAATCTCTCCTTATATTCTCTAGCTTGTGTAAAAGGTAGGATTTGAACTCTAGACGAGTTGCCCCTCCCTCCCATCCTTATACCAATTGGACTAATTAAACTTTGTATATTCTTTTGATGATACACAATATTAATACACAATTTCAATTACACACTAGTGATACATAATTTCAACTACATAATGTTAATAAATGAAAGACTTGTGTAACAAAAAAACCTTGTGTACGAAATACTCGAGCATATACAATTTCAATTACACAATAGTGATACATAATTTCAAATACATAATGCTAACAAATAAAAGACTTGTGTAACCAAAAACCTTGTGTACGAAATACTCGAGCGATATAAAATGACTCGAGTATACATAATGTACCTACATATTATTCAGGAAAGAAATTCAGTGAAAGGTATTTCGTACCCAAGGTTTTGGTTACACAAGTCTTTTATTTATTAATTATTTATTAATATTGTGTATTTGAAATTATGTATAAATATTGTGTAATTGAAATTGTGTATTAATATTGTGTATCATCAAAATAATACACAAAGTTTAATTAGTCCAACTGGTATAAGGGTAGGAGGGAGGGACAGCTCGTTCAGAGTTCGAATCCTACCTTCTAATTAATAGGAGAAATAAGAATATTTAGTAAGAATATTTAGTTGCCCGATATAACAAATTATAAAATTTAATTGATTATTAATAGGAGAGAGAAGAATCTTCAAATCTTTCCTCTTTTAATGATTATCCAACTCATTTATCTTTATTTTTTATTGTTAAAATTAGGGTGTCTAGTTTGTATTTAAGATACAAAAAATACCTTCTTTCACCAATCTTCTCAAAAATCTCAAACTTACCAAACACCCAACACCGTTGACTTTCAAATTTTCAAAGCTCCCTGATAATCTAGTAAAGAAACTAGGCCAAACACGATTGCAAAAACTTATTCTTCAACAAAAGTGGGTTCGCAAAAACTTATTCTTCAACAACAGTGGGTTCAGTACTGCGCCATTATGATCCCCAACCGCAACAAGCCAAGCATTAGGGGTGAGCATCGATCCATTCTGAATAGGCGGATATCCGGATAAATTTTTTATTAGTCAAAGTCTGATCCAGATCCGGCTGGATATCCGAGAGTTCTTGTTGGATCGGATAATTACCCCTGGATATCCGGCCGCTCTATTACTGTCGAAATATAATTATTGGTATCGAAATTTGATATGGTCGGATCAGATCATTATTCGTGGATATCCGGTGATCCGAATGATATTATCCTGACTTGACTCATCCGGAAGATCCAAAAATTCTCACTGATCCGCCTGGTTGATCCAAAAATTCAAATAAAATTGCATGTTTACATAACTAATACATAATCTAAACTCCAAAGTATTGAGAAATACTTAGAAATTACATTAAATATTCCCAACAAACATAATTTTGACAATAGAATCATCCATCTCCTTTAAACCATATATGACAACCAAATTTAGGATACGAAACACATCTCACAAATGTAGAACTTCTTTCTAGGACACTAGAACCCAATGATTAATTCTCCTTCTCAAATACTCAAATGACTAAATCATTGAAACTATCATCCAAATAACATTCATAATGTTTTTGATTCCCTATTCCACTAAACATTTTTCAACCGCACTACCAATCAAATGCCCAACATGGTGACAAAAAGTTCACAATTCTTCTATGCAAAGTCCAATCATCATCAATGAAATGAGCAATGAGACGCATATACGTTAAGTTCTTACTTGAAGTCCATGCATTTATAGTAAAAAAAAACTCTAGAAGACAATTTATGAACACTATTTTTCAACCTTTTCATTTATCATGATACATTTATATCAATCTCTAGCAACTATATAAAGGAATTATAAATTCAGGTTGCACCTCTAAAACTCTCCCGCTCAACAATAGAAAAAGCAAAATTATCCACAATAAACATCCGAGCAATGGACTTCCTACATCTTTCTTGAATAAATTGTCACGTGGATGACACATAAATAATTTCTACATTTTCATTATCATGAACAAAAGTCTTTTTACTCATTCTAAGCAACTTATGTTTTCTTTCCCTCAATGTTGATGGAAACTTCTTGCATCTATTTGTATGGTTCAGTAAAGAGGTAGTGCCATTTGTTTTATTAACAACCTATCTTACTATCACAGTGTTTGCATTTTCCAAAGTTTTCATCCGAAGTTTCAATAAAGTGATCCCAACAAGAAGAAGTTTTAGACTTCCTCTTATTGCATTCACACTTTGAAGTAGGTGGCTTGCTAACTCTTTTGTTTTTTTTACTCACTACTCAATTTTAAGTATGACAATAGCAAGAACATTATTAAGTTCAAATTCGATCGAAGCTATTTTTAAATCCTGAAATTATTATATAAAAGTAATTGAAATATAAATGTTCATAAATATGAAGTAAATGAAAAACATCCGGAAGTAATAACATCCAGAAGTATAAATGTTCATGAAACTTTCTTTGAATAATTCAATATTTTAATCATCCACCGTAACTAAAGTCATGTGAAGTAATATTATGATGCTAAGATAGTATGATTATACGTATAAATGATGTTAAGATAATATAAATGCAAATATTGTGATATGTGAAGAAAATATCAATATTAAAGTAATCCAGGAGTAACAACATTCACTTTAAATTAGTTTAGTTATGATCATTATGAAGTAACAATATCGAGATATAATCGACTACCCATCAAGAATAGAGCTGATACTAAGCGGGTTCGGGCCGGATCCGGTCCGGGCTTTTTCTATTTTTTTGTCAGGATGTCCGGGCCGGGTTGTCCGCCGGGTACCCGGATATATTATTTTTACTGACTAATAAACCTGTGTTTTCCCTATCTAAAATCTGCATTAAAACTGCTCAAATTCTGCATTAAATTGCCTAAAATACTACACTAAACCTGCTCAAATTCTGCACTAAACCTGCTCATGTAACTCACATAAACCTGCTACTGCACTAAACCTGTTATAAACCTGTTACTGCACTATACCAAAATGCTATAAACCTGCTCAAATTCTGCATTAATATTTGCATCAAAATCTGCATTAAAAACTCCCTAAAAAAACTGCATTTAAAATCCATACAAATATGCATTTAACTTGTTAAAAATCTGCACTGCATTCAAACATTCATCATATTCAAAATCTGCACTAACCCTGTTTAAGAACCAAACATTCATTCAACCTGTTTAATATACATAAAATATGCATTCAAAATAGCCCAATGATCATAAAAATACAAACATAGTCCAAGTTTTCTCCAAATACAAACTTAGTCCAAGTTTTCTCCAAATACAAATTGAAATTACATAAGTCAATAAAAAACAACAACATTAGAATTTAGAAACCAACAAATATCATTCTTTCTCGGTAATGCCTGACTCGTCATCCTCGTCATCCTCCTCCCCTCGTTCACCTATTTGAAGGATCTTGGATTGACCTTGGAAACATCAAAACAAATTCACATCTAATCAATATGAAACTACTATAATAATTTATAATCATATATAAAACAAAAGAAAAGTAGATCAATTACCTTCGACAAAGCCACTAACACGCAACCAATCTTCGTAGCATGAAAGTGCTTCGATAGTATCAGCAGCAAGAGAGTTTCTCGAATATGTAATAATCTTTTTTCCCAAGCTAAAAGCAAATTCAGATGGAACACTTGAAATAGGGATAGATAGAATATCCCGAGCCAAAGAAGAAAGGGATGAAAAAGTGTTAGAATTACATTTCCAAAATTTCAATATATCAAACTCCTTCCTAAAATCATGATTCTTCTCATCCAAATACTGCTCCAACTCAGGTTTATTAGTAGTCTTCATTTTATTGCTTAAATGTTCAAACAAACTAGCATAAGGAGAATGAAAACCCCTCCGTTCAGTAAATTCACAATCAGTCAAGTCCACTACTGCACTGTTACTATTTTCAGCACTATTTTTCTCCACTGCAGCCCCATGATGTTTGTATTCATCTAACAACTCTATCAAAGATTTCTTAATTTTCTCAATAATCTCTTTGGCATTTTCTTCCCCAAACAACCTTTCATAGCGAAAATGAACCTCTTCCAATTTCATACGAGGGTCTAAAACAACAACACAAGACAAAAACATATTATAAACACCCGAATACTTTGAAAATTCATTTTCATTTGAGTGACCATATCAGACAAAATGCAATAAGGACCTTCAGCAATAAATGATAGATGCATATGAATACTCCACACCCCATGAAAGTAAATGTTGGCTGTGGGTGTCTTTGAAGCAGAAAATTGATTAGTTACATCATAAAAGATATGCAGAAATTTGTAAATCTCATCCACCTTTTCCCAATCCTCCACCGTCAAAAGATGTGTTTTCAAATCTAAATCTTTGCTAACAAAACTATCAATTGGATCTCGAAAGTATAGAAATCTATCGAGCATCATGAATGTGGAATTCCACCTAATAGGAGTGTCTAAACGCAGCTTCTTAGTAGATTTCAATCCAAAGTTTGTGCAAGCAATTTCTTAGAACTTTTTCTTCTTAGGTATAGAATGCCTTAGATGAATGATAATCTTACGAATTTTGACAACAACCACATCTAAAAGCTTCAAACCAGCTTGCACCACCAAATTAATAATATGACAACAACAACGCATGTGAAAAAAATCTCCCCCAAACAACAAAACATTTTTCCTAACAAGATGATTCCTAAGGGATGCAATCGTAGTGTCATTATATGATGCATTATCAAGGGTAAAGGTAAAAACCTTATCAGAAATTTTCCATTCATCTAAACATAGCAAAATCTCTTCAGCAAGAGAAACACCATCAAAAGGAGGGGAAAAAGATGAAAATTTGATCATCCTCTTTCGTAATTTCCATTGTGTATCTACCCAATGACTTGTTACACACATGAACTCCTCTGAACTATTTTCACTTCTCCAATTGTCCGTTGTAAAACTTATCCTACCAGGAGTGTTTGTAACTTAGCACAATCCAACTTCTTAGTTTCTTTATAACGACCAATTGCATCTTTCTTAATAGTAAGTCGACCCACAAGATGAAAATCGGCTGCAATAGTTCTCAACAGATTTATAAAACCGGGTTCTTCAACAATACTAAAAGAATGGCCTCCAAATACGACAAATTGACATAAAGCTTCACGGATATCATCAAAACCAGTAAACTGACAACTTATAGACATTTGATTCACATTTGTATTACTTGCAGAACCACCAGTAGATATGCAATAAATTTTCAGATCACGATTACGACGGGAAGTGCATGTAGATACGTGTCTTTTAAGATGATTTGTACTGCTACCTTAATGAGCATTTAATTGCAAGTAACCGTAATAGAACCATTGTCATTCACCGATATAGTCATGTGAGCCCATACATTGGAAGTTAGATTTTTCCCGATGATGTGCACTGCTCAATCGGCGTATTTACTCCACTTGAAACCTCCATACAATCATCAATTGAATCCGGTGGAGATTCCTCAACCATTTTCTGCAATATACAAACAATCAAGTTAGTCAATAAACTCAGAATAAGAAAAATCAGTATAGCAACATACAATCAAATTAGAATTTAGGATCAAAACAAGTAGTGGAAACTAAGAAAATATAATTTACAAATCAGATTCACTACTCAGTCTTATTTGTGTACTAAAAAATTTACAGTAATCCATATAACAATATTAAAACACTAGCACTTGTTTGTGTTTCATGACTTCAAAATCTTTAGTCCTAAATTAGATTCACTACTCAAAAATAATCAAATGCATAATTGTGATCAATATGGAGTATTAAGATTCATTCTAAAGCTATTAGTATAGAAACTTGAATGAATAATCAAATGCAATCAGATTCATGACTTCAGCACGTGGCATTAACCATTTGAGCTTAAGGACACAAAGTTTAACATTACAAATTTGCAGTAGAGTTAATGTACTCAAAAATTCAGAATCATGACTAGAAGAAGTCTAGAACTCACTCAACAATTCAGATTCATGACTAGAACTCAAAGAAGGATCAAAACTAACAAAAAGAAGGGTCAAAACTCACTATAAAAATACAGATTTGTGACTAGAACTCAAAGAAAGTTCGAAACTAACCAAAAGAAGGGTTGAATCCGGCGACAGAATTCAAAGAAGGGTCGAAATCCCGTCGAGAAGCAAGTGAGACACCGAGACTGTTGACTTCTGAAGGACGGCGAGTCGGCGAGTCGAGTGAGAACTGAGAGTCCGAGAAGGAAGGCTGAAGGCTGAAGACTGAAGAGGTGAGATAGAAGAGTTAGAAGGAAGGCTGAGTCGCCAATCGCCGATCTGCAAGGGAGGGAATCTTGAAGAGTCGAAGAGTGAGAATGAGGATCCTTAGACGGCGTTAGGGTTTCTCACTTTTACTTCCAACTTTCTAATCCTTAAGGAGTTAAGGGTTACTGCGTTACCTTACAAAATATAAAGCAATAATTTTTTTTTTATAATCCGGGCCGGTCAAGCAGGCGGCCGGGCTTTTTATTCTGTTCAGATCCGGCTCGGATGTCCGACCGGGCCTGAATTTTAGGCCCGACCGGGCTTTTCCTCTTATCCATACCCTCCCGTTTTTTCGGGCGGTCGGGCCGGGCCGGTCGGGACGGCCCGGATTGTATCAACTCTAATCAAGAAGTGATCAACTTCTAATTGTTCAATATTTTCATTTGATAAATATGATTATAAGTATAAATTAAACATGATTATGAAGTAATAGTATATATGAGCCACTAATCTAAATATGGAAACTATACACCTAGAAGTAATCGACTACACAATACACATCTAGTAACCTGGGGTAATAGTATCAACTCGAGATGGAACAAGATGACTCGAGGTACACAACCTTTTGCTAAAAACAAACTCGAGATAGAATCTACCCTAAACCTTGAAAGATATGGGATTATGTTGGAAAAGTCCTTTAGAGTTTCAAAAACTACTAAACGGGGACTGCAACCACTCCCGTGGTTCCTAATCTCCACTTAACCAAAAAAGGCGGGGGAGACAGTGTCACAACTAAAATAAGCACGTGTTATTGGCAGTCTTATTTACTTGACCAATTGCGCACATCCGGATTTGGCACACTCGGTCAATGTACTAAATTACTACCCAAGTAGTACAGACTTGAAACACTACAATGACATAACTAGAGTATTGAACTACATACATCATACTAAAAGTTATGGACTGCACTATCTCAACTATCCAGCAGTTCTAGAAGGATACATCAACTCTAACCGATGTAGGTTCAAGTGGATAAATCGTCAAGAGGAATGAACTTAAAGCCTATGACAAAAGATGATGGTTAAAGGACAACCCCACCTACGTGACTAGAGATCCCACAATGTAGGTTCAAAGGGACAACCTAATCGAGTTGAATCGAGTGGAGCACTATGAGACTCACGTCTCTACCCAGTTCCTAAGATGATACACAATGTTAATAGATTGTCAAATATTTCAATTCAGTAATTCCTATTATTTAGATAGTTAATTGTTTATCCCTACCATATATTACTCAACTTCTCCTATTGCATAGGCTGGTGTTATCACTTCTTTGTACTATATATGCGTCTGTTCTGTATCAATACAACTTACTCATTCAAAAACATTCATCTCTCTTATAAACTCATATAGTATCAGAAAAATAACCATTTTTTTTATCCATGGCTCTAAACACCACAAATCAATCTCTTCTCTTAACTGTTGATATGACCTCTCCCAATCTGCAGATCCAAGTCCCACCCCTCGATCAGTATCAAACTTACTCGCAATAATTACTCGTTATGGAAGACTACTATCATCTCGGCGCTTGAAATCTTCAAGATTGGCCATTTTATTATCGCTGGGACTTCACCTTTGGAGACATTACCACCAATTGCTCCAGCCACTGAGCACACCCCTAATCCTGAATTTTTCCAATAGCATTGTCATGATTGGTTCGTCCTTCTTTGGTTGAAATCGACTCTTTCCCAACAAGCTATATCTCTTGTTGCCACCACTACATCCTCCGCTTCTTCATGGGCTACAATCGCCAAAACTTTTCAAGCACAATCAATGGCTCGTGAAATCACACTCATGACTCAACTCCAAACCCTCGTCAAAGGGTCCTCTTCTATTGTTGAGAGCATCCCCAACGATATATCTATTTTAGAGAATTTTGGGCTTTTAAATAATATAAGCCTTATATATGGGTCCAACAAATATTCTATTCAATTCCTCAAAATAGAGAATGAGGCATGTACAACCGGTCTCAAAAAAACTCTAGAATGAGGAAAAAACTTTCATTTTCTCTAAATTATTTTTGTCTAAAACCCAATAGCTTTTCCATAATAGGGAGTCATGTATATATTTAATTTTTTATTTTAAAAATCATTTTGTTCTCTATTTTCATTAATTTTTGATAAATGTTTATACATTAAAGAAAACTACAAAAATTCTATATCTTTGAATAAAAATTGTTATTTGACTACTACTTTATATAAACTAGTTGTATCCGCGCGCGCACATCAAATTTTTTTTTTCGGTGCATATCGGCGTTGAACATAAGAACTGATAAATACATTTAGGAATTTCAATATGCAAGACTCAACAAGTGGATTGACTTATTTCAAAATACTTAGGTATACAATATATATATATATATATATATATATATATATATATATATATTTGTTTGAAGAATAACAAAATTACATTGAATAATTCTAAGGATGAGCATGACGCTTGCATACATGTGTAAACTCAATCACTCAACAATTTAACGGAAAAAAAAGAAATGGCAACTAATACAATAGAATTTTTCCTATAAAAATGCTACCAATCCATCCGCCTAAGTGCGGCCATCCAAACTAAATTAGTCATTCATTTGTGTGCTAACTTTCCGGCCATCTTGGCGTTTCTCCCAATTCCTCTGGAAGTGGATGTTCTTCTTAGCTTCTTCAGTGACTTTACCTTCCTGTTGTTCATGTTAAAACCCAATTGCCTAAACTCAATTCTATAACAAGCATAGCAATCAATTCATCAAAATGATGGATCAAGTAGTATGTGTATTCCATGCTTCTTTCATAATGGTTGTTGCAGCTGATGCCTACAACCACACAAACACTGTTAGAACATAGCTTAGGCTTTTGACACCCCTTTTGATGAATTGATTGTTTTGCATTGGAGGTAAAGGAGATAATGATAGATAAAGTAGTATGTTTATTCCATGATTTTGACATCCCCATCCCTTTTGATGAATTGATTGTTCTACATTGGAGGTAATGATAGATCAAGTAGTATGTTTATTCCACGCTTCTTCAGGGGCTTCACCTTCCTATTGTTTTGCATTGGAGGAAAAGCAGGAGCCTAAAAAAGCTGCAGGGAATGGAAGGCATAGTTAGAACATAGCTTAGGCTTTTGGCATCCCCAGTCCATTTGATCTTTTGAGAGTACGGAAGCAAATATCATAGAAAGCTTCATTGTCCAACACCATACACTCATCAACGTTCTCCACAAGTTGGTGTAGAGAGGGTTGAATTGTAAAGCTCAACCACGGTCTCGGAGACCTTCGGAGATGGGAATACCGAGAAGGTGAGAATCATCCTATCAGGATACTCCTCTCGGATCTTCGATAAGAGTAGGGTACCCATACCAGACCCTGTTCTACCTCTAAGAGAGTGGCATACCTGAAATCCTGTAATCCAACATGAGAATATAATGAACAAAAATGAATGAATCTAACATGTAGAAGATAAATTTTGAGGATTTAAAACCACCAACATAATTTTAGGGAATGAGGATGAAACCTAAAGGATCAGAAAAGCAATAAAATAGTGGCTTAAGTACCTAATTTATACAACTTTACCTTGTTGGAAGTTTTGGATCTTGAAAACAAAACATTAAACATTAAACCATGAACAAAGCCCGAAATCCTAATCTACGAAATTAAAGTGACTACTGCACATAAACAAAAATGCCAACTAACATAAGTGCGAACATCAACGTTCAAACCAGAAACACTAATTTGTTATCAATACCGCAAAACATATACACAGGGCAACAAAAAGAAAGAGAAGAAGGATCAACCTTGCTTAGACATGGTTGTGTTCGTCTAGGGTTAGGCTAACCGTTTCGTGGAAGCGGTCGATAACTATTTAATAAGGTGGGTAATGAGGGGAAAATAACGAAGACAAAATTTAGTAAACACAAATAATCGAGGAAACAAACAACTGAAAACGAAGAAAACAGACAATGAAGTCAAACTGAGAATGAGGGACTTATGGAGGAGAAAAGGAAGATGGGAGAGTAAGAACTAGAGGAAGCGAAAATATTTTGTGCATCAAAGCCGCAAACTACAACCAATTCCGGATCGCGGTTGCTGAAACATCAAAGCGAAAAAAAATCAGCACCATCGATAGTCAAGGGAAGAAAAGGGATGGAAGCAAATCTAGAGTAGATAAATCATAAAGAAAAAAATCAATCAAAACAAGGTGAGAGAAGAAGAAGAAGAATAAAGAGGCGACGACATGGAAGAGAAGAAAGAAAAAGAGAGAAAGGTATAAGAATGGTTGGAACTTTGGACAATGAAGCAGTCATCGAAGCGAATAACGAAGAGACGTGAGAGGAAGACACGTTAGGAAAGAAATGATTTATCAAGGGTAAGGGGTAAAATGTGAAAATGATATTTATAAGGGAAACTCTCATTTTTAATATATATATATATATATATATATATATATATATATATATATATATATATATATATATATATATATATATATATATATATATATATGTAGGGTGTGGTTCCCATGAGAACACCCCTAACGTGAGAACATGAGAACAATCGTACACCGTTGGATGTGAGTATTAAGGGTTGAGATTTAGAGTAGATATCAAAAATAATAATAACTACGAATAATAATTAGAAATCCAACAATAACTACGAATAATCCACTCAACCAACAATAACTACGAATAATACATTAAACGATATGACACATTCGTAACAAAATTGATAATAATTACGAATCTGTTCTCATGTTCTCACGTTAGGGGGTGTTCTCATAGGATCTATACTATATCTTTACTATAATAAAAGAGGGAGTTGCCCCAATGAATAGTACATTTCCTGATTTACCCTTGCAGTATTTTATTTCCAGCTTTGCCCTTCTTAGTTTAGTTTTATTACATCCCAATTTTTACTCTTTTTATTTTGCTTTTCACTTTTTCCTTTAATATGTTCACTTTTGTTTATACGTGTTAGTCATCTTCTGCAAGAATCGTTGTGGCTCCTTCAGGAAGTGTATTCCTCTCCAATGTGTCTTCTTCTGCAAGCATGGTTGTGGCTTCTTCAAGAAGTGTCTTCTTCTCCAAATAACTTTGTGGCTTCCTTTGAAAGCAGCCTTCACTTTTGGCTTCAACCGCGTAAAACCCTAAATGTATTCTACACTTCTTGCCGTATTCTTTTCCATAACATTGCTCTCCTTCCTGGTGAAGGCATTGGATCGAGATTATCTGATCGATACCGTCGGCTCATCAACCTTCTTCCTCTTCCTCCGGATCTTGATTTCAGGTTAGCTCTTTGACCTCCTCTTTCTTTTCTCTCAAGTCTGACCCTTTCTCTATTCTGTCTATTTTCAAAGGTGTAGTGAGGACTATAACAACAGGAAGCAAGATCTCATCTTCAGGTTCTTCCTTAATCGATCTCTTCTCGCTTCAGGTTCGTCGTCAATCGATCCCTTTTAGGATTGAGATTAGTTTATGTTGAATTTTCTGTTCTCAATGTTTCTCTTTTGGTATTAGGGTTTCTATGAATGCCGATCAACATCTCCTTCAAGATCCGCATCGATCTCTTCACGTCTCCTAGATCCGCTCAATTTGGGTGTCTTCTCCTCTTCCTGTTGGCATTGCTATTTTGATTTCGTGGTGAACGCGCCTCGATCTCTTCATTATCTCATCAACCTCTTGCATGTCTTTCAGATATCTCGCTGATGTGGTTAATTTTGGAAGAAAAATTAACCGATCAATTTTGTTTTACAAATTGGGAGTAGTAAGAGTAATCGTCTCCGGAAATCAAAGGTGAGCTCCGACGAAGATGGCGTCCAACTTGCCAATGAAACCTCAGATGGAGCAGATATATTTTGTGAAATCCGGGACATTTTCCGACCTCTCGAGCACACTTCTCTCTTTTCTTCCTTGCGTTTGTTGTTTCTTCGTTTTCCTTGGTTCTATTTTGTGGAATAGTTTCCAACGAGCTTTATGTTACTGTGTATATTAGCCTACGCTTTTGGGGTAGGTTTTTGTTGTTTTTATCTGCTTATTGATTACTTGATTAGGGCTTTTGGATGCTGTTGTTATTTGCCAGGTTAGTCTTCTATTATCGCTCTTGATTTTTCGTTTCTGATGAACTAATACTTCCCCCTTTTCTCTGGTGTAGATTATCTGATGAACTAATATTTGTCAGGTTCCTTTAATACCATACTTGCAAGTTAAGTACTCGATAAATGGATCTGAGTCTTACCATATGTTTGGTTATCCTTCCTTCTATTCTAATCGATTTATGCATTTTCCGGTTTTTTATTTCGGTTCCCTTTAATACCATAGCTGTATTGGATCAATGGTTCCTTTAATACCGTCCAACACTAAATGAATGTGGTATAGTGGAAATGTGCTGCACACATAGACCAATGGTCTGCGGTTCGAAACCTGTGTCCCTCAAAACTTGATATTTTACCAATACTCAGTTGGTCTAGTGGGATGTGGTGCTAGGCTCCTTAAGTGTTTAGCTTGGAGATTCGAGTTTGAATCCTCCTGGTGGCATGTATAGAAAAACTGATATTGGGAGGGTACCCCCCAGCAATGGGCCACGACTATCTACCCGATCCGGACGTAGATCGGCTAAGCCGATCGAACCGGGTACGTAACCTTCTTCAAAAAAAAAAATACCGTCCAACTATTTTGAAAAACACCTATAGTTGAATCATATAAATTTAGTGATCGTACACTCAGTTTACTGTGGAATAATTAGTTTCAGATTCATCCAACCTGAAACTTTGTAAGCTAAAGTAGCAGTGGAATAGTTATAGTTGAATCAATGGTTCGAAGTCTAGATTTTCTATTCTCTGTTTTGCAGATTCTTCCTTTATATGATCTTTATGGAACCCCATGTAGAGAACATCTGCTACTTTTTCTTATTTTTTAAATGAGTGTACGATTTTTCACCATCCCTTATTTCATTTAGACTTGGGTGAAGAGCATAGTTTACATTCGACCCTCTTGCTAAAGTAGACACGGACCAATAATTAATCTTCGTCCTAATACCAATCCCTAAATTTGTAATGGTTATTTTGTAAGCTAAAGTAGCAGTGGAATAAGCTGAAGAAGCAGAGTTTACATTGATCCAACCACATCATCGTCTTTATTTATATAATTTCAGTATTCCTAAATTTTATCTCACCGACCCTTATTTCGTTGGTTTCCGTCTACGAGTTTGTAATTTGTTTTGAACCGTATGTTTGCATAGTAGTTACATTTGTTGGAATACTATGTAAATATCTTCCAATTTTATCCTCTCCCTTAGAAGATAATATTTTTTTATACATTGCAATCTACCTTGTACTTGACATGTAGATGAAGAACAAATTCCTACGGGAGTGGGTCTCGTAGTCCTGTATATGAACACATGAGTAGTGTAGAGAGCCAAATCAACTTCTGGTTGATCATGAACCATGTCATTCATCAAGTTTTAATATGTTGGTTTTAATTTCTTTCAGGAATGGGAAATGAGTAATGACCTCCGAGCAGATGTAGCTAGGCTTCAAGAGGGTATAAACCACGTGATAAGGATGAAGGAGTCATGTACGAACATGCAACTACAGTTGCATCGTTCTGTAAATGTGTTTGATCACTTCTTTCGGCTAATTTACTCAATTTTGGAACTTGACCTATTTATTTATTGCCTATATACAAATCGGGGTTGTTACATTCTCTTCAACTTGTTTGGATCTAATACTTTTTGCTTCCGTTTCTTGTCAAAATTTTCTTAGAATTGACATTTATGCTTTGGTTAACTAATATCTTTTCTTCTTTAATAGGTACTCATAAAATAATTGTTCATTTAAGGCTTGGTTTTGGATTAGAAAGTTGTGAACCTTGTCCTAACTCTCTATTTTTGAGCAATTCAAATATGCACATGGAGTTTAAGCAAGAAGATCAAGTATTTGGCTTTTGTGTTGTCTAAAACAACGTAATGATTAATGAAGTTGTTAGCCTCATCTAAGCGTCTTCTCATAAACTTGCTCTGTTTGGCAGTGATTTGTTTGAAGAGGAGCCAAGACAATTGTTAAATGAGATTGAAAATTCCTTTTTCGTTCTTAGTTATGCTGTAATTTAATCATTAAATTAACGTTTCATTTTAATGTAATACTGGTCTCGTTTCTATGTAACACTTCTTCATCTTCATCGTGTAATCTTGATCATGTAATGATAAATTTTCCAATTTGTTTCAAGAATATAGTATCTCTTAATATACTATTATAGGCAACGGCGCGCGTGCGTAGCACGCGCGTCCACACTAGTATATATATATATATTATAGAAACTAAAAAAGTTCTAAATACTTGACTAAAAATAGCCATTTGAAACTTTCAACGGCGTGGTTATCTTTTTATTTTTTATTATTCATGTATATATAAGAAGCAATTGCATCACAACTTACAATGTATCCCATTTTTCCCAGCTTTTTTTTCTTCTCATTTTGTCTCACTTTGAGTATATTTTATTATGCATCGTCATTCGTGGGGTAGTCGTTATCTAGTTGATACGTTCATAAGTGACGACGATGATATCGACGACAAATATGAAGTTATACTTGGTTCTTCCGTTGAAAATTAGTGACGAAAACTGTCAAATTTCGTACGTGAGATGTATTTGGAAAAGCTTTTCCCTTTCTGCAAATATAGGGAAAGGAAACATATTTTTCCCAAGCCCCCTATTTTAGAGTTTGGGATAAGAACCCCAAAAAAGCCCAAATTTTCCCAAAAGCCCAAGATTCTCTAAAATAGAGTATCTATTGCACATGCTTTGAGGGTGAGAAATAGGGTTGTTTCCCTAAATTTGGAGAATTTCCCAAATTTTGTCGGCACTTCTATCCCACATTCCTATGTCAAAAACGACTTCACTCCTCAACGGTGACAATTCAACTAGCTTTCATTCACGAACGAAGGCATATCTGCAGGTGAGCCTCTCCTCCATCTCTACCTGTTTTCGTTCGATTCAGGGCAAGACCAAACTTTTTTCGGTCTATGACCTCTGCTGTTTCGATTACTAACATTGGTTACCAGAGATTATTAATTTTCCATCTTTCCTTGTCCATAATTTGGAAAGGTATTGCCTCTGTTGCTTTTCTTTTTTTTTTGGCCATTTTCATCTACAACCTTTGGTATTAGGTCTATTTCATCTATCTGATGATTGAAATTGTGTTTCTTGTTGATTGCTAATTTTAGACTATTTCTATATCTTTCTATTTGATTCTACCTTCTTTGTGGGAATATTTTGGTGTTGTTGGAAGATTTTAAATTTTAGCTAAATACTAGAATAATTAAGGATTTTTCTGATGGTACCCTTAAGGTTTTGACTTTTCTGGAAGGTGCCCAAAGTTATTACGTTTCCGCTTAGTACCCCTAAGGTTTTGACATTTTCGTTCCGTACCCTTTTTGCTTATTTCTGTTTAAACTAATATTTTTTATTTAAAAAAAAAGAAAAGAAAAAGTAATCACCTTATTTTCTTCTAATATAGAAATAGACTAAGCCCTTTATTTTCCTGTCTCATTCGCTTCTCTCTAGTTGCATCTGCTTCTCTTTACAATAGAAACGATCAAACGAAGACTTGTAAACTCTCGAACTTGAATTGGCGGCGAAATTAACGGTGTCCTTACTGGTGAAAAAGACGACGTGGTGGTGGTGGTACGCCGGAAGCCCTCTTCCAACACCTTCTCTTTAAAGGTAAAACCCTAATCCCTAAATCTTTAATTGTGCATACTTGAGATGATTTAGTGGAAAATTGGAGATTCTCTAGTGTTTGTTTGACATCCTAGAAATAAAATTGGCCTTCTCTTTGTGAACCCTAGACATCTAATTAGTCACCCTTGAGTTAGGCATCCTTGAGTTTCACTAGCGGTTTTTAGGCATCCTTGAACTTGAATATAAGAAGCTATTAGTATTTCTTGATTTGATGTCACACCTAACAACACTATTAATAATTTCATAGTTCGATGGAGATGAATTTTCTAGGTCTTGAAGAGCTGTTATATGGCATGCCTTTATTCTAAATCCCTGAATGTGAACTCGGACACATGAGTACAGTTTTTGCATAGTCTTATTGTGAAAAGCCTTATTGTGAAATTACCTACCCTTTTCCGTGTCTCTTACTTGCTAGTTCTGACTTTTAAATGTGGTTAAACGCTTGCAATTTGCATGTTGAACTTTCAAACCTTCTTTGTGGTTTAAAGACTTCCAAATGTGGTTAAATACTTGCAATTGTGGTTAACATTTACTCATATTATTTGATGTTAGATGGGAGATAAAAAAAAAGTGTTGAAATTACGTCACAAACGCGACGAAGAGTCCTTCAACATAGTGGTGGAAGATATTGACAAGAGTAGCGTGTTGGATGTATTCATTGAGTTATTAGAAGGCGATCCAAAAAAAGGTTTAACAATTCCTTCAAATCCAATTTTGTTCTATATATATGAACCTAAAAGTTATAAGTTCGAGAGGGACAAAGATTTACTTGAGATATTTAGGTTATTACATGATGTACCGGTGATAAAAATTGTCATTGGTTCCGTGGAGACCCCGTGTGAAATTCTTGAATTGGCAAGGGGTTTAGTTGAGTCAAGGTTGTCATCAGTTTCGGTTCCATCTTCTAATAATAATATGTCATCTGGCGGGTTTGAAGGTTGTCATGAGACTTCGTTTGCGAAACTACCAACTTATTGCAAAACTCTAATGACCACTAATCTGATTCCAAGGCTCATTGTGCTTGGAAAGTTGTTGAAGAACTCCCGGAAAAACTCACTCAGATCAAGATTGAAGCCAATGATTGAGGGTTTTGTAGGGTGCAGAAGTGTCATAGGGGTCGTTGGCTGTCATTTAAAAGGAAAATATGGTGGAGTTCTCTTGTTAGCTATAACTTTGGATGCAAACCAACAAATCTTTCCCCTAGCCTACGGTGTATATGAGAATGAAAATAAGAGCAAGTGGTTACAATTCTTTTGGCATTTAAAAGATATCTTGAAGAATAATGTGATGGACAATTTGACCATCATATCAGACAGTCAAAAGGTTTGATGAACTAATTTAGTTACATTTTTATTTTCTGTATCTTTTAGGTGTGTTTCATAATTTCTCAATTTTTGAGTTTCTAGGGCATTGAGCCAGCCTTGGAAGATATTTGACCGAGTGTTCGTAGGCGCATTTATTGTAGGCATTTATGTGCTAATATGAAGAAACAATATCTTGGACGGGCAATGCATAACCTCGTCTGGGAATGTTGTCAAGCGTATTCTAAGGTTTGCTGCAATAAGGCTTTAGAGAAAATACAAAGAATTGCGGGATTTGGTGTTGTCAAGTGGTTACATGAGGTAGGCGAAAAAGAGCAATGTGATAGACATAAGTTTGACACAACATTGTGTTTTGATGAAAATACAAGCAACTTTGTGGAGTGTTTCAATTCAACCATAGGAACTGTAACACCCAAAGTTTTCAGAACTCGGGGAGTTACTGGTTAGGACCTCACAGTGGGTCCCGACCTTAGTTTGACAACAATTTAACCAGATCTTACAACAAGGCACAGATAAGGAAAAACCAAAAATCATAATTTAAGTTTTAACAAAGTTATGAATGTGACCAGAAGTACTAACAGCCGGAAAACACAAGGTATCACAAACTGATAAAAGAAACACAAGAGTCATAACTGGAAGACCAACAAAAAGGAAACTACAACTCGTCCTAATGAGTATGACACCCCGGCTGACCACTACCATCCGGATCACTCGGCATCTGCTCTAACCTGTGGTACGTCTACACAACAAAAAAACTGTTAGCTAACTATCCAAATGTAAGCAGAAATAATAATAGCACAAACACACTCAAAAATATAAACAAACATCATGCTGGCACCCAACTAGTAATTATCTATTACTTAAGTGATTCACCTTATTCAGTTTTACAGTTGTGGCACAAGAACTCTTAACAGTTCTCGCCTCCGTTCCTTATCCAAATGGGTGTAGGTCTAGCCGACCTCCGCCGGTAGCATCACTACAAACTGAGTGTGGACTAGCCCCTAAAGAAACCCCTAGCGCCCTCAGGCTAACTGAGTAGAGTGCCACCGCCCGTTACTCTTAGGCCAACGTATAGGTCGGTGGGTAATGACTACTAAATTATAACTATAAATATCTCATTCACACACCACTAATATTATCCACACTCATATCTAGAAGTCAAGTAAGTAAGCCCAAAGGACTTACCTGATTCAAGTCTCGTCTCTTGTGAACACCACTCGATCTGTAACTGTAGCAACTCAGTTGCCTATCAAAGGAGGTAAGTGTGTCAGCACACTTCCTAGTTAATTAGAAGTCTAAGACTTCTAAGATAGGAGATCTTAACAGAACATAATTTATTACATTTCCCATTAACGGTAAAAGACTATTTTACCCTTGGTCCCGAAACTTCCAAAATTTCCACTAATTACGCTTAAACTCTTATTTCAGAATAAAAACCATATTCCTACTCTCAAGGGTGATCTTGGTTAAGACTAGAGAGACTACACACTTTTCTATTCCCCGAAAAGTTACTAAAGTCCAACTTTGGACTCAACTATGAAACACAACAAAATCTTTAAAAAATTTCGGAAATAAACCTCTAGGTCATCTATGGTATACATACTCAACATAGGGGCTATGATCCCTTCAAAATTATCAACCACCATCTCTACAAAACGTCTAAAGTTGGTGTCCAACTCACATTCCTTAGTCAAATCCGAGTATGTTTCCTACTACACAACTAGTCAACTTTGAGCCTTTCTAACTCTAAATCCCACCGTTGAAAAAGTCCCAAAATTTGATACATCTTTCTATGCATAACACTAAAAAACGTATTAAAAATTGAACGGTGGATCTTATGTTTAAGATATCGAAAGGACGCCTCATACATAACTATTACACACAGTTTTCATGAAATGAAAATGACTAAAATCAAGGTTCCCGACTCCTAACCTCAACAGTGTGTTTCTCTGGTGACCCTTCGCTGTTCTGAGAGGCTTTCCCTTCGAGCTCCTGGACTCACAGCCTCGACAGAGGGTCGATCTAGGCCTACGTGGGAGAAAGAAGACGGTTCTGCGCTGCAAGGCTCTCACTCAGCACTCTGCAGCAAAACCGGAGTAAAAGGGTGGTTGTAGACATGAAACAAGTACAAGCAAGGGAGGGGGTTAGACACTTACGCTGCAGTACTGAGATAGTCCACCTATCTGAACTTGTACTCGTTTGTGAGGAGATCTCGTCACTACTGCAAATAGGTGTATTCAGATCGAAAGAGATGACAGAAGAGTAGGAGAGGGCTAGGACTCACCGACTGTGTGCTCCGTCCTGATGTAGAGGGGTCCAAGTGAAGTTGCACTGCTTGATCTAGGCTCGCTGTTGGAGTATTCCTTGCGTTTGTAACGAGGGAATGAAACACTAGAAGGCTGGAGGAACTGGACGTAAAGACGGGAGGGGAAAGGGGCTAGGAAAGAAGCCAGAAGGGGTGACGTCAGTTGAGTGAACCTGGACAGATCTAGACGAGGCTGGAAAGGAAAGATTGTCGTGGCATGATATTCTGCATGATCTCCGGCTCGTTACAAGGTGAAGGGAAGAATGTAACTGTTGCTCCCTGGGCTGAGAAGTGACGAACAGACAACCATTCACGCTGCTCCTCTTGCTGGGCTCCAAGGCAAACGGTGTAGAGGTGAGACACGTACTAAGCGGCCCAATTATGAGGTTTAAGGTTGGACGACTTGGGCTAAGGCCAGGAAGCACCAAGTGGGCTGAAAAAAAAAGGGTAGGAAAGGAGTGGTGTGGTTTTATCAAGGCTTGTCACAACCTTGTCAAAACGTGTCAAGGCTTCGTCAAGCCCATGCATGGCCTTGTCACGATCTTGTCATGGTCTCGTCATAACTCGTCAGGGTCTCGTCTTGGTCACGTCAAAACTCGTCACGACTTTGTCAAAGACAAATCACGTTATAAACTAGGGTTTGGATTAGGGTTTGCTATAAAAATTTTATCATTTTATGTGACGCGAGATTACATAAAATGATAAAATTTTTGAGATATCGTGTCCGACTAAGTAGACACATAGGGGTCAACGTATCGAAATCCGGTTTGCTACGGAATTAAACGGAATAAAAATTTCGGATATTACAGGAACAGACAGATGCACCACGGTGTTATCTCTCCTTGAAGGCTAGATCTATTTCCATCGTAGTGTTTTAGTTTTAAAAACTTAGATTAATATACTTATTTTCACATTTTGTCTTACGTAGGGATTAGAAGAACACTCATGGTTAGATATGTGAAGAGGCGAGAAGATGCATCAAAGTGGTTGATGAATGATATAACACAAAGTGAAAGAGAAATTGAAGAAACACATTCGAGCTTCTCGTGGGTTTCAGGTAAACTTTTTTTCTGAACTGCCGAACTGTTAATTTTTGCTAAACTATTATCTGAACTGTTAATTTTCACATATTTTGGTAATATTTGCTGAACTGTATACTGTTGAACTGCTTTTTTCTGAATTGTTTTATGCTAAGTTGTTTTTCATTTTTGTTAACTTTTGATGGTGTTTTACGTTTTTGTTTTATTACTTTGATAGTGTTTACGTTTCTATTTAAGTCAATTACTTTGACAGTTATTTCAAGCTTCAAGTTCAGAGTGTGAGGTCAAGGATAGGAAAATCACATTATCCAGTGAATGTGGAACAACAAACTTGTGGCCGTGGGGAATGGAAAATAAGTGGAATCCTTTGCAAACACGGAGTTAGGGCGATTCTTCAGTTAAGGCCCGGAGTCGCCTTAGAAAATTATGCTTCTAGCTAGTTTTGTGTGCAAGCATATAAGATGGCCTCATGCGGTGGATTTTCATCCTGTACCCGACGAAGGTCAATGGACACTTACTGACCACCATATACTCAAAGCTCCAAATATGAAAAGGGAGTAGGTAGGCCACCGAGAAATAGAAGATGAGAAGAGGATGAAAATCGAAAGGGAAAAAGGTCATGCACGGTTCGTTGTAGTAATTGCAAAGTATGTCAAAAAATACTAAAACATAAAATTCACATAATTTTTTTGATATGAAACACGGTTGAAATTTTATTGAACAATTTCACATGGTGCTAGGCATTTGGACATTATAAGAAGACATGTAAGGAGTTTGAGTTGAACAACACAAAAGACAAAAGTGTAAAAATAAAAGTCAATCCACTGATGTTCAAGTCGACGTTATGAGTTCAGTGCCATGAATTGGTGAAAGTCAACAAGAGTAGAGAAGCAAGATCTCATATTTTGTAGCAAAATCTTATATTTGTAGCGGCCTTTGTTGAACTAATGCCGTATTAGGAACTATCGGTTATAAAATGCTTTGTGCCTCTCTGTTGAACTATTGTCGTATTAGGAAGTATCGGTTATAAAATGCCTTTTGCCAAACAATCATGCTTGAATTTCCATTCTTGTCACATAGAATTCTTCAATGAGGTTTCATCTTTCATGAAGAGAAGCATTTTTATAGCATTTATCATCTAGAGATCTCCCTTGTCTATATAATAAGACTTGCTATTCTTACGCATGAATGAGATAAAAAAGACTAACAATTGGGGCTTCAACATGAAGCTGATATCACAAACCTTATATCACCTTAAAATTAGCTAGCTAAAAAGACTATCAAACCAGGGGTTGTTTAGTTGTAGATGACGAGTGGGACTTAGACGATTAGTCAAGTGGGACTTCAACCAGGTGCTACCTCAAGGCTGTTTAGTTGGTGTCAACAGGTAAATATTTTTGAATCCATAGTTCAAGATTGTTTAGTTGTAGATGACAAAAAACATAACGAATTCAAGTGAGCAATGAAAAAATTACATCACCGTACATTATACCGTACGATATCCGAACATGACATACAAGAGTAACATCTTATAACTATGAATTATGCATAGTTAAGTTCACATTACACGTACAAACATAGTCTACAAAAATCGTTCGGTTGAACTTCTATTAAATGAACCAAAATCAAGTACCCTAGTCACATTTTTAACATGATCACTAGAATAATAAAGTACAACAAAATTGCTATTTTGACGACGCCTTGAACATATGTCGTTAAATTCCTGATATCATTCCTCAAATCTTGCAAACTCACAACATTTGCCAAACCCGTGTCTCTTTCATAGCTACTTCTTGTACCATGTTTCTCTTGCTCATTCACTATCAAGTTTGATTCATTTACAAATCGAAAAAAACCGCAATTATTAGATTTCACATACATCTTACCCGGGCTCATTCTTGAGTGCGAGATCCGAACCACAAGTCTTTTTCGTGGTTGACAGTTTATACAATATTGATCACTCATTCTTAGTGGCGTTGATGAACTCCCCAACTCATTACCTGAATCCTTGAAAAATGCACTACATTTACAACACAAATTCACAATTATATATGCTAGTTTGATTACACACAGTCCCTAAAATGCCTTGAAATATTTATGGGGTTTGGTCTGGTTTTTGTTCAGGTTAAAATATGCCTTTAAAATGCCTTGAAAAATGACTTTAAAAGGTATGGTGTTTATTTATAGGTTAGTAAGTTGTCTTATTTTGGTCATGACTGTTTAGTCTATCTAGTTCATCAATGACTTTAAAAGGGAAGATTTTGTTAGCATGTGGGCTGATGATAAGGCTAAAAACCTATAGTCGTTGTGTTTTATCTTTAATCAAAGTAGAATTCCGAAATTTACACTTAACCGATTGTATAGTGTAAGGGTTGAACCCAAGAGAGTTATAGTCAATGTATTGTTTAAATTCAGTTAACAATTAGTAACCGGGGGTGGGGGGGGGGGGGTTGGATT
>BSUD01000003.1:40036277-40217318 GCA_033239045.1 Fagopyrum esculentum
GGGTTGGATTGTAGAAGCAAGCAAGTAAATATCAAGTGAAGATGAATGATAAGATGAATGATTTGGAAAACTACACTAGGTTAGATCTTAGCATGCATACTCCGTAAACCTACAAGATCAAAACACAAGTTAGCATTCAAATAAAGATAAAGAGATATAAGGAAGATAAACAACCCGTTAATCTTACTTTATAGTTATGTTCCTTTCCCTTAAATAATTACAACCAACTTTTACCTAGAGGTTCGCTACTAGATTAAGGACCCGAACCCGGAATTAATTAACCATAGCCTTTTGCATGCAATTGTACACTTAAGGTGATCAAACTAGGTGAGAAAAGACATGCAAACATAAGTTAAAGATCAAGGAAACATAACACAAATGGATACTAAATTAAACTTCTATTATAAAGACTTAAGACCAAATAGCAATGCAGCTTCAATCAACACAATGTATCAAGGAAGCTTAGAAACTCCTTACAAATGACACTTAGACAATATAGAGCTTTTTAGGAAAAATGTGGATGATTTTGAAAATCAGCCAAGGGCTGTATTTATAATAGAAACCACAATAAAGGGTAAATGGGTTGTCTAAACAACCACCTTAAATGTCATAAAGGTGGTGCAAACAGCCGGAGTTAAGTCTTCTGGCGCTAAACTGCAGGGGCGGGCTACATGTCCGTGTTAGCATGAAATATTGCGATATTCTAGGCACTTATTTTGGTTGTTTTTCTCTCATTATTGTGTACATGGATGAAGTTTAGAAGCAATTGTTAGCTTGTTCCTCTATTATTGTCGATGTGGATGTCTACACTAGCTTTGTGTTGAATGTAGGCGAAAAGGAGCTAAATGGGAGCTATTGAGAGAGAAAAGAGAGGATTCGATCATATTCGAGGATTAGGAACACATCAATGAAGCTAAGGAAGGAGCTAGGATGAAGAATATCACGACACAAAGGAAACTACAAGTATTCTACACTTCCACGCCCTGAATTACGGTCGTAGAAGAGTCCACACTCTAAACCACGGCCGTGGATCTTGGCATCATGAGCGTGGAGCATTCCAGTAAGTTACATGGCCTAAAGTACGGTCGTGGAAGTTACAAGAGACCGTAATCCAATTCCACACCCTAAACCACGGTCGTGGAATCCCTTGAGACCGTGATTTAGGCGATCTTTTGACGAGTCTTCATTTACCACATTATTTACGTGATGGACCGGGACGGTTACCTTTTTCCCATCTTATAAAAAGGTCAGAAAAGAGAGTTTTGGGCATCGACGCTTACGGCTTATTCCCGCTACATTTGCGTTGGATCTCGCGGAGACGCTGACGGCCGCTTACCTTGCTTGGAACATTCTTGCCTAGGGTGGATTGAATATCGCCAAAGGTTTTAACCTCTTTCTTAGGTTTTGACATTGAAGACGGATTAACGACCTGTTCTTCATACTTACCTTACATTATTGTGAGGTTTTGTGTTCTATATTCTGAATCCATTGATTATCGCTTCTTGTGTTCGGATTTGAGAATTAGTTTTGAAGTTTTATTAAGTATTCGAGGGTTTTCATCTTTTATTCTCTTTGATTTGAATATTGATATCATGACAATGATTGTTGGCTAAAACCCTTTAGAAATTCTATGGTGAAGGGTTGATAGTTGTGGCTTAGATGATGATAGATCGATCGTAAATTGATTGAACCCTGAGAGTTAGAGAGATCTCGTCGACGAACCCAAATCACGGGCTGTTCTTGGAGTTCCACGGCCGTGGTTCTCAAGATTTGATCATGATTTACCCTAGTTTACGAACTTTGATTTTACTTTGATCCAAGGTTAAAGATTAGCTTTAATCTAGTCTTGGCTTGCCCTTTTCTAGGTTGTAGTGAGACTCATCACCCTCTATTTCGTTTTCGAGTGTCACAACCTTAATCGTTTCAGTTAGTTTTGATCCTTGGGTTACAAGTTTGGGTATTTGAGATTAATTCTTGTCTATAGATCCTTTCTATACTGAAGCCTCAACAACCTTTATAGAGAGTGTCTTTAGATAAGTCATATAAAGTCTTGGAACTTCACCGTACATTGCTTTACTTTAGCATACCTTTGCAACTCTTAACTCTGTCCTTAGTTCTTTAGTATATCTTGAATCGATTGCCACAATTAGATACCAAGATCTTTAGGGTTGCTGTTTTCCCCAATATTTGCAAAGCTTTATACCTTTATTTGCTCGATAGCTTGAGACTGGGTTTTATTTCACCAAATGCCTGTGATCGACACTCTGGAATACTTGCTAATCTACACCGATCCGTACACTACGGGTTCGCTTGCTTTTATTATAGTTTTATAAATTTAAGACTTGATTGCCCACACGCTTTTGGGCGAACGAGTTTTTGGCGCCGTTGCCGGGGATTTGGTCTAAACAAAACTTCGGTTTTCGGTTGTCGAGCTTGGGAGCTTTGCTCTTGTTATTTGATATCTCTTGTGAGTGTTATTTGTAGGTTCTTTTAGGTATATGCACAGATCTAGATCCAACAAAGACCTCGTACCTTTTGATCCGGAACTTGAGAAAACTCCTAGGAAGAAAGCCAAGGAAAGAAAGATGGCTGAAAATAAAGAGAGAGATGTCCAAGCGGAATTAGACGAATCTGAACGTCAACTTAGGTTGAGTGAGAAAGCTCGTAGAGATGCGGAAACGAGTCATCAATTCCAAATTAATGCACTCAGGGCTATGATATTGGACATGAAGTTGGAGCTGAATGATTCTAAGAAGAAGAAGAAGATCAAGAAACCAACTAAGTCCATTAGGGTGGAATCATTCGATGATGAGGAATTCGATCCGGATATGCCACCGCTAGAGGAGATTGATCCAACGATTAATCCAGTCCGGATTAATCCAATACCAACCGCCATTCCTCGTGTCCCAGCTAGGGGTGCGAGAGCCGCTCGTGTAGATAAAGAGCCAAGAACTCTTGACCGTAGGATGGATCTGATTCAGCAACCACGCCGTCTAGGTGTGAATTTTGATGCTGACGATATTCAGGGGTTTAGCTTTAAGCCACAAGTTATTACCATCGTTCGCCAAAGCCAATTTGGAGGAACGAGTGTCGAATCTCCACATCAATATTTATAGAATTTTGAGATTATGATGGAGACAATGAAGCCAAAGAAAGCAACCACCAACAATTACAAGATCAAGCTATTCTTCTTCTCTTTGAAAGGGAAAGATTTATCTTGATATCAAGCTCTTCCAAATGGAAAACTTGACACATGAGAGGATCTATCTTCGGAGTTCCTAACCAAGTTCTTTCCGTCATCCAAGACAGCGGAGTTGAGAGGTAAAATCAATGCTTTTTCTATGAGATCTAATGAAAGTTTGTTTCAGTCTTGGGAAAGATTTCAGGATTTACTATTGGATTGCCCACACCATGACATTTCCAAATTGGGGTTGTTGGAGATATACTACAAGGGGCTAGATGTGGAAACACAATTCAAGCTCCAATCTCTTTCATGTGGTTCATTCATGGACATGAGGGAAGATGATGCTTGGGATTTCGTTGAGAAGCAAGCCCGAGTCATTGAGAAATACTCTCATTGGAAGGTGGAAGCTAACCAAGTGGAGCAAGGAGCGAAGCTAACACAAGCTGCTCAAACTCAAATCTTTTCTCTCAACACCGAGATTAAAGAATTAAAGGAAGTCATCAAGGCTAGCTTTCCAAAGCCTAAGGAGCAAGGTGTTGGTTATTTAGGAAACAACAATAACCATAGCGGGAATGAGAACACCAATCGCAACAACCGGAACAACAACCGGAACAATTGGAATAACAACAACCGGAACAACAATTGGAACAACAATAGGAATTCAAACAACAACAATTAGCGTTCCAACCAACAACAAAACTCCGGTAATTCTTATCCCAATTCAAGAAATTCACTAACTCCACCATCTTCTTCTTCCATTCCTTTTAAAAGCCAAGGGAAAACATCTAATAGTGGAAGCACTTCGGGGAAAGAGAAGCCCGATCCCATGCTGGAAACGATCTTGGGAAAGCTTCAAGGGTTGGAGAGTCACATCACTAAGGTTGATAAAGCTCAAAAGATTTTAGAAAACCAAATTTTCAGCAATGCTGAGGAAGTTCCTAGAAATCAAGGAAAACTTCAAGGAAAGACGGAGGATAACCCGAAAGGAAGGGTGATGGCTATCACAACTAGGAGCGAAGCAACAACCACCGACCCGCAACCTAAGTTTGTTGAAATTCCCATCGAAAAGGAGAAAGAAAAGGGAAAGGAAAAGGAAGACATCTACATTCCTCCTCCAGCTTACAAACCTCTCCTATCATTTCCACAATCTAGAGCAAGAGCGCGTCTAGACAAGCAATTCGGTAAGTTCATTAAACTCATGAGCAAACTGCATATTAATATAGCTTTCTGTAACACCCCGAATCCGCAGGACTCGGGATGTCACATTGGGCTAGGATCTCACAATGGTTCCTAACCCTAGCCTGGCAACAAATTCACTGGACCTTACAACATGGCACTGACAGATATAAAACAAATACATGAAACAGTATAAACTATACGACCCAAAGTAAACAACAACATAGACGAGTATATAAAATGACATCCTCACATAGGAGGTACAAAAGATCATCCACATGCAGGAGGGGAAACACAACAACCCCAAACCAACCACCTAATGTACGAGAGTCCTCGGCCTGTCACCCTGCCAGATCACCCAGTAGCGCCTAACCTGTAAACATCTACAACACGGTATGAAACCGTTAGCTAACCATACATATATGAGGTAATGCATAAGCACAAACACAATCATGGAAGATAAACACATCAGCATGCTATCACACATTTACCCATTTATTATCTTTATATAATAACCATTCACTCAAAAACTGTATATATATAGATAGATGAAAGTATGTGACACGAGGACCAATACATCCCCGCCTCTGTGTGCAATGTCCAGCTGTACGAGTATCGGCCACACAATCCGTGTACCCTATGGGAGTGGATTGCGCCCTTCCTGTAAACCAGTCTGGCCCGACATCAGAGAACCTCCCAGACTCCACGGCGGGATGAAAGGGAAAGGTTATCACAGCCACGCAGTGGGGCAGTCAATAGAACATAGGTCGATAAAAACGACAACTCATGCAATCATAGCAAACATATAAAGCACACACCACTCATGCAAACACCCAATATAGGGATGGTAGCTAAGTAAGTCCTACGGACTTACCTCAACCTCTTACAAACTCAACCACGATCACCTCTACACTGGAGGGACAACACGGCCTATAAACAAGGCATAAAGAGATATATCAACCTCTATTCATCAAAGGGGTCACACCTAGACCCAAAGGGATCCATAAGGATCATACTCAATCTATAAGCCTCACAACCAACTAAACCTCAAGATCTCAACAGGTTAGTGTCTTCGCACCTTTGTAGCAGAAGAGAAAGGTTAAAGAGACAATTATCAAAAGAGGAACCATAAACAGAAAAATCATCCATGAAAACCTCCATGATCTCCTCTATGTACTCCGAGAAGATAGCCATCATGCACCTTTGAAAGGTGGTTGGGGCATTGCAAAGCCCGAATGGAATTCTTCTATAGGCGAACGTACTCCACGGGTACGTGAATGTGGTCTTCTCTTGATCGTCCGGATGAATCGGGATCTAAAAGAAGCCACTATAACCGTCAAGATAGCAAAAATGAGAGTGTTGTTCTAACCTTTCAAGCATTTGGTCAATGAAGGGTAATGGGAAGTGATCCTTTCTAGTTGCATTGTTTAGCTTCCGGTAATCAATGCACATCCTCCATCCAATCACTGTCCTTGTAGGAATGAGCTCATTGTTCTTATTGGTGATGACCGTCATTCCTCCCTTCTTTGGAACAACCTGTACGGGACTCACCCACTTGCTATCGGAGATAGGGTAGATGATACATGCATCAAGTAGTTTAAGAATTTCCTTCTTGACAACCTCCTTCATGGTCGGATTTGACCGCCTTTGAGGTTGTCGTGAAGTTCTAAAGTCTTCTTACATTAGGATCTTATGCATGCATAATGAAGGCTTAATTCCTACTAGATCCTCTATAGTGTAACCTAAGGCTTTCCTATGTTTCCTTAGAACAACCATAAGCTGACTATGTTCATCTTCACTTAGAGTGGAACTAACAATTACCGGTAAGGTAGAATTAGATCCTAGAAATGCGTATCTTAGATGTGTGGGAAGTGGCTTCAATCCATCACCATCGGAGTTTATAGGGGCTCTTGAGGAGTGTCCAATGCTTCCTTGGAAGTCTCTAAGGGTATAGAAGTTGTTGAATTAGACTCAAGAGTATTGGTAGAAAGAACGTAATTGTCCTCAGATTTTTCCAAAATTATGGCACCTCTGTTTCCTCCTCGGCCGTAATTTAGGGCGTGGAAGTCAATTACGGAACCTCTGATAGTTCCACGGCCATGGTTTTGGCCGTGTAACTTACTGGAGTCCTCTAAATAGCTAATTACGGTCATGTTGGTGGGAACCACGGCCATGGAATAGCACGACTGGCCGTGATTCCTCACGTTTTTTGACCCACCGTAGAGTTTTTCAAACTCTTCTTCAGGTACTTCCTTTAGCTCCTCTAAAGCTTCAATTTACTTATTGCATTTTTCTTCCTCTCCTTTCTCCATAATGCTCATAGTGATCACCTTTTGCAAAGGATCCTTGAATAGAATTGAGCTTACTTCCTCTCTAGATACATCTTTGTCATGAATGTTAAACATATCCTCTTTAAGAGTTGGCTCTTTCACCAAAGTGGAAAGAACAAACTCTACTTTTTCCTCTCCTATGTCGAAGGCGAGTCTAGCATTCTTGCAATCTACCATACAACCGGATGTTGCAAGAAACGGTCTTCCGAGTATGATAGGGACCGGACTATCTGCAGGAATGTCAAGCACAACAAAGTCTATTGGAACATAGAACTTACCAAGCTTGACTGGGACGTCTTCAATGATACCGACGGGACGAGTTATGGATCGGTCCGCCATGAATAACGTCATCTTTACCGGTTTAGGTTCGCCTAAACCGATCTTCCTGCATAAGGCAAGTGGAATGATGCTAACGATTGATCCTAATTCACATAATGCATCATATGTGACATCTCCTACTCCGAATGGAACACAAAATGACCCCGGATCCTTCAGCTTTGGGGGCATCTTTTCCTTCATCGTTTTGATGAGATCCGATGATTCCGAACTCATCTTGACTTCTCCAAAGTCTTCCAGTTTCCTCTTGTTAGAGAGGATCTCCTTTAAGAACTTTCCATATGCTGGCATACCTACAATTGCATCAATGAAAGTGTAACACCCCGAATCCGCGGGACTCGGGATGTCACATTGGGCTAGGATCTCACAATGGATCCTGATCCTAGCCTGACAACAAGTTTACTGGACCTTACAACATGGCACTGACAGATACAATACAAATACATAAAACAATATAAACTATATGACCCAAAGTAAACAACAACATAGCCGAGTATATAAAACGACATCCTCACATAGGAGGTACAAAAGATCATCTACACGCCGGACGGGAAACACAACAACCCCAAACCAACCACCTGATGTACGACAGTCCTCGGCCTGTCACCCTGCCAGATCACCCAGTAGCGCCTAACCTGTAAACATCTACAACACGGTATGAAACCGTTAGCTAACCATACATATATGAGGTAATGCATAAGCACAAACACAATCATGGAAGATAAACACATCAGCATGCTATCACACATTTACCCATTTATTATCTTTATATAATAACCATTCACTCAAAAACCGTATATATATAGATAGATGAAAGTATGTGACACGAGGACCGATACATCCCCGCCTCTGTGTGCAATGTCCAGCTGTACGAGTATCGGTCACACAATCCGTGTACCCTATGGAAGTGGATTGCGCCCTTCTTGTAAACCAGTCTGGCCCGACATCAGAGAACCTCCCAGACTCCACGGCGGGATGAAAGGGAAAGGTTATCACAGCCACGCAGTGGGGCAGTCAATAGAACATAGGTCGATAAAAACGACAACTCATGCTATCATAGCAAACATATAAAGCACACACCACTCATGCAAACACCCAATATAGGGATGGTAGCTAAGTAAGTCCTACGGACTTACCTCAACCTCGTACAAACTCAACCACGATCACCTCTACACTGGAGGGACAACACGGCCTATAAACAAGGCATAAAGAGATATATCAACCTCTATTCATCAAAGGGGTCACACCTAGACCCAAAGGGATCCATAAGGATCATACTCAATCTATAAGCCTCACAACCAACTAAACCTCAAGATCTCAACATAACTCACAATTTCTCAAATCTCAAGGTAGTATCTAATCGACATTCCTCAATCTCAATTCTAATCCTAATTTAATTAATTAACCTTTAATTAATTAATTAGATTTTGCTAGAATAACGTTTTGCCCGCAAGTAATTTCTAAACCCTTGTCATCAGATTTCATCAAACAAACTATCCATAATCACCAGAATAATATAACGATCATAATGGAATTTCTAATTATCCATTTTGACAAGCCTAAAGTCAATTTAGGCCAAATCGCAGTACGGAAAACGAATAAATTCATAACTTATTCGTTACTAACCCGATTGACGATCTGAAAGAAGATTCGGAATCACAACGACGCAGGCTACGCATGGACAACATCAAATTCACCGGAATCTGAGCGACGGAACCTGCCTGGTGACATATATGCTCGACCAGCCCTCCATATACTCGGAAATGCAGAAACTCGGTACCGATATGAAGAGAATGAAGAGAGGAATCCAGAAACTCAAACGGAATTGAAATCGGATTAGAAACGGAGAGTAGATCTGAGTTTGAAGGTTGAGAGAAATCAGAGCTTTTACGAGGAAACGTGAAATGAAATGAATTAATAAAGGATTTTCCGCTATTTATAGTGAAGACGATAATTATCCTTTAGTAAAGTCGATAATTATTCTTTAACCGATCCAAAGGCGGGTCGAACCTCTTTCTCCAAACTTCTCGAGATTGGAACATTAAATCTGGAATATTGTAGGGATAATTATTCCACAATTGCCTCGAAAAACGTGTATTCCTAACCCGTCTTTCTTAGCCGTTAAAAAACGAAATAGCGACTCTTTTGGCCGTTTTGCCTCTCCATGTTATTTCATATCTAGGACATATCCGATGTCCTGATCATTTATCTCAACTGTATTTTTATTAATTGGAGCTCCCAAATGCTCCAAATAACACCGGAGGGTAAAAATAATTACCCGGGGGAAAAAGTAAAAATTTCCCCAAACGTCCAAAATTACGCTAGGAACGTAACGGTGGGACTCATACTCATCACTTGTGAAATCTTCGCGAGTTATATGTCAACTACTAAAACGATTAAGTTAATCAGCATTAATTAGAATTCGAAAATCCTAGCTATTACATCACACACCCCTAAAAAAAAGTTTCGTCCCGAAACTTGCAAAATCCCAAAGTCATCTCGGACCCAATAAGCCGAGGTATAACTCTCACTCTCTCTATCGGAGGTATCACATCTCCGTTCAGAAGGTCATCACCTATAACAATCTATAACCTCAATGTCACCATGGAGGAATCATCAACTCCAGAAAACAGGGTCATAACGCTACCCAAAGGCGTAGAGGAATCACGTCTCTCGCCATACCACATCACAAGGCATAGAGGAAGCACATCTCTAGCCAACCCATAAACATATATATCGCATGGAGGAATCACATCTCCACTGAACTATGTCCGTCAAGGTAGCATGGAGGAAAGAACCATCTCCAGCTAAATCCTAATCCCACTCAAATAGCATGGAGGAAAGAACCATCTCCAACTATAAATATAATCATAACGTGGAGGAAGTAATCATCTCCAGCTATAGCATACATCACGCTAGCACATCAAGATCTACTAAGATCATAAATCACATCACAACTAGCATGAAATAACACATCAAGGCATATAAGCACATAAGCACAACATTCATCAAGATAGCACTAAGATCTACTCGTGCTCCCACAAATGGGTTTGTCCCAACATATACTCTAGATAGTTCCTCAGAACACTATCCTCAATCTCTCACATAACCTCTTCAGGTCTTCATCTTTACCATCATATCCTCAATATGGGAATGTCTTTCGAATGCAAGCGTTTCATATCTCATTCCAAGAATGCAATCGAATGCTCAACAAAAGTGTGGTTGGACTTAACCATCAAATCATCGTAATTCACAAGGTGTCTCGAGTCTGGTATATACTTCCTCAGTTGAGACATATGAAACATTGGGTGGATATCCTCTAATCTCAGAGACAAAGCTAAACATCATGCTACCTTCTCCGTACTGATCGATCTCAAATAAACCATCATATTGGAAACTCGGTTCCCTTTCCATATTAACACGTCTAACGTCTCGCAGCTGAGATACTTACATCCAGACATGAACTCTCGCTTGAACTTTAGAGGTTAACGCCTCTTGTCTACATATAATATCTGGCGACTCTGTACAACCAGCATTCTTCCTTCAATCAACGTTACTTGAACTATAAAATCCTGAATCCGTAAGGTGTTATTCCACTACTACTGCTAGATCACTTCTAGCATAAGGATATACGACATCTATGTCTATATATATTGCTTCATAGGGCCATCCCCGAAAGATGCACGTCCTTCATTGTTATATAATAAACTCATTAATGGAAGGTAATATAACCATCCACGTTTCCCATTCGACTTACAACTTGTAATAGATCTTTAAGATCTAGATGATCCTCTCTAACTGACCATCTGTCAGGGGGTGAAGTGTAGTCATGAGGTACAGACTCGTCCCCAAAGCAGTCTGAATCTGCTGCCTAAAATCTCAAAGTAAAAACATCCATCTCAATAAAAAATGATCGTTCTCGGTATACCATGGATTCTCACTATTTGTCTAGTGTACTCCTCAGCCAATTCATTCACTTGCCACGTCCTTCTGATAGAAATGAAACGTGCCGGTTTCATTAATTTGTTACCAACAATCCAGATAACATAAATCTTCTACTGGGTCACAATCCCATAAAAAAAAAGTCCATAGAGATGTCCTCCCAAATTCTACTACTACACTGGTAGTGGGTGGGACTTATCTCTAGATCGGAAATACTCTATCTAAACCTGCTAACAGGTCACACACTGTATCACAAATCTGGTTATATCGGCTTCATACAATATAATCGTCTCATCTCGTGGTACATCTTACTCGTACCTGAATGTACTGAATAAGGCGTACAGTGGGTATACCATAATATTCTATGTCTCCATCTGCATCAGCAGGTACACAAAAGCGGTCATGACTCTTCATCAGTCCATCTACTCCCATGGAGAACTATGATGCCTCAGTACGAGACATCCTTTCTCTAAACCTTGTCAAGGCCGGGCAGGTCTCCTGCTTCTGTTGGACCTCATTCAACATACCAGGTAGAACCTTTGAGGTATAACTGGGTATCCTCATCAAGGAACTAATTGCCCAACTCTAGTCAAGCTAGATCTCTCTGAAGCTGAGGCTGAACTATCAGTCTCACAATCATCTTCTCTTGGAGCATCTTTCCATTCAAGTTATCGGCGACAACGTTCAACTTCTCTGAATGATATGGAATCTTCAAGTCAAAGTCTTGATCAACTTAAGCTCTTAACATTGGCGGTTATTCAACCCCTATTGCATAAAATATACATCAGATTCCTATGATCTATAGAAATCTGAAATGAAGATCACACCGGTACGGTCTTCTCAAAAGACTCGCAAATGAATACGTAATCATATAAAATCCTTCCTCAAAGCATTGGTAGTAATCGGCTGTGCCGAGAAACTACGTATTCCTTAATGTTCATCAGTATCTCCCATGTTACAACATACTTAATTCTCGCCAGGTCAACCATGATCCCACTAGCGGAGACAACATGGCCTAAAAAGGCTACCGCTGGCACCTCAACTTACACTTAGAGAGCGTAGAATACAACCCTCTATCTCTCGAAATCTGTAGAACGGTCCTCAAACGATCCGTCTACTATTCTCTGCTATGAGAGTATACCGACATGTCATCAATGAAGTCCACCGCCAATTAATCAAGGAAGTCGATGAAGATACTGTTTATCAATTTCATAAAAACTACTAAAACATTCGTCAACCCAAATGACATCACTACAAACTCGTAGTGTCCATAACGGGTATGGGATGCTATCTCATACACATGTTGCTCTCTCATTCATGACTAGGGATATCTTGAGCACAAAGGAATCTTGAAAACACAATTGCTTCTTGAAGCTTAACTCATCAGGTCGTCAATACGGATCATGGAACGTACTAGGGTAAAAGAAGCCCGTTTCAGTCAACTTTTCAAGTTATCAGTACAATATCTCAACAAGCACCATATAGTGTGGCTTTCCCATTCAATCTTGTATCATACTTCAACTCGATAACAATGTCCACACTCCGCTGAGGTGGCAACTAGACAGTTCAGTAACACGTCTATAAACTCATAAACAACTGGAATACCTTCCAATGTTGGACTATCTCGCTCCTTCATGGTAAAACACTAGAAGGCGTCACAACCCTGTGCTATCAGCTCGCTGCTCTTCCAATGTTGGACTATCTCGCTCCTTCATGGTATGAGCAGCGAAGTTGATGATGTAATAGCTAGGATTTTCGAATTCTAATTAATGCTGATTAACTTAATCGTTTGTAGTAATTGACATATAACTCGCGAAGATTTCGCAAGTGATGAGTATGAGCCCACCGTTACGTTCCTAGCGTAATTTTGGACGTTTGGGGAAATTTTTACTTTTTCCCCCGGGTAATTATTTTTACCCTCCGGTATTATTTGGAGCATTTGGGAGCTCCAATTAATAAAAATGCAGTTGAGATAAATGATCAGGACATCGGATATGTCCTAGATATGAAATAACATGGAGAGGCAAAACGGCCAAAAGAGTCGCTATTTCGTTTCTTAACGGCTAAGAAAGACGGCTTAGGAATACACGTTTTTCGAGGCAGTTGTGGAATAATTATCCCTACAATATTCCAGATTTAATGTTCCAATCTCGAGAAGTTTGGAGAAAGAGGTTCGACCCGCCTTTGGATCGGTTAAAGAATAATTATCGACTTTACTAAAGGATAATTATCGTCTTCACTATAAATAGCGGAAAATCCTTTATTAATTCATTTCATTTCACGTTTCCTCGTAAAAGCTCTGATTTCTCTCAACCTTCAAACTCAGATCTACTCTCCGTTTCTAATTCGATTTCAATTCCGTTTGAGTTTCTGGATTCCTCTCTTCATTCTCTTCATATCGGTACCGAGTTTCTGCATTTCTGAGTATATGGAGGTCTGGTCGAGCATATATGTCACCAGGCAGGTTCCGTCGCTCAAATTCCGGTGAATTTGATGTTGTCCATGCGTAGCCTGCGTCGCTGTGATTCCAAATCTTCTTTCAGATCGTCAATCGGGTTAGTAACGAATAAGTTATGAATTTATTCGTTTTTCGTACTGCGATTTGGCCTAAATTGACTTTAGGCTTGTCAAAATGGATAATTAGAAATTCCATTATGATCGTTATATTATTCTGGTGATTATGGATAGTTTGTTTGATGAAATCTGATGACAGGGGTTTAGAAATTGCTTGCGGGCAAAACGTTAATCTAGCAAAATCTAATTAATTAATTAATTAAAGGTTAATTAATTAAATTAGGATTAGAATTGAGATTGAGGAATGTCGATTAGATACTACCTTGAGATTTGAGAAATTGTGAGTTATGTTGAGATCTTGAGGTTTAGTTGGTTGTGAGGCTTATAGATTGAGTATGATCCTTATGGATCCCTTTGGGTCTAGGTGTGACCCCTTTGATGAATAGAGGTTGATATATCTCTTTATGCCTTGTTTATAGGCCGTGTTGTCCCTCCAGTGTAGAGGTGATCGTGGTTGAGTTTGTACGAGGTTGAGGTAAGTCCGTAGGACTTACTTAGCTACCATCCCTATATTGGGTGTTTACATGAGTGGTGTGTGCTTTATATGTTTGCTATGATAGCATGAGTTGTCGTTTTTATCGACCTATGTTCTATTGACTGCCCCACTGCGTGGCTGTGATAACCTTTCCCTTTCATCCCGCCGTGGAGTCTGGGAGGTTCTCTGATGTCGGGCCAGACTGGTTTACAAGAAGGGCGCAATCCACTCCCATAGGGTACACGGATTGTGTGACCGATACTCGTACAGCTGGACATTGCACACAGAGGCGGGGATGTATCGGTCCTCGTGTCACATACTTTCATCTATCTATATATATACTGTTTTTGAGTGAATGGTTATTATATAAAGATAATAAATGGGTAAATGTGTGATAGCATGCTGATGTGTTTATCTTCCATGATTGTGTTTGTGCTTATGCATTACCTCATATATGCATGGTTAGCTAACGGTTTTATACCGTGTTGTAGATGTTTACAGGTTAGGCGCTACTGGGTGATCTGGCAGGGTGACACGCCGAGGACTCTCGTACATTAGGTGGTTGGTTTGGGGTTGTTGTGTTTCCACTCCTGCGTGTGGATGATCTTTTGTACCTCCTATGTGAGGATGTCGTTTTATATACTCAGCTATGTTGTTGTTTACTTTGGGTCGTATAGTTTATACTGTTTTATGTATTTGTATTATATCTGTCAGTGCCATGTTGTAAGGTCCAGTGAACTTGTTGTCAGGCTAGGGTCAGGATCCATTGTGAGATCCTAGCCCAATGTGACATCCCGAGTCCCGCGGATTCGGGGTGTTACACTTTCATTGATGCAATTGTAGGTATGCCAGCATATGGAAAGTTCTTAAAGGAGATCCTCTCTAACAAGAGGAAACTGGAAGACTTTGGAGAAGTCAAGGTGAGTTCGGAATCATCGGATCTCATCAAAACGATGAAGGAAAAGATGCCCCCAAAGCTGAAGGATCCGGGGTCATTTTGTGTTCCAATCGGAGTAGGAGATGTCACATATGATGCATTATGTGATTTAGGATCAATCGTTAGCATCATTCCACTTGCCTTATGCAGGAAGATCGGTTTAGGCGAACCTAAACCGGTAAAGATGACGTTATACATGGCGGACCGATCCATAACTCGTCCCGTCGGTATCATTGAAGACGTCCCAGTCAAGCTTGGTAAGTTCTATGTTCCAATAGACTTTGTTGTGCTTGACATTCCTACAGATAGTCCGGTCCCTATCATACTCGGAAGACCGTTTCTTGCAACATCCGGTTGTATGGTGGTTTGCAAGAATGCTAGACTCGCCTTCGACATAGGAGAGAAAAAAGTAGAGTTTGTTCTTTCCACTTTGGTGAAAGAGCCAGCTCTTGAAGAGGATATGTTTAACATCCATGACGAAGATGCATCTAGAGAGGAAGTAAGCTCAATTCTATTCAAGGATCCTTTGCAAAAGGTGATCCCTATGAGCATTATGGAGAAAGGAGAGGAAGAGGAATGCAATAAGGAAATTGAAGCTTTAGTGGAGCTAAAGGAAGTACCTGAAGAAGAGTTTGAAAAACTCTACGATGGGTCAAAAAACGTGAGGAATCACGGCCAGTCGTGCTATTCCACGGCCGTGGTTCCCACCAACATGACCGTAATTAGCTATTTAGAGGACTCCAGTAAGTTACACGGCCAAAACCATGGCCGTGGAACTATTAGAGGTTCCGTAATTGACTTCCACGCCCTAAATTACGGCCGTGGAGGAAACAGAGGTGCCATAATTTTGGGAAAATCTGAGGACAATTACGTGCTTTCTACCAATACTCTTGAGTCTAATTCAACAACTTCTATACCCTTAGAGACTTTCAAGGAAGCATTGGACACTCCTCAAGAGCCCCTATAAACTCCGATGGTGATGGAATTGAAGCCACTTCCCACACATCTAAGATACGCATTTCTAGGATCTAATTCTACCTTACCGGTAATTGTTAGTTCCGCTCTAAGTGAAGATGAACATAGTCAGCTTATGGTTGTTCTAAGGAAACATAGGAAAGCCTTAGGTTACACTATAGAGGATCTAGTAGGAATTAAGCCTTCATTATGCATGCATAAGATCCTAATGTAAGAAGACTTTAGAACTTCACGACAACCTCAAAGGCGGTTAAATCCGACCATGAAGGAGGTTGTCAAGAAGGAAATTCTTAAACTACTTGATGCAGGTATCATCTACCATATCTCCGATAGCAAGTGGGTGAGTCCCGTACAGGTTGTTCCAAAGAAGAGAGGAATGACGGTCATCACCAATAAGAACAATGAGCTCATTCCTACAAGGACAGTGATTGGATGGAGGATGTGCATTGATTACCGGAAGCTAAACAATGCAACTAGAAAGGATCACTTCCCATTACCCTTCATTGACCAAATGCTTGAAAGGTTAGAACAACACTCTCATTTTTTCTATCTTGACGGTTATAGTGGCTTCTTTTAGATCCCGATTCATCCGGACGATCAAGAGAAGACCACATTCACGTACCCGTGGAGTACGTTCGCCTATAGAAGAATTCCATTCGGGCTTTGCAATGCCCCAACCACCTTTCAAAGGTGCATGATGGCTATCTTCTCGGAGTACATAGAGGAGATCATGGAGGTTTTCATGGATGATTTTTCTGTTTATGGTTCCTCTTTTGATAATTGTCTCTCTAACCTTTCTCTTCTGCTACAAAGGTGCGAAGACACTAACCTAGTTCTTAATTGGGAGAAGTGTCAATTTATGGTAAAGGAAGGCATTGTACTCGGACACTTGATCTCTAGTAGAGGGATTGAAGTAGATAAGGCTAAGATAGAAGCCATAGAAAAGCTCCCTCCTCCATCTTCAGTGAAGGGGATAAGAAGCTTTCTAGGACATGCTGGATTTTATAGACGTTTTATAAAGGATTTCTCTAAGATATCAAAACCGCTTACTAATCTATTGATGAAGGATGCAGTTTTTGATTTCTCGCAGGAGTGCTTAGATGTGTTTCATAAGATTCGGGAGGCTCTAATCTCAGCCCCGATCATTCAACCTCCGGATTGTAATCTTCCATTCGAGGTTATGTGTGATGCAAGTGACGTAGCTATAGGAGCTCTGCTTGGGCAAAAGAAGGAAGGACGAACCCATGCTATCTACTACGCTAGCAAGACGCTAGATGAAGCGCAGCTTAACTATGCCACTAATGAAAAGGAGTTTCTAGCTATTGTTTATGCATTTGAAAACTTTCGTTCTTATCTTGTAGGTGCAAAGGTGATTGTATACACGGATCATGCTGCGATCCGGTATCTACTTGGAAAGAAGGATGCGAAACCAAGGCTGATTAGATGGATTCTTCTCCTACAAGAATTTGATTTAGAGATCCGTGACAAGAAGGGCTCGGAAAATTCTGTTGCGGATCATTTGAGTCGTCTACCACATCTAGAGGACGACAATCTACCTATAGATGACTCCTTTCCGGACGAGCATTTACACATCATAGATGAGTGCATCGATAAGATTACTAAAGGTAACGAACCATGGTTTGCTGATTTTGTTAACTATTTGGTTTGTCAGGAAATACCACCCGGACTATCCTATGCACAAAGGAAGAAGTTCTGTAAGGATGTCCGAGAATACTTTTGGAATGAACCTCTCCTCTTCAAGAGAGGTCCTGACGGCATCATTCGAAGATGTGTGCCGGAAGACGAGATGCAAAGTGTCATCCGTCATTGTCATTCAGTACCTTGTGGAGGACACGCTAGCTCGAACAAGACTAGCGCTAAGGTATAACAATCTGGATTTTTTTGGCTACTTTATTTAAAGATGTGCAAACCTTTGTTTTTTGCTGCGATGCTTGTCAAAGAATAGGGAACATATCTAGGAGAAACGAAATGCCTCTTAATAATATTCAGGAGGTAGAGATCTTTGACGTGTGGGGAGTAGACTTCATGGGACCTTTCCCATCATCTTGTGGAAACCAATACATACTTCTAGCTGTAGATTATGTTTCGAGATGGGTTGAAGCAATTGCCTCTCCAACTAATGATGCCATGGTTGTGGTTAAGTTCTTTAACAAGACTATTTTCCCAAGGTTTGGGACACCACGGAATATCATTAGTGATGGAGGCTCTCACTTCATTGCCCGACGATTCGAAGCTCTACTAGCTAAGTATGGGGTGACTCACAAGATCGCCACCCCTTATCATCCACAAACGAGTGGACAAGTGGAGATTTCGAATCGGGAGATTAAAGGAATCCTAGAGAAAACAGTTTCGAAGACAAGGAAAGATTGATCTTTGAAGCTAGATGATGCATTGTGGGCATATAGGACTGTATACAAGACTCCCATAGGAACAACACCATACAACCTTGTGTATGGGAAGTCTTGTCACTTACCGGTGGAGCTGGAACATAAAGCGTATTGGGCGGTTAAGTGGTTGAACTTCAGCATGAAGGAAGCGGGCGAGAAGCGCCTTTTGGACCTTAATGAGCTTGAAGAACTTCGCTTAAACGCTTATGAGAACGCTAAGATCTATAAGGAGAGAGCAAAGCGTTGGCATGATAAGCATATCATTCCAAAGGACCTCAAAGAAGGAGATTAAGTTTTCCTCTTCAATTCAAGATTTCGCCTCTTTCCAGGTAAGCTTAAATCTCGTTGGACTTGACCTTATCTAATCAAACATGTTTTCCCCATGGCGCAGTTGAAGTATGGGGTGAAAAGGGCGGAAGCTTTAAGGTGAACGGTCAACGACTCAAGAAGTATTCACCGGAACTCCAATCTGAGGAGTTCGCGCCTACTACACTCGAATAGGTGCAAGTACGGTCTAGCTACGGACCTTAAACAAGCGCTTATTGGGAGGCAACCCAAGGTATTACACTTATGCTTTTGTTTATCATTCTTAGATTAGATTAGTTAGTTGTTTTTGCCCTCGATATCTCCCGGTATGTCGTGTTTTTGGATGTAGGAACAATGGAATAGGCAATGGGAAGGAAAAAGTTAGAAGGAATTGATGAAACTTGGATTTTGGCACATTACAGAGAGTTTCACGCCCTAAACCACGGTTGTGGAAGCTACAATGACCGTAATTTGCAAAAATCTGAGGAAAAATCACCAAAACCACGGTTCCATACAAAACCACGGCCGTGGAAACCCCAAAGTGACCGTGATTTTCCAAAAATTTTACGGCCACTATATAAACCACTTTCCTTCAAAAAAACACCCCATTCCCCAAATCCACGTCCCTCTTCCACGACCTAAACTCCAAAAATCCTCCCCATCCCGCATTTCTTCGATCGGAAACCGTTTCGAGCAATGCTTGGTGCTAAAGTGAAGCATTTCCGATCATCTACAAGATCCAATCAACAAATCAAGTGGACAATCCCTGCAAAAGACGGAATTTGGATTCAAAGATCCAAAAACCTAGGTTTTTCTTCTATTTCTCTACTTTGTCAATTCGGGTCTATTTCTCGCAAGAACTTAGAGGCATTGCATAGGATTGAGATTGAAATTAGTCTAGGACAGGCTTTGCTGAGTTTGGTGATTGATTTGTTGAGATTTGAGCAAAACAGTGTCGAACCACGGTCCCTGTAGGTTCCACGGCCGTGGTTTTTGTAGAACAAACCGTGATTTTCTCTCTGAGATGGATTTGATAAGGAGAATGTCTACTAGAAGCAAGAAGAGGAAAGGTGATGCTTCTTCCTCCTCCCAAGTACCCCCTAGCAAGCCACCATCACCCCCACCTCCTAGAATTCCAAAAATCCATGAGGATTACCTCGATGCCTTAGAAAGGATCGAGAAGAGGGCGGTCATAGGACCGCGCTACTTAGTTCTTGAGGAGTTAGAGCCGCTGAATGTGGTAAATGACCTGACATGGCTTTTAGATAGAGCCAGTTTGATCGTCTTCTCCGCTATTAGGGAAGACGCATATGAGGAGATCACTAGGGAGTTTGTTATTTCTTTCAAGCATAGTGCTATGGATAGGACTGTTTCCTTTAGGCTGATGGAGGAGAACTATGAGTTCTCGATCTTGGAGTTCGGAGCCTTCTTTGGGTTCCAAGAGACCTTCAATGGTCGTTTTCCTAGCGGTGTATACGCTAAGGATTTCTTGGAGGACATTGCCATGATCTATGCCAGCAAGGACCGATGGCAGCCAGCTGACACCAAGGCTAAGCTCATCTATCACTTAGCCTTGAAGATAGCCCATAGAGTCCTTTCTGAGTGTCTTTTCCCTAGGACCGAGACCCTTCAGAAGATCAAGACAGATGAGTTATTCTTGCTTTATGATATGCTACACGGTAGACCTGTTGACTGTGCTACCCTCTTAGCCTCCACCATGAGTAAGCTCAAGAATAAGAGAGCCGGGAACATTGGATATGGTGGTATGGTTACCCACATTGCTAGACAACTTGGTATAGATTTTTCTGCTTGCACTAGGATTGCAGCGAGACCTTTGGGTCTCAACAGTTTGATGACGAGGGTTATCATCTTCCCTAGGCACCGTGGTCCACCTACCGCCGGTATGTCATGGCAAGAGAGAGGAGGTAGAGGCATTCCGTGGCTCCCTGAGTATTCCATTATGGTTGGACGCCATAATTGGAAATAGACCTTCGCTGCTATGCATGCGAATAGGTTAGTAGCACCTCCCTATGTCCCCGATGAGATACTGGCTGTAGATATTGAGGAGGAGATAGGAGGAGGTGATGGTTTTGAGGGAGGAGGTGAGGAGCAGGACTTTGGCACATTCCCGGATCAGCCAACACACTTCCCCGACCCTCCCAGGCATTCACCACGACCAGCTGGACCTTCAGGAGCCTCTTCCTCTCGCCGTGCTAGCGTGAGTGAGAGGCCGACATGGATAGACACTCCTCCCACTTGGTACGGAGCACAACCGGAGTGGATGGGAGCTCCACCACCATGGTACAGTCAGACACCAGCAGCTCCAGCAGCACCGGCACCACAAGACGCACCAACATGGTATGGCCAGCCACCGGCCTGGTATGAGCAGCTCCCGGAGTGGGCTACCGACCTTTCTAGGAGAGTCAGTGACTTGGAGATCCGCCAGGACACCCGCGATGTACGGGCTGATGAGCATAATCGGATGATGTGAGACATCTACCGCCAGCAGTTTGGGCGGCATTTCAGCCCCGAGTTCCAACCATTCCCACCACCATAGTGATGAGGTTAGAGGATTGACAGTTCAGCCGCCCCACCACCGTTTTTAGTGAGTTCATTTTCCTTTTCTTCTTTTCTTTATTTCTTTCTCGAACATTGAGGACAATGTATGTTCTAAGTATGGGGTGGGGTGTGACTATGTGTTGTAATAACTCTACTACATTTGCTTGCTTGCTTCTATTCATAACACTTGCATGTTTCATTTTCATAGTCACACGTTTCATTATTACATTGCATGAAAAAGTTTGAAAAACCCATAAAAATTTGAAAATTTGGAAAATTTGAAAGAGTTTTTGTGCTTCTAAGACTAGAGATGACTTCTATGATAGTTCTTACTTGTGGAATGAATTTTTGATGACAATTCTATGCTTAAACGGAATAATGAATTGAAAAGAAATTGAATGTGTTGTTTATCCTTTCTTGCAAGTTTCATAATGTGAAAGTTCTACCTAAATCATATTGAAAAATTGAAGTTGAAATCACATGATGAGTTCTTATACTTCTTTATGAAATGATTAAGGCAATTCGATTTTCCTTCTTCTTTCTTTGATCACTTAGCCCCACAATGAAAGTAATTACCTCCCTTACCTATCCGGGAATTTGGAGGAGTTGATATTTGACATGTTTGATGTGGGAGGGCCATGAAAGCAAATTTTTGCATTCAAAGAATAGGATTAATAGGTTTGGGGAAGTCAATCATGACGATGAGTAACTCGGCACCATTCACATAGCCGGGTGTTTGTGTCTTGCCAAAGTCGGATTGAGCGATATTCCTAACGAATTATGGTATGTGCATCAAGGGTTTGAGGCATCTCGAAATTGAGAAACGCCAATTATGGTATGTGAAAAAGAAGAGAGCAAAGCTCAAAGTTGACGGTGTGCAATTCAAGAGTAAAGAAAAAGAATTGGTTATTTATTTTCCCGGATTCATGCACCACATCCCTTATAAGTTTCCCTCCCTTCTGCATTCTAGACCTTACTTGAAAGTCCTTAAGATCAAAAGAATGTTATTTGACTTGGTGATCTAAATTGAAAACTTCTTATGCTTGATTTTGACAATACTTGAAGGTTATGATGTTTGTCTCAAAGTTTAAGCAATTTGTGGTGTTTCTTTACTTTACATTCTTTGGTTTATGTATACAAGTGTTTTCAAGAATGAATGAAGCAAAGTTTGAGGATGATCTATTGACTAGAAGCACATTTACCTAAAGAATGTTTTTTGTTTGGAGATTGCATGCTTATTTCATTCTAACTTGTATTCTAGTGCTTTCAAAGACCTTGCTTGGGGACAAGCAAGTAACAAGTATGGGGTATTTTGTTAGCATGAAATATTGCGATATTCTAGGCACTTATTTTGGTTGTTTTTCTCTCATTATTGTGTACATGGATGAAGTTTAGAAGAAATTGTTAGCTTGTTCCTCTATTATTGTCGATATGGATGTCTACACTAGCTTTGTGTTGAATGTAGGCAAAAAGGAGCTAAATGGGAGCTATTGAGAGAGAAAAGAGAGGATTCGATCATATTCGAGGATTAGGAACACATCAATGAAGCTAAGGAAGGAGCTAGGATGAAGAATGTCACAACACAAAGGAAACTACAAGTATTCTACACTTCCACGCCCTGAATTACGGCCGTAGAAGAGTCCACACTCTAAACCACGGCCGTGGATCTTGACATCATGAGCGTGGAGCATTCCAGTAAGTTACACGGCCAAAAGTACGGTCGTGGAAGTCACAAGAGACCGTAATCCAATTCCACGCCCTACACCACGGTTGTGGAATCCCTTGAGACCGTGATTTAGGCGATCTTTTGACGAGTCTTTATTTGCCACGTTATTTACGTGATGGACCGGGACGGTTACCTTTTTCCTGTCTTATAAAAAGCTCAGAAAAGAGAGTTTTGGGCATCGACGCTTACGGCTTATTCCCGCTACATTTGCGTTCGATCTTGCGGAGACGCTAACGGCCGCTTACCTTGCTTGGAACATTCTTGCCTAGGGTGGATTGAAGATCGCCGAAGGTTTTAACCTCTTTATTAGGTTTTGACATTGAAGACGGATTGACAACCTGTTCTTCATACTTACCTTAGATTATTGTGAGGTTTTGTGTTCTATATTCTGAATCCATTGATTATCGCTTCTTGTGTTCGGATTTGAGAATTGGTTTTGAAGTTTTATTAAGTATTCGAGGGTTTTCATCTTTTATTCTCTTTGATTTGAATATTGATATCATGACAATGATTGTTGGCTAAAACCCTTTAGCAATTCTAAGGTGAAGGGTTGATAGATGTGGCTTAGATGATGATAGATCGATCGTAAATTGATTGGACCCTGAGAGTTAGAGAGATCTCGTTGACGAACCCAAATCACGGGCTGTTCTTGGAGTTCCACAGCCGTGGTTCTCAAGATCTGACCGTGATTTACCCTAGTTTACGAACTTTGCTTTTACTTTGATCCAAGGTTAAAGATTAACTTTAATCTAGTCTTGGCTTGCCCTTTTCTAGGTAGTAGTGAGACTCATCACCCTCTATTTCGATTTCGAGTGTCACAACCTTAATCGTTTTAGTTAGTTTTGATCCTTGGGTTACAAGTTTGGGTATTTGAGATTAGTTCTTGTCTATATATCCTTTCTATATTGAAGCCTTAACAACCTTTATAGAGAGTGTCTTTAGATAAGTCATATAAAGTCTTCGAACTTCACCGTACATTGCTTTACTTTAGCATACCTTTGCAACTCTTAACTCTATCCTTAGTTCTTTAGTATATCTTGAATCGATTGCCATAATTAGATACCTGGATCTTTAGGGTTGCTGTTTTCCCCAATATTTGCAAAGCTTTATACCTTTATTTGCTCGATAACTTGAGATTGGGTTTTATTTCACCAAATCCCTGTGATCGATACTCTGGAATACTTGCTAATCTACGCCGATCCGTACATTGCGGGTTCACTTGCTTTTATTCTAGTTTTATAAATTTAAGACTTGATTGTACGCACGCTTTTGGGCGAACAGTCCACAGGGGCGGTTTGGGCCAGAACGTTCCATCTTCAACTTAGCCGCAGGGGCGGCATGGAAGAGCTGCGGGGGCAGGGTCTTTAATGCTCTGGAACGTCTGACTGTTGATCTTCGTGACATTTCTAGTGTCGATCTGCAGGGGCGGCCGAGTGTCACCGTGGGGGCGGTGACACTGTCTCTTCAGCTTCACAGGTCCGTAGGCATAGGCGTAGGGGTGCCGGATTGGTTCTTCAAAGAGTGTCACCGCAGGAGCGGCTAGGTGATGCCATGGGGGAGGTTACACATTGCTCTCCGGGTGCTGGCGAGGCGCAGGCTGCGGCATCGGGGACATTGGCCACCGCTGGGGCGGTGACCTCTGCCGCAGGGGCGGTGTGGCACCGGAAGGTTGTCTCCGTTGATCTTCTTCTTCTCCCAAGTGTGGCTAGATCCTTGTTTTACTTCATTTTGAGGTTCTTCATCTGGATCAATGGATTAGCAACACAATACGAATCAAAGACTATAACAATTACCTAGCATGATAGTGATTCCATCACCTATCAACTGACTCCAAAAACAGTAAACCAAAGCTAACAAGTGAATTTGATCATAACTTTGATCCTAAATGACTAAAGCCTACCGAAATCATAACTTTGATCCTAAACAGTAAAATAAAAACAATAAAACAAGGGCAACTCAAGAGGGACAACTCAACAAATCAATTGTGTGATCCTAAATGAATAATTCCCACCGAATCAAGATTTTGTTTGCATGTGGGTTGCTCTTGCTGTAGTTTGCCACTCCAGATTCACAAATCCAATTTTAAGAGAACATTTTGATGCAAAAGAAAGAACTATAAGGCTAGATAATCCCCATTTTTTCACTAAACTAACCCAAATATAAACAATTAGAGATTAGGGATTAGGGTTCTTACCTTTAAAGAGATGGTGTTAGAAGAGGGCTTCCGGCTTAGTCACCGGCAAGGCTAGGGGTTTTTAGATGAAGAGAGGCAAAATAAAAGAGAATGGAGTTTGTAGATGGAGAGAACCCTAGCTTCGCATATACAGATCGAGGACAAGGAGGATATTTAGATGAAGGGAAAGGTACGATTACAATTTCTTTTCTTTTTTTAATATAAGAAACGTTAGTTTAGACAAAATATATAAAATGAGGGTACGAAACGGAAAACGCAAAACCTTAAGGGCACCAAAACAGAAACGTAAAAAATTTTGGGCACCATCTGGAAAAACCAAAACCTGAAGGGCACCATTCGGAAAAATCTAATAATTAATTACTTTAAATGTGGTTGAAGTTTCTAAAATGGAGAAGATATTGGGTTTGATGTAAATATAATATGGAGATTATCACTTTTGCTTCCCCATTTTGAAGAATGGTTTAGGGATTTTCTTGGAAATGCTCTGAGTACACTGAACGTGTCCGCTCCCTTGCCGACTCCCTTGCGGAGAACCTCCGTCCAGTTTCCGATGATGAGCTTATTGGTCATATTCTTCATGGTTTATTTTCATCTTATAATCCATTTATCACATCATTCATGATGTGAATAGAGGTTGCTACTGTCGATGATCTCATCGGTCTTCTATTTCTTGAAGAAACTCGCATGAATCTGGATCTTGCTCGTCAAAGTGTTCTCCTTCCTCAGGCACCTCTTCCACCGGTTCCCAACTCCTCCAGCTCCTCTCCGTAAGCTTACTCGGTTGCTCCTTCCTTCTCACGCCATCTTTCCTCTTCAAGCACCGCTCATGACTTCTCAACAAAGACTCTCCCTTCTTACTCTCGCTCTACTCGCAATTCTTCTCGTGATCACGACTCCCGTCGTCGTGGCCGTCCTCAATGTCAATTGTGCTCGAAGCCTAGACATGAGGCTATTGGTTGTTGGCAATAGGGAAATCAAACTGATTATCCCTCTTGTCTACCTAATCCTCCTGATATATGACCGAAGGTATTTCTATGGTCGTCTATACCCAATCAAAAGTAAATCCCGGCTTAGCACTAAAAACAAGTATAGTGGTTAAGTAAGGGTCGAACCCAAGAGAATTAAGGTGTTTTAGATGCAATTATCGATTATAGTAACAAGTAACAAAAGGGGGGGGGGGTTTGGTTGAATTGATGCACACAAAAACTTAAGAAAATGATTAATGGAACAAGTCAGACAATGATGGGTGAATCTACACTAGGTTGATTCTAAACATGCAATTGCTACTTTGGTGAGTTCCTTTTACAAGTTTTCAAGTAATCTCCCGTCTCGATCATATATATGTGTTGAGCCAACCGGCATCAATACAACTTAACAGGTTAGTGTTCCGTAAACCTACAAGAACAAATAACAAGTTAGCTTTCAAACAAAGACTAAGGGATATAAAGAGAAGATTAAAACCGTTAAGCTTATCTTTATATTTGTGTTCCTTTTCTTTAAGTAATTACAACCCGTTATTACTTAAAGTTGCTACTAGATTAAAGACCCGAACCCGGAACCTAATAATCCTAGTTATTTGCATGCACTTTAGAACCTAAGGTGATCAATGTCAAGCAATAGTAAACATGCAATTAGACAATGGAGATCAAGGAAACACAAAGCATTACTGAATGAAAACTTATATTAAAAAGAACTTACAACCAAAGCAACAACGCAGCTTCAAACCAACCCAATGTAGCAAGGGAGTTAGCAACTCATTACAAAGGAAGTAAGATAATCTAAGTGGATAATTTGTTGGCTAACAAGATGCCTCCTTCTAACAATCATCCAAGGACTATTTATACTATAAAAGACACTAAATAGGAGTAAATGGCCGGCCTAAAACAGCCACCTTTAATGTCATAAAGGTGGTGTAAGCAGCCGGAGTAAAGCTTCTGACGTTAAAACGCAAGGGAGACCTTCAGTTCCGCAGGGTCGGTGAAGACAAAAACGCTTGATCTTCTTCATGGCCGCATGTGCGGCTAGGCAATTCCGCTGGGGCGGATCTTCAATGCTCTTCAACGCAGGGGCGGTGACACAACCTCTTCGTCTTCCCGCTCCCAGGTTGAGGCGCAGGCAGGGGCACAGTGGAAGGCGCAGGGGAGCTGGTCTTCGTCTCTTCAGGGCAAGTCACCGCAGGGGCGGTGACACACTTCATGGCCGGCGCTGGCGAAGGCGCAGGGAGCGCTCCGGTGTTAGGCGTCACCCGCGGGGGCGGTGAAAAGGCTCCGTTGGGGCGGTGAAGCAACAAAAGCTTTGCTTCGTGAACGATCTTTACTCCTAAGTGCTTACGATTCCTTCCTTAGCTTCTTTTAGTCTTCTTCTTCTGGACCATGGAGTTAGTAGCATAAACCGACACAAATGCAATAAAAAGACTCTTAAAACTATCCTAAATGATAGTGATTCCATCACCTATCAAACTCCCCCATACTTAGACCTTTTACTCGTCCCGATTAAAGCAAATGACAGCAACTAGACTCAAAGGCCTCACGAAGCATGGGTATGCAAGAAAGACAATGAAAATAAGAGAAAAGCCAAGAAAAAAAGAAGGAAAAGAGAGAAGATGTGAGAAAAATGGGAGAAACTACCATCCTTATTGCTCCAAAAGTGGCCTACCCGGACAACCTCCTTATGACTCCCCTTCTTATGTCGCCAAACGCCGGAAGGGAAACCTACACTCGGTGTCGCTCATTTTGCCAAGGCGCCCTTTCGGGTTTTCACCTTGCCACTCTTCTTCTTTTGATGATCTCACTTTAACTTACATCCCTCAAGTCCAATTTTGCACCAACCTAAGGTTGGTAGGACTACCTTCTTTTTGCCTAAACCGCCCTTCGGGTTTTCGGTTTATCCAAGGATTTTCATGCCTTTTTTTCATTTTCGTTGGCTTTTTTCTTTTGTTATTTTTGAATTTCAATCTGAATACAAATGCAAGACAAAACAAAAAACTCAAATAAAATGTACAAGCAATGATATGTCCCTCCCCCATACTTGAAGTACACTTTGTCCTCAAAGTGGAAATGAGGCAAAGATAAATGTGGGAGAAAGGGAGAGAAATGTACCCCTCAGTGGGATGGTCCGGATGGACCACCAGGACCCTCCTCCGGTGGGTAAGGAAAATGGCGGAAGAAGTGCTTCTACCGGTGGTAGAGCGTGTCGATGCGGCCCTCTTGAGCCTCCATCCTCTCTCTAAATGAAGTCTCATAGCTAGCTTGCCAAGCCAGCTGCTGAGTCTCCAACTGCTGCTGATGAGCTGCCTGCCAAGCATCCTGACGGCGGTCGAAGTGAATGGTCATGGAGGAGGCGAAGCTGGACTGCCACGCTTGCTGCTGCTCAAGCATGGACCGCTGGTACTCGGTCTGCCATGCCTGGTGCTGTGTAGTCGAGGCTGCCATCTGAGCCAGCAGACTCTTCATGGCCTGTTTGTCGTGTGCTGCAGTCGGCATCTCCTCATCAGTGGCGGGGCCCGGCTGGAGCCTGTTGCGTATCTCCCAACAATATCCTCTTGAGGCCGTCTCGGAGGAACAAGGTCAGCTGGTACGTACAAATCGGAGAGCTCGTCTCCCAATGGAAGTCGTCGGGGGAGGTATGTGATGTGACTCCCATCTGCTAAAGAGAGCCAAAAACGGTTCTCCCCATCTCTCCTGAGGAGCCTGCACCTCCTCAACATACCCTCTGTATAAAGTGGGGGCCTCCAGTCCGTCCTCCAAGGCATCGAGATCCATCACCCGTGCAGCTAACAAGGAGATGATCCCGCCTCCCACAATGTCTCGTGGCTCATTCTTCCTAATCCGCTTTAAAGCGGTAAGGAAGAGGTATGGCCAATCCGGTACCCAGTTGTTCGTGGGGAGGCAGGCGTATAGCAGTGGAAGGTCCTTGAGAGCGACCTTATTCTCCTCCTTGTGTCCACAGAAGACACACATAAAGACCTTCGAGAGGAGCCTCAAACAGGGGTGAGTGAATTTGTTGGAGTACTCACCCCCTACATGAAACTCAGATCTGGTGGCGGCCTGCTAAAACTCCATCAAATCAGGTGTCGGGATGGATTCCCACCAATCGTCGGAAGAGGCTATAGTCACCCCTAATGCCTCCTGCAGTTGGGTGTAGTCCAATGTGTACTTTATTTTGTTGAACTTGAATGTAAGTCCAACACACCCGTGGTCCACCGTTTCCATTTTGAAGGTGGCAATGAACTGGCGGCTGAGCTCGGGGTACGTTGGGGCGCTTGTTATCAGAAAATCCACGAGCCCAACGTTGTTGAGGAATTCTTGCATGCTCTCCAACATGCCCAAACGTTCCAAAGTAGGAACGTCCAAAAACCGAGTTGCATATACATCCAGACCTTGTACGATCCTATATCGTTCCGTCTCGGCTTCTGAAAAATTATATTTCTTCTGATTCTACATCTCTTGCAGTTTGAACAATCAAAGGAATTAGAAATTTCAGAAAAATGAGTGAGAAACGAACCCTCTGTTGTGTTTTCCGCAGGGACGACTGAAGCCGGCGCAGGGGCGGCAAGGCGCAGGTGCGGGGGCTTGCAGGCGCAAGGGCGGTCGAAGAGCAGAGGGTGATTTTGGGAGTTCGGCGAGGGTTGTGGTGATGGGGGTTGTTCCGGCGTCTTCCTTACTGTTGCAGACGTCACCGGAGGTGGAGCAGTTGGAGGGCGAGAGTGAGAGGGTTGAGGGGATGTTTGTGTGAGGTGGTGGTGAGGGTTGGCGTCGCAGAGGGGTCGGTAGTCATCGGAGCCGGCACAAGAGTGTTTGGATAGGGTGGTGCGAGGGTTTCCGGAGGGCGCAGGGGCGTATGGAGGCGAGGTGGCTAGGTTTCGAAGAGTGAATGGAAGGGGAATGTAAAGGGCGGTAGATGTAGGTTATTTTTGGGAAGTGTATTTTTTTTCTTTCCTTATCAAAAGCGCAGGGGCGGCGGCTGTCACCGCGGGGGCGGTGACAAGGAAGAGAGGTACGCAGCCTCAACGCCGGGGGTGGCACTGAGGATATGTGTCAAGGATGGCCGCCGCATGGGCGTGGGGTGTCACCGCGGGGGCGGTGACAGATATGTTACAGACGCTGGCCCAGCGCGGGGGTGGCGCTGGGCAAGGGTGTCACCGCGGGGCGGTGCCAACCAGCCACATGGGAGGTTTTCTTGACAGAAGCTCCTCTTCTTATTCCTTCGGGTTGCCTCCCGAATCAGCGCCTTTGTTTTACGTTGTTGGCTCGACGTAAGGACTCTACCTCTATGATTGATCCTCCTCCAGCGTCACCTTTGGGTTTATAACCGTCTTTGAAGGTAATCCTTCGGAGGGCCTAGTTTCAATTCTTGTAATGACTTCCGCCATTTGACCAACCTGTTTTTCAAGGTTCTTGATGCTAGATTGTGTTGTTTGGACATGAGTAGCAAAGTGTTTAGTCAAAACCTACAACATATCTTCAGTTGATTGATACTTACCTTGATGGGGCTGCTGTTGTTGGTTTTGTTGATCCCTCCGATGAAAATTCTATTGGTCACGCTAGTTTGACATGAAATTTTGTGCATAGGGATCGTTCCTCGGCCTTTGCTGCTGTGGTTGTCCATAACCCATTGTGTTCACCTCAGCATCGTCATCCTCGACTTGTGGACACATGTCCGTTGGATGGTATGGGTCAGCACAAACTCCACAAGCTTTGAGCTGTTGTGGTGTTCCCATAAGTGTTAGTCTCTTCACCATTTCCTTCAGTTCCGCGAGCTCGTTGGAAATCTCGCTCTTCCCGGTATTCACAGCATGGACTCCTTTCTTAGCCGGGGTCCTTCCAAAGTTCCGAGTACCTTCCGCTAGTTCCTGTATCTTTTCCAAAGCAAGGTCAGGAGTAGAGTTAAGAATATTACCTCCGCAAGCCGCATCGACGATCCTCCTTTCATTATCGAGCAATCCATTGTACAAGTACAAGACTAGATCTTGAGTTGAATATCCGTGAAAAGGACAGCTAGATCGGAGGTGAGCAAACCTTTCGAAATACTCATAAAGAGTTTCGTTCACCTCTTGCTCGATGTTGCTTATAGCTTTCTTCAAGCTAATGGCCTTCTTGGCTGGAAAATATTTCTCCAAAAACGCCTTGTGAAGGTTCTCCCAAGTGTCGATGCTCCCGGATGGAAGGTGGTAATACCAATCATCCGCGGAATCTTTGAGTGTGAAGCCAAAATCCCTCATCTTGATTTGTTCTTCAGTAATGTTGGCCGGCTTCATGCTCATACACACGGTATGGAAAATCCCAAGGTGCTTGATGGGGTCTTCACCACTTAGCCCATGGAAGGATGGAAGCAAGTGAATGAAACCCGGCTTGAGCTCAGCTGGGATGCGTGTATAGTGACCGCAAGAGGGTTTTGAGCCAAGCTGGGATGCGTAAGTTGATGAAGAGTACGGTCAGCCATCTGTTGTTGAAGTTGTTGTTGTCTTCATTGCCGGATGTGCGTCCTCTCAATTTCTGGATAAAAAGAAGCAAAGCCGGAGTTAGTAGCACGGGTTTGAACCATAAAAATGGTTCAAACCAATAACCAATAATGACTATAAAACACTACAATTCCCTGGCAATGACGCCAAAATTTGACCGAAGGTATTTCTATGGTCGTCTATACCCAATCAAAAGTAAATCCCGACTTAACACTAAAAACAAGTATAGTGGTTAAGTAAGGGCCGAACCCAAGATAGTTAAGGTGTTTTAGATGCAGTTATCGATTATAGTAACAAGTAACAAAGGGGGGGGGTTTGGTTGAATTGATGCACACAAAAACTTAAGAAAACGATTAATACAACAAGTGAGACAATGATGGGTGAATCTACACTAGCTTGATTCTAAACATGCAATTGCTACTTCGGTGAGTTCCTTTTACAAGTTTTCAAGTAATCTCCCGTCTCGATCATATATATGTGTTGAGCCAACCGGCATCAACACAACTTAAGAGGTTAGTATTCCGTAAACCTACAAGAACAAATAACAAGTTAGCTTTCAAACAAAGACTAAGGGATATAAAGAGAAGATTAAAACCATTAAGCTTATCTTTATATTTGTGTTCCTTTTCTTTAAGTAATTACAACCCGTTATTACTTAAAGTTGCTACTAGATTAAAGACCCAAACCCGGAACCTAATAATCCTAGTTATTTGCATGCACTTTAGAACCTAAGGTGATCAATGTCAAGCAATAGTAAACATGCAATTAGACAATGGAGATCAAGGAAACACAAAGCATTACTAAATGAAAACTTATATTAAAAAGAACTTACAACCAAAGCAACAACGCAGCTTCAAACCAACCCAATGTAGCAAGGGAGTTAGCAACTCATTACAAAGGAAGTAAGATAATCTAAGTGGATAATTTGTTGGCTAACAAGATGCCTCCTTCTAACAATCATCCAAGGACTATTTATACTACAAAAGACACTATATAGGAGTAAATGGCCGGCCTAAAACAGCCACCTTTAATGTCATAAAGGTGGTGTAAACAGCCGGAGTAAAGCTTTTGACGTTAAACCGCAAGGGCGGCCTTCAGTTCCGCAGGAGCGGTGAAGGCAAAAACGCTTGATCTTCTTCATGGCCGCAGCGGCGGCTAGGCAATTCCGCTGGGGCGGATCTTCAATGCTCTTCAACCGTCTGACCCTTCGACTTCCTGACGTTTCTGATGTCAAGCCGCCGGGGCATCCCTATGTCAACGCAGGGGCGGTGACACAGTCTCTTCGTCTTCCAGCTCCCAGGTTGAGGCGCAGACAAAGGCACAGTGGAAGGCGCAGGGGAGCTGGTCTTCGTCTCTTCAGGGCAAGTCACCGCAGGGGCGCCAAGGAGTGGCGTTGAGGCGGTGACACACTTCATGGCCGGCGCTGGCGAAGACGCATGGAGCGCTCCGGTGTAAGGCGTCACCCGCGGGGGCGGTGACAAGGCTCCGCTGGGGCGTTGAAGCAACAGAAGCTTTGCTTCGTGAACGATCTTTACTCCTAAGTGCTTATAACTCCTTCCTTAGCTTCTTTTAGTCTTCTTCTGGACCAAGGAGTTAGTAGCATAAACAGACACAAATACAATAAAAAAGACTCTAAAAACTATCCTAAATGATAGTGATTTCATCACCTATCAATATATCCCGCCAAGCTCACGTAGTTGAACTCAACAACCCCTCAGTCCATGATCCGACATGGTATTTTGACACTAGCGCCACCGGCCACGTCTCTGTGGACCTCAAACGTGTCTCCAATCATGAGGAGTACTCCGGACATGACAAGTTGCAAGTAGGAAATGGTATCCAATTATTAATTTCTCATATTGGCTCATGTTATTTACCAAGTATTAAACCGTCAAATGTTCTTGTTGTTCCCCGTCTAGCCAAGCATCTTGAATATTTTTCCATCGTTCTTCGATGGTTTTACGAGCTTTTGGTTTAGTGTCCATCCACCAATTACGTCTATCTTCTTTGACACTAGGATAATCTGAATAATAAAGTTGAACAACTTATTGTGCCAAGATAAAGGGGTCATATTTCTATACAACCTTTTGTAATTAATTTCCACCAAATCATATTTATTATGCACGTTGGTACCTACAATCGAATCAAATCAACAACATTGAGTAATACAATATTTTGTGATTAATTTTCACCAAATCATATTTGTTATGCAAATTGGTATCTGCAACCGGATCAAACCAACGACACTTGAGTAACACAACCTTTTTCATTGGTTCACACGAGTACTTTAATTGGATGATTTCTTCAATCAGTCCATAGTAGTTTATCAGTCGTTCATTCTCGTTTGACCCTTTAACCATTACACCGTTATTCATTGTAGATTTACCTTGATCCCACTGGAGAGTATGAAAAAAATAACCATGCAATGAAACTACCATTGACTCCGTTCCACATGCCAAACTTTTTATGAAAGGATTGCATACATTTCCAACACTTTCAACCTACAAGTAAAAAAATTTATGTTCTTAAATTATAATTTATTAACTATTCAATTTCGAATATTTTGCACATACATATGACTTAGACCATGGTGTGAAGTATTCACCCAACATATTATTCGTTGTACCAAACTGATTTGTGTATTCCCTACAATTAGCATGTATAATATGTCATTTAAAGTATAGTAATATAACAAAATACACAAATATACATTTACGAAAATACCTGACATATGGCTTAGTCTCGATGCAATTTAACAATATATATGTGTCAGCTGCATGAAATTCTTTCATAACCTTGGTTAGCCATCGAGTTCTCAATTTTCCATATCATCGGCCGAGATAGTTAAAAATGGAGACTTGAAAATGGTTTTGATCATCAACATCATTTTGCCAATGCCTTCTCATTCTAGATAAAACATGTGACTCAAAATAATGTTCTATCAAAAACGATATATCTTCATATATATATATAAGAAGAACATATAGAAGCTTCAACATGGGCCTTGTTCCTCACTTTTTTCTTCAAATGATACAAAAATCTACAAAATTTAAATCAAGATAATGAAAAATATGATATTACAAAAAAAATCATTAATTTTGTATATGTAATTACCTCTCAAATGGATACATCCACCTTTACTGCACAAGTCTTGTAATTTTTGCTTCATATGGTAATGAAAGACCACGTGCTCCATTCAGTAAAAAAATGACAGAGGAAAACTTTTCTCTAACTTGCATAAAATAAGAGGATTTGCTTCATCTAAGGCTCGCATCTCCACAGTTAACAAGGATGATGAACACAATTACTGAAATAAATGGCTCAATTTAGTAAGCGGTCCCCACACAAACTCTGACACCATCTCTTTAAAAGTTGTTAGAAGTATTCATTGCATAAATATATCACAACCAAGACTCTTCATTCTAATCAACTTTTACTTATCTAATTGTACACATCGCCCAATGTTACAAGCATATCCATCCGAAAATTTCAAACATCTGACTCATTCACATATCTGTTTTTTTTTGTCTTTTGTGAGTGTATAAACCAACTTTGACTTGAGACCATTATGATTTTTATCAACCTCAAATTGAGGAGGATTGCAGTATAGCTTGATATCTTTTCGTGCATTGAGAATGCCTTTGTTTTCCCCTTGATATCCATCACTATATTAAAAATGTGTTTGAAATTGTTTTTCTCTATGTGCATAGCATCAAGGCTATGTTGGATAAAAAGAGATTCTCAATAAGGTAGCTGCCAAAATATGCTTTGATTTGTCCATTTATGAATATCACCATACCCTTCAATGGTTGTGTGAGGTTATTCAATTATAAATGGAAATCATTTTACCCTTTGGTTGATTTCATAACTTGTTACAATATATTAACTGTTAAGAATAACAAATACAAAAATAGAAAAGTATTAACTAAAAAACTATATCAAACATCAAATATCTTTGCATATCTACTAGACGACGGGAAGTGCCTAACTTTTCAACCCGGCCTTTGTAAAAAACATTTTTGTTCTTTCTAAGAGGATGGTTTTGTTCAAGAACCTCATATGAGCATCAAACCAAGTTGCCTTTTTGTTGTGTTATAACCAAAAAGTTTGAGTATCTTCCCTACTAGGCATCCCATTAGTCCAACAGTGCTCCATCCCAATAACATTCCAAAAGCTGAAAAATCATTTATAATCCACCATAAGGCAGTCCGTATATCAAACATCTCATTTTTTGAAATATCATAAGTATGTACACCGTGATGCCACAATAGTTGGAAATCCTCAAGTAGAGGTTGTAAACAAACATCTATCAACTTCTTAGGATTGCTAGGCCCGAGCACAATCGTTGACAAGAACATGTGAGGTGTTGCCAAACACATTGTTGGTGGAAGGTTGTAAGGAGTGACGATGATAGGCCAACATAAATAATTCTTTCCTAATTGTCATAAAGGTGTGAATCCGTCTACACATAGACCTAAACGAATATTGTGAGACTCTGTTGTAAAACCAAGATATGTTTGATCAAAATGCTTCCAAGCTTCACTATCAAAAGGATGAGACATTGTTCCTTCGTCAAAAATATGCTCTGCATGCCACCTCATATTTTGTGTTGTAGTTTTTGAAAAAAACAACATTTGCAACCTCAAAATCAATGGTATATACCGTTTTTACAACCTCTGTTATAGTACCTTGGATGATTGCAAAACTTACATGAATCTCTTGCAATAACATCATTTCAACACAACATGCAACCTTGTGGACAAATGTCATAAGTTTTCTTAAGCAAACCCAACTCTTTGACAAGTTTTTTGGTTTCATAATAACTTGTAGGCAATTTGTGAGGTTGAGGCAAGCATTCTCCAACTAATTAAACAACTAAATCAAAGCAAGCTTCATACAAGTAATACTTTGACTTGATGTTTAGCAGTATGGAAACAACAGATAAGTGAGTTTGACTTTCACAATTTGTCCATAATGGTTCATTTGTTGCTTTCCACACATCTAAAAACTTTACAGAATCATCTTCTTGAACATTAAAGTTTTCTTGGGTATATACCATGTTGCTAGATGATGGAACATTAGTTGGAGAAGTTTAATTTTGCATTCACTCTCCCTCGTTAAGAACAAAATTTGGACCAACAACATCAAGCACCATTTTTTTTATTGCGGATTCATATACTCATAACCGACGCATTGAAAACTTTTTGATTTGCATAAGAGCTACTTGGCATCGAGTTAATCCCTAACTCATCATAATCTATAGATTCTCCATGACAATTCCAATAATAGTAATAATGAACCCCTTTCTGTATAAGTGTTCTCCTACGGTTTATGTCCTTAAACTTTTCATTTGCGCTTATGAAACACGAACATTGAATTTACTTCCACTAGCATTGAACAAAGCAAAATTCAGAAATTTTTTGACTCCGAGTTAAAAAAAAAATGTTTTAATCCAACACGATTATTAAATTATTTTTTTTTGTACATCCAACTGCGTCTTAGCATTTGTTCCTGCAATGCATAATTTAAATCAACTTGTTTTCTATACGTCATTTAATTTGGCTTACTTACTCCCTAATAACTTATTATATTTTACTATTAAGAAGGATTAGCCAATTGAAACATTACATATCTAATTTAAATGAACTTATTTTCTCTACATGATTCAAAATACATTTTTAAAATTAATAACTTAACTAAATTAAATAGGGTTAGGATCCGGTGAGAACCATTGGTACGGTAAGAAATAAGAACATATATCAGCCCTAGGATTAACATAAACAAACAGTCATGATAAGTAGTGAAACTTACTCAATTTTCCTATCAATGTACATAATGATATAGTTTTCTATTGAACGAAATTACAATTACCATAAATATTATTACATAGAATTAATTACTTGTAATTAACTAATCAATATTATAATCAACTAATGATTTGAGTAGTCAAGTAGAATTAACACGAATAATTAATATAAACGTGCATTAAAAATATAAACATGTGTGAACATACTCGTGCATTGCATATCCAAGAATCCTACACATGCACAACTAAAATCATATGCACAACACTTTTAACTTGGTACTAGAAAATGCACGGATGTTATGAACATGAGTAATTAACATAAACGTGCATGAACATACAAAACGTATAAGTTCATATGCACGTGCACTTTTAACTTGATATGTTCATACACATATTACGAACAATCTAATATAATATCATTTGTGTATAAATAATAAACTATTAGATTCATTATTATGAATATTCACTCAAATGAACAACTTTGTTGCCCATTCGACTGGGTTCAAATAATGATTTTCTTTAAACTATAGTAAATGAACTAATTATAAATTTTAAATGAATATATATATTAATCGACGCGTGCACGAATGTAATGCTAGCAAATTAATGGTTAGCACGAGTGACATAAAATTTAAAGGAAAAACAAATAAATTTTTTGTAAGATCAATAGACTAAGTTAAAAAATCATGCACAAATATGTAAATCGAATCATGCACATCGTCTCACCTATGATGCACGACTAGTGCCCATCACCTATGATGCACGACTAGTGCCCATCACCTCTGATGCACGACTATACCTCTAAAAAGATGCACGACTAAGATGTAGCATAGTTCATAATATACAAATAATAAAATTTATAAAAAACGATTGATCATTGCACGAATACATAAGAAAAATAAATATTGCACTTTTATCATCTTATATTTTCATATTAGTAACATTCTATTTGCACATTATCTCTTACCTACCATTTATGTAAATGCAACAATAAAGAGAATACATTATTACCATATATAAACATTAAATCTTGGACGGTGATTATTTAATCCGACGATTAATATACGTTCTTATTTCTTACTGTAACTCTTGTTCACACTTGATCTTATCCCTATATATATATATATATATAATGTACTATATTTTGAGAAAAAACTCATTTTCAATAATAAATCTGACAAGGTTTATTTGGAAGTAATTTGAAAATTTATAAAACACTCAAACAAATAAAATCTAACTTTTCAAAATTTTATATACAATAGTTCAAAATAAAATGTTGATTTGTGCATAAGAATGGTAGAAGTTTATGTTATTCCAAGTAATAAAAATAAAAAAAATGGTTAATTGACTGTAAATACAAAACATAATATTAAATTTTATACCTCAATTATCATGATTACGCTTCTATTTGTTGTAAATAGCTTCTTCAGGTGCTTCAAAGTGTAGCTCCAAGTTGTAACAATTGTTTTAACTGTTTCTTCTACATGTTTTTTTCAATGTTTTTTCTCAAGAAACTGCAACACAAACCATGAAAATGGCTTAGAGCTTGTGTGATGAGACGTTGAAAAACTTCATTAGTTAGTTCATCTACCAGCAATAAATTTTGCTATTAGATAGTCCGTAATATCTATCATTGTGGTCGTTGAAGAAAAAAACAATTCATAGCCACAACTACACTATGGCTAAAATTGTTGGTGAAATAGTCAACCATTTCCCACCTTTTAACCGTGGATTAAATTTTGTAACACCCCAAATCCATGAGACTCGGGGCACCACGGGCGGAGACCTCACAATGGGTCCCGACCCTTAGTCTAACAACAATTTCATCGGATCTAACAACAAGGCACAAATAAAGGCAATAACCGAAATACAGTTTTATGCAAATGATAAGATTCCCAGAAGTAAACAAACAAGGACTTCAGCCGAGATACAACACCAAAGGCCAAACACCATAAACGCGACATACGAAATACGATACACAATACACAAACACTACTCCAACCAAAACCCTTCCTAAAATGTACGAAACCCCGGTTGTCCACTCTTCCGGATCTCTCGGCCGCCATTCTAACCTGCAAGACAACTACAACATCGGTATAAAATCATTATCTAATATTCAAGGCATTAGAATCAAGGTGAAGGCGCAAACCCAAGTAAATCATCGTAACACGCAACATGCTCCAAACAGACAAGTCCGGTTTATTATCTTTTTATTATTAAGTCATATCGCGTTCTAATTTAACTTCTTTTGTGACACGAGAATCTCCCAAAACTTGCCTCGGTCCCTACTTACCGGCAAGGAATGATATTTATGCATCCGACTGTCTACCCGCCCAGGCTAGTCGCTGAGAACCTCCTAATTTTCGCAAGAGCTATGCAGTGATGTCACCGCCCGTTATCATACACTTGGGCCAAATAATATAAGGTCGGTGGTTCTATTTCCGGTTTAATTGTTATAACATAAACAATAAACACACACCACCAAACACACATTGAAACTAATACGAAGAAGACGAGCTAAGTAAGTCTAGAGACTTACCTCGTTCCAAACGCTAACTCACAACACACTCTCGCTTCCCTTGGGAAGAATCCCATAGCCTGCTCACAAGAAGGTACGTATCAAGACATGCTCACGCTCAAGAAGTCATAGACTTCACTCAATGATCTACACAAGATCGCCTAACCCTCATCCTAGGGCCACATCCTAGAATCCATGGTACTCACAACACTCACAACATATGAAAGAACCTCACAACAACCTACTACCTCACATGATCAAAAACCTCAGCCAAGAAGGAGAAATCTAGCCTAGGAGGTCCAACTTTCTCATCAAACACAAATCCATCAAATACATCGAGCCATAAGGGCACCTAGGTTCACAACCACTAGATGGCATTCACAACTACCCTAGGTCTGTCCTAGGCATGATACTAACATGAACTGAAATAACCTCACGGCTAAGGAAGGAACGAAGAAGAAGGGAGAAGAAGAGCCTATTGTTGAAGAAACGCAACCGCGGAAACAAAAGGCGCGATTGCGTGCTGAAGGTCACGGCCCCGCGGAACCCGGAAATCCTGATGCCGCCCCCGTGGCGCTGCTCACCGCCCCTGTGGCTGGCTAGTATCCGCCCCCGTGGCGCCTGGTCCCACCCCCGTGGTAGAACTCTAGAAACAACATTTTCTTCGTCTTCGACTGTGGATCTTGAGCTTCAGTGGCCTCCTTCTCTTGTTGGGTCTTCTCCAAACATCATCCACGGTATCAAGGCTCTCCATCACAACCTAATCGAGCTAAGAACACATGCATGCAAAGGATTTAAGAGAAATTCTCCCCAAAGCTTCACACCATGGAAATGGAGAAGGAGAGAAGAGAAGATGATCTCTAGCAAGGAAGAAGAAAAGGAAAAGGGAGAGATGCTTAACAAGCTGGGTCCAAGAGCTTTCCACTGCTGGCCACCATCCAAGAGATCCAAAGAGAGAAAAGGTGAAGAAGGAGCATAATAGAGGATGGGTAGAAAGAATCGACGTGAGTGAGAAAATGGGGAAGAGAGAGAGAGAGAGAGAGAGAGAGAGAGAGAGAGAGAGAGAGAGGAAAGTCAAGGCTGCACAAGAGGGGAGGGAACCAAGGGTCAACTGCAGCCTTGTCACCTCATGCTAGGAAACGAGGGGTTCAAAAGCGTAGGCGGGGAAACGAAGGGTTGGAACGGGATTTCCGAGACAAAACCCGACACTCAACACCCCGTGCCTGCGGGAAGACTGAGCCGCGTCTGCGGAAAGATCGATAACTCGCTTACTAACCGGAATAAAAATTCTCGGCGTTACAACTAATCCCCCTAAAAACAAGTGTTGTCCCAAAACTTGCTAACGCAGAACACTCGGCATAACTAACTCGTTAACCACTCAAAACCATAACATGTCAACTCCCTACTCGATAACCAAACACACTCGTGTGACCGTGTTAAGACCTCGCAAGGCCTACACACATACTCGCATGAACTGCGTCTCGCATAAAAGTCAAAACCTAACCAATCATACAACACATTCCCGCTCGGGGTACAAAACACATAACTCGCACATGCACATAATATCTAACCCAATGACCATCTCGACATAACTAGATCATCGTAAAAACTCCAACGAGGATACAATCTCACGTCCTCCCGGTAGCCTCATCGGTTCCTCGACTATCACTAGATCATCACAACTAGCATCGTATCTCAAGTCATACATGTATTCCCTCGACCGTCACACCTGAAACCTAGTTAACATCCTCCACTCTCGGTAGCCATGCCAACCATAAACCGCTTCCCATCTCGCGCCAAGATCTCCAAAAAGGTCCGTAGAACGGAAGCTCAACTTCCCTTAAATGTCCAACAATTGACGCCTCGCGCCTGTGATACCCTTAACTCGACTCGTCTCGAATTTGAACCCAAGAGGTCCGTACCTCTTATCTGCCCACACCTTCTGGAGAATTAGTTTGGCTATCATCCGCCCTCTGACCAACGCTAGACGAACGAGGTTGTCCTGTATCCGCTTAGGGCTATCCCTACATATACTATCCACATTACAACATCACGATGTACTATACTTCCATCCATAAAGTGCCTCCAAGGCCCATCTCAAACGATACATCTCACTATCGTAACACGAAAGCTCGATCAAAGGAGAGGTATCGTGTCCGCCCTTACCCCCTACCTCGCACACATGCTCTCTGCACGGCATCCACTGGTCACCAAAGTCCTCTCTAGCCGACCAACTATCCAAGGGTGGAGCTGTCATAAAATACATATGGTCTCCTACGCGGTACGGTCCAGTTGTCCAACAAATCCCGAGATAAATCGCTCATCTCGATCCGAGATAACGAGACCCGGTACCCCAAGTACTCTCACTATCACTTAGTGGATTGCACAACTAGCCGACTCATCGGCCCTGTTTCCCAAAAGGTATAAACGCGTTGTCTCCGTCGGTCGGCCCTCAGTGACCAAAACATGTCACAATTGTTACGTGGTCTCAAACCGGTAATAACCTCTATGGAGGTATCCTCCCACTCCCACTGCGTAACTTGCGGTACGGTAGATAAAGTCTTCTTTCCGTCTTAGGGTGCTCAAGCTTGACCTGACAATGGTCACTTACTGGCTATGCACTTAGCCACCTCAGCCTTAATCCCAACTCACTGATGTGAACATCACCAATCCAAATATCTCTTACCAACTCTACGGTGCACTAGTAAGGTGGTGTGAGCCTCCTGGGACTCTATCTTATCTCCCGTTACCAATACACATGGGCGCTCCTAGGGTCTCAATAAACCTTCAACCCATAAAGGTAACTATGGTGCTTATCCTCGGGACCTTCTATTCCGGGTCTTTCTCAAGCCATTCAAATTTCGTGATTCTGTCGGGTCCTTCCCTTACCATCTATGTTGATAAACTGAGGTTGAACGGTCCGTTACGTTGTTGCTTCCTCTCAAAGGGTTCACTTACCAATGGTGTTGGTGACCACATTCACCTTCCCTTGAAAGATCCCAAAATCATAAGGCCGAAGTCCTTAACCAACTCTAACCATCACCTCTGGTGGATATTCATCTCTTGTAGAGCAAATACATATCCATGACATAATCTTTTGGTCTGTACCAACCTAGCATGTTTCTCATAACAAGATACCGACTTCATTATAAGTGAGTGTATAAAAGCCCCTTACTCTCGACCCTTCAACGGTCATTTTTCTTATATGCTCACAATTGTCCACATACGCACAAAACCTCTCTTGTTACCTCATACGCATCCCAAGCCCCACTTGGATGTATCCATAATGTCATACAATCCCCTTAACATAATGTTTGTGTCAAAGAGAACGGAATGGAGGTCACTCACCTCTTCTGCTTCTAATAAAGCTCCATGGACACGTCTCAATCCTTACGATTTAATCGACTTCCTCGGAAAGGAAGAAAGTGTCAAACCATCCCGCAACTCGGCGTTTATGGCCCACCAACTTATAAGTTGCATATCTCCTCTACATACCTTGGAGGTATAACCGAAACTATCATCTCATTCTCATTTGGTCAACTGGATATTCTCAACGCCGCTACGTCTCTTAGGAGGTCACCTCGGACTTCCCAACCTGTTTAGATATCTCTGCTCATCCCGCATAACTTGTATTATCGTCGTCCCATGATAAGCTTGTTCCTCCCAATTCAGAGAGTATAACAAGGCATCGTCAAATCTGAACATAAGAATCATTTATGCAACTCATGCACCAATAATTGTCATTAAAATCCTTAAATTAGGGTTCAACTTGGAATCGCCTGAAACACCACAAATTGCGACTTCATTGCAAATCGATTCAGAAAACCGATGGATACTCCTCTATGTAAACTCCAACTCATCAATCGCACTTGTGACATCTCGACTTCAAGTCGATCTAATTAAACATTGTAACCACATGCAATTTGTTCTCACAAGTCGTCCACTACGGGATAAAAGTACTTATCCTCATTGGGAGCCTTACGCATTTCTCGATAGCCAACTTACAACTTCCCGACTAGTATCCTTCCTCACAACTCGTACCAAAAGGCCCTGAGGGGAAGACCGGAAGAAGTTCCCCATTCTGAACCGCCGAAACTTCTCACTCATGAATTCTCAAGTACCATCACCTTAAGCTTAAAGCTTACAACGTTACTATAACCTCGGTAGCTCCTTCGGGTGAGTCTAGTAACTTTGACTCATGTCTTGTTCGTGACAACATATCATTCGTTCCTTAAGAACGAAGTGTCATGCATCTACTTTCCGTATCTTCCCATTTGCTTAAAGCAACTCGGGAAACTTCACTTTCCTCCTGATCCATAAGGTCCTTATATCTTGCTCAAACCTTAAAGGTTTCCAATCCGAGCCATTATTCCATATGCCAAATCTCGAGACCTAAAAAGGTTGCATAAAGGTTCTTTACCATCCCTCCCTAGGAGGTCTATTACCGTCATTTGCTTTAATCATTCAACGTTATAATGCTCAAGACAATCACGCTTCTGCTGATGTATTTCTTACTATTGACATCGAACCATTCGGAAAACTCCAACCTTTTGTTACCATTCCTTCATTTCTGCGCTTGAGGTTACGCCTCCTATCTACAATTCTTCAACAGGAAACCCGCATTTTATGCTTTCTTGGTCATTAGCAGTAAGCTTATGGTTGACCTTCTCTAAGGTTGGCGACTTACCATTCTTCCATACTTCGTGTCCCTAATCTTCCGAGGCTACCCTCTTTGGGGTACTCCACCTCAACTCCGTTAGCTCTTTCCATGTTTCATGGTTTCTTCCTCTTCCATATGGTAACCATACTCTTCTCGGTCTCGCGTGCCGTATAAATCGCCTTCATGGGCTTAACTGCGCCTCATGATATCTTGTAAGCGTGTCTCCTCAAAATGTATACCGTTACTCGGTAGCTGCTCGTGTTTCTCTTGATTGTAGTCTTAAGTCTTTTCATAACAAAAGCTCCTTGTTGCGTCACTCCTCTTCTCGGGATCACGTTTACTCACACTTCTATCTTCTTGGCATTTCTTAGTCTTATCATCCTAACGGAAATCGGTCAACTCCACGTGAATCCCCACCATGCCATTCTTCTCATAACTCTCGTAATGTTGACTCTTTACTTAATGGTACCTCGTAAGCTTAACTTACGGTATCTTACATCTTTCACACCTGGTTCGATCACTCTTCTCATTTGACTCCAAAACTTAGGAGCGTCTAAGGGAAGCTTCACTTCTCGTAATGGAACACCGCTTTAACCTTGTTAGAATGCACCCATCTCCTCCTCGATTCATCTTAGTTGTCCACGCGTCGTCTTGAAGAACTTAAGTTCGTTATCTTCATTGGTCTCGTCGTCGTTCGATCATGGCTTCTTTTGAACTGCTTCTACACTATAATGTTCCTCGCTTTTCTTTTATTGCTTCCATCTTGATTCCTCTTTAGTTGTCTCAAGTTTTCTTTTACTTGGTTGTCCTTTTTTTACGTTATTTCTACTCATCCTCTTTGACATCCTTTTGAAGGAATCCGAAAAACATCGTGGTACTCGTTAGCACGAAAAGCTCGACTCGATACTTGAGTGTACTCCTCCACGTATGAACGATATCCCACACCAACAACGTCGTTTTAAAGGTGATGATATCATACAATAATTGTTCGCATCTAAACGTGCGTGCAAATAAGTTTTAATTATAAAACTAAAACAAAAGCAAGCGAACCCACAGTGTAGGGATCGGCGTAGTTAAGCAAGTATTCCAGAGTATCGAACTCAGGGATTTGGGGAGTCAAATTCAGTTTCGAATAATCGAGCAAGTAAAAGTATAAAAGTTTTGCAAATATTGGGGAAAACAGCAACCCTAAAGATCCAGGTATCTAATTGTGGTAATCGATTCAAGATATTCTATAGATATAAGGACAGAGTTGAGGTTTGCAAAGGTATAACTAATGTAAGGTGATGTACGGTGAAGTTCCAAAACCCTATATGTCTAACGCAAAGACTCTCTCTATAAAGGTTGTTGAGACTGCAGTATAGAAAGGATATAAAGGTAAGAATTAATCTCAAATACCCATGTCCGAACCCAATGAATCAAAGATAAACTAAAACGGTTAAGGTTGTGACACTCGAAACTAAAATAGAGGATGTTGAGTCTCACTACTACCTAGAAAAGGCAACTCAAGACTAGGTTAAAGCAAATCTTTAACTTTGGATTAAAGCAAAAGCAAAAGTCGTAAAACAGAGAAAACCACGGCTAGATCTTGAGATTCCACAGCTGTGGACTCAAGAACAGACCGTGGAAAAGGCTGTCGACGAGGTTTCTCGCACTCTCAGGGTCCAATCTGTTTACGATCGATCTATCATCATCTAAGCCACAACTATCAACCCTTCACCTTAGAATTGCTAAAAGGTTTTAGCCAATAATCATAGTCATTGAATCAAATATCAAATTAAGAAGAGAGAAAGATAAAAACCCTCAAAAACTTAATAACAACTCAAAATCAATCTCGAATCCGAATAACAAAAGAGTATGTTTATGAATTCAGAAAATGGAATAAGAAATCCTCACAATGATCTAGAGAAACCACAAAGAACGGGATGTCAATCCGTTCTCCAATAAAAACCCTAGAATATCCGAAAGTACACAATCTCCGAAATCACGTCTCTCACAAATCTCCAATCCTCAAGGTTGAAATGAAACCCTAAGGTTGCCATCTTCAAAGCTCTCACGAGGGTCTAAGCAAAAGTGTAAGCGAGTCTCCCCGAAAGTCCTTTCTCAAGCCTTTTTATAGGGCGAAATAGGGTTACGAGAAAGCCCAATGACGTTGCTATCGTGGCAAATATGACACGTCACAAAATCCTCAAAATCACGGTCATGAACAAATTTCCACGGCCATGGTAGGCCGTGTAACTTTCTGTTGTGCTTCAACTCACTTTCCACGATCCAATTGCCAATTCCACGGTCGTGGTTTAGAGCGTGGTTCTTCAAATTCTTCTCCACGACCGTAATTCAGGGCGTGGACTTCCAAATCCTTTGATTTTGCCTTTGTTTCGTGATGTTCTTCACTCATGTTCCTTCCTTAGCCTCTCCAAAGCATCTCCTTGCCATCAAGCATGAGCAAATACTCCTTTCCTTCCACATTTTGCTCCAATTCAAGTCTTTATTCACCTAAAAACAAAACAAAGCTAGTGTAGATCTCTATATCGACAAAGTGGGTGAATGAGCTCACAAATGCTTCAAACTCATATCTATGTACACATAAAAGAGGGAAAAACAATTAAAACAAGTGCCTAAAATATAGTCATATTTCATGCTAACAATCACCTTTTCTATTAGGTCCCACATCTCCATAAGCTACTATATATAATAAGTATACGCATATAAGACTGTACAAGTCCTATGTCCACATAACTACCAATATAACATATCCGGCATTCCATTACAACAATACAAGATCCAAACATGTACTATAGTCCACATATATAACTATACATATAAATTAAGTCCATCATGCAATTACAATCCACATATACTATACATATCTACATATCAAAATCCAATAAACTAAGATTCCGAGATCCGCGGGAGGAGTGGTGGTCCGTACATTCTACCCCGACTCACTATGCTCATGATTTTGAAAACGAAAAATCATTTTAAACTTAGAACCCTTGAGGGTTCTCTTTCCCTCTATTAAGCCTTTAGAAGATTGCGAGTGCCATTGTTGTCAACCTAGAGCTCTAATACCATATTGCAACACCCCAAATCCGCGGGACTCGGGGCGCAACGGGCAGAGACCTCACAATGGGTCCCGATCTTTAGCCTGACAACAATTTCACCGGATGTTACAACAAGGCACAAATAAAGGCCAAAACCGAAATATATTTTTATGCAATTGATAAGATTCCCGGAAGTAAACAAACAAGGACTCCAGCCGAGATACAACACCAAAGGTCAAGCGCCATAAACGCGACATACAAAATACGATACACAATACACAATACACAAACACGACTCCAACCAAAACCCTCCTAAAATGTACGGAACCCCGTCTGTCCACTCTTCCGGATCTCTCGGTCGCCATCCTAACCTGCAAGGCAACTACAACATCGGTATAAAACTTTAGCAAATATTCAAGGCATTAGAATCAAGGTGAAGGCACAAACACAAGTAAATCATCGTAACACGCAACATGCTCCAAACACACAAGTCCGGTTTATTATCTTTTTATTATTAAGTCATATCCCGTTCTAATTCAACTTCTTTTGTGACACGAGAATCTCCCAAAACTCGCCTCGGTCCATACTTACCGGCGATGAATGATACTGATGCATCCGACCGTCTACCTGCTTGGGCTAGTCGCCGAGAACCTCCTAGCTCTTGCAAGAGCTAGGCAGTGATGTCACCGCCCGTTATCATACACTTGGGCCAAATAATATAAGACCGGTAGTCCTATTTCCGGTTTAGTTGTTATAACATAAACAATAAACACACACCACCAAACACGCATTGAAACTAATATGAAGAAGACGAGCTAAGTAAGTCCGGAGACTTACCTCGTCCCAAACGCTAACTCACAACACACTCGCGCTTCCCTTGGGAAGAATCCCACAACCTGCTCACAAGAAGGTACATATCAACACATGCTCACGCTCAAGAAGTCATAGACTTCACTCAAATGATCTACGCAAAATCGCCTAACCCTCATGCTAGGGCCGCATCCTAGAATCCATGGTACTCACAATACTCACAACATATGAAAGAACCTCACAACAACCTACTACCTTACATGATCAAAAACCTCAACCAAGAAGGAGCAACCTAGCCTAGGAGATCCAACATGCTCATCAAACACAAATCCATCAAATACATCGAGCCATAAGGGCACCTACGTTCACAACCACTAGATGGCATTCAGAACTACCCTAGGTTCATCCTAGGCATGATACTAACATGAAATAACCACACGAATAAGGAAGAAACGAAGAAGAAGGGAGAAGAAGAATCCCACAACGCCTATTGCTGCAAGAAAAATGTAGATTTTTGTCACACTATGAACGCGACTGAAATTAGTTGTTATGGTTTAGTACAGCTCATTTGTGGCTAGTGTTACATCCCTCTTTTCTTTGGTCATGACTTCCTTCTCTCGGCCCTATTTCAATGGCTCATTAGTATCGCCTACTTTTCGTTGCTTTCTTGTCCATTGCTATACCAATTTTTTTTTTTGCAGTGGGAGTCAGGTTTATGAGTACATCCAATATTGGAATATATATATAATTAGTAATATTTTTGATGTACTAGTTTTCTAGAGCTCAAAGTAACATTGTTAAATATATTGAAATTAAGCATATTAGGCGTTGTTTTTAGACAAAAGATTCATAATTTATGGAGGACGAAACTTAGAGAAGTGAAATCTGAGCTTCTAAGGTTGTGTATCCGGCACCAAGTAAATGATTCAATGCACTCTATTTAGACGTAAAATTTCTACAGCTATTATTAAATATATTTAACAGTCGGTTAAGAAACAGCTACCTGGCCCACAAAAAGAGGTTAACAAACACCCGTTAAACCCGCCAAAATTAAGGTCTTGTGACTATTGTCTTTTCACGTTAAACCTCACTTGCAGTAACGTTTTCAAATCTTTTTTACAAAGTAACATTACCCCCAAAGCCAACTCAAGGTACAACCCTCTAAAAGTAGAAAACAAAGTCGACATTATTTTCTTAATAATGAATTTATTTTAATTAAACCAAAAAATGTAATAAAAAAGAAAACTTATATTACATGCTAACTTGAAGTTAACCAAAACCAAGTTTATATATAATAGGATAGGATACAAATGGTAAGCTTATATGCCGGTGATTAACGATATTAACTAAACCAGCTTATAGTTTTTTTTTTTTGGTAATGAACCAGCTTATAGTTAAGTCATCTCTAAAACACACTACAAATAGCAATAAACACGCCTGAAAATAAGCCAACGATAATTATCACTACTTTCCAAGCCATGGATATCCAGTCCCTTACTTTTGCCTTCATCATCCTCTTCTTCCTCCTCTTTGCTCTCTTCCTATACCTCCGGTTTCTCAGTCGAACCCAATTCCCCGGATTCCGACACTATCCTCTAGTAGGGACCCTACCGGACTTCTTAGCCAACCGCCACCGCTTCTTGGATTGGACCACCGCTGTGCTCTCCACCACCCCAACTTACACCGCCGTCTTCATGCGCCCCGGGAATGTCCACGGCATCATGACTGCGTTTCCGGCAAATGTCGAGCATATTCTCAAGACCAATTTTCCCAACTACCCCAAAGGTGATCGCTTTAGTTTCCTGCTTCGTGATTTCCTTGGACGTGGAATCTTTAACTCCGATGACGATCTCTGGCGCCACCAGCGCAAGACTTCAAGTTACGAGTTCAATCGACGCTCGCTCCGAAACTTTGTTCTGGATTGTGCTAGGTCCGAGCTCCAGACCCGGTTATTACCCCTTCTTAAGAACTCCGCTAAAACGGGCCGGCTCCTTGATTTGCAGGTAATTTAGCCCAGTGATTAAATTACTTAAACAATAATAAACAAATCCGTAACCGAATCTTATTTTTGTGTGTTGTGTACATGCAGGATGTGTTAGAGCGATTCGCGTTCGACAACGTATGCAAGCTGGCCTTCAACGTGGACCCGTTTTGCTTGACCATACACGGGTCGGGCCAACCCGATTTCATGCAGGCCTTTGAGGAGGCGACCACTCTCAGCTCCGGCCGGTTCATGGCAGCTCTTCCCATCATCTGGAAAATCCGGCGGTTTTTCAACATCGGAACCGAGAACCGCCTCCGAAAATCAATCCGGACCGTCCATCAATTCGCCGATGAAATCATCAAGGATCGATTACGTAAGAAGCAACAGAAACAGAAGAACAATAACTTCGACTCCGAGGAAGACCTCCTATCCCGATTTATCGCAACAGACGAGAATTCCCCCGAGTTTTTGCGAGATATAGTCATAAGTTTTATCCTGGCGGGCCGTGATACGACGTCGTCTGCACTTACTTGGTTCTTCTGGCTTCTATCATCCCACCCTGAGGTAACCACAAAAATAAGGTCCGAAATAGACCGGGTCCGGACCCGGTTCGGGAAAGTGATGGGCGAGGGTTTCGGGTATGACGAAATCCGGGAGATGCAATACCTACACGCGGCGCTATCTGAAGCAATGAGGCTATACCCGCCGGTTCCGATCGACACCAAAGTGTGCAGAAACGACGACGTTTTGCCCGACGGGACAGCTGTGAAGAAGGGCTGGTTCGTGACGTACGATGCATTTGCAATGGGTCGGATGGTTGGCGTTTGGGGTAAAGATTGCGAGGAGTTTCGACCCGAGAGATGGATTGTGGATGAAGACGGGTCAGGAAACGGGTTGTGTAAAGTGGAGAGTCCGTTTAGGTATCCGGTTTTCAATGGGGGCCCACGGGTTTGTCTTGGGAGAGAGTTGGCTTATATTCAGATGAAGTCGATAGCGGCGTGTATATTGGAAGGGTTTGATGTGGTGGTGGAGAAGGTGGAGTTGCCTGAGTATGTGTTGGCTTTGACGTTGAGGATGAAGGGTGGTTTGCCCGTCAGGTTGAAGCTCAGAGATGTGGTTTGACATGGTCATTATATCAACTTCATTCATAATCAATTATGATTTGAATTGCAATAATTAATTATCTTAATATTATTAATCACTAGGTGTGATGGTATGTATATATCATAGTTTTTTATGAATCTTAATATCATATATCAATTTTAATTTTGATAATCAACTGTCTAGAGTTCCTAGGTTAATTGTTTAGTTTTTTAGTCACTTAAAACTAGGATTTACATATTAAAACAGTTCAAATCTTCCTACGCTCTTTATGTCTCACTCTTTGTTCCGAGTATTTAATTGGTCGTCGTGACAATTTTTTTTAATAAAATCGAGGGGAAAGTTCGATTCCGATTAAAACATATTTAATGGGTTCAGGTTTAGTATCTACAATATGAACTGGTCTAACTTTTTGTAAACAAAAGTATCAACTTTGGCCCCTTCCGATCTTCCAAAAAATATAGAAATAGTAGGAAGTTACATTGTCCTTCAATTTCGAACCACCAAAAAGTGATGATTTCTCCGAAAAAAAACGATCATCATTTGCTTCTTCTCTTTACCTAGAGAATACAAAACTCATATGGGTCCTAATTAGAGATCTCGTTTTAGAACTGTGAGTGTAGGCAGATTAACCTTTGGAATCTCCGTGGTTACTCTGTTTGTATAACTATTCGGTTTGTGGTGGATTGTTGTGGATTTATGGGTGATCTGGATGTGTTCTTGTGTCTATGGTAGGCTTGAGATGCTCATGCATCACATACGCTCCGGTGGCTAGGATTAAAACCATTAGGTTATTAATAGTTATGACGGTTATACACAATCTAGTGATTCACCAAATGGATGTCAAGACGACATTCCTTAATGGTGATCTAGAGGAGAAAGTGTATATGAGACAAACTGAAGGGTTTGTCTTAAAAGGACAAGATCACAAAGTGTGTCGCTTGGTCAAATCCTTCTATGGACTAAATCAAGCTTCAAAACAATGCCATCAAAAGTTTGATGCCGAATTGTCGAATGAGTTTAAGATAAATCAAGTTGACAAATGTGTCTATAGTAAGTTTGATCATACCGGTCAATGTGTGATCATATGCTTATATGTTGATGACATGTTGATCTTTGGAACAAACCAAAGACAAGTAGACCTCACTAAGGATTTCTTGTCCACTAAGTTTTCAATGAAAGAATTAGGTGAGGTGGATGTGATTCTAAGCATAAGAATCAAACGTGAAGCTAAATGATTAAGTGTCAAGCAATCCCACTACATTGAGAAGGTTGCCAAACACTTCCAATGTGATAAGAGTACAATTGTTAGTACTCTTATGGACTGAAGTGAGAAGTTCATGCCTAACCAAGGATCGGAAGTCTCTCAACTTTAGTATGTCCAAGTATTAGGATGTTGCATGTATACAATGACCATCACTAGGCCAGATAATTCTTTTGCCATTGGTAAATTGAGTAAGTACACGAGTTGTTCTAGCTCACGACATTGGAAGACACTAAGGCATGTGTTTAGGTTCCTCAAGTGGACCATGGGTTTTGACATCTTGTACACTAAGTATCATTTGGTACTAGAAGGCTATTCATATACGTCATGAATCACTAATCTATAGGATCACTCATCCACAACTGGATGAGTTTTCTTTCTAGGTGGTAGTGCCATTTCGTGGGCTTCAAAGAAGCAAACATCCATCACAACCTCGACCATGGAGTCCGAGTTTGTGGCACTTGCCGCAACCGACAAGGAAGATAAATTACTAAGGAATTTATTTCTAGATAAAAATTCCTCTATGACCAAAATTGGTTTCTCCTATCTCAATTCATTGTGATAGTGCAACTTCGTTGGCTAAAGCTTATAGTCAAACGTATAATGGTAAATCAAGGCATTTTGGTGCGAGACATAGCTCAGTTAGAGAGCTCATAACTCAATGTATAATATCGGTTGATTTTGTGAGAACACACAATAATCTAGCGATCACATAACCAAGAGCTTGAATAGGGACTTAGTTCAAAAGTCAGCCAAGGGGATGAGGTTAACGAGCTAACCTAAAAACGATTTGTCGTGAGACACCCAATTTGCCTATGACTTGATGCCTTAGCGGAATTCAATGAGGCAATCCCATTCCAAGAAGTCAAAAGCATAAATGTCCATCCAAGGTAATTCTTCTATCCTACATAATATGTATAGATTCAAATATGCAATTTCATAACAACTCTTTTGAAAAACTTCAATTGTAGGTGCAAGATCAAATGAGAGTTAGTTACATGAACATGAAATGTCAAGGCTTCTTCAAGGGAGTAGATGGTCGACTCGCCTGTATGTTCATTAGAGGATTAGGACACAATAACCTTTAAATGTGTCATTTATTTTTTTAAGGAAATGTAAATTTTGTGTATGTTGCCTTCATGTACTTAAACAAGTTAAGTGCTTCAATCAACTAGGACACAACAACTCTTTGGTGTAGAATGTCTAATTATACTAATATAAATTTAATCAAAAGACATTTATGATTATGTGAATATTTTTTTTGAATGTATGTCTATTAAAGTTTCTTGACTTTGCTCAAATGGGGGAGGAATGTTGGAGATTTAGGCTAAGTCTTCATTGTAACCATTGAGTTTGTCTTGGGACAAGATGCAACAAGTTGTTCACATGTGTGTCACTATGGTCTAGGTTGCGGGTGGTAAATCAAGTGACCGGTACTAAGAGCAACTAGTATTCAACCCCTCTTATCTCATAGTGGTGAAATGAAAGCTCTGGCTTCTTCTTTTTTTGGTGTAAGGGGAGTCGAATCAAAGCAAGGTGATCTAATGACAAGGTCAACATGTGCCAGATTTTAAAAGGCCAAAGCTTATGCCTTTTTAGCCACATTTTCTTGACACACCTTTGGTTCTTAGGCCTGATATTAGCTAAACAATATGTGGTTAAACTTTTGGGAGAAATTCAAGCTCAAATGCTAATGATTGTCAATGAAGTAGTTGATGAGGTTATTTAGGAGTTACACTATCTTGAGCTAAGACATTGAGTACTTGTGGATCTTGGAACTTACACTAGTTATGTGAAAGTGAATAAAACTCATTGAAAGTGTTCGATCCAAGAAAAATAAGATAGCTCTAAGCTAGATTTAGTGATGAGGGACCATCCCCAACACTACCTCAAGGATCAATCACTAGATCAAGTGCTAAAGAATTGAGGGACAATCCAACTACACCTTCTTCAGATTTCATCATGGAAGGAGTAATCACAAGGTCAAAAGCAAAGGCTATTCAAGATGAAGTTACAAGCATGCTAACAACATGTACACTCAAAGAGACTTACTCACTCTTAGGAATCCTTTAATGACATTGTTGACTATTATAGAAGAGCAAAGCCACGATCAAGAAGAGCCAGCAAGCATAAAAGGTGGCTAGAACGAAGGAAAAGCCTCAGAGAAGAAATCTCGGCCAACCTACAGGAATCTCGACCGATATAACCACCAGATATTTGTTCACTGACACGCGTTTGAAGATCCGGCGAAGATATTTTAAATTTGGCAACTATTGATGACATGAGTTATATATCATTATAATCATGCATATTGTGGATGTTCTACCTCAGTTTCCCTTACATTCAAAGATATTTGTGTACCTTTAAGGTTTATTTCATATATATTTCAGAAATAGAGGTCTACACTAGTTTTGATTGATTTGTAGGTGAAAACGATGGATTTGGAAGCAATAATGGAGCAAGGAGTAGCTAAGGTCAATGAGGAAGCATAAGAGACCTTTAAGGACTCATCAGGAGCAAGGAAAGTGCGTAGAAGAGTCACACAAAGTAGGTGGAAAACAAGCCAAGAGACGAGCACTTTCTGTTGTAGAAAATCGGGTGATTTATTACCTAACTCGGACGATTTTCTTGTAAGAAAAATCGGACGAGTTATGTAGTAAATCGACCGATTTTCACTTTTAACCGTCTAAAAGTATAACGTTCAAAAGCCCAAATCTTTTGGGCCAGAGGAGGGGCGTGGCTTGCAACCCATTAGCGAGTTGGGTTATGTTAGAACCCTAGGAGAGGAAAAACGGAGTTCGCACAGATCGGGATTGACGGCATACGAGAGAGATTGCAGATTCTTGGAGAGAAAGGATTTGTGGAAAGGAGATAGAGTTCAAGATTCAAGAAAGTTGTGAGATCTTTGATTACTGTTCGTTATTGTGATTTGTGAACACATATTAATGAGTATTTTGAGAGGTTTGATTGAAGTTTTGAAGGATTGATTATAGATTTTGGAGATTTATTGAGTTTTATGTGAAGTTTGATTTTTATTTTATTTTCTTTATTCAATCTTGATTTTGATACAAAAATAAAAATGATTGGCTAAAAACCTTGTGATTCTGGGTAGAATAGTTGATGATTGAGACTTAGATGATGATAGACTGAACTCATTTAAACATTTGGACCCGTAGAGTTGAGATTTAACCCTTGCGATTGCGAAAAATCGGGGTGTTCTATAGGAAATCGACCGATTTCTTCTAAGAACAATGCGATTTTTCTCTCTGACGTTCCTTAAATGTTTTATCCTTTAACCAAAGTTAAACCTTGCCTAAATCCTAGCCTTGTCTAACCTTTATAACCCTTATCCAAGTATAAGAAGAGACTTCATATTGATTGTTCACTTGGTAATCAAAGTTCGCAAGATTCGGGTAATAGAGAGACTCAACATCCTCTATTGAGGTTTGAGTGCACCTTTCATCTTTACCTTCGAGAGTCATATCCTTGGGTTTTGGTGGGTGGTTTGAGTGTTAATCCACATCTTGAGTACTCTTCTTCATGAGACTCAACATCCTTCGGGTTGAGAGCTTCTAAGTTGGGATAAGTGAGTAGTGGAACTTCACCGTACATTATTCCTTTCTTTGAAACACATAACCTTGACAACGCCAACTCTGTCCTTTGATCTTTAGAGTGTCTTGAATTGAAATCCGTAGTCGGATACTTGAATCCTTGGAATCATTTGTCTCTTACATCTTTATAAAAACTTTTACATCTTGCTAGACAGTATTTGAACCGATTTCATTCTCACCAAATCCCTGAGTTCGACTCTGAAATTGCTTGCCTTACTACAGCTGATCTGTACATTGCGGGTTCGCTTTTGCTTAAGTTCTGGATATAAATTTAAGACTTTGACGCACACACTTTTGAGAAACAACTATCTTTTATATTTCTTACCTTAGAAGCTCTCAAACATTCTTTAAGGTAGTTGTTAGTTTTTGATCCTATCATTGAGATTATTTTATAGCTTTCCTAGATTATCTTTTAGAAGATATCTTTCTTAGTTTACATAAAAGATCTCCCTTATAAATAGCCTTAGAGGGGGAGATTATTAGGTTGATTTGATTTGATTATTTTCCACATATTGTGCGAACTCGCAGCTTCATTTATGAATTTTGTGTTTTATACAATTCATTCATATTCAATCAAAGAGAGAGTCTTGATTGAATCGTTGTGAAGTCCTTGCTAGATTGTGCTTGTGTGTGTTAATCTTTTTGAAGGTTGGTGCTCCTGGTCAATACTAGTCCCTCCTTGTGCGTGTCTTACTTAGAAGACTTGTGTAAGGTTAAAGAAGTGAGGGTTAAGGTAAGCTCTTCGTTAAGGGGTTTTGACACATCATTGGTCAAGGGTTGCGGGAATATCTTGGTTCATATCTTCCTATACTTATCATCTATCATTTCATTATTCATCTTCTTATCTTTCCATATCATCCATTAATTTGTTTTATGAGTTTTTATAAATCTTGGTTTGTTCTTCATTAAATCTTGCCCGAGATTTCATTGACCCATCCGAGATTTGCTTCTGTCGAGGATTTTCAATCTAGATCGGGAAATGCGGCTTCAATCCCGCATCAAAGTGGTATAAGAGCTAAGTGATTGAAGCCCGTATCACGTTTGAGTCAATTTTTATTTTTTTGAGTCTTCTTTGAATCATATAAAAATTGAGTCTCTTCTTGTTAGCCTCTTTGCGAGATTATTTGAGTTTAACGTGCGTTGACTTGTGTAAGTTTGGAAGAGAGAAACATCATAACCAAACATAAGTCATCCATTAACCTTGATACCTCGCCCAATCCTTCGGAGATTGTGTTTAAAATTTTGCGCTTAAAGTTGAGATCTTATGTAGTAGGTAAGATCTTATCCATTCCTTTTCAAGCAACAATATATACACGCTTCTCCAGCAATAAAAGCTCCCAAGGCAACCAAGAAGTAGCAGCCCAAAGTTATTGTTAAACATCAACATCAAGTATCGATTTTCAACAATATCGTCCAATCTATGAAGAATCTCGGCCGAGATTTCATCCTAGAAAGCTACTGTTGTCCAGTTTTTGAGAAATTTTGCAAGGCTCTTGATAGGTGATGGAATGACTATCAATTAGGATAGTTTCTAGTGTCTTTTTAGTGTCTTTGAGTCAGTTTGTGTTACTAATACTTTGATCCAGATGAAGAAGTCCGAAATGAAGCAAAATAAGGTATTAGCAACACTTGGAAGTTGAAGAACGTTCAAGAAGCAATGCTTATGGTGCCACACCGCCCCCGCGGAGCCGTGTCACCGCTCCTACGGTGGCATTGCACTCCGGAATGCAGCATGCGCCTTCGCCAGCGCCCGGAACGAGCTTGTCACCGCCCCTACGGCCGCCTCCGTCCGCCCCTGCGGTGACTCACCTTGAAGAAGCGAAGCAGGCGCCCCTGCGCCTCTGCCCGCGGACCTATGAAGCCGAAGGGCCAGTGTCACTGCCCCTGCGGTGACATTGGCCGCCTTTGGGGATCATCATCAGAAACGACACGAAGCTGAAGAGGCAGACGTTCAAGGAGCATTAAAGACCCTACCCTACGGGATTATCAGGCCGCCCCAGCGGCCAAGAAGAAGATCGATCGTTTTGGCCTAAACCGCCCCTACGGACCTGAAGCCCGCCCCCGCGGTTTAGCGCCAGAGGACTTTACTCCGGTTGCTTGTACCACCTTTATGACATTTAAGGTGGAATTTTAGACAACCCATTTACTCCCATTTACTGTCATTTGTAGTATAAATAGAGCCCTTGGCTGATTGCTAGAATCATCCATCATTTTCCCCAAAAACTCTATTTTCCTTAGTTCTAACTTGTAATGAGTTTCTAATTTCCCTTGCTAAATTGGGTTGTTTTGAAGCTGTATTGCTACTTGGTTGTAAGTATTTTATAATATAAGTTTATTCAGTCAATTTGTGTTATATTTCTTGAGCTCTAACTTATGTTTGCATGTCTCTTATCACTTAGATTGATCACCTTAAGTGTCTAATGCATGCAAAGTACTAGGATTGATTGATTCCGGGTTCGGGTCCTTAATCTAGTAGTAACCCTTTAGGTAAAAGCTGGTTGTAATTACTTACAGGAAAAGGAATATAACTATAAAGAAAGTTTAACGGCGTTTATTCATTCTTTATATCTCTTTGTCTTTACTAAAATGCTAACTTGTGCTTTGATCTTGTAGGTTTACGGATCAATAATCTTGTTAAGTTGTGTTGATGTCGGTTGGCTCAACACATATCTAAAATCAAGATGAGACTTTGGTGAATAACTTATAAAAAGAACCAACCAAGTAGTGTGCATGCTAAGATCCAACCTAGTGTAACTTTTCATTTCATATCTATTATCACCATCTTGCTTTTGTCTGGCCTTTCTTACAATCCAATACCAACACCCCTCATTGGTTACAATTCAGTAATTAAACATAATCAAAACTCGACTAAAACTCTCTTGTGTTCGACCCTTACTTACACTATATAATCTGGTTAGTGTAACGTTAGGTAACCTACTTTGACTAAAGCTAAAAGACAACGACCATAGGTTTTTAGCCTCGTCAGCTCTGAAGTTTCAAAGTGCACCCTGTGTAAGACTATATCAAAGGAAGTGTTTCTGTACCCACCTTGATCCATTTAAGAGTCTTAGCCATTCCCAAAATGATGTGATCCAAGGAACCGATGCAAATGGCTTCACTACAATGTAATGTTCTTATCTTCTTATTCCAAAGTCCGTTTGAGGCGATTCAAGATGGTTTAGAATGATAAATTCAATCTCTAAAACTAATATTTTAAGTGTTTCATCTAATAAAAAATTAAACATGCTCAAAATAGAAGTTGTTCAACACATAATACCCCCGAATCCTCTTCAGTAGACCCTTCAGTATTTTGGACATACAGAGTGCTACATTTATCCAATGAAGGTCCATAAACACTTGTTGGAAAGTTGATTTAAATGGCTACAATATTGATGAAGATTACAAGAGCAGATTAGTCCAAGAGATTGGTCGTAAATGCAGTTCTTTCAGCAGCCGAATTTATGGACACAATGTGAAGAGTCCAAAGCCAATGCCTCATTATGTGGATCTTTAAGGCCTATATTTTATTATGACTTTTGGCCTTGTTTTTGATATTTTTGCTAGACCTATTTTCCCTATTTAAAGGCTTGCTTGGTTCATAGAAAAATAAGTGAGAGTCGATAATATTTGGAAAAGTGTTTGCTTCCTTGGTTTTTGGTGAAATGCCGAACCTCCTCCTTGGTGTGATGCCGGCTGGATTGCCTTTGTGAGATGCGAGGGAGAAGGAATTAGTTCTCATAGGTGAGAGGCTTTTGAGAGTTGATGCGAGTATTGTAGAGTGGATGATGAGAAGCTTGAAGCTCTAGCAGTACATATCTTGTACTTTATTTTCAATTATCATAAATCCAAAACACATGTGTATATTTTCTTTAGTTTTTTGTTTGTCTTGCATTGTTGGATCCTTTGTTTGGGGTGTATCACAAAACTAATCCCATCTATCTCTCTCTCCAACTGTACAGGTTCAAGGTACGTTCTTTCTCTCTTCTTAAATCTCTTGTGTGCCTTTTCTTAGCCTCTTTTCTACTCTAAACACCGAGTCATATTATTTGGGTGTGTTAGTTAGTATATACGCTTCCTAATATACTAGTGTGTCTATCCACAATATTCTTTCTACCTTGTCTTGTGTGGAGTAAACTTCTAGTAGGAGTTCCTTATCCATCTCACAACACAAGAACCTTTATCCGAGCCAAGTTAACTATTTGAGTCAACCAAGGAGTTCTAGTGAGACCCAAGCACCGATTGGTAAAGAAGTAGTAATCCATCCAAGGAAATTACATCAAACCAGCTTGTATAACACAACAGTTCGCGAGTGCAAGAGAAAACAAGAAAGGTATTTTCGTTTTTCCTAACATCACAAGTTTGTTGTTACTTTGCGTGTTTGTGTAGATGTCAGGAAGAGATAGTCCACGGGCATCCCAAAAGAGTGATTCTCTAGGGCCCGATGCCATGGAGATGCTCAAACAAGTTATGGCTATTGTTTTTACCTTCAATAAATGATTGAAACAGGTCAAAGCAAGGCCTAGTGCATAGTCTCGGCCAGAATCTCGCCCGAGATTTGATCCAAGATATGCCTTCAAAGTAGGCGGCATCTGCTTAACACCTCCACCACCACCAGCCCCTGTACCAACTCCAAACCATCCCCAGGTTCCCGGTAATACTCACCATATTAATTTCTCTAATGCTAATCACAATCCGCGTTTTGATGAAGAGTTTCAGAAGTTAGGTGATGAAGAAGATGAGGGCATATGGAGAGACTACCCCCGACATTATTGTAATCAACGGAGAGGATGTGACAACTACCATTAGACCCCCACAAGATAATGACGGAATTGGGAGAGTAAAGGTTAAGATTCAAAGTTTTGAAGGCAAATGTGATCCGGACACTTACAAGGAATGGGAGACAAAGATTGAACAAATCTAGTCTTTTCATAATTTTAGTGAGCAACAGAAGATCCAACTTGCTGCATTGGAATTCCAAGGATATGTCTTAGTTTGGTGGGATCATCTCGTTAAAGAACGAAGAAGAACGTTAGATCCGGACATCAACACTTGGGAACAAGTGAAGGCCTTGATGAAAGCTAGATTCGTGCCTCAACATTATTGGTAGGAAGTGAGGCAGCGCTTAGAGAACCTCAAGCAAGGTTCCATGATAGTGAAAAAAGTCTATACCGCCATGCAAACGGCAATGGTGAAAGCTAACGTGCAAGAGGATGAGGAGTCTATCATGGCTCGATTTTTACGAATTTTGCATCCCTCTTTAGCTAATAAAATTTATTTGTATTCCTATTCTTCAATGACTAACTTACTGCATTTGGCTATGAGGGTGGAGAAGAAGATTAAAGGACGGAATTAAGGGACAAGTTCTTGGATGACAAAGAAGAAATCTTGGCCATCCTACAGGAATCTCGAACGAGATTCTACCCGAGATTTGCCCCACAAAGATGAAGGAAAGAGATCCCTTCCTGATTCAACAGTCCATTAATCTTCTACTCAGTCTCGTCCTTTGAATGAGCCTTCAAAGGATAACAAAGGGAGTACTTCTAGCTATACTTTACGTTCTAGAGATATTTTATGCTTTAAATGTCAAATAGAGGTCACTACATGCGAGATTGTCCTAATAAAAGGGTTTTGTTTTTAAATCAACAAGGGAAATATGAAAGTGAAGAAGAGCATGAACATGATCATACCCATTGATGTGGGACCATCCTCGACACCACTCATACAAAGAACCAATGACAAGATCGATGGCTAAAAGGATCCGAGAGGGAACACCAACGAAGAAGATCAAGAAAGAGTTTAAAATATTTAACGTAAAATCTTACTACAAAACCTTGACTTTAAAAAAATCATGACTTTAAACATCGTAACATTCATGAAAGTGAAGAAGAACATTTGTGAAATATCTATGCATCTTCAGTAAAATTGATTAACCATATAATGAACTAGTTAAGAATCAATAAGAAAAATTGAAAATAGCATCTTATTTGAAATTTATAGGTTAAAGCAAATGAGGGTTTAGGGCGTGTTTACCTTGCGGGTTTATAAACTAAATGATAGTTTATAAACCTTTGCTGATTTTTGTGTAACCGTTTACCTTGCGGGTTTATAAACTAAATGATAGTTTATAAACCTTTGCTGATTTTGTGTAACCGTTTACCTTGCGGGTTTATAAACTAAATGATAGTTTATTTGGGTTTTTAAACCCGTAAAAAATAACCTTCTCAAGATGAGGTTATTTTTATTTGGGTTTTTAAACTCGTTAGTTTATAAACCCGAATAAACTCAAACCCTTAGTAAACAGGCCCTTAATGTAAAATCATGATTTTTAAATGATGATTTTAAAAGTCTTTATATTTTGAAAATATTTAGTAAAATCTTACTACAAAATCTTAACTTTAAAAAATCATGACTTTAAATATCGTTACATTCTGAAATATTTAACGAGAACACATAACTCACAAAGTCTTTCTGTACAAGAGAAATCAAAATGACATTCTTTGATATTGGAAGTGACTTATAAAATGACAGTCATGTTCTACAAAAAAATATTGGCGTATTATTGAGCCAATAGTTATAAGGGTTATCAAAAGCTTTTATAGAACCGAAAAAAATAGTATAAGGATAAAAAATACTTTACATTCCTCATCCAAAAATATATAGCTCATCGACAACTATCCGTTATAGACCCATGAGTTTATGCTCTATCTTATATAAAACTAATTCAAGGTGCGGTTTTTGATTTAAAAAAGTAGTTTATAATTTTTATATATTATGTATTGAATACTAATCTACCACATATTAATAGATCTACAACTCACATATGAGTAGGTCAACAACAACATACTAGTAGGTCAACAATCCACATACAAATAGGTTAATAACTCATATATCAAATACTAATCCGATATGAATAAACATTATAGTTGTTCCTAGCTAAAATACCAAGACAATGTGTGATTTATCTAATCTTCAGATCTTCAATTTATATAAGTTCTCAAATTGTTGGTCTTTTTTGATAACGATGTGAGAAAATCTAGCAAAATTCATGAAAAGATTTATAACAAAAAATCGAACTAAAAATAAATAGTTAATTTAAAAAATATTTTGTGGATTTAAATGTGATATATTATTTATTAGAGTTGATGTGGCATGCTGACCGTTTATTAATTCTAATAGAAATTTTCTTATAAAATAGTTTGCGGCAAATCTATTAATATATTGTGACAAATCTATAAATAAATCGAAAAGAATCCTACATGACATGCCTTATGAGACAACATGTGGACAAAATGTAGTTTGTTTTAGTAGTATATATAGATTATTGTAAAAATCTTAGCCCAAAGATTTAGCATATTGCTCTGAAACTTGATTCACCCTCTACAATGTGCATTTCTCCCAAAAGAGATTAATACACGATAATGTGTTCATTGCTCATAAAACTTCCATGAATTTAGATCTAAAGAAGTCAAGGAAGGCTTCATGACAATTAAACGATATGGAAACAAAGTGGAATGACCTTTTCTAAAAGAATTCCTTGTAAAATTTAAATTTGGATAAAAATTTGGAGGGTGGATTAAAGGGTGCATCTCGACGGTTCCACACTCCATACTAATAAATTGCTCCCAACAAATAGTATCTTCCCAAAAGGCGGTCTTTGTTAAGGAGACTCATTATCGCCTCTACTTTTCAATCTAGGGATTGACATACTAGCTAGAATATACAAAAGTCTAACAATGAGAACCGAAAGACAAGCAATTGGTTTTCCGCTATCGAAGAACGGATCTATCATTCCTTTTTGGCATTCATTGATGATATAACAATATTCAAAAAGACAAAAACAACAACAAGCAACATAATATTATCCATCTTATCTAACTATTGCTCGATGTCTGATAAGATAATAAACTACCACAAGTAAACATTTCAAGCCATTGTAAATGTAGATCCATCAACTAAGAGAATACAAACTCATATGAGCATTGTAGTAACAAACAATCTAGAAAAATACTTAGAATGTCCAATAATAAATGAACAAGTAAACAAAGACATCTTCAATAGTGTCATTTTAAAATCAAAACAACTAATAACAGAATGGAAAGCACCATCCTTGTCACATAAATGACGAATAACCTTGATAAAATCTAACCTAAATGCAATCTTGTATGAATCAACCTATTATCCACAAAGAGTTGCGCTTGATGATCAATATAACTTCCTTCTAGAATAAGAGACTGAATTTCTAACTCCTCATCAGTTGAGATAAAATCTGCAAACCAAGAATACTAGGGAGAAATTGAATCAGGAAAGCAGAAGATATGAATAAAGCATTACAAATAAAACTCTTGTGGAAAGTGAGGCAGAACCGAATACCATTTGAGTTAAAGTCGTAGAAGAGAAAAATCTCAAATGATCACTTATTTGGAAATACAAAATGAGGAAAACAACATCATGGTAGTGAAGAAAAACTAATGAAACTAAGTAAAGATTTTATGAAAGATTTCAGTGGGAGAATGTGCGATGAGAAAACCATAAGATTTTGGAAAGACTCATGGATCACTAAACACCATTTGAAATATTGGTGCATGACAATCTTTGAGTAATACGATTGACTTAGTATGCAATTTTATAACAACTAATCAACGGGATCACCAACGTATAAACCAATTAGATAGAATATTACTTCATGAAACTATTAGGAAAATAAAAACGTACAACCTACCTCGAAATGAAATACAAGATAAGTTATATTGAGCGTCAAGCGAAGAAAGATGGTTCTCCACTAAATCAACAATGAAACTTGTCCAGAAATATAAGGAGGAGTAATTTGTAAAAAAATGCGGTTATCAACACAATACTAAAAGCTATTTTTTGTGTGGGAATTAACCTTGGATATCCAACAAAAGAGAACACGGAAAAACAAAAAGTGTCAGTCCTAATACAATAAGAATTATGTCAACACCTGGTAGAGAGTGTTAAACGCATCTTCTTCAAATGTCCCCATACAATACACAATATAAAAATGACAAATTAAAACCCACTCACAACTATGACCCAATATGCCATAAATTAATGGACATCAACATGGTAATAAAGGACAAATATAACCCAACAAAACTAAGACAAATAAATGTTACATGGTGAAACATCTAACTAACTAGAAACCAAATATTATTTAATGAGCATAAAACACAGCAAGATCCGGATCATACTATGCCAAAACAAATCAATGATTGGGACGAGGCCACTGCAAAAATCACCAATATCAACATATAACCACTAAAACAGAGATGGAAAACAAAAAACATTAGATGGCAAAGACCTAGGTTGAGCTTTGTTAAAAATAGTTTTGATGCATCTAGACACTCGATAAAGCTTGATTTTGGCTTTATCATTCAACAATATAACCCTTGCTAGAAGCAAGGGAAGGTGTGGACCTGAAATTGACATTGAAGTAGAAGCTTATGCACTAAGAGAGGGCATCTAAAAGGCTAAAAGTTTAGGATTCACAAACATTGAAATTGAAAAGATAATCTTTTGCTCATCAATTTAATAAATCAAGTGTGAAAACCACAATGAGAAGCTGACATGATCATATTTTTAGTTAAAATAGTCACTAAAGTAGAAGCTTATGCACTAAGAGAGGGTCTCCATTTGATTTCAACGTTCACAAAAACTAGAGTTTACCATATTTTTAGTTGCAAATAGACTCACATCTCTTGGGAATGCCTCATATTCAAAAATGGGACTATTTCGTGGGATGTTGAAGACTTCATTGTATCACCCCAAATCCGCGGGATATCGGGATGCTACGTCGAGACCTCACAATGAATCCCGTCCCTTAGCCTGACAACAATTTCACCGGAACTTTCCAACATGGCACAAATAAAGGCAAAAACTCAAATCGTTTATAATGTATGCGAGAAATTGAAAAGTAAAGATACAAGATGGAAACTCAACCGAGTCCTAAAAACGACACAAACTTCAAACATAAATCTGAATCCATACATCCAAAACCATAAAACCAAACATAATCAAAATAATCCAAAAAACGCCCCCGTCCTATAATGTACGGCGAACCTCGGCTGTCCACTCCTCCACCTTACTCGGTGGCGTCCCAACCTGTGGGGCAACTACACAAGCGGTTTAAAACCGTTAGCTCTATTCTAAGCATTAGAAACATGGTAAGGTACATACACACTCATACATCATAACATCACATAATCATGCTCAACAAACAATCCGGTTTATTATCTTTATTTATTAGGTCGTATCCCGTTCTAATTCAACTTAGGTTTGTGACACGAGAATCTCCGAAACTTACCTCGGTCCCTACTTACCGGCATGGACTGGTACTGATGCATCCAACCGTCTACCAACACGGGATAGTCGCCAAGAACCTCCTAGCTCTCGCGGGAGCCAGGCAAGTTGTCACAATCCGTTATCATACACTTGGGCTAAATAATATATGTAAAAGTCGGTGGTCCTATTACCGGTTTATATGTTATAATGAAAGCGATAAAACACACACCACCAAGAACTCAATGAATCTAATACATAAAATACAAGCTAAGTAAGTCCGAAGACTTACCTCTCTCAAGGTAACACAAATAAACCACTCTCAACTTCCCACAGAAAAACGCTCAAAGCCTGGCCAAACGAGGCACACTATCAATAACAAACTAAAAAGCTAGAAGTCCTCGGACTTCTAGTCTCCAACACTTATATGAGGTCCTAATTTTAGCATGCTAGGTCCAACCTCTAATCTCAAAGATCATCCTAAGATCATAAATGGGATAATTCAACAAGTTCAATATCCAATCACTAATACCTATGGTTCGGGGCCACTACATGGCATTAGCGTTATGCTAAAATCACCTAGCATGATATACTACCATCAACATAACTAAGAAGGGAGAAGGTACTCACACACGGTCCAAGGTGAAAGACGATCTACGGACGTCGAGAACGGGTTCGATGGCCTTTATCGGAGCGCTTCCGGACCTAAGACCAAAGCTAAGCAAAATTAGCTTAAACGCTAATTTTGAAAGGAAGGTGTAGCGCATAAAGATATTCCAATGAAAACTCTGTTTTCAAAACCGAGGTTAAACTCGTTAAAACTTATTTCCGGGCAAAAATATAAAAAATGGAAAGTCGTTGTAAAACCGCAATTCAAATTTAGCCATCAATTAGATTTAAACCATTGAAGACACCAAATTAATTTCCAAAGGACTTGGGTCACAAACTACAACAAAATTAAGTGTCCAATAATATAATAATTTACTGTAGGGGCATATTAGTTTCTTTTTCAAAGTTATTGGGTCACAACTGCAATTATCAATAAAATGGGGCCAAAACCGAATTAATTATAAAAGGAGGGAAAAATAATAATTAATCAAAAATCTTCTTCAACCTCCTGTTGAACACGACAGAAGAAGAAGGAGAAGGGCAAGGCCTTGGCGGCTTGCGCAGGCGGAGGGACGGGCGGCTGGTATCGGTGCAGGTGGGCGGCCCACTAGCATCGTCTCCGGAAATAGAGCGGGGAGGAGGCGGCTCCGACACTCCCGACAGTTGCTACACAAAACAGGGGAGGCAGGGTGTCACACAGAGGAAAGAAAAAAGAAAAAGGAGGGAGAGAGGGCGGCTACTCACTACGCCGGCGGCATAGGTTGCTCGGGCGGAGGAACAGCGACTGTAGTGCTCCCCGACGGATCCCTTGGCGGCGTCTAGCAATTGTTGCACAAATCCAAAGGAAAGAGAGAGTTAAAGAGGTGAGTTGAGAGATTCGTCTGAGAGAGGAGAGGTACGGGAGGGTGTGTGAGGGAGAGTGGGCTGCTAGGGGGTAGTCATCACAGGAGGGAGGGAAGCGAGGAGACGCCGACATGCTAGGCGGTAGGCGTGCAGCTGCTGCAAGGGGAACTAGGAGACGCTGCGCTTTTGGGATTAAGAGATCGGAACGGGATTTCCCGGATCGGTAAATCCCGACTTTCAAACAAAATCAAATTAATAAAAAAAAATACCGAAATACATACATGTATCCCAAAATAATAAAATAACCGTAAAAGATAATTTTAAATATAAAATATAAAAAATACTTTAAATAAGAACTCGTGCTATTAACGAATCGATAGAAGAGAGAAAAGCAAAGTCGGAACGCACCCAGATAAACGGGGCGTTACATCAGGTCCTCCTAAAGAAAAGTTCCGTCTCAAAACTTGCTAAACGCGGAACTCTCAAACAAACTTGTCTCAATATCCTCTCGGAATACTATAACGTGGTAATTATGGCCTTCTAATCCAAACTCTACTCGTCTAGACACATCAAGACTCGCAAGATATACACATATGAGACACACACAACATATCATGTCACCAATCACATAAGTTTAACCAAGGGAAGATCTCGGAACTAAACCGACGGTCCTATAGATGTCGCTAAATCTACGTAAAACCCGGGATAGTTCCTCCGGATACTATCATCCATCTCCCAAGTAGCCTCATCGGCTCCTCACCTCGACCATTGCACTCTTAGCATCGTATCTCCTTCGACCGAAGGTGTCTCGTACTCCGCTCTAAGATTGCTATCGGATGCTCCGTGAAAGTATGGCCCGGCTCGACCACTAGGTCCTCGTGGCTAATGACGTGCCTCGGGTCATGTATGTACTCTCTCAACTGAGATACATGAAACACCGGGTGAATACCCTCCAACCTCGGTGGTAACCCTAACCTATATGCCACCTCTCCAACTCTCGACGTATCGGGGGCTTAACTTCCCCTTAATGCCAAATCGCCTGATACCCCGTGTTGGTGATACCCTCAACCAGGCCTGAGCTCCTACTCTGAACTCTAGGGGCCTACGCCTCCTATCGGCATACGATCTATGATGGCTCTGCGCAACTGTTAGCATGAAATATTGTGATATTTTAGGCACGTTTTTTAAACGTATTTGATTCATATTGATAGTCTTTGATTGAACTTTGCTGCATATGTAAGTTAGTATTACCTATATTGTCGATATGGATGTCTACACTAGTTCTATGTTGATTATAGGTAATTTGGAGCTATTTCCGAACGGAATCGAGCAAAGGAAGAGTTGATTGACTATGTCCATAGATTGAGGACATTCTTAGGAAGCAAATTGGAGTTTAGCTTGAGGAATGCACGAGGCTAGGGAAGAATCACGTTCTTGCCCTAAACTACGCCCTAAAATACGGCCGGATTTCAAACCACGTTCAGAATTACGGCCGTGGAACTTGTGAAGAGAGGCGTGATGCATTCCAGTAACTATTACGGTCGTGGAACACATAATACAAACCGTGACACTTTCCACACCTAGAATTACGGTCGTGGAAACTTCCACGACCGTGATCTTGGCGAATCTTTTCGCCACACTTTGAAGCCACGATCTTTTGAAAATTGGGCCGGGCCGACATTTTTCCCTACACTATAAAAAGACGGAAGAAAGGAGATTCCACAACCCCCGCTAACTAGCGCTTAATGCCCGCTTACACCATCGCATAGGCTCGCTTAGACGCTCATCTCCGTTTAGTAACGCAAAAACCCTCATTTAGAGGTATCTTGGAGATCTCATTGGAGATCGAAGTTCGCATCAGGGAATTGCCCTAATCTCGCACTTTTGGTGGAGATAGCTGTGGAAATCTTCGGATTGGCGGAAGATTGAAGCTTTTGGAAGATCTTGCAAGAAGACCTCTCTTCTTGTTTAGGTTTGATTTGGAAAACGGATTGACATCCCGTTTTCCCTTCCTTCCTAAGGTTGTGATTGTTTACTTTATTTTGAATCTTTTGACAATACTCGTTCTTGATTGTGACTTTGAGATTGGTTTGAAGATTATTGAAAGTTCTTGAAAGTTTTCATCTTTTATCTTTTAATTCTTGAATTGATATCAAAATGACTTTTATTGGCTAAAAACCCTTAACAATTCTAAGGTGAAGGGCTGATAGTTGTGGCTTAGATGATGATAGATCGATCGCAAACAGATTAGACCCTGAGAGTTAGAGAGAATCGTCGACGAACCCTAAATTACGGGTTGTTCTTGAGTTCCACGACCGTGGAATCTCAAGATCCAACCGTAATTTCCCTTAAGTTTTCGACCCTGCTTTTACTTTAATCCAAAGTTAAAGATTTGCTTTAACTTAGTTTAGACTTGTCTTTTCTAGGTGGTAGTGAAGCCTCAACAACCTCTACCTCGATTGTGAGCCTCAACAACCTCAATCGGTTAAGTTAGTCTTGATCTTTAGGTTATAAGTTTGGGTATTTGACACTAATTCTCATCTTTAGAATCTTTCTATTGAGCCTCAACAACCTGTATAGAGAGTATCTTGTAGGTGAGTTACATAAGGTTTTTGGAACTTCACCGTACGATTACCTTACACTAGTATACCTTTGCATATCTCAACTCTGTCTTTATATCATTAGTATATCTTGAATCGATTGCCACAACTGGATACTTGGATCTTTAGGATTGTTGTTTTCCCAATATATTTGCAAAACTCTCATATTTATTCGCTTGACAATCTATAACTGAATTCGTTCCCACCCAAATCCCTGTGTTTCATACTCTGGTTTTCTTGCTTAGCTACGTCGATCCGTACACTGCGGGTTCGCTGCTTGATTCTAGTTTTATAAATTTAAAGCTTATTTGCACACACCTTTAGGGGCGAACAAGTTTTTGGCGCCGTTGCCGGGGATTTGGTTTCGGCCGAATTCGGTAACCGGTTGTCAAGCTTGGGAGCTTGCTCTCGTTATTTGATATTACTTTGAGTGCATGCGCAGGTCTAGGAACACCGAAGATCTCTTACCTCTTGATCAAGAGCTAGAGAAAACCTTGAGGCAAAAGCGCAAGGAAAAGAAGATGGCCGAAGAAAACGAACGCGATCTTCAAGCGGAGTTAACAGAGAAAGAAGCTCAACTCCAATGGAACGAGAATCTTCGCCGAGAAGAAACAGATCGTCATCAAGCTCAAATTAACAACCTACAGGATGCGATGTTCCAAATGACGGTAGAGTTAAGCGACCTTAAGAATAAAGGAATCAAGAATTCCTCAAGAAGGGCATCAAGATCTAGAAGAAGGAGAAGTCATTCATCCGCTGATGATAGTGACTCTTCCATGCCACCGTTAGAAGAGATTGATCCCACGGTCAATGCAAATCCTTTTCATCCACAAGGAGCTGCTAATCGCCGTGCTCCACCTAGGAACGCAAGGATCGAACGTGTGGATAATGAGCCAAGAACTCTTGGCCAACGAATGGATCCAACACAACAACCACGCCGTTTGGGCGTGAACTTTGATGCTGAAGATGTACAAGGGTTTAGCTTCAACCCTCAAGTCATTACTCTTGTTCGCCAAAACCAATTTGGCGGGACAAGCACCGAATCTCCACACCAGCACTTGCAGAACTTTGAGTGTATGATGGAGACGATGAGACCGAAGAGTGCTACTACCAACATCTACAAGCTTAAACCCTTCTTCTTCTCTTTGAAAGGGAAAGCGTTGTCTTGGTATCAAGCTCTTCCTAATGGGAAACTAGACACGTGGGAAGACCTTTCCGCGGAGTTTCTCACCAAGTTCTTTCCGCCTTCCAAAACGGCGGAACTTAGAGGTAAGATTAATGCTTTTTCCATGAGACCTAACGAAAGTTTGTTTCAATCTTGGGAAACGTTTCAGGATTTGCTCTTGGATTGCCCTCATCATGGCATATCCAAGCTTGCCTTGCTGGAGATTTACTACAAGGGGCTGGATGCGGGAACACAATTCAACCTCCAATCCCTCTCATGTGGAACGTTCATGGACATGAGAGAAGATGACGCTTGGGACTTCATTGAGAAGCAAGCAAGAGTCATAGAGAAGTATTCCCACCGGAAAGTGGAGGGAAACCGTGTGGAGCAAGGAGCAAAGCTCACACATGAATCTCAAAATCAGATTTTCTCCCTCAACAACGAGATCAAAGAGTTGAAGGAGGCTATCAAGACCAACTTCCCAAAGCAACAAGGGAATGATGTTGGTTATTTGGGCAATAATAATGGCGGCAACAACAATAACCGGGGCAACAACCGGAACAACAACTGGAATGGAAACAACAACAACCGGAACAACGATTGGAACAACAATAGGGGTTCAAACAACAACAATTGGCGCCCCAATCAACAAAATTCCGGTAACTCTTATCCTTCCAATTCTAATTCACTAACTCCACCTTCCTCTTCCTCTACTCCTTTGAAAAGCCAGGGGCAATCATCTAATGGAGGAAACACTTCGGGGAAGGAGAAACCCGATCCCATATTGAAAACGATTTTGGGAAAGCTTCAAGGGTTGGAGAACCGCCTCATCAAGGTTGATGATCAAGTTTCTAAGGTTGATAAAGCTCAAAAGGTTTTAGAAAACCAAATGTTCAACCACGCGGAGGAAGTTCCTAGAAATCAAGGGAAGCTTCCAAGAAAGACGGAGGACAACCCTAAGGGAAGGGTAATGGCAATAACGACTAGGAGCGGAGTAACTACCACCGATCCGCAGCCTACATTCGTTGAAGTCCCCGTAGAGAAGGACAAGGAAAAGGGGAAGGAGAAGGAAGACGTCTATGTTCCTCCTCCAGCCTACAAACCTCCCCTACCATTCCCTCAATCTAGAGCGTGAGAGCGCCTAGACAAACAATTCGGTAAGTTCATAGAACTCATGAGCAAGCTGCATATTAATATACCATTCATTGATGCTATTATAGGTATGCCAGCTTACGGCAAGTTCTTGAAGGAGCTTCTCTCTAACAAGAGGAAGCTAGAAGATTTCGGAGAGGTCAAGATGAGTTCGGATTCTTCGGATCTCATCAAGACCATGAAGGAGAAAATTCCCCCAAAGTTGAAAGATCCGGGGTCATTTTGCATTCCCATTGGAGTGGGAGATGTCACATATGACGCTTTATGTTACTTAGGAGCAAGTGTGAGCATTATACCACTTGCGTTGTGCAGGAAGATCGGTTTAGGTGACCCTAAACCGGTGAAGATGACGTTATACATGGCGGATCGATCCATCACTCGCCCCGTCGGTATTGTAGAAGACGTCCCGGTCAAGCTAGGTAAATTCTTTGTCCCCATTGATTTTGTCGTGCTTGACATTCCTGCAGATAGTCCGGTCCCGATCATACTCGGAAGACCGTTTCTTGCAACTTCCGGCTGCATGGTCGATTGCAAGAATGGAAGACTCGCTTTTGATATTGGAGAAGAGAAAGTAGAGTTCGTTCTTTCCACTCTAGTGAAGGAACCAATCTTTGATGAGGATATTTATGATATCCAAGATGAAGAAGGTTTATCTAGGGAGGAGGTAAGTGCAATTCTCTTTAACGATCCTTTACAAAAAGTAATTACTATGAGTCTAACAGACGTAGGGGAAGAAGAAGAATGCAAAGAGGAAATTGAAGCCTTGGAAGCACAAGAAGAGATGCATGAAGAGGAGTTTGAGAAACTCCACGATGAGGCTGAGAACACTAGAATCCACGGTCATACCCTGTATTCTACGACCGTGGATTTCACAACCAAAATCGACCTCCATTCCAGGGGATTACACGGCCGTGGAACATACAGGGAGGCCGTAATTCTGACCGTGGAAGAAGGTGATCGGCATACTTCTTCAACTTCTTTTGATTCTTCTCCAACACACTCAACACCCTTAGAAACTTCTAAGGAAACATCGGATGCTCCTCAAGGATCATTGGAGGCTCCGAAAGTGATGGAACTCAAACCGCTTCCTACTCATCTAAGGTACGCTTTTCTTGGATCTAATTCTACCTTTCCGGTTATTGTTAGCTCCGAACTAAGCATAGATGAACATGAACAGCTCATGATTGTCCTTAAGAAACACAAGAACACCATAGGCTATACTATAGAGGACTTAGTAGGAATTAAACCCTCCCTATGCATGCATAAGATACTAATGGAGGAGGATTTTAGAACTTCAAGACAACCTCAAAGGCGGTTAAATCCGACCATGAAGGAGGTTGTCAAGAAGGAGATTCTTAAGCTTCTTGATGCAGGTATCATCTACCCTATCTCCGATAGTAAGTGGGTGAGTCCAGTTCAAGTAGTTCCGAAGAAGGGAGGAATGACGGTCATCACAAACAAGAACAACGAACTCATTCCTACCCGAACCGTGACTGGATGGCGAATGTGCATAGACTATCGCAAGCTCAACAACGCAACGCGGAAGGATCACTTTCCATTGCCATTCATCGATCAAATGCTTGAAAGGTTAGCACAACATTCACATTTTTGCTACCTTGACGGTTATAGTGGTTTCTTTCAGATTCCGATACATCCGGATGATCAAGAGAAGACCACATTCACGTGCCCTTGGGGTACGTTCGCCTATAGGAGAATGCCATTCGGGCTTTGCAACGCCCCAGCCACCTTTCAACGGTGTATGATGGCCATCTTCTCCGAATACGTAGAGGAAATCATGAAAGTCTTCATGGACGACTTCTCCGTATACGGTTCCTCTTTTAACGATTGCCTTTCTAACCTATCTCTTGTTTTACAAAGGTGTGAAGACACTAACCTAGTTCTTAATTGGGAAAAGTGTCAATTTATGGTTAGGGAAGGAATCGTATTAGGTCACTTAGTCTCTAATAGAGGGATAGAAGTGGATAAGGCTAAAATAGAGACCATAGAGAAACTTCCTCCCCCAATTTCGGTGAAAGGGATAAGAAGTTTCCTAGGACATGCTGGATTTTATAGACGTTTCATTAAGGACTTTTCTAAGATATCAAAACCTCTCACTAATCTATTGATGAAGGATGCGGTTTTTGAGTTTTCGCAGGAATGTTTGGATGCGTTTAACACCATTCGGCAAGCTCTAATTTCAGCACCTATTATCCAACCTCCGGATTGGACTCTCCCCTTCGAGATTATGTGCGATGCTAGTGACGTAGCTATTGGAGTTGTTCTTGGACAACGAAAGGAAGGGCGAACCCATGCCATATACTATGCTAGCAAGACGCTAGACGAAGCACAACTCAACTACGCCACTACAGAGAAAGAGTTTTTAGCCATTGTCTACGCTATTGACAAGTTTCGCTCTTATCTTGTAGGTGCAAAGGTGATTGTCTACACGGATCATGCTGCGATCCGGTACCTCCTTGCGAAGAAAGACGCGAAGCCAAGGCTAATTAGATGGATTCTTCTCCTACAAGAATTCGATCTTGAGATCCGCGACAAGAAAGGTTCAGAAAATTCTGTTGCGGATCATTTGAGTCGCCTAACACATCTAGAGGACGACCATTTGCCCATTGATGACTCCTTTCCGGACGAACACCTACATATCATAGAGGAGTGCATCAAGGTAATCTCCAAAGGTAACGAACCATGGTTTGCTGATTTTGTTAACTATTTGGTTTGCCAGGAGATACCACCCGGACTATCATACGCACAAAGGAAGAAGTTCTTCAAGGACGTCCGGGAATACTATTGGAACGAACCTCTCCTCTTTAAGAGAGGTCCGGATGGCATCATTCGGCGATGTGTGCCGGAAGATGAGATGCAAAGTGTCATCCGCCATTGTCATTCACTACCTTGTGGAGGACACGCTAGTTCGAACAAGACTAGCGCAAAGGTATTGCAATCTGGATTCTATTGGCCTACTTTATTTAGAGATGTGCAATCCTTTGTTTCTTGTTGCGATGCTTGTCAAAGAACAGGCAATATTTCTAGAAGGAACGAGATGCCCCTCAACAACATCCAAGAGGTGGAGATTTTTGACGTTTGGGGAGTTGATTTCATGGGACCATTCCCATCTTCTTGTGGAAACCAATACATACTATTGGCGGTAGACTACGTTTCTAGATGGGTGGAAGCAATTGCCTCTCCAACAAATGATGCCATGGTGGTGGTTAAGTTCTTCAACAAGACCATCTTCCCGCGATTTGGGACGCCAAGGACTATCATTAGTGATGGAGGTTCTCACTTCATAGCCCGTCGCTTTGAAGCTCTTCTAGCTAAGTATGGGGTTACTCACAAAATCGCTACCCCTTATCATCCACAAACTAGTGGACAAGTTGAGATCTCAAATAGGGAGATCAAAGGAATTCTAGAGAAGACGGTTTCAAGGACTAGGAAGGATTGGTCCTTGAAGCTTGACGATGCATTGTGGGCATACCGGACTGCGTACAAGACTCCCATAGGAACCACACCATACAACCTTGTGTATGGGAAGTCATGTCACTTACCGGTGGAGTTGGAGCACAAAGCGTTTTGGGCTATCAAGTGGCTGAATTTCGGCATGAAGGAAGCGGGAGAGAAGCGTCTCGTAGCCATCAATAAGCTGGATGAACTTCGCTTGAATGCTTATGAAAACGCTAAGATCTACAAAGAGAGAGCAAAGCGTTGGCATGATAAGCATATCATTCCAAAGGATTTCAAAGAAGGAGATCAAGTTCTCCTCTTCAATTCAAGACTTCGCCTCTTTCCAGGTAAGCTAAAATCTCGTTGGACCGGACCCTTTCTAATTAAGCGTATTTTCCCCCATGGTGCAGTTGAAGTATGGGGTGAAGCTAGCGGAAGTTTTAAGGTGAACGGCCAACGACTCAAGAAGTATACGCCGGAACTCCAAGCTTAGGAGTTTGCGCCTACTGCACTCGAATAAGTGCGAGATTGGTCTAGCTACGGACCTTAAACAAAGTGCTTCTTGGGAGGCAACCCAAGGTATTGCATTTTCGTTTTTGTTTTCGATTCATAGTTTAGTTTAGAATAGACGTTTTTCGCTTTATTTTGCCTCGATTTCTTCCGGTATGTTCGTGTTTTTGGTTGCAGGATCGATGGAAAAGGGAAAAGGAAGGATAATGTTGAAGAAAAGCGACGAAATTTGGACTTTGGAGCTTTACAGAGGGTTCCACGGCCTAAATTACGGTCGTCATAGCTACAGTGACCGTAATTTCCAAAAGCCTTTGAAAAATCACCAAAACCACGGTTCCGTACATTTCCACGGTCGTGGAACCGCCCGATGGACCGTAATTTTTGGAAATTTTGCCGGCCATTATATAAGCCACATTCTTCACAAATTCATCCCAAAAACCCCTCTTTCCACGACCTAAGTGCCGAAACTCCACGACCCCTCTCAATTCTTCGTTTCCTAATCGTTTTCAACGATTCTTCTTCCCAAACTGCAGCAAATTCAACCACAAACAAGATCCAAGCGACAAACCGAGCGGAAATCCATCAACAAGCGCGCATATCAGATTTTTCAATCCGAAAAAGAGGTTTATTCTTTCTTCTCGATTCTCGCCGTTTTGGTTCGTTTTTGCTATAGATTTTTAGGTAGAACTTATAAAGACTGGAAGGAATTAGATTAGGACTGCTTGTTGTGGTGATTGCTTGTGAAATTGCTGAGATTTGTGAGATTCTGAGACGAATCACGGTCACTGGGTAAATTACGGCCGTGGTTTTGGACGAACATACCGTAATTTTTGTGCAGAATGGATTTCGTAAGGAGAGTGTCGGGAAGGATAAAAGAGAAGAAGGGTGAGCAGAATAAGAAAAGGAAAGGCAATCCCTCCACCTCCTCATCCTCTAGGGCACCACCACCCTCATCTCCTTCACCTCCATCATCACCTTCACCTCCATCCTCATCTCCTCACCCTAGAATCCCGACCATACATGAGAATCATCTCGCTGCTTTCGAGAAGATTACGAAGAGGCCAGTGATTGGCCCTAGATATTTGTTGTTGGAGGATCTATATCCTCTTAACATAGTTGATGATCTCACTTGGCTCTTGGATAGAGCCGGATTAGTTATCTTCTTGGCTATCCGAGAAGACGCCTATGAGGAGATCACCCGGGAGGTTGTGACGTCCTTCGAGCACAGCCACGTAGATAGGACCGTCTCTTTCCGTCTCATGGAAAGAGACTACCATTTGAGTATCGTTGAGTTTGGGACTATTTTTGGGTTTCATGAGACCTTTAATGATCGATTCCCGAGTGGCGTTTCCGCCAAGGACTTTTGGGCGGAAATTGCGATGATCTATGCCAACAAGGACCGTTGGCAACCCGCTGATACCAAGGCTAAATTGATATACCATTTAGCCTTGAAGATAGCTCACCGCGTTCTTTCGGAGTGTCTCTTTCCTAGGACGGAGACGCCCCAAAAGATAAAGACGGATGAGCTATTCTTGCTCTATTGCATGCTTTATGGACGCCGTGCAGATTGTGCTACTCTCTTGGCTGCTATGATGAGCAAGCTCAAGAACAAGTCGAAGGGAAACATCGGATATGGTGGGATAGTTACCCACATTGCTAGGAGTTTTGGTGTGGACTTTTCTGCTTGCACCCGCATACCCGCCGTACCTTTAGGATTACATGCTTTCATGGTTAGGGGTCTCATTTTCCCCACACATAGAGGTCCGCCTTATGCGGGCATGCCTTGGGAGAGTAGGACAGGCAGGGGTATAGAGTGGCTGCCGGAGTACTCCATTGTGGCGGGATGCCACAATTGGAAGGAGACGTTCGCTGCGATGCATGCGAACAGGATAGTAGCTCCCCCTTACGTCCCACCACCGGTTGTGGAGGAGGAGGATATGGGAGATCAGTTCGAGAGTGGAGGAGGAGCGGAGCAGGAGTTTGGCACGTTTCCGGACCAGCCGGAGGCGGCCCTAGATGTACCTAGACGCTCTCCACGTCCAGCTAGAGCCTCAGGCTCGTCATCTCGCCGCGCTAGCGTGAGTGAGAGGCCCACGTGGAGGACCACACCTCCCACTTGGTATGACGCCCCCCCTCCTTGGACCACGGAGCAGCCAGCAGCACATCCACCAGCACCAGCACCATCCGACGCCCCATCATGGTACAGTCAGGCTCCAGGATGGTACGAGCAGATGCCGGATTGGGCCACAGGCCTTTCAGAGAGAGTTGGAGCATTGGAGATCCGAGCCGATGCTAGAGACGGACGACTAGACGACCTCGACCACATGATGAGGGACGTCTACCGCCAGCAGTTTGGGTGGTTCTATGACTCTAGTTTCTCTCCATTCCCGCCTCCGCCGCCACCGCAGTGATTTGATGCATGACCGTTCGTTTTAGACATTCCGCCGTCATCTTGTGAGTTTCTTTTTCTTTTCTTTCTTTTCTTTCTTTCTTTTGAACATTAGGGACAATGTTCGTCCTAAGTATAGGGTGGGATGTACTAAAAAGTTTGTAATAACTCTACTCTCTATGTTTTCTTTCATTTGAGACTATCGTTGCATGTTCATTTTGTGTTACACGTTTCATTTTTGCATTGCATGAAAAAGAACTTTAAAAACCCATAAAAATTGAAAAATTTTGAAAATTTTGTGCTTCTAATGAATTGAGATGATTTCCATGATAATCATTACTTGTGAATGGAGTTTAATAACAATTGCATGCTTAAAAGAATAGTGAATCGAAAAGAATTTGAATGAATGAATTCTACATCTTTTGCAAGTTTTATAATGTAAAAATGTTACCTAAATCATGTTGAGAAATTGAAGTTGAAATCACGTTAAAAGTTCCTATACTTCTTGTTGAAATGATTAAGGCAATTCGATACTTTCTTTCTTCTTTCTTTGATCATCTAGCTCCTCATTGAAATATTAGCCTCCTTTACCTATCCGGGAATTTGGAGAAGTGAATGAAAAAGGCATGTTTGATGTGGGAGGGCCATGAGAGCAATTATTTGCAATCAAATGAATAGAAAGAAATTGTAGGTTTGGGGAAGTCAATCATGACGATGAGTAACTCGGCACCATTCACATAGCCGGGTGTTTGTGTCTTGCCAAAGTCGGATTGAGCAATATTCCTAGCGGATTATGGTATGTGCGCTAAGGGTTTGAGGCATCTCTTGAAAAAATTGAGAAACGCCGATCTCCTAGGCTTCGGTTTTTGTGCACCTCTATCCATAACTCCAAAAGTAAAGTCGAAAAAATGGAAAGAAGAGAGCGAAGCTCTAAGTTGAAGTATTGCGGGAACCGCATAAGAAGAAGAAGGTAGTTGTCCACTTTCCCGGATTCATGCACCACTTTCCCTTAAAGTTTTCCTTTCCCTTCCACATTCTAGACCTTTTCTTTGGAAGTCCTTAAGATCAAAAGAATGTTATATGCTTTGGTGATCTAAATTGAAGTCTCTTATGATTGATTTTGATAATGTTTGAAGGTTATGATGCTTGTTTAGAAGTTAAATTGATTCATGAATTTTCTTTGTTTTTTACTCTTTAACTGAGTGTGTGAAAGTTTGATGAACGATTGAAGCAAGGTTTGAGAATGATCTATTCTTTAGAAGTCACATTCACCCAAAAGAAGGTACACATATTTCATCCTAACTCTTGTTTAAAGCTTTTTGAAAGACCTTGCTTAGGGACAAGCAAGTGTTAAGTATGGGGTTATTTGTTAGCATGAAATATTGTGATATTTTAGGCACGTTTTCTAAACGTATTTGATTCATATTGATATTCTTTGATTGAACTTTGCTACATATGTGAGTTAGTATTACCTATATTGTCGATATGGATGTCTACACTAGTTCTATGTTGATTATAGGTAATTTGGAGCTATTTCCGAACGGAATCGAGCAAAGGAAGAGTTGATTGAGTATGTCCATAGATTGAGGACATTCTTAGGAAGCAAATTGGAGTTTAGCTTGAGGAATGCACGAGGCTAGGGAAGAATCACGTTCTTGCCCTAAACTACGCCCTAAAATACGGCCGGATTTCGAACCACGTTCAGAATTACGGCCGTGGAACTTGTGAAGAGAGGCGTGATGCATTCCAGTAACTATTACGGTCGTGGAACGCATAATACAAACCGTGACACTTTCCACACCTAGAATTACGGTCGTGGAAACTTCCACGATCGTGATCTTGGCGAATCTTTTCGCCACACTTTGAAGCCACGATCTTTTGAAGATTAGGCCGGGCCGACATTTTGCCCTACACTATAAAAAGACGGAAGAAAGGAGATTCCTCAACCCCCGCTAACCAGCGCTTAATGCCCGCTTACACCATCGCTTAGGCTCGCTTAGACGCTCATCTTCGTTTAGTAACGCAAAAACCCTCATTTAGAGGTATCTTGGAGATCTCATTGGAGATCGAAGTTCGCATCAGGGAATTGCCCTAATCTCGCACTTTTGGTGGAGATAGCTGTGGAAATCTTCGGATTGGCGGAAGATTGAAGCTTTTGGAAGATCTTGCAAGAAGACCTCTCTTCTTGTTTAGGTTTGATTTGGAAAACGGATTGACATCCCGTTTTCCCTTCCTTCCTAAGGTTGTGATTGTTTACTTTATTTTGAATCTTTTGACAATACTCGTTCTTGATTGTGACTTTGAGATTGGTTTGAAGATTATTGAAAGTTCTTGAAAGTTTTCATCTTTTATCTTTTAATTCTTGAATTGATATCAAAATGACTGTTATTGGCTAAAAACCCTTAACAATTCTAAGGTGAAGGGCTGATAGTTGTGGCTTAGATGATGATAGATCGATCGCAAACAGATTAGACCCTGAGAGTTAGAGAGAATCGTCGACGAACCCTAAATTACGGGTTGTTCTTGAGTTCCACGACCGTGGAATCTCAAGATCCAACCGTAATTTCCCTTAAGTTTTCGACCCTGCTTTTACTTTAATCCAAAGTTAAAGATTTGCTTTAACTTAGTTTAGACTTGTCTTTTCTAGGTGGTAGTGAAGCCTCAACAACCTCTACCTCGATTGTGAGCCTCAACAACCTCAATCGGTTAAGTTAGTCTTGATCTTTAGGTTATAAGTTTGGGTATTTGACACTAATTCTCATCTTTAGAATCTTTCTATTGAGCCTCAACAACCTGTATAGAGAGTATCTTGTAGGTGAGTTACATAAGGTTTTTGGAACTTCACCGTACGATTACCTTACACTAGTATACCTTTGCATATCTCAACTCTGTCTTTATATCATTAGTATATCTTGAATCGATTGCCACAACTGGATACTTGGATCTTTAGGATTGTTGTTTTCCCAATATATTTGCAAAACTCTCATATTTATTCGCTTGACAATCTATAACTGAATTCGTTCCCACCCAAATCCCTGTGTTTCATACTCTGGTTTTCTTGCTTAGCTACGTCGATCCGTACACTGCGGGTTCGCTGCTTGATTCTAGTTTTATAAATTTAAAGCTTATTTGCACACACCTTTAGGGGCGAACAGCAACCAACATCCTCTCTCGGATCAAATCAACCCTATCCATGTCATCCTGTACCTGATCTGGAACTACAACACTAGAACTCCCCGGCTCGTCCCAACATAAGGGAGTACAACATCTCCGTCCATACAATGCTTCATATAGTGCCATCCCGATCGACGCGTGCCAACTTTTTTTATATGAAAACTCCACCAACGGGAGGTGGTCTGGCCATACCTGACCCCAATCTAGCACACACACATGCAACATGTCCTCCAAGGTCTGGATTCTCCACTCAAACTAACCGTCTGTCTGTGGGTTGTATGCGGTGGTGAAATGAAGCCTCGAACCTAGGGCGGCGTGTACCTACTGCTAGAACCTCCAGATAAAACGTCCGTCCCTATCCTAGATGATAGTCCTCGGAACTCCATGTAACCTCACAATCTGACGGGTAAACTCCTCAGCTAGACGACTCACCGGCCACGTCTCCCGAATAGGAATGAAATGTGCGGTCTTCGTCAGCCGATCCACTACCACCCAAATCACATCAATGCTCCTACTCGGTCTCAAACCGGTAACGAAGTCCATGGATACGTCCTCTCACTTCCACTACGACACAGGCAGTGGGTGAAGCTCTCCCCGGGTCTTTGGTGCTCGATCTTGACCTGCTGGCAGGTCGCACATCGGGCTACATATCTAGCTACATCGGGCTTGAGCCCGCCCCGCCAATAATATCTCCTAATATCCTAGTACATCTTCCTCGTGCCTGGATGCACTGAGTAGGGTGTGGAATGAGCCTCATGCAAAATCCGCTCTCTCAACTCTGGGTCTAACGTCAAACAAATACGTCCTAGGCGTCTCAACAACCCGTATGCTCCTGTGATAAATTGTGTTGCCTCTCCTCGGGCCATCATGTCCCGTGTTCGCTCCAAACGGTGTGTGCAAGCTTTAAATTTATAACCCAAGATGTATGCTAAAAACAAGGATGCGAACCCGTAGTGTACGGGTCAATCGTAGTAAAAGCAAGAAATTCCGGGGTGTCGATCTCAGGGACTTAGGTGAAACCTAAGCAAGTATAGGCAGTCTATGTAATTACTAACCACAAAAGCGATTAAAGCAATCAAAGATGATAAAGAGTCAATTAAGGAAATATGAAATTCTAGGGATTAAAGCATCTAGTTGTGGGTCCAACTCAAGATCTAAAGATAAGCGGACAAAGCTGAGATTTTGCAAAGGGAAGGTGTTACTAAAGTGGAATAGATCACCGGGTAAGTCTCACTACTCACTAATCCCAAACCGTAACTCCTATTACCGGGTAAGTCTCAAGGAATTAGGAAAAGAACTATAACCTCAAACCAACACACCACCTAAGGGAATAGAATCAACCTTTACCGGGTAAGTCTCAGGCTAACTCACAAAGATGGAATGAAAGCACACTCAAACCCCAATAAAGGATAAACCTTTATTACCTACACTTATGATCATAGGTAAAGAAACTAAGGAATTACCGGATAAGTCTCATCCTAAGCTTGCATTGAACCAGGAAAGGTGTAATAAGAATAGGATTTGGCAAACTCTAACACTTAACTCTCAGTTTCGGATCAAAAAGGTCACCTCGGTCAGACGAATTCCACCCCGGCCGAGATGTTCATCGACTGAACGAGATGTTCTAGGGTAAAGGATAAAGACTCGAGCTTTCAAGATCCTACTGGGATTTTAGATTATTCTATCATTGTTTTTCCCACAACCTTCAGCCAATCACCCTAGAATCACACAAAGAAATTAGCCAATCATCATCATAAAAGCAATAATCAAATATATGGGAAGAAGGTGAATAATTGAACACAAAAACCTTAAGAACAAAGCTTCAATAACTGAATCAATTATCAAACAAACAAGCGTTCCTTGGATCACAATCCAACAAGACAATCAACAATAAGGGAATCTAAGAGAATCTTACAAAACCCTTCACAAAAGCTATAAAAGCTATCAACTTCCTTCCTTCAATCTTCCTTCCTAAAATCCTTCCCAACTGCTGGATGCTCTCAGCCTATAAGCATTTGGTGATCCGAAGATCCAAAATTTCTTGATCCGAAGATGGTTGAATTGTAGAAAATCCAACCCTTTATATAGGAGAATTATCTTCCAAAGATAAAATATCTTGAAAAGATATTATCCTAATAAAATATATCTATCTCTCATAAATAAATCCCTAAAATATATGATCTTCCTTCCAGAAATCCAGCCTAAAAATATAAGATCTCTCCTTTCAAAAATAAAAGATCTCACCCAAGAATAAAATATATCTCGCCGCGTCCAAGGTGTACGCCTCGGTCGGGACGCTCCTCTGGATCACCTCGGTCGAGATGGTACTGTAGCTGACCGAGGTGTCTCTAAACTGAATGTGAAATCTCTTAAATCTAGTCCAAAGTGAATCTCTAATCCAATTCCATGCTTCCTGGATTCTTCTTTAAGCTCCTTAATGTAGCTCCAATGACTCCTTAGCTCCTTTAGCTCCATTTTGATGCAAAACGTGCCATTTTACCTACGATTACAACGAAACTTGGTGTAGGCCTCAATTCCCGCAAAGGTAGATGAAACGACAATATAATCACATAATATACATCCAAACATGCAGATTATTGAAGATAAAACGTCTAAACAAGTCCCAAAATATAGACTATAATTCATGCTATCATCCCGAATCCTCGTCAAAATGGGACATCCCTCCTGCTTCTGTCGGATCTTTCCGGACAGGTCAGGTAATACCTCTAACTCGGACAAGTGACAATCCGTATCCGGAAAGCGGATATCCATCTCTAACTCCATTAAATCCCTCTGCAACTGAGGCTGAACCGTAAGCCGAGCTATAGCCTCCTCTCGAGGAGTCCTACTACTCAAAGCATCGGCGACCATGTTCGCCTTCTCCGGATGGTACAAAATCTCCAAATCAAAGTCCTTAATCAACTCTAACAATCTCCTCTAGCGGTTATTTAACTCCCGCTGAGTGAATATGTACTTCACACTCTTATGGTCTGTGAAGATCTGGACGAGGTCCCGTATAAGTAGTGCCGCCAGATCTAGCTTCATGGCATGAACCACTGCCGCTAGCTCAAGATCATAGGTAGGGTAATTCTCCTCGTATGACTTTAGTTGCCGAGAAGCGTACGCCTTAACCCTACCCCTCTGCATCATAACGCACCTCAAGCCTAGCTTGAGGCGTCACTATACACTACAAAATCCTCTATGCCCTCAAGTTGTGCTAAAACAGGAGTTGAGGTCAACCTCCTCTTCAACTCCTCAAAGTTGCACTGACAAGGCTCGGACCAGACGAACCTGGTAGACTTCCTCAACAAGGAAGTAAGTGGTCGTGCGATCATGGAGAAGCCCTCAACAAATCGGCTGTCGTATCCCGATAAGCCTAAGAAATTGCGCACTTCCTTGACCGTCCTAGGAGGCGGCCATGAGGTAATGGTCTCTATCTTTGCCGGGCAACCATGACACCCTCGGAGGAAACTATGTGTCCTAAGAATGCCACCTCGGACATCCAAAACTCGCACTTAGAGAGCTTTGCATAAAGCTCTCTATCTCGAAGGACTCGAAGCACCGTCCTCAGGTGTCCCGCATGCTCGTCTCTACTCCGAGAGTACACTAAGATGTCATCTATGAACACTACCACAAACTGGTCCAAGAAGTCGATGAAGATGTCGTTCATCAATTCTATGATTACGGCGGGTGCATTCGTGAGCCCGAATGGCATCACGACAAACTCATAATGGCTGCATCCCGTCCTGAATGCCGTCTTCGGCACGTCTTCCTCTCTCACATTTAGTTGGTGATATCCCGACCTCAATTCAATACGTGAAAACACGTAGGCTCCCTGTAACTAGTCTAGCAAATCATCAATGCGCGGTAGAGGGTACTTGTTCTTGATGGTGACTTTGTTCAACTCCCGGTAATCAATGCATAGCCCCAAAGATCCCTCCTTCTTCTTGACAAAGAGGATCGGTGCACCCCAAGGGGAAACGCTCGGGCGTAAGAAACTCCTATAGGCTAACTCCTCGAGCTGCTTCTTCAACTCTAGCATCTCGATCGGCGCCATACGGTATGGGGCCTTGGAGATCGGCCTCGTGCCGGGCTCCAACTCAATAGAAAAATCAGCGCTTCTTTGTGGTGGTAATCCGGGTGGCTCCCCAAAACCGTCCTCAAACTCACACGCTAAGGGAATCTCCTCCAGTGATGGTCCCGTCTCCTCCTTCATGGCATAGCACCAGAAGCCCTCGCATCCCTGTCCGATAAGTCTCGCGGCTCGGACTGCGCTAATGACTGTACCGGTCTTTCTGAGGTCCCAACCTCGGAAAATCACCTTATGGCCCGTCTTTGTAGTGACCATCACGGTCCTCCGGATGATGTCCAAAACGGCTCGGTGGCGGTCCATCCAATCCTTCCCAAGGATGACTTCTTCATGCATTAAGTGCATGACATAGAAGTCGGCTAACTAATCACGGTCTCCCAAACGTATGGGACAACCGTGCACCTCTCGGGTACCACTAACCCTACCACCATCGGGTAACCCCACAACGAAGGGTCTCCCCTCTACCGTAACTAAGGATAACCTAGATACACAATCATCGAATATAAAAGAGTGCGTAGCACCCGTATCAAATAAAACTCGGAACGGAAAGCCATGAATCTGAATAGTACCAGTAGTTGCCGGCACTGTTGGATCAACAACACTCCTCATCTCAAACACCCTGGCTTGTATGCCTTTGGTCTCTTGGGTACCCCCACCATGGCCTCTACCTCGGCCTTGTCCCTGGGCTGACCCCTGTGTACGAGTTTGACTCTGACCCCTCTGCTGCAATCCTTGGGCCGGAAACTGAGGTGGCCTTTGTCCCTCACCTGCCCTAGTGTTCGCTCCAAACGGTGTGTGCAAGCTTTAAATTTATATCCCAAGAAATATGCTTAAAACAAGGATGCGAACCCGCAGTGTACGGATCAATTATAGTAAAAAGCAAGAATTCCAGGGGTCGATCTCAGGGACATAGGTAAAACTAAACAAGAATAAGTTATCAATGCAACTAATAACCACAAAAGCGATTAAGGTAATCAAAGATGATAATAAGGTCAAATAAGGGGAAAATGAAAATTCTAGGGATTAAAGCATCTAGTTGTGGTTCCAACTGAAGATCTCAAGATAAAGCGGACAAAGCTGAGATTTTGCAAAGGGAAGGTGTTTCTAAAGTGGGAATAGATTACCAGGTAAGTCTCACTACTCACTATCCCAAACCAAAGTTCCTATTACCGGGTAAGTCTCAAGGTACTAAGGAAAGGAACTATAATCTCAAACCAACACATCACCTAAGAGAATAGAATCAACCTTTACCGGGTAAGTCTCGGGCTAACTCACAAAGATGGGATGAAGGCACACTCAAACCCCAATAAAGGATAAACCTTTATTACCTACACTTAAGATCTTGGGCAAACAAACTAAGGAATCACCAGGTAAGTCTCATCCCAGGCTTGCATTGAACCAGAAAAGGTGTAATAAGAATAGGATTTGACAAACTAAAACACTTAACTCTCAGTTTCGGATCAGAAAAGGTCACCTCGTTCAGTCAAGTTCCACCCTGGCCGAGATGTTCATCGATTGAGCGAGATGTTCTAGGGTTAAGGTTAAAGACTCGAGCTTTCAGGGTCCTACTGGGATTAAGATCATTCTATCATCATCTTTCCCACAACTTTCAGCTAATCACCCTAGAATCGCACAAGAAATTTAGCCACTCATCATCATGAAAACAGCAATCGAATAAAAGGGAAAAGAATGAATATTTGAACACAAAAACCTTAAGAACAAGGTTTCAATAATTGAATCAAATAATTCACAAATCAGCATTCCTCAGATCACAAATCGAACAAGACAATAAACCAAAGGGAATCTAAAGAAAGTCTTACAAACTTCCTCAAAATCTATCTCAAAACTATGAATCTTCCTTCCTTCACTTTCAATCCTTCCTTCGAACTTCCAGAAAATCTCTCTAATCTGCAGCTTCTTCAATGATCCAAAGATGGCTGAATTGTGGAAAATCCAACCCTTTATATAGGAGAATTATCTTCCAAAGATAATAATATCTTAAAAAGATAGTTTCCTATAAAATATATCATATCTCTAAAATAGATATCCCAAATATAAGATCTTCCTTCCAGAAATCCAGCCCAAAAATATAAGATATCTTTTTTCCAAATATAAAAGATCTCAGCCAAAAGATATGATCTCGCCGGCGCCAGGGTGTTCGCCTTGGTCGGGACGCTCCTCAAGATCACCTCGGTCGAGGTGACACTGGAGCTGACCGAGGTGAATCTCAACTGAATGTGAAATCTCTCAAATCTGGTCCAAAGTAAATCTTCTTCATTAATTCCTTGCTTCCTGAGTTCTTCTTTGAGTTCCAAAATGTAGCTCCTATGACTCCTTATCTCCATAGCTCCATTTTGATCCAAAACGTGCCATTTTACCTACGATTACAACGAAACTTGGTGTAGACCTTGATTCCCGTAAAGGTAGATGAAATAACAATATAATCACATAATATACATCCATATATGCAGATTATTGAAGATAAAACGTCCAAACAAGTTCCAAAATATAGACTATAATACATGCTATCAAAATACCCCATACTTGTCCCTTGCTTGCCCCCAAGCAAGTTCCAAATCTTAAGTACAAGATAGAATGTATTATAAGTCGTAAAGATCAATGAAAAGTATTTCAAAACATTTTTGGTGGTGTGCTTCACTCATAGATCACTGATAGGTGATGGAATCACTATCATTTAGGATAGTTTTTAGAGTCATTTTATTGCATTTGTGTCGGTTTATGCTACTAACTCCTTGGTCCAGAAGAAGAAGACTAAAAGAAGCTAAGCAAAGAGTTATAAGCACTTAGGAGTAAAGTTCGTTCACGAAGCAAAGCTTCTGTTGCTTCACCGCCCCCGTGGAGCCTTGTCACCGCCCCTGCGGGTGACACCTTTCTCCGGATAGCTCCCTGCGCCTTTGCCAGTGCCAGCCACGAAGACTATCACCGCACCTGCGTCAACCCCTGGCGCCCCTACGGTGACTTGCCCTAAAGAAGCGAAGACCAACGCCCCTGCGCCTTCCCCTGCGCCTCTGCCAGCGCCTCAACCTGGGAGCTGGAAGATGAAGAGTCTGTGTCACCGCCCCTGCGTTGACACTGGGACGCCCCGACGGCTTGGCATTAGAAATGGCAAGAAGATGAAGAGTTAGACGTTTGAAGAGCATTAAAGATCCGCCTATGCGGAATTGTCTAGCCGCCCTTGCGGCCATTTAGAAGATCAAGCGTTTTTGCCTTCACCGCCCCTGCGGAGCTGAAGGCCGCCCCTGCGGTTCAACGACAGAAGCTTTACTCCGGTTGTTTACACCACCTTTATGGCATTAAAGGTGGCTGTTTTGGGCCGGTCATTTACTCCTATTTAGTGTCTTTTGTAGTATAAATTGGCCTTAGTTGATTGCTAGAATCATCCACATTATTATCCATCATTTTTCACTTAGAATCCAATTTTCTCATCATTTCCATTGTAATGAGTTGCTAACTCCCTTGCTACATTGGTTTGGTTTGAAGTTGCGTTGTTACTTTGGTTGTAAGTTTTCTTTAATATAAGTTTTCATTCAGTAATGCTTTGTGTTTCCTTGATCTCCATTGTCTAATTGCATGTTTTACTATTACTTGAGAATGATCACCTTAGGTTCTAAAGTGCATGCAAAGAACTAGGATTAATAGGTTCCGGGTTCGGGTCTTTAATCTAGTAGTAAACTTTAAGTAATAATGGGTTGTAATTACTTAAAGAAAAGGAACACAAATATAAAGATAAGGTTAACGGTTTTAATCTATTCTTTATATCCCTTAGTCTTTATTTGAAAGCTAACTTGTTAATTGTTCTTGTAGGTTTACGGAACACTAACCTGTTAAGTTGTGATGATGCCGGTTGGCTCAACACATATATATGATCGAGACAGGAGATTACCTGAAAGCTTGTAAAAGAAACTCACCAAAGTAGCAATTGCATGCTAAGAATCAACCTAGTGTAGATTCATCTATTATTGTCTTACTTGCCGCGTTATTCGTGTTCATAAGTTTTTGTGTGCATCAATTCAACCAAACCCCCCCCCCTTTGTTACTTGTTTTTATAATCAATAATCGCATTTAATAAAAATACCTTAACTCTCTTAGGTTCGACCCTTACTTAGCCACTATACTTGTTGTAGTGCTAAGTCGGGATTATTTTTTGATAGGGTATAAACGACCATAGAAATTACCCTTAGTCAAATTTTGGCGCCGTTGCCGGGGAGTTTAGTGTTTTTATTCTATTGTTATTATTGATTATTGGTTTGAATCATTTTTATGGTTCAAACCCATGTTACTAACTCCGGATTTGCTTCTTTTGATCCAGAAATTGAGAGGGCGCACATCTAGCAACGAAGACAATAACAACTCCAACAAGAAATGGCTGATCGTACTCTTCGTCAACTTACTCAACCCACTTTGGCTCAAAACCCTCTTGCGGTTACCATACCGACATTAGGGGAAGGAATCAACTTTGAGCTCAAGCTGGGTCTCATCCACTTGCTTCCATCCTTCCATGGATTAAGTGGTGAAGACCCCATCAAACAACTTGGAAAGTTTCATACCGTGTGTATGAGCATGAAGCCGGTTAACATCACCGAAGAGCATATCAAGATGAGGGATTCGGCTTCACACTCAAAGATTCAGCGGATGATTGGTATTACCACCTTCCATCCGGGAGTATCGACACTTGGGAGAACCTCCACAAGGCGTTTTTGGAGAAATACTTCCCAGCCAAAAAGACGAATATCTTGAAGAAAACTATAAGCAACATCGAGCAAGAGGCGAACGAAACTCTCTACGAGTACTTCGAAAGATTCGCCCGCCTCCGATCTAGCTGTCCTTTTCACGGATATTCAACTCAAGATCTAGTCTTGTACTTGTACAACGGCTTGCTAGACAATGAAAGGAGGATCGTCGATGTAGCTTGTGGAGGTAACATTCTTAACTCTACCCCTGACCTTGCTCTTGAAAAAATTCAGGAACTAGCGGAAGGGACCCGGAACTTTGGAAGGAATCCTTCCAAGAAAGGTGTTCATGCTGTAAATACCGGGAAGAGTGAGATCTCCACTGAGCTCACAAAGCTGAAGGAAATGGTGAAGAGACTAACACTTATAGGAACCCCACATCAGCTCAAAGCTTGTGGAGTGTATGCTGACCCATATCATCGAACGGACATGTGCCCACTAGTCCAGGGTGATGATGTTGAGGTGAACACAATGGGCTATGGACAACCACAACAGCAAAGGCCAAGGAATGATCCTTACGCGCAAAATTTCATGCCAAATTGGCGTGACCAATAGAATTTCCGTTGGAAGGGTCAACAAAACCAACAACCACAGCCCCGACAAGGTAAGTATCAAACAACTGAAGATATGTTGCAGGTTTTGACTAAACACTTTGCTACTCATGTCCAAACAACAGAATCCAGCATCAAGAATCTTGAAAAACAGGTTGGTCAAATGGCGGAAGCCATTGCAAGGATTAAGACTAGGTCCTTGATAAGTGATGGAATCACTATAATTTAGGGTAGTTTTTAGAGTCTTTTTATTACATTAGTGTCGGTTTATGCTACTAACTCCTTGGTCCAGAAGAAGAAGATCAAAAGAAGCTAAGGAAGGAGTTATAAGCACTTATGAGTAAAGATCGATCAAGAAGCAAAGTTTCTGTTGATCCACCGCCCCCGCGGGCCCTTGTATCCGCCCCTGCGGTGACTTGCCTTGACGAGACGAAGACCAGCTCCCCTGTGCCTCCCACTGCGCCCTGCCTGCACCTCGCCTTGGGAGCTGGAAGGCGAGAGTCTATGTCACCACCCCTGCGTTGGCCTTAAGGCGCCCCTGCGCCTTGACATCAGAAACGTCAGGAAGGCGAAAGGTCAGACGTTGAAGTGCACTAAAAATCCGCCCCAGCGGAGTTGTGTAGCCGCCCCAACGGTTCTGAAGAAGATAAACCGAACCTGCCTAAACCGCCCCTACGGGTCCTTAAGGCTGCCCCTGCGGTTTAATGCCAAAAGCTTTACTCCGGCTGTTTACACCACCTTTATGGCATTAAAGGTGGCTATTTTAGGCCGGCTATTTACTCTTAATTTAGTGTGTTTTGTAGTATAATACATGCTTTTCCTCAAAAAATCCATTTTTAGACTTGAGTTTTCCATTGTAATGAGTTGCTAACTCCCTTGCTACATTGGGTTGGTTTCAAGCTGCTTTGTTACGTTGGTTATAATTTCTTTTAATATAAGTTTTTATCCAGTAATGCTTTGTGTTTCCTTGATCTCCATTGTTTAATTGCATGTTAACTATTACTTGAGATTGATCACCTTAGGTTCTAAAGTGCATGTAAACAACTAGGATTAATAGGTTTCGGGTTCGGGTCTTTAATCTAGTAGCAACTTTAAGTAATAACGGGTTGTAATTACTTAAAGAAAAGGAACACAAATATAAAGATAAGTTTAACGGTTTTAATCTTCTCTTTATATCCCTTAGTCTTTGTTTGAATGCTAACTTGTTATTTGTTCTTGTAGGTTTACGGAACTTTAATAGCTTAAGTTGTGTTGATGCCGGTTGGCTCAACACATATGTATGATTGAGACGGGAGATTACTTAAAAACTCGTAAAAGGAATGCACTGTTCGCCACTTAGCGTACGTGCAAATAAGCTTTAAATTTATAAAACTAGAATCAAGCAAGCGAACCCGCAGTGTACGGATCGGCGTAGTAAAGTAAGAATTCCAGAGTATCGAACACAGGGATTTGGGGGGAACAAATTCAATTGTAAAGTTGTCAAGAAGCAAAGTTTCTATTGATCCACCGCCCCCGTGGGCCCTTGTAGCCGCCCCTGCGGTGACTTGCCTTGACGAGACGAAGACCAGCTCCCTTGTGTCTCCCACTGCGCCCTGCCTGCACCTTGCCTTGGGAGCTGGAAGGCGAAGAGTCTATGTCACCACCCCTGCATTGGCCTTAAGGCGCCCCTGCACCTTGACATCAGAAACGTCAGGAAGGCGAAAGGTCAGACGTTGAAGTGCACTAAAAATCCGCCCCAGCGGAGTTGTGTAGCCGCCCCAACGGTTCTGAAGAAGATCAACCGATTCTGCCTAAACAGCCTCTGCGGGTCCTGAAGGCCGCCCCTGCGGTTTAACGCCAGAAGCTTTACTCCGGCTGTTTACACCACCTTTATGGCATTAAAGGTGGTTGTTTTAGGCCGACTATTTACTCCTAATTTAGTGTCTTTTGTAGTATAAATAGTTCATGGCTGATTGCTAGAATGATCCATGCTTTTCCTCACAAAATCCATTTTCAGACTTGAGTTTTCCATTGTAATGAGTTGCTAACTCCCTTGCTACATTGGGTTGGTTTGAAGCTACTTTGTTACTTTGGTTGTAAGTTCTTTTAATATAAGTTTTTATCCAGTAATGCTTTGTGTTTCCTTTATCTCCATTGTTTAATTGCATGTTAACTATTACTTGAGATTGATCACCTTAGGATATAAAGTGCATGTAAACAACTAGAATTAATAGGTTCCGGGTTCGAGTCTTTAATCTAGTAGCAACTTTAAGTAATAACGGGTTGTAATTACTTAAAGAAAAGGAACACAAATATAAAGATAAGTTTAACGGTTTTAATCTTCTCTTTATATCACTTAGTCTTTGTTTGAATGCTAACTTGTTATTTGTTCTTGTAGGTTTATGGCACTTTAATAGGTTAAGTTGTGTTGATGCCGGTTGGCTCAACACATATGTATGATCGAGACGGGAGATTACTTTAAAACTTGTAAAATAGAAATTGCATGCTTAGAATCAACCTAGTGTAGATTCATCCATTATTGTCTTACTTGTCACTTTAATCGATTTCATAAGTTTTTGTGCATCAATTCAACCAAACCCCCCCCCTTTGTGTCACTTGTCATTATAATCGATAATTGCATCTAAAACACATTAACTCTCTTGGGTTCGACCCTTACTTAATCACTATACTTGTTCTTAGTGCTAAGTCGGGATTTAGTTTTAATTGGGTATAGACGACCATAGAAATACCTTCGGTCAAATTTTGGCGCCGTTGCCGGGGAGTTTTGTGTGTTTTATTGTTATTATTGATTATTGGTTTGAACCATTTTTATGGTTCAAACCCGTGCTACTAATTCCGGCTTTGCTTCTTTTGATCCCGAAATTGAGAGGACGCACAACCGTCAACGAAGACAACAACAACTACAACAAGAGATGGCTGACCGTACTCTTCGTCAACTTACGCAACCCACTTTGGCTCAAAACCCTCTTGCGGTCGCTATACCGGCACTAGGGGAAGGAGTCAACTTTGAGCTCAAACCGGGCGTTATTCACTTACTTCCATCCTTCCATGGGATAAGTGGCGAAGACCCCATCAAGCACCTTGGGAAGTTCCATACCGTTTGTATGAGCATGAAGTTGACCAACATTACCGAAGAACAGATCAAGATGAGGGCATTCGGCTTCACACTCAAAGATTCAGCGGATGATTGGTATTACCACCTTCCATCCGGGAGCATTGACACTTGGGAGAACCTTCACAAAGCATTTTTGGAGAAATACTTTCCAGCTAAAACGGCCAATAGCTTGAAGAAAGCTATAAGCAACATCGAGCAAGAGGCAACCGAAACTCTCTACGAGTATTTTGAAAGGTTTGCACGCCTCCAATCCAGCTGTCCTTTCCACGGATATTCAACTCAAGATCTAGTCTTGTACTTGTACAATGGCTTGCTAGACAATGAAAGGAGGATCATCGATGCGGCTTGCGGAGGTAATATTCTTAACTCTACTCCTGACCTTACTTTAGAAAAGATACAGGAACTAGCGGAAGGAACTCGGAACTTTGGAAGGACCACGGCGAAGAAAGGAGTTCATGCCGTAAGGAACGAGATTTCCACCGAGCTAGCGGAATTGAAGGAAATGGTGAAGAGGCTAACACTTATGGGAACACCACAACAACTCAAAGCTTGTGGAGTTTGTGCTGACCCATATCATCCAACGGACATGTGTCCACAAGTTCAAGATGAGGATGCTGAAGTAAACGCAATGGGTTATGGACAACCACAACAGCAAAGACCTAGGAACGATCCCTATGCACGAAATTTCATGCCAAATTGGCGTGACCAACATAATTTTCGTTGGAGGGATCAACAAAATCAACAACAGCAGCCCCACCAAGTTAAGTATCACTCAACTGAAGATATGTTGCAGGTTTTGACTAAACACTTTGCTACTCATGTCCAAACAATAGAATCAAGCATTAAAAACCTTGAGAAGCAGGTTGATCAAATGGCGGAAGCCATTACAAGAATTGAAACTAGGGCCTCCGGAGGATTACCGTCGTAAACGGTTATAAACCCAAAAGGCATGCAGGAGGAGGTTCAAACATAGAGGAAGAGTCCTTACGTCGAGCCAACGACGTAAAACAAAGGCGCTAATTCGGGAGGTAATCCGAAGGAATAAGAAGAGGAGCTTCTGTCAAGAAAACCGCCCCTGCGGCTCTAAAAACACGCCCCTGCGGCGAAACCCCTGGCCAGCGCCACCCCCGACACTGGGCATGCGTCTGCTCACGTAGGCCACAGCCCCGCGGTGCCAACCCTGCGCCCCTGCGGCGGCCACCCTTGACACGCACCCTCAGCTCCGCCGCCGGCGCTGAAACTGCGTGCCCCCCTCTTGTCACCGTCCCCGCGGCAACACACACCGCCCTTGCGGTACAGTTAAGGAAAGAAAAAAAATACACTTCCCAAAAATAACCTACATCTACCACCTTCTCCACTCCCTCTCCATTCACTCTGCGAAACCGAGCCGCCTCACCCCCCTACGCCCTTGCGCCCTCCAACAACTCATTGCCACCACCTCGTCGCGCCCCCTGCGCCACCACCGGCAACCTAGTGGCACCACTCCCTTACCAACACGAACAACCTCCACCACAGACAACCCTTCCACTCTCGCTCGACTGCTCCACCTCCGGCGATAGCCGCAGGAACCAAAGAAAGCGCCAGAAAAAGCCCCATCGCCACCACCTTCGTTGAAACGACCAAATCGTCTTCTGCTCTTCGACCGCACCTGCGCCTGCAAGCTACCGCCCCTGCGCCTGTTGCAGCCGCCCCTGCAGATTTTACGACAGAAGGTTCGTCTTTTGATCAAATTTCTGAACTTTCTAACTCTTTTACTTGATCAATTGCAAGAGATGGAACCACAAAGGAAATACAAGTTGACGGAAGGTGAGAAGGATCGATATAGGATTTCTCAAAACCGGGAGGTGCATGCAACCCGGTTCCTTGATGTTTCCATCTTGGAAAATCTAGGGATGTTGGAGAGTATGCAGGAATTTCTAAACAATGCCGGGTTGGGAGATTTTTTGATAAAGACCGCTCCAACACACCCCGACCTCAGCAGACAATTTATAGCAACATTCAAAATGGAGACGATAGACCAAATGTGTGTTTTGGGCTTTCATTCAAGTACAACAAGAGGAAGTAAACATTGGATTACACCCAAATATCGGAGGCTTTAGGGGTGACAATAGAAGCTTCCGGTGACTGGTGGGAACCCATTCCGACACCAGATTTGCTTGAGTTTTGGCAGGCCGCCACTAGGTCAGAGTTCCATGCAGGTGGCGAGTACTCAAACAAATTCACTCACCCCTGCTTGAGGCTCATATCAAAGGTCTTCATGAGTGTCTTCTGTGGACACAAAGAGGAGAATAAGGTCTCTCTCAAGGACCTTCCAATGTTATATGCTTGCCTCTCCACGAATGATTGGGTGCCGGATTGGGCATATCTCTTCCTTACCGCTCTTAACCGGATTAGGAAGAATGAGCCCCGTGACATAGTGAGAGGAGGTATCATTTCATTACTAGCTGTGCGGGTTATGGATCTTCCTCCATTAGAAGAAGGTTTGGAGGCACCCTTATACAATGGAGGGTTATTGAGGAGGTGCAGGCTCCTCAGGAGAGACGGGGAGCATCGGTTCTGGATCTCCCTTGCAGATGGGAGTCACATCACATATCTTCCCCGACGACTCCCCTTGGGAGAAGAGCTCTCCGACCTATATGTACCGGCTGACCCTATTCCTCCGAGACGACCTCAGGTTGATATTGTTGGGAGGTACGCAACCGGATCTAGCAGGGCCCACGCCACTGATGAGGAGATGCCGACGGTGGGACATGAGAGTCAAACCATGGAGAGTCTGCAGGCTCAGATGGGTGCTTTGACTACACAGCACCAGGCATGGCAGACAGAGTATCAGCGGTCCATGCTTGAGCAACAGCAGGCGTGGTAGTCCAGCTTCGCCTCCTCCAAGACCACCCACTTTGACGGCCGTCAGGATGCTTGGCAGGCGGCTCATCGGCAGCAGTTGGAGACTCAGCAGCTAGCTTGGCAGGCTAGCTATGAGACTTCATTTCGAGAGAGGATGGAGGCTCAGGAGGACCGAATTGACACCCTTCACCGCCGGCAAGAGCACTTCTTCAGCCACTTCCCTTACCCGCCGGAGGAGGGTCCAGGTGGTCCATCCGGACCACCCCAGTAAGGGGTACATTTCTTTCCCTTCTCCCACATTTATCTTTGACTCATTTTCACTTTGAGGACAAAGTGCACTTCAAGTATGGGGGAGGGATATATATCATTGCTTGTACAGTTCATTTAGTTGTTTTGATTAATTTTTGCATTGTGGAATTCAGTTTCATATTAAAAAAAATAATAAATAAAAATAAAAAGAAAAAGAAAAAAGCCAAAGAAGTGAAAAAAAGGCATGAAAATCCTTGGATAAACCGAAAACCTGAAAGGGCGGTTAGGTAAAAAGAAGGTAGTCCGACCAACCTTAGGTTGGTGTAAAATTGGACTTGAGGGATGTGAGCTTAAGTGAGAAAAGAAGAAGAGTGGCAAGGTGAAAACCCGAAAGGGCGCCATGGCAAGATGAGCGACACCGAGTGTAGGTTTCTCTTCCGGCGTTTTGGCGACATAAGAAGGGGAGTCATAAAGAGGTTGTCCGGGTAGGCCACTCTTGGAGCGATAAGGATGGCAGTATCTTTTTTCTCAGATTTCCTCTCTTTTCCCTTCTTTCTTTCTTGGTTTTTCTCTTATTTTCCATTATTTTTCTTTCTTTCCTTTGCTTCCTGAGACCTTGAGTCTAATGGATGTCATTTGTTTTACTCGGGACGAGTAAAAGGTCTAAGTATGGGGAATTTGATAGGTGATGAAATCACTATCATTTAGGGTAGTTTTTAGAGTCTTTTTATTACATTAGTGTCGGTTTATGCTACTAACTCCTTGGTCCAGAAGAAAAAGATCAAAAGAAGCTAAGGAAGGAGTTATAAGCACTTATGAGTAAAGATCGATCAAGAAGCAAAGTTTCTGTTGATCCACCGCCCCTGCGGGCCCTTGTAGCCGCCCCTGCGGTGACTTGCCTTGACGAGACGAAGACCAGCTCCCCTGTGCCTCCCACTGCGCCCTGCCTGCACCTCGCCTTGGGAGCTGGAAGGCGAAGAGTCTATGTCACCACCCCTGCGTTGGCCTTAAGGCGCCCCTACGCCTTGACATCAGAAACGTCAGGAAGGCGAAAGGTCAGACGTTGAAGTGCACTATAAAAATCCGCCCCAGCGGAGTTGTGTAGCCGCCCCAACGGTTCTGAAGAAGATAAACCGATTCTGCCTAAACCGCCCCTGCGGGTCCTTAAGGCTGCCCCTGCGGTTTAATGCCAAAAGCTTTACTCCGACTGTTTACACCACCTTTATGGCATTAAAGGTGGCTATTTTAGGCCGGCTATTTACTCTTAATTTAGTGTGTTTTGTAGTATAATCCATGCTTTTCCTCAAAAAATCCATTTTTAGACTTGAGTTTTCCATTGTAATGAGTTGCTAACTCCCTTGCTACATTGGGTTGGTTTCAAGCTGCTTTGTTACGTTGGTTGTAATTTCTTTTAATATAAGTTTTTATCCAGTAATGCTTTGTGTTTCCTTGATCTCCATTGTTTAATTGCATGTTAACTATTACTTGAGATTGATCACCTTAGGTTCTAAAGTGCATGTAAACAACTAGGATTAATAGGTTCCGGGTTCGGGTCTTTAATCTAGTAGCAACTTTAAGTAATAACGGGTTGTAATTACTTAAAGAAAAGGAACACAAATATAACGATAAGTTTAACGATTTTAATCTTCTCTTTATATCCCTTAGTCTTTGTTTGAATGCTAACTTGTTATTTGTTCTTGTAGGTTTACGGAACTTTAATAGGTTAAGTTGTGTTGATGCCGGTTGGCTCAACACATATGTATGATTGAGACGGAAGATTACTTAAAAACTCGTAAAAGGAATGCACTGTTCGCCACTTAGCGTGCGTGCAATAAAGCTTTAAATTTATAAAACTAGAATCAAGCAAGCGAACCCGCAGTGTACGGATCGGCGTAGTAAAGTAAGAATTCCAGAGTATCGAACACAGGGATTTGGGGAGAACAAATTCAATTGTAAAGTTGTTAAGCAAGTAAAAGTTTAAAGCTTTGCAAATATATTGGGAAAACAACAACCCTAAAGATCTAGGTATCTAATTGTTGCAATCGATTCAAGATAAACTAAGGAACTAAGGACAAAATTAAGAGTTGCAAAGGTATACTAAGGTAAAGCAATGTGCGGTGAAGTTCCAAGGCTTTATATGACTTATCTAAAGACACTCTCTATAAAGGTTGTTGAGGCTTCAGTATAGAAAGGTTCTAAAGACAAGAATTGTTCTCAAATACCCAAACTTGTAACCCAAAGATCAAGACTAACTAAACTGATTAAGTTTGTGACACTCGAAATCGAAGTAGAGGTTGTTGAAACTTCACTACTACCTAGAAAAGGACAAGCTAAAACTAGATTAAAGCTAATCTTTAACCTTGGATCAAAGTAAAAGCAAGGTTCATAAACTGGTATAAATTACGGGCAGATCTTGAACTTCCACGGCCGTGGAATCTCAAGAACAAGCCGTGATTTTGGTTCGTCAACGAAATTTCTCTAACCCTCAAGGTCCAATCAATTTACGATCGATCTATCATCATCTAAGCCACAATTATCAACCCTTCACCTTAGAATTGCTAAAGGGTTTAAGCCAATAACTGTCATTATAATATCAAAATCAAGTTTAAGAAGAATGAAAGATGAAAACCTTCGGAAACCTTCAATAAAACTCAAATCAATCAAAAATCCACACACAAAAGGAATAATGTATATCGGATTCGAAAACAAACACAAACCAATAACAATCCTTGATAATAACGAAGAACGGGATGTCAATCCGCCTTCTAATCAAACCTAAGGATAAAAAGGCGCAACTTCCGCCACAAACAACTTCCGAATCTTCAAGCCTTCGTAAATCTCCGTTACAAAATGAAAATTCTCCGCACGTCCAATGAAACCCTAGGCACGTGTAAGCGAGCGTAAGCGAAGGTGCCGAATTCTCCCTCCTTCAGCCCTTTTATAAGGAAGGATAAAATAACCGTCCGACCCATATACATAAATGATATGTCAATATTTTATTCGTCAAAAGATCGCCTAAATCACGGTTTCATGGAGTTCCACGGCCGTGGTTTAGAGCGTGGAAGTGGATTACGGTTCTTCAAACTTTCCACGACCGTACTTTATACCGTGTAACTCTCTGGAATACTCCACGTTCATGTTGCCAAGATGCACGGCCGTGGTTTTGGGCGTGGACTTCTCTACGACCGTATTTTAGAGCGTGGAAGTGTAAATTGCTTGTGGTTTCCTTTGTGTCGTGCCATTCCTCATCCTAGCATCTTCCTTGGCTTCTTTGATGTGTCCTCAATCCTTGGATGTGCTCAAATCATCTCCTTTCTCTCTCAATTGGTTCGGTTTTAGCTCTTATTCACCTATAATCAACACAAAGCTTATGTAGACCTCTATATCGACAATGTAGACAAACTAGCTAACAATTGCTTCAATGCCTTATCAATGAACACTACAATGGATGAAAAACGACTAGAAAAATTGCCTAGAATATCGCAATATTTCATGCTAACAAAATACCCCATACTTGCCACTTGCTTGTCCCCAAGCAAGGTCTTTCAAAAGCTTTAGAACTCAAGTTAGGATGAAATATGCATGCAATCTCAAAAACAAAACATCTTTTAGGTAAATGTGCTTCTAGTCAATAGATCATTCTCAAACCTTGCTTCATTCATTCATGAGACGCTCATATACATAAGCAAAGAATAAAGAGGGGAGAAACCTCATGAATTGATCAAACTTCAATGTAAGCATCATAACCTTCAAACAATATCAAAATCAATCATAAGAAACTTCAATTTAGACCACCAAGTCATATAACACTCTCTTGATCTTAAGGACTTTCAAATAAGGTCTAGAGTGCGGAAAGGAAGGGGAAACTATAAGGAATGTGGTTCATGAATCCGGGATAGTGGACAACTAACTCTTTTCTTTTTCTCTTGCGGTTTTGTAACACTTTCAACTTAGAGCTTTGCTCTCTTCTTTTCACATTATTTTTCGACTTTACTTTTGGAGTTATGGACAGAGGTGCACAAAAACCGAAGCCTAGGAGATTGGCGGTTCTTTATTTTGCGAGATGCCTCAAACCCTTGATGAACATACCATAATCCGTTAGGAATATCACTCAATCCGACTTTGGCAAGACACAAACACCGGCTATGTGAATGGTGCCGAGTTACTCATCGTCATGATTTACTTCCCCAAACCTACAAATTCTTTTTTATTCTTTGAATGCAAAATTTTGCTTTCATGGCCCTCCCACATCAAACATGCCAATTATCAACTCCTCTAAATTCCCGGATAGGTAAGGGAGGCTATTATTTCATTGAGGGGCTAAATGATCAAAGAAAGAAGAAAGAAAATCGAAGTGCCTTAATCATTTCAACAAGAAGTATAAGAACTTATCATGTGATTTCAACCTTGATTTCTCAATATGATTTAGATAAAACTCTTCACATTATGAAACTTGCAAGAGAGGAATAACCAACACATTCAATTTCTTTTCAATTCACTATTTGTTTAGCCATACAATTGCCATAAAAAACTCAATTCACAAGTAGTGATTATCATAGAAATCATCTCAATTCTTAGAAGCACAAAATTTTCAAAATTTTTCAATTTTTATGGGTTTTTCAAAAGCTTTTTCATGCAATGTGATAATAAAACGTGTGACAATGGAATGAAACATGCAAAGTGTTCTCAATCAAGGCAAGCAAAAGTGAGTAGAATTATTACAAACGATAGTCACACCCCACCCCATACTTGAGACAAACATTGTCCCTAATGTTCAAAAAGAAATAAAGAAAAGAAAGAAAGAAAATGAACTCACAAGACGGCAGTGGAGCGGCTAATGCTACGATCATCCATGGTCATCACTGAGGAGCTGATGGTGGTGGAAATGGGAAGAAGCTGGAGTCGAAGTTCCGCCCAAACTGCTGGCGGTAGATGTCCCTCATCATCCTATCATGCGCATCGGCTTGTGCATCTCTAGCGTCCTACCGGATCTCCAAAGCACCGACTCTCTTGGAAAGGTCGGTGGCCCACACCGGTAGCTGCTCGTACCGCTCCGGTGCCTAACTGTACCAAGCTGGTGCATCTGATGATGCTGGTGCAGGTGGTGGCTGTGCATGCCAAGTTGGTGGAGCTCCCATCCACTCCGGCTGTGTGCTATACCAATCGGGAGGGTTCGTCATCCATGTCGGCCTCTCACTCACGCTGGCACGGCGAGAGGAAGAACCAGAAGGTCTAGCAAGGCGGGGAGACTGCCTAGGGAGGTCGGGAAATGTGTCCGGCTGATCCGGAAAACTGCCAAAGTCGTGCTCCTCACCTCCTCCCTCAAAACTGTCATCCCCTCTCATCTCCTCCTCATCTGCAGCTGGCATCTCTGGGGGAACGTACGGAGGTGCTACCAATCTATTCGCACGCATAGCAACGAATGTCTCCTTCCAATTATGGCGTCCAGCCATAATGGAATACTCGGGAAGCCATGTAACACCTCTACCTCCTCTACCCTCCCAAGGCATGGCAGCGGTAGGTGGACCTCTATGCCTAGGAAAGATAATACCTCTAATCATGAGGCTCTGAAGTCCTAAAGGTCTAGCCGCTATCCTGGTGCACGCAGAAAAGTCGATAACCAGCTGTCTAGCAATGTGGGTGACCATCCCACCATATCCGATATTGCCAGCCCTCTTGTTCTTTAGCTTACTCATGGTAGAAGCTAAGAGGGTGGCCCAGTCAGCAGGCCTACCATGCAACATACAATACAGCAGAAATAACTCATCAGTCTTGATCTTCTGAGGAGTCTCAGTCCTAGGGAAGAGACACTCAGAAACTACTCGGTGGGCTATCTTCAAGGCTAAGTGATAGATCAACTTAGCCTTGGTATCAGCAGGTTGCCAGCGGTCCTCGCTAGCATATATCATGGCAATGTCCTCCCAAAAATCCTTGGCGTACACGCCACTAGAAAAGCGACCATTGAAGGTCTCATGGAACCCAAAGAAGGCTCCAAACTCTATAATCGAGAACTCATAGTTCCTCTTCATCAGCCTGAAAGAAACTGTCCTATCTACATGACTATGCTCAAAAGAGATCACAAACTCTCTAGTGATCTCCTCATACACATCTTCCCGAATGGTGGAGAAGATGATCAAACCAGCCCTATCTAATAGCGAAGTGATGTCATTAACCACATTCAGTGGCTCTAACTCCTCAAGCAGCAAATAACGTGGTCCTATGACCGGTCTCTTCTCGATTCTCTTTAAGGCATTGAGGTAATCCTCATGAATCTTAGGAATTCTAGGGGGTGGGGGTGATGGTGGCTCACTAGGGGGTGCCTGGGAGGAGGAGGAAGCATTACCTTTCCTTTTCTTATTCCTATTAGACATTCTCCTAACAAGGTCCATTTTCTGTAAAAAATTACGGCCTGTTCTTGACGTTTCACGGCCGTGGAATGCCCAGTGACCGTGGTTCGGCTCGTAATTTTTCAAAATCCACTCAATCAACACCAAAATCAACAGACAACAGCCCTAGACTAATTCCAATCCATTTCTAATCAGTTCTCCTAAAAATTCTTGAGAAAACTCAATCAAATCGACAAAGTGAGAGAAGAGAAGAAAAACCTAGGTTTTGGATTTTTAAAATCCAAATTCCGTCTTCTCCGGCGATTTTCCACTTGAATTGTTGCTTGGATCTTGTAGATGGTTGAATTTGCTTTACTTTGGGTTAAAAAATCGTTCAAAACGATTAACGAACGGAGATTTGAGAGAGGGGGATCGAATCGGCAATTTTGGGGCGTGGAATTGGGTATTTTTGGTGTTCTTTGTGAAGAGACGTGGTTTATATAGTAACCGTAAAATTTTTGGAAAATTACGGTCACTCGGGGGTTTCCACGGCCGTGGAAATGTACGGAACCGTGGTTTTGGTGATTTTTCTCAGGCTTTTGCAAATTACGGTCACTGTAGCTGTCACGGCCGTGGTTTTGGCCGTGGAACTCTCTGTAATGTGCCAAAGTCCAAGTTTCGTCAATTTCTTCTAACTTTTTCTTTTCCCTTGCCTCTTCGATTAATCCTACATCCAAAAACACGAATATACCGGAAGGTATCGAAGGCAAAATAAAACAAAACGTCTAAACTACGAATCAAAAACAAAAATAAAAGTGCAATACATTGGGTTGCCTCCCAAGAAGCGCTTGTTTAAGGTCCGTAGCTAGACCGTACTTACACCTATTCAAGTGCGGTAGGTGCGAACTCTTCAGCTTCTCTTCAGCTTGGAGTTCCGGTGAGTATTTCTTGAGTCGTTGACCGTTCACCTTAAAGCTTCCGCCCTTTTCACCCCATTCTTCAACTGCACCATGGGGAAAAACACGTTTGATTAGATAAGGTCCAATCCAACGAGATTTAAGCTTACTTGGAAAGAGACGAAGTCTTGAATTGAAGAGGAGAACTTGATCTCCTTCTTTGAGGTCTTTTGGAATGATATGCTTATCATGCCAACACTTCGCTCTTTCTTTATAAATCTTGGCGTTTTCGTAGGCGTTCAATCGGAGTTCTTCAAGCTCGTTAAGGTCCAAGAGACGCTTCTCTCCCGCCTCCTTCATGCCGAAGTTCAGCCACTTTATTGCCCAATATGTTTTATGTTCCAACTCTACCGGCAAGTGACAAGACTTCCCATACACAATGTTGTATGGCGTCGTACCTATGGGAGTCTTGTATGCACTCCGGTATGCCCATAATGCATCATCTAGCTTCAAAGACCAATCCTTCCTTGTCCTTGAAACCGTCTTCTCTAGAATTCCTTTAATATCCCGGTTTGAGATCTCCACTTGCCCACTAGTTTGTGGATGGTAAGGGGTGGCGATCTTGTGAGTCACCCCATACTTAGCTAATAGAGCTTCAAATCGTCGGGCAATGAAGTGAGAACCTCCATCACTAATGATAGTCCGTGGTGTCCCAAATCGTGGGAAAATGGTCTTGTTAATGAACTTAACCACAACCATGGCATCATTAGTAGGAGAGGCAATTGCTTCAACCCATCTCGAAAGATAATCTACGGCTAGAAGTATGTATTGGTTTCCACAAGATGATGGGAAAGGTCCAATGAAGTCTACTCCTCAAACGTCAAAGATCTCCACCTCTTGAATGTTGTTAAGAGGCATCTCGTTTCTCCTAGATATGTTCCCTGTTCTTTGACAAGCATCGCTGTAGGAAACAAAGGTTTGCACATCTTTAAATAAAGTAGGCCAAAAGAATCCAGATTGCAATACCTTAGCGCTAGTCTTGTTTGAACTAGCGTGTCCTCCACAAGGTAGTGAATGACAATGACGGATGACACTTTGCATCTCGTCTTCCGGCACACATCGTCGAATGATGCCGTCAGGACCTCTCTTAAAGAGGAGAGGTTCATTCCAAAAGTATTCCCGAACATCCTTAAAAAACTTCTTTCTTTCTGCGTAGGATAATCCGGGTGGTAATTCCTGGCAAACCAAATAGTTAACAAAATTAGCAAACCATGGTTCATTAATTTTGGTGATCACGTCGATGCACTCCTCTATGATATGTAAATGCTCGTCCGGAAAGGAGTCATCTATGGGTAGATTGTCGTCCTCAAGATGTGGTAGACGACTCAAATGATCCACAACAGAATTTTCCGAACCCTTCTTGTCACGGATCTCTAGATCGAATTCTTGTAGGAGAAGAATCCATCTAATTAGCCTTGGCTTCGCATCCTTCTTTGCAAGCAAATACCGGATCACAGCATGATCCGTGTACACAATCACCTTTGCACGTACAAGATAACAACGAAACTTTTCAAATGCATATACAATTGCTAAAAATTCTTTTTCGGTAGTGGTGTAGTTGAGTTGCGCTTCATCTAGTGTCTTGCTAGCGTAGTAGATAGCGTGGGTTCGTCCTTCCTTCTTTTGCGCAAGCACAGCTCCTATAGCTACGTCACTTGCGTCACACATAACCTCGAATGGAAGATTCCAATCCGGAGGTTGAATAATCGGGGCTGAGATTAGAGCTTCCCGAATCTTATTAAACGCATCTAAGCATTCCTGCGAAAAATAAAAAACTGCATCCTTCATCAATAGATTAGTAAGCGGCTTTGATATCTTAGAGAAATCCTTTATAAAACGTCTATAAAATCCAGCATGTCCTAGAAAACTTCTTATCCCTTTCACCGAAGTTGGGGGAGGAAGCTTTTCTATAGTCTCTATCTTAGCCTTATCCACTTCAATCCCTCTACTAGAGATTAAGTGTCCTAATACAATGCCTTCTTTCACCATAAATTGACATTTTTCCCAATTAAGAACTAGGTTAGTGTCTTCACATCTTTGTAGCACAAGAGCAAGGTTAGAAAGGCAGTTATCGAAAGAGGAACCATAAACAGAAAAATCATCCATAAAAACCTCCATGATCTCCTCTATGTACTCCGAGAAGATAGCCATCATGCACCTTTGAAAGGTGGTTGGGGCGTTGCAAAGCCCAAACGGCATTCTCCTATAAGCAAACGTACCCCACGGGCACGTGAATGTGGTCTTCTCTTGATCGTCCGGGTGTATCGGGATCTGAAAGAAACTACTATAACTGTCAAGATAGCAAAAGTGTGAGTGTTGTGCTAACCTCTCAAGCATTTGGTCGATGAAGGGTAGTGGGAAGTGATCCTTCCTCGTTGCGTTGTTCAGCTTGCGGTAGTCTATGCACATCCTCCATCCTGTCACGGTTCGCGTAGGAATGAGCTCATTGTTCTTGTTGGTAATGACCGTCATTCCTCCCTTCTTTGGAACCACCTGTACGGGACTCACCCATTTGCTATCGGAGATAGGATAGATGATACCTGCATCAAGTAGTTTAAGAATTTCCTTCTTGACAACCTCCTTCATGGTTGGATTTAACCGCCTTTGAGGTTGTCGCGAAGTTCTAAAGTCTTCTTCCATTAGGATCTTATGCATGCATAGTGAAGGTTTGATTCCTACCAGATCCTCTATAGTATACCCTAAGGCTTTCCTATGTTTCTTAAGAACAACCATAAGCTTACTATGTTCATCTATACTCAAATCGGAACTAACAATTACCGGAAAGGTAGAATTAGGTCCTAGAAATGAGTACCTTAGATGTGCGGGAAGTGGCTTCAATTCCATCACTATAGGGATCTCCAATGGCTCTTGAGGAGTGTCTAATGTTTCCTTAGAAGTGTCTAAGGATGTAGAAGATGTTGGAGAAGAATCAAAAGAAGTGGCGGAGAAAACACAATTTCCTTCAGATTCACCCAAAATTACGACTCCCCTATTTCCTCCACGGCCGTGGTTTTGGGCGTGGAAATCAATTACGGTGCCTCTGTTTGTTCCACGGCCGTGGTTTTGGCCGTGTAACTTACTGGAGTCCTCTGAACAGCTAATTACGGTCATTTTTGTGGATTCCACGGCTGTGGAATAGCACGACTGGCCGTGATTTCTTACGTTCTCTGACCCATCGTAGAGTTTCTCAAATTCTTCTTCATACACTTCTTTTTGCTTCTCTAAAGCTTCAATTTACTCATTGCATTCCTCTTCTTCCCCTATATCCATAATGCTCATAGAGATAACCTTTTGCAAGGGATCTTTGAAGAGAATCGAACTTACCTCCTCTCTAGATAGCTCTTCGTCATGGATGTTAAATATATCATCTTCAAAAACAGGTTCCTTCACCAAAGTAGAGAGAATGAACTCTACCTTTTCTTCTCCTATGTCGAAAGCGAGGCTAGCATTCTTGCAATCAACTATACAACCGGATGTTGCAAGAAACGGTCTTCCGAGTATGATCGGGACCGGACTATTTGCAGGAATGTCAAGCACAACAAAATCTATAGGAACATAGAACTTACCAAGCTTGACCGGGACGTCTTCAACTATGCCGACGGGATGAGTTATGGATCGATCCGCCATGTATAACGTCATCTTCACCAGTTTAGGTTCGCCTAAACCGATCTTCCTGCATAAGGCAAGCGGAATGATGCTCACGCTTGCTCCCAAATCACATAATGCATCTTATGTGATATCTCCCACTCCTATGGGAATACAAAACGACCACGGATCCTTCAGCTTTGGGGGCATCTTTTCCTTCATTGTCTTGATGAGATCCGATGAATCCGAACTCATCTTGACCTCTCCAAAATCCTCTAATTTCCTCTTGTTAGAGAGGATCTCCTTTAAGAACTTCCCATAAGCTTGCATACCTACAATTGCATCAATGAAAGGTATATTAATATGCAGTTTGCTCATGAGCTCAATAAACTTACCGAATTGCTTGTCTAGACGCGCTCTTGCTCTAGATTGCGGGAATGGTAGGGGAGATTTGAAAGCTGGAGGAGGAATGTAATTGTCTTCCTTCTCCTTCCCCTTCTCTTTCTCCTTCTCGACGGGAACTTCCACAAACTTAGGCTGCGAGTCGGTGGGTGTTGCTCCGCTCCTAGTTGTGATAGCCATCACCCTACCTTTTGGGTTATCCTCCGTCGTTCCTAGAAGTTTTCCTTGATTCCTAGGAACTTCCTCTGCATGGCTAAACATTTGGTTTTCTAAAACCTTTTGGGCTTTATCAACCTTAGTAATGTGATCATCGACCTTAATGATGTGACTGTCCAATCCTTGAAGCTTTCCCAAAATTGTTTCCAACATGGGATCGGGCTTCTCTTTCCCCGAAGTGCTTCCACTATTAGATGCTTGTTCCTGACTTTTCAAAGGAATGGAAGAAGAAGAAGGTGGAGTTAGTGAATTTCCTGAATTGGGATAAGAATTACCGGAATTGTGTTGTTGGTTGGAACGCCAATTGTTGTTGTTTGAACCCCTATTGTTGTTCCAATTGTTATTCCGATTGTTGTTGTTGTTGTTCCAATTGTTCCGGCTGTTGTTCCGGTTGTTGCGGTTTGTGTTCTCATTCCAATTGTGGTTATTGTTGTTTCCCAAATAACCTACATCTTGCCCCTTTTGCTTTGGGAAGTTGGTTTTAATGACTTCCTTCAATTCTTTAATCTCGGAGTTGAGAGAAAAAATTTGAGTTTGAGCGGCTTGTGTTAGCTTTACTCCTTGCTCCACATGATTTGCTTCTACTTTCCGGTGAGAATAGTTCTCAATGACTCGGGCTTACTTCTCAATGAAGTCCCAAGCGTCATCTTCCCTCATGTCCATGAATGTGCCACATGATAGGGATTGGAGCTTGAATTGTGTTTCCATATCCAGCCCCTTATAGTATATCTCCAATAGCTCCAACTTGGAAATGCCATGGTGTGGGCAATCCAATAGTAAATCCTGAAATCTTTCCCAAGAATGAAACAAACTTTCATTAGATCTCATAGAAAATGCATTAATCTTACCTCTTAACTCCGCTGTTTTGGATGGCGGAAAGAATTTGGTGAGGAACTCCGAAGAAAGATCCTCCCATGTGTTGAGTCTTCCATTTGGAAGAGTTTGATACCAAGATAAAGCTTTCCCTTTCAAGGAGAAGAAGAATGGCTTGATCTTGTAGTTGTTGGTGGTTGCATTCTTTGGCTTCATTGTCTCCATCAAGATCTCAAAATTCTATAAATGTTGATGTGGAGATTCGCTACTTGTTCCTCCAAACTGACTTTGGCGAACGATGGTAATGACTTGTGGGTTGAAGCTAGACCCCTGCATATCACCAGCATCAAAGTACACACCTAGGCGGCATGGTTGCTGAATTGGATCCATCCTTTGGCCAAGAGTTCTTGGCTCTCCATTTACACGAGCGGCTCTCGCACCCCCAGCCGGGACACGATAGTTGGTAGCCGGTATTTGTCTTGGATTAAATTGATTCATGTTGACCGTCGGATTAAGATCCTCAAGAGATGGTATGGAAGAGTCGCTATCCTCATCGGAAGAGTTGGCTCTAACCGATCTTGATGGTTTCCTCCTCTCCTTCTTCTTGGAATCGCTCAATTCCAGCCTCATTTGAAACATCATATCCCTTAGCTCATCAATTTGCAATTGATGACGGTCGGATTTTTCCTGGCGAGTCTTCTCGCTCCATCTAAGTTGAGTTTCGGATTCCGCTAACTCTGTTTGATAATCCCGCTCTTTATTTTCAGCCATCTTTCTTTCTTTGAGTTTCTTCCTCAAAGTCTTCTCAAGTTCCTGATCAAGAGGTAGGAGGTCCTTGTTGTTCCTAGACCTGCGCATATACCTAAAGTAACCTGCAAATATCACTCAAAAGAGATATCAAATAACAAGAGCAAGCTCTCAAGCTTGACAACCGGTGACCGAATTCGGCCTAGACAAAATCCCCGGCAACGGCGCCAAAAACTTGTTTGCCAGTTAGCGTGCGTGCAAATAAGCTTTAAATTTATAAAACTAGAATCAAGCAAGCGAACCCGCAGTGTACGGATCGGCGTAGTGAAGCAAGAATTCCAGAGTATCGAACACAAGGATTTGGGGGGAACAAATTCAATTGTAAAGTTGTTAAGCAAGTAAAAGGTTAAAGCTTTTCAAATATATTGGGAAAACAACAACCCTAAAGATCCAGGTATCTAATTGTAGCAATCGATTCAAGATATACTAAAGAACTAAGGACAGAATTAAGAGTTGCAAAGGTATACTAAGGTAAAGCAATGTACGGTGAAGTTCCAAGGCTTTATATGACGTATCTAAAGACACTCTCTATAAAGGTTGTTGAGGCTTCAGTATAGAAAGGTTCTAAAGGTAAAAATTAATATCAAATACCCAAACTTGTAATCCAAGGATCAAGACTAACTTAACCGATTAAGGTTATGACACTCATAATCGAGGCAGAGGTTGTTGAGGCTTCACTACCACCTAGAAAAGGCAAGCCAAGACTAAGTTAAAGCAAATCTTTAACTTTGGATTAAAGTAAAAGCAAGTTCGTAAACTTAAGGGAAATCACGGGTAGTTCTTGAGGTTCCACGGTTGTGGACTCAAGAACAGACCGTGATTTAGGGTTCGTCGGCGATTCTCTCTAACTCTCAAGGTCCAATCTATTTACGATCGATCTATCATCATCTAAGCCACAATTATCAACCCTTCACCTTAGAATTGCTAAAGGGTTTTAGCCAATAACTGTCATTATAATATCAAAATCAAGTTTAAGAAGAATGAAAGATGAAAACCTTCGGAAACCTTCAATAAAACTCAAATCAATCTCAAATCCACACACAAAAGGAATAATGTATATCGGATTCGGAAACAAACACAAACCAATAACAATCCTTGATAAGAACGAAGAACGGGATGTCAATCCGTCTTCTAATCAAACCTAAGAATAAAAAGGCGCAACTTCCGCCACAAACAACTTCCGAATCTTCAAGCCTTCGTAAAGGCATTAAAGCAATTGTTAGCTAGTTTTCTATACTTGTTCTTAGTGCTAAGTCGGGATTTACTTTTGATTGGGTATAGACGACCATAGACATACTGTTAGCATGAAATATTGTGATATTGTAGGCACGTTTTCTAGATGTTTTTCATCCATTATAGTGTTCATTGATAAGGCATTGAAGCAATTGTTGGCTAGTTTGTCTATATTGTCGATATAGAGGTCTACATAAGCTTTGTGTTGATTATAGGTGAATAAGAGCTAAAACCGAACCAATTAAGAGAGGATGAAGATGAATTGAGCACATCCAAGGATTGAGGACATATCAAAGAAGCCAAGGAAGATGCTAAGATGAGGAATGGCACGAAACAAAGGAAACTACGAGCAATCTACGCTTCCACGCTCTAAAATACGGCCGTAGAGAAGTCCACGCCCAAAACCACGGCCATGGATCTTGGCAACATGAACGTGGAGCATTCTAGAGAGTTACACGGTATAAAGTACGGTCGTGGAAGTTCTGAAGAACTGTAATCCACTTCCATGCTCTAAACCTCGGCCGTGGAATTCCATGAAACCGTGATTTAGGCAATCTTTTGACGAATAAAATATGGACACATTGTTTACACATATGGGCCGGACGGTTATTCTATTCTTCCTTATAAAAGGGCTGAAGGAGGGAGAATTCGGGACCTTCGCTTACGCTCACTTACACGTTCCTAGGGTTTCATTGGACGTGCGAAGAATTGCATTTTTGCAACAGAGATTTTCGAAGGCTTGAAGATTTGGAAGTTGCGCCTTTATTCCTAGGTTTGATTAGAAGACGGATTGACATCCCGCTCTTCGTTCTTATCAAGGATTGTTATTGGTTTGTGTTATTCCAAATCTGTTACATTATTACCCTTGTTTATGGATTTGAGATTGATTTGAAGTTTATTGAAGGTTTTCGAAGGTTTTCATCTCTCATTCTTTTTAATCTTGAATTTGATATCATAATGACTTTTGTTGGCTAAAACCCTTTAGCAATTCTAAGGTGAAGGGTTGATAGTTGTGGCTTAGATGATGATAGATCGATCGTAAATAGATTGGACCCTGAGAGTTAGAGAGATTTCGCCGATGCCCCAAACCACGGTCTGTTCTTGAGGTTCCACGGCCGTGGAACTCAAGATCTGCCCGTAATTTGTGCCAGTTTACAAACCTTGCTTTTACTTTGATCTAAGGTTAAAGATTAGCTTTAATCTAGTCTCGGCTTGCCCTTTTCTAGATAGTAGTGAAGCCTCAACAACCTCTACTTCGATTTCGAGTGTCACAACCTTAATCGGTTTAGTTAGTCTTGGTCCTTGGGTTACAAGTTTGGGTATTTGATATTAATTCTAGTCTTTAGATCCTTTCTATACTGAAGCCTCAACAACCTTTATAGAGAGTGTCCTTAGATAAGTCGTATAAAGCCTTGGAACTTCACCGTACATTGCTTTAATCTAGTCTTGGCTTGCCCTTCTTCTCTTTGAAAGGAAAAGCTTTATCTTGGTATCAAGCTCTTCCAAATGGAAGACTTAACACATGGGAGGATCTTTCTTCGGAATTCCTCACCAAATTCTTTCCGCCATCCAAGACGGCGGAGTTGAGAGGTAAGATTAATGCATTTTCTATGAGATCTAACGAAAGTTTGTTTCAATCTTGGGAAAGATTTCAGGACTTACTATTGGATTGCCCACACCATGACATTACCAAACTGGGTTTATTGGAGATATACTATAAGGGGCTGGATGTGGAAACACAATTCAAGCTCCAATCCCTTTCATGTGGTACATTCATGGACATGAGGGAAGATGACGCTTGGGACTTTATTGAGAAGCAAGCCCGAGTCATTGAGACGTATTCTAACTGGAAAGTAGAAGCAAATCATGTTGATCAAGGAGCAAAGCTATCACAAGCTGCTCAAACTCAAATCTTTTCTCTCAATACCGAGATTAAAGAGTTGAAGGAAGCCATTGAAACCAACTTCCCAAAGCAAAAGGGGCAAGATGTGGGTTATTTGGGAAACAACAATAACCACAATGGGAATGAGAATACAAACCGCAACAACCGGAACAACAACCGGAACAATTGGAACAAACAGAGGCACCGTAATTGATTTCCACGCCCAAAACCACGGCCGTGGAGGAAACAGGGGAGCCGTAATTTTGGATGAATCTGAAGGAGATTATATTTTCTCCGCCACTTCTTTTGATTCTTCTCCAACATCTTCTACATCCTTAGACACTTCTAAGGAAGCATTGGATACTCCTCAAGAGACATTAGAGACTCCTATAGTGATGGACTTGAAGCCACTTCCTACACATCTAAGGTACGCATTTCTAGGACCTAATTCTACCTTTCCGGTAATTGTTAGTTCCGATTTGAGTATAGATGAACATAGTAAGCTTATGGTTGTTCTTAAGAAAAATAGGAAAGCCTTAGGGTATACTATAGAGGATCTAGTAGGAATCAAACCTTCACTATGCATGCATAAGATCCTAATGGAAGAAGACTTTAGAACTTCGCGACAACCTCAAAGGAGGTTAAATCCGACCATGAAGGAGGTTGTCAAGAAGGAAATTCTTAAACTACTTGATGCAGGTATCATCTATCCTATATCCGATAGCAAATGGGTGAGTCACGTACAAGTGGTTCCAAAGAAGGGAGGAATGACGGTCATTACCAAAAAGAACAATGAGCTCATTCCTACGCGAACCGTGACAGGATGGAGGATGTGCATAGACTACCGCAAGCTGAACAACGCAACGAGGAAGGATCACTTCCCACTACCCTTCATCGACAAAATGCTTGAGAGGTTAGCACAACACTCACACTTTTGCTATCTTGACGGTTATAGTGGTCTCTTTCAGATCCCAATACATCCGGACGATCAAGAGAAGACCACATTCACGTGTCCGTGGGGAACGTTTGCTTATAGGAGAATGCCGTTTGGGCTTTGCAATGCCCCATCCACCTTTCAAAGGTGCATGATGGCTATCTTCTCGGAGTATATAGAGGAAATCATGGAGGTCTTTATGGATGATTTTTCTGTTTATGGTTCCTCTTTCGATAACTGTCTTTCTAACCTTGCTCTTGTGCTACAAAGGTGTGAAGACACTAACCTAGTTCTTAATTGGGAGAAGTGTCAATTTATGGTGAAAGAAGGCATTGTATTAGGACACTTAATCTCTAGTAGAGGGATTGAAGTGAATAAGGCTAAGATAGAGACTATAGAAAAGCTTCCTCCCCCAACTTCGGTGAAAGGGATAAGAAGATTTCTAGGACATGCTGGATTCTATAGACGTTTTATAAAGGATTTCTCCAAGATATCAAAACCGCTTACTAATTTATTGATGAAGGATGCAGTTTTTGATTTCTCGCAAGAATGCTTAGATGCGTTTAATATGATTCGGGAAAATCTGATCTCAGCCCCGATTATTCAACCTCCGGATTGGAATCTTCCATTTGAGGTTATGTGTGACGCAAGTGACGTAGCTATAGGAGCTGTGCTAGGCCAAAGAAAGGAAGGACGAACCCACGCTATCTACGACGCTAGCAAGACACTAGATGAAGCGCAGCTCAACTATGTCACTACCAAGAAGGAATTTTTAGCAATTGTATATGCATTTGAAAAGTTTCGCTCTTATCTTGTAGGTGCTAAGGTGATTGTGTACACGGATCATGCTGTGATCCGGTATTTGCTTGCAAAGAAAGATGCAAAACCAAGGCTAATTAGATGGATTCTTCTCCTACAAGAATTCGATCTAGAGATCCGTGACAAGAAGGGTTCGGAAAATTCTGTCGTGGATCATTTGAGTCGTCTACCACATCTAGAAGACGACAATCTACCTATAGATGACTCCTTTCCGGACGAGCATTTACATATCATAAAGGAGTGCATCGACGTGATCACCAAAGGTAACAAACCATGGTTTGCTGATTTTGTTAACTATTTGGTTTGCCAGGAATTTCCACCCGGATTATCCTACGCACAAAGAAAGAAGTTCTTTAAGGATGTTCGGGAATACTTTTGGAATGAACTTCTCCTCTTTAGGAGAGGTCCTGACGGCATCATTCGACGATGTGTGCCGGAAGATGAGATGCAAAGTGTCATCTGTCATTGTCATTCACTACCTTGTGGAGGACACGCTAGTTCGAACAAGACTAGCGCTAAGGTATTGCAATCTGGATTCTTTTGGCCTACTTTGTTTAAAGATGTGCAAACCTTTGTTTCCTGTTGTGATGCTTGCCAAAGAACAGGGAACATATCTAGGAGAAACGAGATGCCTCTTAACAACATTCAAGAGGTGGAGATCTTTGACGTTTGTGGAGTAGACTTCATGGGACCTTTCCCATCATCTTGTGGAAACCAATACATACTTTTAGCCGTACATTATGTTTCGAGATGGGTTAAAGCAATTGCCTCTCCCACTAATGATGCTATGGTTGTGGTTAAGTTCTTTAACAAGACCATTTTCCCACGATTTGGGATACCACGGACTATCATTAGTGATGGAGGCTCTCACTTCATTGCCCGACGATTCAAAGCTCTATTAGCTAAGTATGGGGTGACTCACAAGATCGCCACCTCTTATCATCCACAAACTAGTGGACAAGTGGAGATCTCGAACCGGGAGATTAAAGGGATCCTAGAGAAGACGGTTTCAAGGACAAGGAATGATTGGTCTTTGAAGCTAGATGATGCATTATGGGCATACCGGACTGCATATAAGACTCCCATCGGAACAACACCATACAACCTTGTGTATGGGAAGTCTTGTCACTTGCCGGTAGAATTGGAGCATAAGGCGTATTGGAAAATAAAGTGGTTGAACTTCAGCATGAAGGAAGCAGGAGAGAAGCATCTCTTGGACCTCAACGAGCTTGAAGAACTTCACTTGAACGCCTACGAAAACGCCAAGATCTATAAAGAAAGAGCGAAGCGTTGCCATGATAAGCATATCATCCCAAAGGACCTCAAAGAAGAAGATCAAGTTCTCCTCATCAATTCAAGGCTTCGTCTCTTTCCAAGTAAGCTTAAATCTCGTTGGACTGGACCTTATCTAATCAAACGTGTTCTTCCCCATGGTGCAGTTGAAGTATGGGGTGAAAAGGGCGGAAGCTTTAAGGTGAACGGTCAACGACTCAAGAAGTATTCGCCGGAACTCCAAGCTGAAGAGTTCGCACCCACCGCACTCGAATAAGTGCGAATATGGTCTAGCTACGGACCTTAAACAAGCGCTTCTAGGGAGGCAACCCAAGGTATTGCACTTACGTTTTTGTTTTTGATTCGTAGATTAGAATAGTTTAGACGTTTTTGTTTATTTTGCCTTTGATACCTTCCGGTATGTTCGTGTTTTTGGATGTAGGATCAGTGGAGGAGGAAAAGAGAAGGAAAAGTTAGAAGAAAGTTGACGAAACTTGGACTTTGGCACATTACAGAGAGTTCCACGGCCAAAACCACGGCCGTAACAGCTATAGTGACCGTAATTTGCAAAAGCTTGAGAGAAATCACCAAAACCACGGTTCTGTACATTTCCACGGCCGTGGAAACCCCCGAGTGACCGTAATTTTCGAAAAAATTTACGGCCAGTATATAAACCACGTTCCTTCACAAAACACCCCAAAACACCCAATTCCACGTCCAAAATCGCCGGCTTAATCCCCCTCTCTCAAATTTCCGTTCGTTAATCGTTTTGAAATCCAAAAACCTAGGTTTTTCTTCTCTTCTTTCACTTTGTCGATCCAATTCAGTTTTTGCAAGAATTATTTGGAGAACTGATTGGAATTGGATTGGAATTAGTCTAGGGCTGCTGTCTGTTGAATTTGGTGTTGATTGAGTGATTTTTGGGAAATTACGAACCGAACCACGGTTCCTAGGCATTCCACGGCCGTGGTTTATCAAGAACAGACCGTGGTTTTGAACAGAATATGGATTTCGTTAAGAGAATTTCTAATAGAACCAAGAAGAGGAAAGGCAATGCTTCCTCCTCCTCCCAGGCACCCCCTAGTGAACCACCATCCCCACCATCACCCCCACCCCCTAGAATTCCTAAGATTCATGAGGATTACCTCGATGCCTTAGAGAGGATCAAGAAGAGACCGGTCATAGGACCACGATATATGCTTCTTGAGGATTTAGAGCCACTGAATGTGGTAGGTAACCTTACTTGGCTACTAGATAGAGCTGGTTTGATCATCTTCTCCACCACTCGGGAAGATGCTTATGAGGAGATCACTAGAGAGTTTGTGATCTCTTTTGAGCATAGACATGTGGATAGGACAGTTTCTTTCCGGCTGATGGAGAGGAACTATGAGTTTTCGATCCGAGAGTTTGGAGCCTTCTTTGGGTTCCATGAGACCTTCAATGGTCGATTTCCTAGTGGCGTGTATGCCAAAGATTTTTGGGAGGACATTGTCATGGTATATGCTAGCGAGGACCGCTGGCAACGTGTTGATACCAAGGCTAAGTTGATTTATCACTTAGCCTTGAAGATTGCCCACCGAGTGCTTTCTAAGTGTCTCTTCCCTAGGACGGAGACTCCTCAGAAGATCGAGATTGATGAGCTATTTTTGTTGTATTCGATGCTGCATGGGAGGCCTGCTGATTGTGCCACCCTCTTAGCTTCTACCATGAGTAAGCTAAAGAACAAGAGGTCCGGCAATATTGGATATGGTGGGATGGTCACCCACATTGGTAGACAGTTAGGAGTAGACTTCTCCGCCTGCACTAGGATAGCGGCGAGGCCGTTAGGACTTCACAGTCTCATGACTAGAGGGTTGATTTTCCCTAGACATAGAGGTCCACCCACCGCCGTCATGCCGTGGGAGGATAGAGGAGGTAGAGGTGTGGCATGGCTTCCCGAGTACTCCTTTATGGCCGGACGCCATAACTGGAAGGAGACATTCGCTGCCATGCATGCGAATAGATTGGTAGCACCTCCTTACGTTCCCCCATGAGGCACCTGCTGTAGATGAGGAGGAGATGAGAGGAGATGATGGTTTTGAGGGAGGAGGTGAGGAGCACGACTTTGGTACTTTTCCGGATCAGCCGGATACATTTCCCGACCTCCCTAGACACTCTCCCCGCCCTGCTAGAGCTTCCGCCTCTTCCTCTCGCCGTGCCAGCGTGAGTGAGAGGCCGACATGGATGGCGACCCCTCCCTATTGGTATAGCACGCAGCCGGATTGGATGGGAGCTCCACCGACTTGGCACGCATAGCCATCACCTGCACCAGCACCATCAGATGCACCAGCCTGGTAGAGTCAGGCGCCGGAGTGGTACGAGCAGCTTCCGGAGTGGGCCACCGACCTTTCCAGGAGAGTCGGAGCCTTGGAGATCAGTGCGGATGTTAGAGATGCACGAGCCGATGCACATGACCGGATGATGATAGACATCTACCGCCAGTAGTTTGGGCGGAACTACGACTCCGGCTACTTCCCGTTTCCACCACCATCGGCACCCTAGTGAGGATGATGATGATCTACGCATTAGCCACTCCACCACCGTCCTGTGAGTTCATTTTCTTTCTTTCTTTTCTTTATTTTCTTTTTGAACATCAGGGACAATGTTTGTCTCAAGTATGGGGTGTGGCGTGACTATTCGTTTGTAATAACTCTACTCACTTTTGCTTTCTTTGATTGAGAACACTTTGCATGTTTCATTCCATTATTACACGTTTCATTATCGCATTGCATGAAAAAGCTTTTGAAAAACCCATAAAAATCGAAAAATTTTGAAAATTTTGTACTTCTAGGAATGGAGATGATTTCTATGATAATCACTACTTGTGAATTGAGTTTTTGATGACAATTGTATGCCTAAACAAATAGTGAATTGAAAAGAAATTTAATTTGTTAATTATTCCTCTTTTGCAAGTTTCATAATGTGAAGAGCTTTATCTAAATCATATTCAGAAATCAAGGTTGAAATCACATGATAAGTTCTTATACTTCTTGTTGAAATGATTAAGGCAATTCGATTTTCTTTCTCCTTTCTTTGATCACTTAGCCCCTCAATGAAATAATGGCCTCCCTTACCTATCCGGGAATTTGGAGGAGTTGATAATTGGCATGTTTGATGTGGGAGGGCCATGAAAGCAAAATTTTACATTCAAAGAATAGAAAGAATTTGTAGGTTTGGGGAAGTCAATCATGACGATGAGTAACTCGGCACCATTCACATAGCCGGTGTTTGTGTCTTGCCAAAGTAGGATTGAGTGATATTCCTAACGGATTATGGTATGTTCATCAAGGGTTTGAGGCATCTCGCAAAATAGAGAACCGCCAATCTCCTTGGCTTCGGTTTTTGTGCACCTCTGTCCATAACTCCAAAAGTAAAGTCGAAAAATAATGTGAAAAGAAGAGAGCAAAGCTCTAAGTTGAAAGTGTTGCAAAACCGCAAGAGAAAAAGAAAAGAGTTAGTTATCCACTTTCCTGGATTCATGCACCACATTCCTTATAGTTTCCTTTCCCTTTCCGCATTCTATACCCTTATATTAAAGTCCTTAAGATCAAGAGAATGTTATATGACTTGGTGATCTAAATTGAAGTTTCTTATGATTGATTTTGATAATGTTTGAAGGTTATGATGCTTACATTGAAGTTTGATCAATTCACGATGTTTCCTTTCTCTTTATTCTTTACTTATGTCTATGAGAGTCTCGTGAATGAATGAAGCAAGGTTTGAGAATGATCTATTGACTAGAAGCACATTCACCTAAAAGATGTTTTGTTTTTGAGATTACATGCATATTTCATCCTAACTTGAGTTCTAAAGCTTTTGAAAGTCCTTGCTTGGGGACAAGCAAGTGGCAAGTATGGGGTATTTTGTTAGCATGAAATATTGTGATATTGTAGGCACGTTTTCTAGATGTTTTTCATCCATTATAGTGTTTATTGATAAGGCATTGAAGCAATTGTTAGCTAGTTTGTCTATATTGTCGATATAGAGGTCTACATAAGCTTTGTGTTGATTATAGGTGAATAAGAGCTAAAACCGAACCAATTAAGAGAGGATGGAGATGAATTGAGCACATCCAAGGATTGAGGACATATAAAAGAAGCCAAGGAAGATGCTAAGATGAGGAATGACACGAAACAAAGGAAACTACGAGCAATCTACGATTCCACGCTCTAAAATACGGCCGTAGAGACGTCCACGCCCAAAACCATGGCCGTGGATCTTGGCAACATGAACGTGGAGAATTCCAGAGAGTTACACGGAATAAAGTACGTTCGTGGAAGTTGTGAAGAACCGTAATCCACTTCCACGCTCTAAACCACGGCCGTGGAATTCCATGAAACCGTGATTTAGGCAATCTTTTGACGAATAAAATATGGACACATTGTTTACACATATGGGCCGGACGGTTATTTTATCCTTCCTTATAAAAGGGCTGGAGGAGGGAGAATTCGGGACCTTCGCTTACTCTCACTTACACATTCCTAGGGTTTCATTGGACGTGCGAAGAATTGCATTTTTGCAACGGAGATTTACGAAGGCTTGAAGATTTGGAAGTTGCGCCTTTATTCCTAGGTTTGATTAGAAGACGGATTGACATCCCGCTCTTCGTTCTTATCAAGGATTGTTATTGGTTTGTGTTATTCCAAATCTGTTACATTATTACCCTTGTTGGTGGATTTGAGATTGATTTGAAGTTTATTGAAGGTTTCCGAAGGTTTTCATCTCTCATTCTTCTTAATCTTGAATTTGATATCATAATGATTGTTGTTGGTTAAAACCCTTTAGCAATTCTAAGGTGAAGGGTTGATAGTTGTGGCTTATATGATGATAGATCGATCGTAAACATATTGGACCCTGAGAGTTAGAGAGATTTCGCCGACGCCCCAAACCACGGTCTGTTCTTGAGGTTCCACGGCCGTGGAACTCAAGATCTGCCCGTAATTTGTGCCAGTTTACGAACCTTGCTTTTACTTTGATCCAAGGTTAAAGATTAGCTTTAATCTAGTCTTGGCTTGCCCTTTTCTAGATATGAGTGAAGCCTCAACAACCTCTACTTCGATTTCGAGTGTCACAACCTTAATCGGTTTAGTTAGTCTTGGTCCTTGGGTTACAAGTTTGGGTATTTGATATTAATTCTTGTCTTTAGATCCTTTCTATACTAAAGCCTCAACAACCTTTATAGAGAGTGTCCTTAGATAAGTCATATATAGCCTTGGAACTTCACCGTACATTGCTTTACCTTAGCTTACCTTTGCAACTCTTAACTCTGTCCTTAATTCTTTAGTATATCTTGGATCGTTTGCCACAACTCGATTCCTGGATCTTTAGGGTTGCTGTTTTCCCAATATACTTGCAAAGCTTACTCTTTTACTTGCTTGACAAACTTATAATTGAATTTGTTCCCCCCAAATCCCTGTGTTCGATACTCTGGAATTCTTGCTTAACTACGTCGATCCGTACACTGCGGGTTCGCTTGCTTGATTCTAGTTTTATAAATTTAAAGCTTATTTGCACGCACGCTAAGTGGCGAACAAATACCTTCGGTCAGTCCTCCAGAGGATTACCTTCACAGATGGTTATAAACCCCAAGGTTATGCTGGAGGAGGCTCAATCATAGAAAAAGAGTCCTTACGTCGAGCCAACGACGTAAAACAAAGGCGCTACTCGGGAGGCAACCCGAGGGAATAAGAAGAGGAGCCTTTGTTAAGAAAACCGCCCCTGTGGCTCAGTGACCCCGCCCCCGCGGTGACACCATGGCCAGCGCTGCCCCCGGCGCTGGGCCATCGTCTGCAACATACTGGCCACCTCCCCTGCGGTGACACCCCACGCCCCTACGGCGGCCATCCTTGACACACATCCTCAGCGCCGCCCCCGGCACTGAGGCTGTGTGCCCCCTCTTCCTTGTCACCGCCCCTGCGGTGAAAAACGCCGCCCCTGCGGCCTTATTAAGGAAAGAAAAAAAATACACTTCACTACCGCCCCTTCCCCTGCCTCTCCATTCACTCTTCGAACCCTTTACCGCCTCGCCTCCCACGCCCCTGCGCCCTCCGGAAGCTCTCACACGCCGCCTTGTGAAAACGCTCCCGCGCCACCTCCGGCGACCTAACCACAACCGCTCTTGCGACACCGGCCCTCGCCACCACCACACACACCCTACATACTCTCAAACCTCTCACTCTACAACGCCTTCGCCCCTCACACTCTCGCTCATCACAACCGGCGACATTTACACCAACAAAGAAGTCGCCGGAACAGTCCAACACCACCACCTTCGTATGCTCCCAGAATCGCCCTCTGCTCTTCTCCCGCCCCTACGCCTGCAAGTTGCCGCCCCTGCGCAAGCTTCAGCCGCCTTTGCGGAAAACACAACAGAGGGTTCGTCTCTTACTCTTTTTTCTGATCTTTCTAATTACTTTGCTTGTTCAACTGCAAGAGATGGAAAAATAGAAGAAATACAAGTTGTCGGTAGCTGAGAAGGAGCGGTATAGGATTGTGCAAGGTCGGGATGTGTATGCAACTCGATTTCTGGACATTCCTACTTTGGAAAACTTGGGCATGTTTGAGAGCATGCAGGCGTTCCTCAAAAATGCTGGGCTCAGTGATTTCCTAATAATGAGTGCTCCAACACACCCCGAGCTCAACCGCCAATTCATCGCCACATTCAACATGGAAACGGTGGACCACATGTATGTTGGACTTTCATTCAAGTTTAACAAAAGAAAGTATACATTGGACTACACCCAACTGCAGGAGGCATTAGGAGTCACTATCGCCGCCTCCAAAGATTGGTGGGAACCCATCCCGACACCCGACTTAATGGAGTTTTGGCAGGCCGCCACCGGATCTGAGTTTCATGCAGGGGGTGAGTATTCCAACAAATTCACTCACCCCTGTTTGAGACTCATCTCGAAGATCTTCATGAGTGTCTTCTGTGGACACAAGGAGGAGAATAAGGTCGCTCTCAAGGACCTTCTATTGCTATACGCCTGCCTCCCCACGAACGACTGGGTACCAGATTGGCCATATCGCTTCCTTACCGCTTTCAAGCGGATTAGGAAGAATGAGCCTCGAGACATTGTGGGAGTTGGGGTAATATCCTTGTTGGCTGCACAGGTGATGGATCTCCCTGACTTGGAAGAAGGTTTAGATGCCCCACTGTATACGGAAGGTATGCTGAGGAGGTGCACGCTCCTCAGGAGAGACGGGGTGAACCTATTTTGGATCTCGTTGGTAGATGGGAGTCACATCACATACCTCCCCCGACCACTTCCACTTGGAGACGAGCTCTCCGAGTTGTACGTACCAGCTGACCCCTTTGCTCCGAGATGGCCTCAGGGGGACATTGTTGAGAGATATGCTGCGGGCTCCCGCCGGGCTCCTATTACTGATGAGGAGATGCCTCATGCAGCACCGGAGGAGGATCCAGCTCTTGTGAGCCTTCAGGCTCAAATGGCCGCCCTGACCACCCAGCATCAGGCATGGCAGACCGAGTACCAACGGTCCATGCTTGAGTAGCAGCAGGCGTGGCAGTCCAGCTTCACCTCCTCCATGACCACCCATTTTGACCGCCGGCAGGATGCTTGGCAGGCGGCTCATCAGCAGTAATTAGAGACTCAGCAGCTTGCTTGGCAAGCTAGCTACGAGACTTTATTTAGAGAGAGGTTGGATGCTCAGGAGGACCGCATCGACACGCTCTACCGCCGCCAAGAGCACTTCTTCTGCCACTTTCCATACCCACCGGAGGAGGGTCCGGGTGGTCAAGTCAGACCATCCCACTAGTGGTATCATTCTCATCCCTTTCCCACATTTATCTTTGCTTCATTTCTACTTTGAGGACAAAGTATACTTCAAGTATGGGGGAGGGACATATCATTGCATGTATAGTTGTTTTGATTTGTTTTGAGTTGCTTTGCATTGAATCTTATGAAGTTAGAAATTCATATAAAAAAAAGAAAAAGCCAAAGAAAATGAAAAAAGGCATGAAAAACCCTTGGATAAACCGAAAACCCGAAAGGGCGGTTTAGGCAAAAAGAAGGTAGTCCGACCAACCTTAGGTTGGTGCAAAGTTGGACTTGAGGGATGTGAGTCTAAAGTAAGATCATCAAAGAAAAGAAGAAGAGTGGCAAGGTGAAACCCAAAAGGGCACCTTGGCAAAATGAGCGACACCGAGTGTAGGTTTCCCTTTCCGGCGTTTGGCGACATAAGAAGGGGAGTCATAAGGAGGTTGTCTGGGTAGGCCACTCTTGGAGCAATAAGGATGGTAGTTTCTCACCTTTTTCTCACATTCCCTCTCTTTTCCTTCTTTCTTTCTTGGCTTTTCTTTTGTCTTCATTGTCTTTTCTGCTTACTCATGCTTCCTAAGGCTTTTGAGTCTAGTTGCTGTTATTTGTTTTACTCAGGACGAGTAAAAGGTCTAAGTAAGGGGGAGTTTGATAGGTGATGGAATCACTATCATTTAGGATAGTTTTTAGAGTCTTTTTATTGCATTTGTGTCGGTTTATGCTACTAACTCCTTGGTCCAGAAGAAGAAGACTAAAAGAAGCTAAGGAAGGAGTTATAAGCACTTAGGAGTAAAATTCGTTCACGAAGCAAAGCTTCTGTTGCTTCACCGCCCCCGCGGAGCCTTGTCACCGCCCCTGCGGGTGACACCTTACTCCGGAGCACGCCCTGCGCCTTCTCCAGCGCCAGCCACGAAGACTGTCACCGCACCTGCGTCAACCCCTAGCGCCCCTGCGGTGACTTGCCCTGAAGAAGCAAAGACCATCACCCTTCCGCCTTCCCCTGCGCCTCTTCCTGCGCCTCAAACTGGGAGCTGGAAGATGAAGAGTCTGTGTCACCGCCCCTGCGTTGACACTGGTATACCCCGGCGGCTTGGGATCAGAAACGGAAGGAAGTTGAAGAGTCAGACGTTTCAAGAGCATTAAAGATCCGCCGCTGCGGAATTGCCTAGCCGCCCCTGCGGCCATGAAGAAGATCAAGCGTTTTTGCCTTCACCACCCTTGCGGAGCTGAAGGCCGCCCCTGCATTTGAACGACAAAAGCTTTACTCCGGCTGTTTACACCACCTTTATGGCATTAAAGGTGGCTGTTTTGGGCCGGTCATTTACTCCTATTTAGTGTCTTTTGTACTATAAATAGGCCTTGGTTGATTGCTAGAATCATCCACATTATTATCCATCATTTTCCACTTAGAATCCAATTTTCTCATCATTTCCATTGTAATGAGTTGCTAACTCCCTTGCTACATTGGGTTGGTTTGAAGCTACGTTGTTACTTTGGTTGTAATTTTTCTTTAATATAAGTTTTCATTCAGTAATGCTTTATGTTTCCTTGATCTCCATTGTCTAATTGCATGTTTTACTATTACATGAGATTGATCACCTTAGGTTCTAAAGTGCATGCAAAGAACTAGGATTAATAGGTTCGGGTCTTTGATCTAGTAGTAAACTTTAAGTAATAACTGGTTGTAATTACTTAAAGAAAAGGAACACAAATATAAAGATAAGGTTAACGGTTTTAATCTATTCTTTATATCCCATAGTCTTTATTTGAAAGCTAACTTGTTAATTGTTCTTGTAGGTTTACGAAACACTAACGTGTTAAGTTGTGTTGATGCCGGTTGGCTCAACACATATATATGATCGAGACGGGAGATTAATTGAAACCTTGTACAAGAAACTCACCAAAGTAGCAATTGCATGCTAAGAATCAACCTAGTGTAGATTCATCCATTATTGTTTGTTTTTATAATGAATAATCACATTTATTAAAAATACCTTAACTCTCTTGGGTTCGACCCTTACTTAACCACTATACTTGTTTTAGTGCTAAGTCGGGATAATATTTTGATAGGGTATAAACGACCATAGAAATTACCCTTAGTCAATCACTCTAAGAGAATGCTTCATGGCAATTAAAATCAAGATATGATCAAAATATTTTGTAACACCCCAAATTCTCAGAACTCGGGGCATTACTGGTTAGGACCTCACAATGGGTCCCGACCTCAGTTTGACAACAATATTACTAGGATCTTGCAACAAGACACAAATAAGAAAACCGAAATCCATAAAAAAAATGTATTTTTAAAGGATGAATGCAACAAGGTCTAACAGCCTACAGTACTTAAACAACGGAAACAACCTAACTGTCTTAACAAAAGGAAAACAACAAAGCAACAACCCCAACCCCCACTCTAAGGAGTACGGAGACCCGGCTGACCACTACTTCCGGATCACTCAGCTGCTGCTCTAACCTGCGGTAAATCTAAAAACACAACAGAACAACCATTAGCTAGTTATCTAAACATTAGGAGAATAATAATAGCACACACACACATAAAATAATAAACACTCATCATGCTTTCAAACAATCCATTTATTATCTTCATTTAAGTCATTCACTCTTACTAATGATACTTAATTTGTGACACGAGGGATTCCCAAACCTCGCCTCCGCCCCCGTGTACCCATCAGGAGTGGATCCGATGCATCTCACCGTGGACCTGTATGGTCTGATTATAGAGAACCTCTCAGTCTCCTGGCAGAGTTGAGCAGTGATGTCACGGCCCGTTATACATACACTTGGGCCTTAACACATAATAACCACTGTCGTCCTAACAAGTTGTTATTCTTATTATAACACACATTGCACACACACAACTATTATCACTCAACTAATATCCAGAAACCAGCTAAGTAAGTCGCAAGGACTTAACTGAACCAAACCACAACTCTCACAATCTCAACTCGGTCTGCAACCGTAGAAACTCAAACGCCTGTCATACAAGGCACGTGGATCAAAATACATCCCATAATCTTAGAAGTATATAACTACTAAGATGCACAAACTCATCAAGAGAAAATTACTAAAATGCACTCTTAAGGTAAAATGACTATTTTACCCCCGGCTCCAAAACTCCCAGATTTGTTTATATCTTAGCTTCAAACTCTCCTTTGGAACCCATTTCCACAATCTAGTTCTTACGGAAAAGTTTGGTAAAGATTTATGATAGTTACACAGAATTCTAGATTTTCACAAAAAGTCGTTAAGGTCCGACTTTGGGTTAAGATACGAGGCTTGAATAAAAAGATAAAAATTCCGGAATTAAAATTCTAAATCTTCTATGATATGTATACTAACATATGGAAGGGATCTTTCTTCAATTCTCACCCAACTCTCCTACATAAAATTATAAAGTTGGGGTAAAACTAACATTTCTATACTTAGTCATTTTTCTTCCTCAAATGCAAAATCAGCCCAACTGTCCTACTTCGGGGCTTTGTAAATTCTAATCCGACCGTTAACCCGTTCCCAATGTTTAACACAATAAACTACATATATCTACCTACAACATATCAAAAATTCAACGGTGGATGATAAGTCTAAGATGTCTAAACTCATTCCCAAAGTCAGTAGTTCACAACATAAATTCTAGAAATGTGCACTAACCAAACCTCTCAAGTTCGATCCCTACTACCAACCATCCTCGAATAAATTACCTCCTCACTCAACCTAGGTTCGATACTCCACTGTGACACTAACATGAACTCAACTCAACTAAGACGCCGATCAATCATGTCTACTGTAAAAACGTTGGAACAAAGACTCCCTCTCTCGCATGAATATGTGTATATATGTATAGAAACAGTAGAATTAAGAAGCTTACTCTACTGCAGGAAGGTGCCCAGGGGTCTGCTAATCGATGGAGGACAAAGGTTCCGGTGGTGGCTGCTATCAACAGCGAGGACGGAAGGTGGGGAGAGGGGGTATGAGAGGAGGCAAAGCAGCAGCAATCCAGCGATCCTTTCCTGTGGTGAAGAACTGTAAGTGATGGTGTAGGTGCAGGGGAGTTAGAGGAGAAGGAGAGGAAAGGGGTTGCACCGACTTACCCACTACAAGGACGGCGGCGGCGTCTGGTTTCGCTACGGTGGTCCGATGTTGGCAGCCAGGCCTCGCGGAGACACTATCTGCAGTAGGTTGAGCAATCGTCCCCCTCCAGGCTGGTGCAGCGTTCTGGCGCGCCGAGGCAAAGGTCTAGTGTCGCGAGCAGAAGGGGAGGTGCGATCCGGGCGTTTGTTGGCTGCAGAAAGTTGGTTCGTGATCCCCTGGGTTCTCGGTGAGGATGAAGTCGCGTTTCCGGCTACGCCTCTAGCGAGACGGTGAGGGTGGTTGGCGTCGGTTCTCCAGGGACGTGGTAGAGAGAGTTGCGGTAGAGAAGAAAGGTTCACCTTTCTCACGTAGCAGCATTAGGTTAGAAATTAGGTTTAGGTTAAACGTCATTAGGGAGGAGATTAGAGTAAGGTATAGGTTTGGGCCGGCTGTTAGTAATAGTGGGCCTACGCCGATGGGCCTGCTCATCCCGTTAGATGATGGGATGAAAAGTGGGTCGTTACTCGTACGGAACCGCTCGTTGAGTTTTAATTTTTGCAAAATTCTATTCGGGTTACATATTTATCATTTTATGTTAATTAAGCTCACATAAAATGATAGAATTTAATATTGTTTTACTTTACTTAAAAAGAATAAAGGTTGGCGGATCGGAATCCGATTTGATCGGGTATTAAACGGAAATTAAAAAATTTTCGGCTATTACACATTTTATAAATATAAGAAAGTTGTTCATCTTTGCATAAAATCATAGAATGCATAATAAATCATAACTGTCGAAATTAATCATGTATAATCCAGTTTAAACCACCAAGTCAATCAACAAGCTCGAGGTCTCAAGGGCTTTCAAAAGAGGTCAAGAAACGTGTGAGGGTGGGATGTATATAGGGAATGTGGTGCTTGATAGCCTGAATTATAGTCTATATTTTGAGGTTTGTTTGGACGTTTTATCTTTCATAATCTGCATCTTTGTATGTATATTATGTGATTATATTACCATTTCATCTACCTTTGCGGGAATCGAGGTCTACACCTAGTTTTGTTGTAATCGTAGGTAAAATGGCACGTTTTGCATCAAAAAGGAGCAAAAGGAGTTATGAGTCATTTGGAGCTACATCCAGGAAGCATAGCCATGGATTAGAGATTCACTTTGGAGCAGATTCGAGAGATTTCACATTCTGTTGTGACTCACCTCGGTTGACCACAGATTCACCTCGACCGAGGTGATCCAGAGAAGCCGACTCGACCGAGGCGAATACCTAGGACGCGGCGGGAATATTTTATTCTCGGTTGAGATCTTTTATATATGGAAAGTGATCTTATATTTTTTGGGCTTGGCTCCTGGAAGGAAGAAGATATATCAGATCATATATTTTATATATTTTTATGGGAAAAGATCTCTTCTAAGATATCTTATCTTTGGAGGGTTATTTTCTTATAAAAAGAGTTGGATTTCCACAAATCCATTATCATGCTATACCATCGATCAGGGTTTACGCAGCAGCAGCCATACTCCAGATTTGGGAGATTTGAAGAACCTTTTTGAAGGTTGAAGGAAGATTGAAGATTGTAGCTTTTATAGCTTTTGAAGGGTTTTTGTAAGATTATCTTAGATTCCCTTCCTTGTTGTCTTTCTTGTTGGATATTTATCCAAGGAATGTTTTGTTGTGATATTTGATTCAGTTATTGAAGTCTTTTCATTAAATTCTTCTTGTTCAAATATTCACCTTCTTCCCATATATTTGATTAATACTTTCATGATGATGAGTGGCTAATTTCCTTGTGTGATTCTAGGGTGATTGGCTGAAGGTTGTGGGAAAAACAATGATAGAATAATCTTAGATTCCAGTAGGATCCTGAAAGTTCGAGTCTTTAACCTTAACCCTAAGCATCTCGCTCAGTCGATGAACATCTCGGCCGGGGTGGAATTCTTCTGACCGAGGTGACCTATCCGATCCTAAACTGAGAGTTAAGTGTTAGAGTTTGCCAAATCCTATTCTTATTACACCTTCCTGATTCAATGCAAGCCTAGGATGAGACTTACCCTGTAATTCCTTAGTTTGTGTACCTAAGATCATAAGTGTAGGTAATAAAGGTTTATCCTTTATTGGGGTTTGAGTGTGCTTTCATCCTATCTTTGTGAGTTAGCCCGAGACTTACCCGGTAAAGGTTAATTCTATTCCCTTAGATGGTGTGTTAGTTTGAGATTATAGTTCTTTATCTTAATTCCTTGAGACTTACCCGGTAATAGGAGTTACGGTTTAGGATTAGTGAGTAGTGAGACTTACCCGGTGATCTATTCCACTTTAGTAACACCTTCCCAATGCAAAAATCTCAGCTTTGTCCGCTTATCTATAGATCTTGAGTTGGAACCACAACTAGATGCTTTAATCCCTAGAATTGCATGTTTGCTTTATTGACTTCTTAGTCATCTTTGATTGTGTTGATTGCTCTTGTGGTTAGTATTTACATTAGCTTACCGTTATCGACTTTGTTTCACTAAGTCCCTGTGATCGACCCCTGGAATTCCTTGCTTTTTACTACGATTGACCCGTACACTGCGGGTTCGCATCCTTGTTTTAAGCTTACGTCTAGGGTTATAAATTTAAAGCTTGCACACACCGTTTGGAGCGAACAAGTTTTTGGCGCCGTTGTCGGGGACTTGGTCTAGACCGAGCCGGTACGGTTTGCTCTTGGGGCGCTTGCCCCCGTGTCTACTAACCACTCTACTTGAGTGACTTTTGCAGGTTCTTTCTTAGGTATATGCGAAGAACCCGCGCTGGGAAGGAAATCGTTCCTTACGATCCCGAACCAGAAAAGACATACAAGCGACGCTTAAGAGAAGCAAAGATGGCCCAACAAGACAACCGCGATCTTGAGGCCGAATTGAAAGAGGCGTTAGAGCTGCTACGCCTCAGCAGGGAAGAATTAAGACAGGAGAAGGAAGAAACTCACACCAAGACTGATGCAATCGAAGCAGAAATGGCGGTCATACGAGACCAGATTTTACTTCGACCGAGGGAAGATCCAGTCCCAGATCCTCGACCGATGCAGGATCCAGTTGTTGATCCTCGACCGAGGCAGGTTCCAATACCTGACGCCCCGGCCGATGTACTTCCACCTCGGAGGCCAGTCCGAGATGTTCTTCTTGCAGGAATCCCACAAACCCTAGGTCAAAGGATGGACCCTAATCAACAACTGAGGCGTCCAGGAGTCAACCTAGGAAATCCAGCGGACCATGACTATAAATTCGACCGCAAGTTCTATCCATGATTCGCCAATGCCAATTCGGAGGGCTAGAGAAGGAATCACCACATCAACATCTTCAAAACTATGAGATCTTGATGGAGACCTTGAGACCTCCGAGAATTGAAAACAACAACTACAAGCTAAGACCTTTTTACTTTTCTTTAAAAGATAGAGCTCTTACTTGGTATCAATCACTTCCTCCAGGAAAAATCAGCACATGGGAGGAGATGACAACGGAGTTCTTGACAAAATTCTTTCCCCCCTCAAAGACAGCTGAAATGAGAGGGAAGATTAATGCTTTCATTATGAAGGACAAGGAAAGCTTGTCCAAGTCATGGGAGTGGTTCAAGGACATTCTTTTGGATTGCCCACATCATGGGATTCCAAAGTTAGAGTTATTGGAGATATACTTCAAGGGACTGGACGGAAGCACCCAGTTCAATCTCCAACTACTCTCCGCCGGCACCTTTATGGACATGGCGGTTGACGAGGCTTGGGACTTCATTGAGAAACAAGCCTTGCACATGGAGAAATACACCCACCAAGGAGCTGAAGGTGGAGTTAAAAGAGTTAATTTCCAAGAAACTCAGCCCAACAACAATCAACTCACGTCGTTGACGAATGACGTGAAGCAATTGAAGGAACTTTTAGTTGCACAAACCAAGAAGGAAGAGCAAGGGCAAAGGAATAACAACAACGGGTACCGTAACAACAACAACGGTCCCCGAAACAACAACTACAACAACAACAATAGAGGGTCCAATAGCAACAATTGGAGGGCAAACAACCAAAATTCCGGTAACAATCATTCAAACTCCAACTCTAACGATTCCTCTAACCCTTTCCTCTCTCTCCCCCTTCTTCTTCTTCTTCTTCTACTCCATTAAAGAGCCAGGGCAAGGATCGAGTTCGTCCCAGCCAGAAAAGAAAGACACAGTTTGGAGACTATCTTGATCAAGCTCAACGCTATGGAGAATTCTATGACTTCATTTTCAAGGGCCCAAAAAGCCTTTGAACAACAACTTGCGAATAAGGCGAATGAAGCGCCAAGAGATCCAGGGAACTTCCAGCAAGGACAGAAAGCAACCCTAAAGGCCAGATCATGGCCGTAACTACAAGGAGTGGACTGAAAACTGCAGATCCAATGCCTCGGTCGGTGACAGTACCGACGCAGACCACCTCGGTCCAGATGCAGTCGAAGAACACTTCGACCGAGATACCAACCGAGGCGGAGCAACAGAAAGCGGAGGGGAAGACTGAAATTTATGTTCCACCTCCTGCATACAAACCACCACTTCCATTCCCTCAGTCCAGGGCCAGAGCACATCTAGACAAACACTTTGGTAAGTTCCTTGACTTGATGAATAAGCTACATATTAATATTCCTTTCCTTGATGCTATTCTAGGTATGCCCGCTTATGTGAAGTTCTTAAAAGAGATCCTATCAAGGAAGAGGAAACTGGAGGACGTTGGTGAAGTTAGGATGACATCTAAATCCTTGGAACTCATACAAATCATGAAGGAGAAGATGCCACCTAAATTGAGAGATCCCAACTCATTTTGCATTCCCATTCAAGTTGGGGATGTCACTTGTGAAGCCCTTTGCGATCTAGGAGCCAGCGTGAGCATCATTCCACAGGAGCTATGTGTGAAGATCGTACTTGGAGAGCCCAAGCCGGTCAAGATTCGACTTTATATGGCGGATCGCTCTATTACCCATCCCGTTGTCATCTTGGAAGACGTTCCGGTCAAGTTAGGTAACTTCTAACTACCTATAGATTTTGTTGTACTTGACATTCCCGCAGATTATCCTGTTCCTATTATTCTCGGGAGGCCATTTCTAGCAACTTCGGGTTGCAACGTGGATTGCAAGAACGCCAAGTTGAAATTCAACGTTGGCGGCGATGAGGTGGAGTTCGCACTACTTGCAGCCATGAAAGGGAACAACTAACTGATGATATCTTCAACATCTACGATGAAGAAGAATCAAGAGAATTGGTGAGCTTTATCCTTATTAACGATCCACTCGAAAGAGTTATTAGCTTCAGCTTAATGGTGGAAGGTATAGATGCTTCTTGTGATGCAGATATACGGAGCTTAAAGGCACTGGAAGAGGATCCAGGAGCTAAAACTGAGAAGCTAATCCAGGAGACGAAGATCTCCAGTTTCGGTTCCAGTAGCAGTACCTCGACCGAGGCACTTTCTGGAATGAGCAAGGCGACTAAAGAACATCTCGGTCAACGCCTCTGCGCCTCGACCGAAGTCGATGGCGAGATGATGTCAACTGAGACTGCCAAGAATAACAAATTTCTTACTCCCTTCTCTGACATTCATCCACTGTTGGTGGAACATTCCATCCACCAACTTTCTGATAATAAAGGTCCTTGGTATGCTGATATTGTGAATTATCTTGTTTGCCAAGAGGTACCGCCCGGATTGACGTACTCTCAAAAGAAGAGATTCTTCAAGGAAGTACGCCACTATTACTGGGACGAGCCGCTGCTATTCAAGCGCGGGCCGGACGGGATGCTTCGAAGATGCATTCCGGAAGACGAGGTTAATAGCGTCATAAGGCATTGTCATTTTACTTCCTTGTGGAGGACATGCTAGCACCGATAAAACATGCGCTAAGGTATTACGTTCTGGTTTCTTTTTGCCTACATTATTTAAGGATGTGCAATCTTTTGTTGTCTCTTGTGATGCATGCCAAAGGACAGGAAACTTATCAAGGAGAAATGAGATGCCACTTAATAACATCCAAGAGGTGGAAATCTTTGATGTATGGGGGATTGACTTCATGGGACCTTTCCCATCCTTCGGAGGAAACCTCTACATTCTTCTTGCAGTTGATTACGTCTCTAGATGGGTTGAAGCCATCGCTTCTCCCACTAACGACGCCAAGGTGGTTGTGAAGTTCTTGAACAGAACTATCTTTTCACGGTTCGGAACTCCACGCATCATCATCAGCGATGGAGGAACGCATTTCATCAACCGGAAGTTCAAGGCACTTCTATCGAAGTATGGGGTAACCCACAAGGTATCAACCGCTTATCACCCTCAAACTAGTGGACAGGTCGAGATCTCGAATAGAGAAATCAAAGCAATTTTGGAGAAGACCGTCTCTAGGACGAGGAAGGATTGGTCCATGAAATTGGACGATGCTCTTTGGGCGTACAGGACCGCATTCAAGACTCCCATAGGTACCACCCCTTATAATTTGGTATATGGGAAGTCTTGCCATTTGCCCGTCGAATTGGAACACAAAGCGTATTGGGCGATCAAATGGTTGAACTTTGACATCAATGAGGCCGGCGAGAAGCGACTATTGGAACTCAACGAGCTGGAGGAGCTGCGTTTGAACGCATATGAGAATGCCAAAATCTATAAGGAAAGGACAAAGAAATGGCATGACAAGCGTATCGTCCCAAAGGAGCTTAACGAAGGAGACTTAGTTCTACTCTTCAACTCCCGCCTCCGCCTTTTTCCAGGTAAGTTAAAATCTAGATGGACCGGACCTTATGTCGTGAAACATGTTTTTCCTCATGGTGCAGTTGAGATATGGGGCGAAACTAGCGGAAGCTTCAAGGTCAACGGTCATAGACTTAAGAAGTACCAACCGGAAACGCCGGTCGAGGAGGTTGCACCGATATACCTCGTTTGAGACGCATCATGGTCCAGCTAGCGACCTTAAACCAAGCGCTTCTTGGGAGGCAACCCAAGGTATTGCTTTATTTTCCCGTTTTCTAGTCTAGTTTAGATAGTTTTTGCTTTTGCTTTGCTTTGTTTTGTTTTTGGCGTTCTGGACAGATAACAGGAAACATCTAAGGAAGGAGCATAACTGGAAGGACAGAAGTTCGAGAATTTGAGAAGACAGAGGCATCTCGGTTGCTGTTAGAGAACCTCGACCGAGACGATTCTTGAGCAACCGAGGCGACTAGGGTTTTCTGATGAACCACCTCGGTCCACACCACCTCGGTCCAGTCGAGACCATCTCGACCGAGGTGACAGCAGTCCAGAAAAGGGTATAAAAGGCGGAAAATTTCTCCCTCCTCGCTTTACTCTTTCTCCTCGACCGCGGCAACAGTTTACTTCGTTCTCCCTCGTTTCTTGCTCGTTTTCGAAGATTTCTGTCTCCAAACTACGATTGAAGGATAGAGGATTGTGTTGCAAGTACAGATCTGCAGAAAATTGAACCGATTCGGTCGAAACGAGGTAAAACCAACCCAAACCCTAACCTCTTTGTTTCGCTTCGATTTGGGCTTTGGTTTCCCCTGCATTTGTTGAGGAAAGGCTTAAGTACCCCATAGGAAGCAATTGTAGTGATTTTTGGGGGAAAAGAACTGAATTTTCAAAGGGAATTAGAATCCAGTTTTACGCCTCGGTCCAATCGAGTTGTGCCTCGGCCGAGGTGTTCTTGAGTGTTGTCAGTCGACCGAGGTGATCTGACAGTAGCTGAGTTGAAAATGAGTTCTGAACGATGCCTTGTCCTTAGAGATAGTTCCTCACCTTCCCCTTCTTCCCCTTCTTCCCGACCTTACCGCCCGGTGATCCATGAGCGACACCGGGTGGATTATGACCGTATTTAGGAGGATGATTTCTACAGTTGGGCTGGATCAGTTTACTGAGATCCGAGCCCCAGCCTACTTGGAGCCGACCCTAGAGTTCATTAGCTCCTTTACCTACCTTCCCACAGAGCAGTCTGTGAAGTACCGGTTGATGAACCGGAACTTCATAGTGCCACTTGAGTACTGGAGAGACATTTTTGGCTTTCCGAAGCCCACCGCTGTCGACTTCCCATCCCGATCAGTAGCTAGGGAGCTCTGGGGGCAGATTGCCCATGTTGTGGAGCACGCAGATAGATGGCGCCCTGGAGATTCCAGGGAGAAGGTCATCTTCCACCTAGCCTCTAGGTTAGCCCACCGGATATTCAGCGAGACACTTCTGGCGCGTACTGAGACGCCCCAGAAGATCCGACAAGGAGAGCTTTTCAGTTTATACTGCATGGTTACTGGGGGTTTCCCGGACTTTGGCTTGATGCTGGCAGAGGATCTGCACAGGATCAAGGCCAAGGCGAAGGGAGACATCTGCTGCGGAGGGCTTGTCACCCACATAGCTAGTTATCAGGACATAGACCTCAATGCTTGTACAGTGGTGGCGGCTCCGAAGCCGCTCGGATTGCAGGAGATGATCACTCGGCGGATTCTAGTTCCCCGAGGTCTGACTACTCCGTACGTGGCTATGCAGTGGGAGCTGACTGCGCCACAGGGGATCCGGTGGTCTGCCCAGTTCACTGTTTATGATCCACACTATTGGCAGACCGCGTGGACTCCACTGATGGAGGATTATAGAGAGGCAGCTGCTGCCCCAGCTGAGGAGGAGGAGGCTGATGACGAGGAGACGGCTGATGAGGGTGGAGTCCCGATGGATACAGGGACAATACTGCAGGGACGAGTGCACCACCGATTATAGATCTGGATGAGGAGGACACTGAGCCTGCACCTGCTACTTCTCCGGTGAGACTTGCTAGACGTAGGACGCGCCGACACAGGGATCCAGATGCTCACAGACGGATCGATGACCTGACAGATCACGTTATTGATTCATATGCTGCTTTGTCGCTGGATATCCGCGAGATGCAGGAGCGGCAGCATTACCAGCATATGATGGCCCAGATTCAGTTCGAGCATGTCATGGGCTATCCGTTCGATCCGACCCAGTATCCGTACGTGCCACCACCACCACCACCGGATCGTGATTATTGAGAGCTGCAGGATTTTCTTTATTATTTTTATGCAGTTCAGCTTATTATCCGGTGAGTACTTTTATTCTCTAGACTTATATTGACAAACTGGGACAGTGTGTCCCAAGTATGGGGTATTTGTTTGATGTACTTGACTTTGATGTATGACTCACTTGATCGGATATTTTATATTTATGCTTCACTTCTGCATTTATATGTTTATCTGAGATTGGATGCATACTTACAGGTTATTTGATTGAGAAAAACGTCGAAACCGAAAAAAAAGTGGTTTTAAAAAAAAAATTTGACCTCGACCGGGGGAGTTCTGGCCGAACGAGGTGTTTCACCTCGGTTGACCATAAGTTCACCTCGACCGAGGTGGGTAACAGAAAGTTTTCGAAAACGATTTTTATGCTTCTTATCTGGATATGATCTCAGTGAAGATCTTGTTTACTGACTGGATTTAAATTCTTTATATGTTTGAAAGGTTTTATAATATGTTTAAGTTGCTAAATGCTTTGTTTGAAATAATTGGCATGTCTAATACTTTATTTTTATCCAAATTATGTTGAATTTGAAGGTTGACACCGTAGCATGAGTTCTCTCACTTTCTTCTTGGGATGATTAAGGCAATTCATTCTCTTCTTCTTCTTCTTCTTCTTCTCGATCATGCTTAGCCCCTCATATACATTTTGCCTCCCTTTACCTATCCGGGAATTTGGAAGCAAGCGAAGTGGTGAAAGCAAGTTAAAGTTGAAAAGTGCCTGGAAGTGAAAGTATTAGAAAGAAAGAAATAGGTTTGGGGAAGTCAATCATGAAGATGAGTAACTCGGCACCATTCACATAGTCGGGTGTTTGTGTCTTGCCAAAGTCGGATTGAGCGATATTCCTAACGGGTCATGGTATGTGCATCAAGGGTTTGATGCATCTCGAGAAATTGTTGATTGCTGATTTCCTAGGCTTCGGTTATTGTGCACCTCTGTCCATGCATCCCAAAAAGTAAAGTAAAAAGAAAAAGTGTGAAATAAGCAAAGCTTATTGGTGGAAGATGTTGCAAGTCAAAGTGAAAGTGAAGTATATCCTTTTCCCGGATTCTAGCACCACATTACCTTACATACATCCCTACCCTACACGTTTCTTGACCTTTCTTTTGGGAAGCCCTTGAGACCTTGAGCTTGTTGATTGACTTAGTGGTTTAAACTGGATTATACATGATTGATTTTGATGATTATGACTTATTATGCATTCTATGGTTTTATGCAAAGATGAAGAACTTTCCTATATTTATAAAATGTTTTGAACATGTTTTGATTTTAAATTCCATGAAGTATTCTCTTAGAGTAATCTATGATAGTTGCACACCATAAAATGTTTTTGAAGAACTATTCATTGATTTTAATGACTTATAATTCATTCTATCTTGTCTTTTATATGAGGAACTTGCTTGGGGACAAGCAAGGGCTAAGTATGTGGTATTTTGTTAGCCTGAATTATAGTCTATATTTTGAGGTTTGTTTGGATGTTTTATCTTTCATAATCTGCATGTTTATATGTATATTATGTGATTATATTACCATTTCATCTACCTTTGCGGGAATCGAGGTCTACACCTAGTTTTGTTGTAATCGTAGGTAAAATGGCACGTTTTGCATCAAAAAGGAGCAAAAGGAGTTATGAGTCATTTGGAGCTACATCCAGGAAGCATAGCCATGGATTAGAGATTCACTTTGGAGCAGATTCGAGAGATTTCACATTCTGTTGTGACTCACCTCGGTTGACCACAGATTCACCTCGATCGAGGTGATCCAGAGAAGCCGACTCGACCGAGGCGAATACCTAGGACGCGGGGGGAATATTTTATTCTCGGCTTAGATCTTTTATATTTGGAAAGTGATCTTATATTTTTTGGGCTTGGCTCCTGGAAGGAAGAAGATATATCAGATCATATATTTTATATATTTTTATGGGAAAAGATCTCTTCTAAGATATCTTATCTTTGGAGGGTTATTTTCTTATAAAAAGAGTTGGATTTCCAAAATCCATTATCATGCTATACCATCGATCAGGGTTTACGCAGCAGCAGCCATACTCCAGATTTGGGAGATTTGAAGAACCTTTTTGAAGGATGAAGGAAGATTGAAGATTGTAGCTTTTATAGCTTTTGAAGGGTTTTTGTAAGATTATCTTAGATTCCCTTCCTTGTTGTCTTTCTTGTTGGATATTTATCCAAGGAACGCTTTGTTGTGATATTTGATTCAGTTATTGAAGTCTTTTCATTAAATTCTTCTTGTTCAAATATTCACCTTCTTCCCATATATTTGATTAATACTTTCATGATGATGAGTGACTAATTTCCTTGTGTGATTCTAGGGTGATTGGCTGAAGGTTGTGGGAAAAACAATGATAGAATAATCTTAGATTCCAGTAGGATCCTGAAAGTTCGAGTCTTTAACCTTAACCCTAAGCATCTCGCTCAGTCGATGAACATCTCGGCCGGGGTGGAATTCTTCTGACCGAGGTGACTTATCCGATCCTAAACTGAGAGTTAAGTGTTAGAGTTTGCCAAATCCTATTCTTATTACACCTTCCTGGTTCAATGCAAGCCTAGGATGAGACTTACCCGGTAATTCCTTAGTTTGTGTACCTAAGATCATAAGTGTAGGTAATAAAGGTTTATCCTTTATTGGGGTTTGAGTGTGCTTTCATCCTATCTTTGTGAGTTTGCCCGAGACTTACCCGGTAAAGGTTAATTCTATTCCCTTAGATGGTGTGTTAGTTTGAGATTATAGTTCTTTATCTTAATTCCTTGAGACTTACCCGGTAATAGGAGTTACGGTTTAGGATTAGTGAGTAGTGAGACTTACCCGGTGAACTATTCCACTTTAGTAACACCTTCCCTATGCAAAAATCTCAGCTTTGTCCGCTTATCTATAGATCTTGAGTTGGAACCACAACTAGATGATTTAATCCCTAGAATTGCATGTTTGCTTTATTGACTTCTTATTCATCTTTGATTGTGTTGATTGCTCTTGTGGTTAGTATTTACATTAGCTTACCGTTATCGACTTTGTTTCACTAAGTCCTTGTGATCGACCCCTGGAATTCCTTGCTTTTTACTACGATTGACCCGTACACTGCGGGTTCGCATCCTTGTCTTAAGCTTACGTCTAGGGTTATAAATTTAAAGCTTGCACACACCGTTTGGAGCGAACAATACTAGAATCCGGGAAAAAGATCCTATTTCACTTCCTTTCGAATTCAACATCCTCCACCAATAAGCTTTGCTTATTTACTTTTACTTTTTGGGATGCATGGACAGAGGTGCACAATAACCGAAGCCTAGGAAATCAACAATCATCAATTTTTCGAGATGCCTCAAACCTTTGATGCACATACCATGACCCGTTAGGAATATCGCTCAATCCAACTTTGGCAAGACACAAACACCCGGCTATGTGAATGGTGCCGAGTTACTCATCATCGTGATTGACTTCCCCAAACCTATTTTGTTTCTTTCTAAAACTTCCAGCCAACATCTCAACTTCACTTTCACTTGCTTTTCACTTGCTTGCTTCCCAATTCCCGGATAGGTAAAGGGAGACAAATATGTATATGAGGGGCTAAAGCACGATCAAGAAGAAGAAGAGAAGAGAATGAATTGCCTTAATCATCCTAGGAAGAATGTGATAGAACTCATCATGTGGTGTCAACCTTCAAATTCAACATAATTTGGATAAAAAGAAAGTATTAAACATGCCAAAGTTTCAAACAAAGCATTTTGCAACTTAAACATATCATAAAACCTTTCAAGCATATAAAGATTTCAAAATAAATCTGCAAACAAAATCATCACTGAGGTCATATCCAGAAAAGAAGCACAAAACATTTCGAAAAGTCTCTCAATTAAACCACCTCGGTCGAGGTGTTCTAAGTCATCCGAGGTAAAGTAGTACCTCGTTTGGTCAGAATCATCCCGGTCGAGGTCATAAATTTTTTTTTCTTAAACCAGTTTTTGACGTTTTTCTCAAACAACTAACCTGTATGCATGCATGTAATCTCAGATAAGCACATAAAGCATAAAATAAGATCATCAATATCAAGTCGAGTCATACAAGCATACACAATGTCAAATAATACACATAAATACCCCATACTTGGGACACATTGTCCCAATGGGTCAAAATAAGTCTAAACAAGAGAACTCACCAGACATAGCTGAGCTGCGAAAATAAATAATAAAGAAAATCCATGCACGCTCTAGTCCTGATCGGCTGGTGGTGGTGGTGGATATGGGATGAAGGGATACTGAGATGGGTCGAACGGATAACCCATAGTGTGCTGAAACTGGATCTCCATCATCCGATGTTGGTAGTGCTGGCTCTCTCTAAGCTCCATCATCTCTAATGATAAGGCGGCGTAAGAGTCGATCATCTGGTCCGTTAGCTCATCAATCCGTCGGTGATCTACGATATCTCTTTGTCTGCAGACTCTACACCGGGCAGGTCGTGATGGTGCAGCCGTTGCCTCCTCCTTTGTAGCCTCGTCGTCTAAGTCGACAACGGGCATACTAGGGTCGGCTGTATCTGTACCAGTCTCCATGGAAGCTCCGCCATCATCATACTCATCCTCCTCCACCTGAGCTGGTGCAGCATCTCTCGCATCCTCTATATAGGGCAGCCAAGCGGAAGACCAGTACTGTGGATCAAAGACTGTGAACTGATCTGACGATAGGATACCTTGAGGGGCAGTCTGCTCCCAAGGCATAGCTACATAGGGTGTAGTTGGGCCACGAGGAACCAGTATCCTCCTTGTACTCATTTCCTGGAGTCCAAGCGGCTTTGCAGCCGCCACCAAACTACAAGCCGTCAAATATAGACCCATAAATGTAGCGATATGAGTCACCAGTCCTCCACAACAAATATATCCCTTTGCCTTGCCCTTGATCCGGTGCAGGTCCTCAGCTAGCATGCCTCCAAAATCAGGCACTCCACCCGTCACCATGCAAAACAGGCTCAACAACTCTCCCTGTCTGATCTTTTGGGGCGTCTCAATACGCGCCAGAAGGGTCTCACTAAATATGCAATGGGCTAGACGGTATGCTAAATGAAATATAATGCACTCCCTGGAGTCTCCAGGTCTCCATCTGTCTACATGCTCTACCACATGGGCAATCTGCCCCAAAAACTATCGAGCCACTGCTCGAGAAGGAAAGTCGGTCACTGTAGGAGTCGGGAAGCCAAAGATCTCTCGGAACTGATCCATGGGTACAATGTTGTTCCGGTTCAGCAACCGGTACTTGATGTTGTTCCTTTCTGGAATGTGAGTGACATAACTCACAAACTCCATGGTCGGCTGCAGGTAGGCTGGAGCTCGGATCTCCATAAACTGCTCAACCCCTACCATGGAAATCATCTTCTTCAAGTCCTCCACCACGTGGAGGCACTCGAAGGCTGAAACATCCAAGAAGCGCGGGGCAACTACGGGGCGCCTGCATATGCGATCAAAGTCCGCCTGTTGACGCTCATGGATCACCGGGATAGAAGGTCCAGAAGAAGGGAAGGAGAAGAACCACTACGAGCATCCCTCAAAACAAGTTGAAGATCAGATCTGTGACTCATAATTTCTGACAAGAATGTACCTCGGTCAGTTTGACAATGCTGAAGAACACCTCGGCCGAGACACAACTCGAATGGGCCGAGGTGAAGTGCTATTCGATTTCCTCTCTTTGATTTTCAGTTCTTTTCCACCAAAATCACTACCAATTGCTTCCTATGGGGTACTTATATTTTTGTAAGCACAAATCTATGGCAACCAAAGCCAATAATCTCTAAAATTAGTAAAGAGAAGGAAAGTTAGGGTTTCCGACAATTTACCCCAAATTACGCAGATTCGTGGCGTTTTTCTTGTAGTTTGTTGCTTTCAATATGATCCACGTGCTTTTCTTTGCGAGATCGGAGCAGAAATCGTGGAAAACAATCGAAAAACGAAGAAACGAGGTAAGGGTGCGTCGCGGTCGATAAGGGAAATGGGAGGGAAGAGAGAGAAATTCATTCTCCTTTTATACCCCTCGCCGATTCTGCTGTCACCTCGGTCGAGGTGGTCCCGACCGGACCGAGGTGGCTGACTGGATTGTCAGACCTAGTCACCTCGGTTGCCTCAAGAACATCTCGGTCGAGGTGTTGTGACAACAATCGAGATGTGTCTCAGTCAAACTACGCCTTCTCAATTTCTCGAACTTCTGTCCTTCCAAAGTTGCTCCTGAGTTGAAATTTTTCCTTAGAGACTACCTGGTTTCTGTCTAGGACGCCAAAAACAAAACAAAGCAAAGAAAAAGCAAACTATCTAAAACTAAACTAGAAAAAGGGAAAAGAAAGCAATACCTTGGGTTGCCTCCCAAGAAGTGCTTGGTTTAAGGTTGCTAGCTGAACCGTACGGCATCCTTAAACAAGATATAGTGGTGAAATCTCCTCAACCTGGACTTCCGGTTGGTACTTCTTAAGCCTATGACCATTGGCCTTGAAGCTTCTGCTTGTTTCTCCCCGAACTCAACTGCACAATAAGGGAAAACATGTTTCACAATGTAAGGTCTTGTCCATCTAGATTTCAACTTACCTGGAAAGAGGCGAAGGCGGGAGTTGAAGAGTAGAACTAAATCTCCTTCTTTGAATTCCTTAGGAATGATATGCTTGTCATGCCATCTCTTTGTCCTTTCCTTGTAGATCTTTGCATACTCATAAGCGTTTAAGCGCAACTCTTCCAATTCGTTTATGTACAATAGCCTCTTCTCTCCGGCTTCCTTGATATCGAAATTCAACCACTTGATTGCCCAATATGTCTTGTGTTCGAGCTCAACGGGTAGATGGCAAGACTTCCCATATACCAAATTCTAAGCGGTGGTACCAATGGGAGTCTTGAATGCTGTCCTGTAAGCCCAAACAGCGTCATCCAACTTCATGGACCAATCCTTCCTCGTCCTAGAGACGGTCTTCTCCAAAATTGCCTTGATTTCTCTATTCGAGATCTCGACCTGTCCACTAGTTTGAGGGTGATAAGGGGTTGCTACCTTGTGGGTTACCCCATACTTCGATAGAAGTGCCTTAAACTTCCGGTTGATGAAATGTGTCCCTCCATCGCTGATGATGATGCGTGGTGTCCCAAAACGTGGAAAGATAGTCCGATTGAAGAACTTCACAACCACCATCACGTCATTAGTGGGGAGGAAATGGCTTCTACCCATCTACAGACGTAATCAACAGCTAGGAGGATGTAGAGGTTTCCTCCGGATGATGGGAAAGGTCCCATGAAATCAACTCCCCATACATCAAAAATCTCAACCTCCTGGATATTGTTGAGTGGCATCTCGTTCCTTCTAGACAAATTTCCTGTTCTTTGGCATGCATCACAAGAAACAACAAACATTTGCACATCCTTAAATAATGTAGGCCAAAAGAAACCAGAACGCAATACCTTAGTGCACGTTTTGCGAGCGCTAGCATGTCCTCCACAAGGAAGCGAGTGACAATGTCGTACAACACTAGTAACTTCATCTTCTGGAATGCATCTTCGAAGCATCCCATACGGACCTCTCTTAAACAGTAGAGGTTCATCCCAGTAGTAGTGGCGTATGTCCTTGAAGAATTTCTTCCTTTGAGCATACGAGAATCTGGGTGGTATTTCCTGTCAAACAAGATAATTAACAATGTCAACATACCAAGGTTCTTTATTATCAGAAGCTTGGTGGAGCCAGTGCTCCACCAAATGTAAATGAGTCTCAGAAAAGGGTGTAGGAAATTTGTTGTCCTCAGTTGACAACATCTCGCTTGATGTCTCGGTCGGTGTCCGAGGTGGGTGACCAAGATGTTCTTCAGATAAAAACACCTCGCTTGGTCCAGAAAGTGCCTCGGTCGAGGTACTGGAACTAGGACTGAAACTCGAATTTCTCCTCTCCTGGATCAGTTTCTCAATCTTAGCTCCTGGATCTGCTTCCAGTGCCTTTAAGCTCCGTATATCTGCATCACAAGAAGCATCTATACCTTCCTCCATTAAGCTAAAACTAATAACTCTTTCAAGAGGGTCATTAATAAGGATAGATCTCACCAATTCTCTTGATTCTTCTTCATCATAGATGTGAAGATATCATCCTCCAGCGGCTCTCCTTTCATTGCAGCAAGCAATGCAAACTCCACTTGATCTTTGCCAATGTTGAATTTCAACTTGGCGTTCTTACAATCCACATTGCAACCCGAAGTTGCTAGAAATAGTCTCCCGAGAATGATAGGAACGGGATAATCTATGGGTATATCAAGTACAACAAAGTCTATAGGTAAATAGAAGTTACCTAACTTAACGGGAACGTCTTCCAAAATGCCCACGGGATGGGTGATGGAGCGATCCGCCATGTATAACCTTATCTTTACCGGCTTGGGCTCTCCAAGTCCGAGCTTCACACATAGCTCCAGCGGGATGATGCTCACGCTGACTCCTAGATCACACAATGCCTCACAAGTTACATCCCCAACTTGAACGGGAATGCAAAGTGAGATGGGATCTCTCAATTTAGGTGGCATATTCTCCTTCATGATTTGAATGAGCTCCGAGGATTTAGATGTCATCCTAACTTCTCCAAAGTCTTCCAGTTTCCTCTTCCTTGATAGAATTTCTTTCAAGAACTTCCCATAGGCGGGCATCCCTAGAATAGCATCAAGGAAAGGGATGTTAATGTGTAGTTTATTCATCAAGTCAAGGAACTTACCAAAGTGCTTGTCTAGATGTGCTTTGGCCCTTGACTGGGGGAATGGAAGTGGTGGTTTATAAGTAGGAGGTGGGACATAAACTTCAGATTTGTCCTTCGCTTTCTAGGACTCCACCTCGGGTGGCACCTCGACCAAAGTGTTCCTCGTCTGTACCTAGACCGAGGTGTTCTTCGTCTGCACTAGCACTGACCGAGGTACTGGATCTGCAGTTTTCTGTCCACTTATCGTCGTTATTGCCATAATTTGTCCCTTGGGGTTGCTCTCTGTCCTTGCTGGGACCTTCCCTGGATCTCTTGGCGCTTCATTCGCCTTATCAAAGAATTGTTGCTCTAAGGCTTATTGTGCCTTCGAAAATGAAGTCATGGACGTCTCCATAGCGTTGAGTTTGATCAAGATGGCCTCCAACACTACATCTTTCTTCTTTGGCTGGGACGAACTTGAATTAGGCTCCTGGCTCTTCAATGGAGTAGAAGAAGAAGAAGAGGGGTTAAAAGAATTATTTGAATTTGAATTTGAATTAGAATAATGGTTACCCGAATTATGTTGATTAGATCTCTAATTGTTGATGTTGGAGCCTCTATTGTTGTTGTAATTGTTGTTCCTGGACCCTTGGTTGTTGTTTCTCCCTTGATATCCTCCTTCTTCCTTTTTCGTGTGAGCCACCAAAAGGTCCTTCAATTGCTTCACATCGTTCTTAAGGGAGATGATTTGATTATCATTTGATGGAGCTTCCTGTAAATTAACTCTCTTAACTCCATTTTCAGCTCCTTCATGAGAATATTTCTCCATGTGCAAAGCTTGTTTCTCAATGAACTCCCAAGCTTCGTCAATCGGCATGTCCATGAATGTGCCGGCAGAGAGTAGTTGAAGATTGAATTGAGTAGCTCCATCCAATCCTTTGAAGTATATCTCCAGCAATTCTAGCTTTGGAATCCCATGATGTAGGCAATCCAATAGAACATTCCTTGAATCTCTCCCATGACTTGGACAAACTCTTCTTGTCCTTCATGATGAATGCATTAATCTTCTCTCTCATTTCAGCGGTCTTGGAGGGGGGAAAGAACTTTGTTAGAAACTCCGTCGTTATCTCTTCCCAAGTGTTGATCTTTCCGGGTGGAAGAGATTGATACCAAGTAAGCGCCCTATCCTTCAAAGAAAAGTAAAAATGCCTTAGCTTGTAATTATTGTTTTCTAGCCTTGAAGGTCTCAAGGTCTTCATCAGGATCTCATAGTTTTGCAAATGTTGATGTGGAGACTCCCTCTCTAAACCTCCAAACTGACATTGGCGGATCATGATAGAACTTGCCATCGAAGTTCGTAATCATGCTCCGCTGGATCACCTAGGTTGACTCCTGGACGCCTTACTTGCTGATTAGGGTCCATCCTCTGTCCTAGGGTTTGTGGAGTTCCTGCAAAAAGAGCATCTCAGACAGGCATCCGAGGTGGATGTATCTCGGCCGCGGCAACTGGAACGGGTCCTGCCTCGGTCGAGGATCTGGTCGATGCAGAATCTGGGCTCGTAGATCAACCATATTTGCTTCAATCTCTGCAGTTCTGGTGCGAGTCTGCTCTCTTTCTCGCTGCAGTTCTTCTTTGTTGAGGCGCAATTGTTCCAGCACCTCTTTCAATTCGGCCTCAAGATCGCGATTGTCTTGGTTGGCCATCTTAGTTTCTTTCAATCGTCGTTTGTATGTCTTTTCTAGTTCGGGGTCGTAAGGAACAATTTCCTTCCTAGCACGGGTTCTTCGCATAAACCTAAGAAAAAGATCCTGCGAAAACACTCACGTAGAGTGGTTAGTACCAACAAGGGCAATTGCCCCGAAAGACAACCGCAACCGGCTTGGTCTAGACCAAGACCTCGGCAACGGCGCCAAAAACTTGTTTGCTCCAAACGGTGTGTTCAAGCTTTAAATTTATATCCCAAGAGATATGCTTAAAACAAGGATGCGAACCCGCAGTGTACGGATCAATTATAGTAAAAAGCAAGAATTCCAGGGGTCGATCTCAGGGATTTAGGTGAAACTAAGCAAGAATAAGTTGTCAATGCAACAAATAACCACAAAAGCGATTAAAGCAATCAAAGATGATAATATGGTCAAATAAGGGGAAAATGCAAATTCTAGGGATTAAAGCATCTAGTTGTGGTTCCGACTCAAGATCTCAAGATAAAGCGGACAAAGCTGAGATTTTGCAAAGGGAAGGTGTTTCTAAAGTGGGAATAGATTACCGGGTAAGTCTCACTACTCACTATCCCAAACCAAAGTTTCTATTACCGGGTAAGTCTCAAGGTACTAAGAGAATGAACTATAATCTCAAACCAACACATCACCTAAGGGAATGGAATCAACCTTTACCGGGTAAGTCTCGGGCTAACTCACAAAGATGGGATGAAGGCACACTCAAACCCCAATAAAGGATAAACCTTTATTACTGTTCGCCCGAAAAGGTGTGCAACTAAGTTTTAAATTTATAAAACTAGAATAAAAGCAAGCGAACCCGCAGTGTACGGATCGGCGTAGTTAAGCAAGTATTCCAGAGTATCGAACTCAGGGATTTGGGGGATCAAATTCAGTTCACAAATTATCGAGCAATGAAAATAGAAGCTTTTGCAAATATTGGGGAAAACAGCAACCCTAAAGATCCGGATGTCAAATTGTGGCAATCGATTCAAGATATACTATAGATATAAGGACAGAGTTGAGGTTTGCAAAGGTATATTAAGGTAAGGTAATGTACGGCGAAGTTCCAAAACCCTATATGTCTAACCCAAAGACTCTCTCTATAAAGGTTGTTGAGGCTGCAATATAGAAACGATCTAAGGACAAGAATTGATCTCAAATACCCAAACTTGTAACCCAAGGATCAAAACTAACTAAACCGATTAAGATTGCGACACTCGAAATCGAAGTAGAGGTTGTTGAGGCTTCACTACTACCTAGAAAAGGGCAAACCTAGACTAGATTAAAGCTAATCTTTAACCTTGGATCAAAGTAAAAGCAAAATTCGTAAACTGGGATAAATCACGCCTAGATCTTAAGAATCACGGCCGTGGAAACCTAAGAACAGGCCGTGATTTAGGGTGTCAACGATATTTCTCGCACTCTCAGGGTCCAATCAAATTACGATCGATCTCTCATTATCTAAGCCACAATTATTAACCCTTCACCTTAGAATTGCTAAAGGGTTTTAGCCAATAACCATCATCATCAATTCAATAATCAAGTTTAAAGAGAAAATGGACGAAAACCTCAAAAACTCAATGACTATCAAATAACCAATCTCAAATCCAATAACAAATGTTTGTATTGAATGAATGCAGAAAAAAAGGAATAGAAATCCTCACAACAATCTTAAGGAACAATGAAGAACGGGGTGTCAATCCGTCTCCAAAGATAAACCCTAAGATAATCTCGAAGTACACAATCTCCAAAATGCCTCCTTCTCCGAATCTTCCCTGTACGCAATAAAATCTTCAAGCCTCCCTCTCTTTGGGATCCAAATCCTAGGGCTGTCACCGTCCTCCTTCAATGTTGAAGGCTATCAAATATATGTAGGGATAAATCTAGGGTTTAAAGGTAAAACCCTAGAAATATGGGCTGAAAAGAAGTCGAGTGCGCTGGTATCAGAAGATACTCTGGGCCGCGTCATAAGGTATCAGAAAATACTTTGGCGCGTCAGACGGTATCAGAGAATACTTTGAGCCGCGTCCGAAGGTATCAGAAAATACTTTGGGCCGCGTCTGAAGGTATCAGAAAATACTTTGGCGCGTCAGACGGTATCAGAAGATACTTTGGGCCGCGTCAGACGGTATCAGAAGAAACTTTGGCGCGTCCTAACTTCCTTTTATTGCTCCTTTTTGTCCCGCTTCAAGGCTTAATCCTTAAATATGCTATTTCGCTCCATAATTCGCCAAAAATTACCTACAAATGTAATAAAACTCCGTGTAGACCTCTATTCTTGCAAAGTAGGTGAATATAACCATAAATGTCATGAATGTATGTCTATGCATGCAAAATAAAGGGAAAATCTATATAAATACATGCCTAAAAATAGGTCATAATTCATGTCATCAAAATACCCCTTACTTGCCTCTTGCTTGTCCCCAAGCAAGATTCAAACTTAAAATAAAAGATGATATGGATTATGAATATGCAAAAATAAAGAAAAACCACAATATTTTGGTTGTGCTTCTATTCATAGATCACTCTCAAATGGTTGCTTTATAGCTAATGAAAATCATCATATGATCAAAAGGAATTATATCATGAAAAGGATAATCACACTTTGGAAGAAAATCATAACTTGCATCATAACTTGCGATATATCAAAATCAATCATGAGGAATCCAATTTAGACTACAAAGCCAAACAACATACTCAAAGATCTTAAGGTCTTTCAAGCAAAGGTCAAGAAACGTGAATAGGTGGGAAACGTATATAGGAATGTGGTGTATGAATCCGGGAAAAATGAACAACACAAACTCTTTTTCTTTTTACTATTTGAACTAACCACCAATTTCGAGCTTTGCTCTTTACTTTTTTTGCACAAATTCTTTTTTTTTTACTTTACTTTTTGGAAATATGGACAGCGGTGTACAAAAACCGAAGCCTAGGAGATTGGCGTTTCTCAATTTCGAGATGCCTCAAACCCTTGATGCACATACCATAATCCGTTAGGAATATCGCTCAATCCGACTTTGGCAAGACACAAACACCCGGCTATGTGAATGGTGCCGAGTTACTCATCATCAAGATTGACTTCCCCAAACCTACAATTTTCTATACTTGTGAATGCAAACATTTGCTTTCATGGCCCTCCCACATCAAACATGCCAAAACTCAACTCGTCCTAGTTCCCGGATAGGTAAGGAAGGCAATTATTTTATTGAGGGGCTAAATGAATAAGGAAAGAAGCAAGAAACATCGAGGTGCCTTAATCATTTCAATAAGAAGTGTAAGAACTTATCATGCGGTTTCAACCTTCAATACTCAGCATGATTTAGAATGAAAGCAAATTATAAAACATGCATGAAATTCTAACAAAGTATTCAAATCCCACATATGTTATAAATCAATTCAAGCATATCAAAATCATCATAGCTATTCCACAAAACAAATGTTATCATAGAGATCATATCCATCCTAGAAGCACAAATATTTTTAAAATTTTTCAAAATTTTCAAATCATATGATGCAAGACATAAAACATGCAAATGGTATTGCAAATACCTCTACCCCATACTTAAAACTCACATTGTCCCCAATGTGAAGAAAAGAAAAGGAAGAAAAGGATACTCACAATGTAAGATGGCGAGTCAGGCATGGCGAATCATTCATTGAGTGGTGATGGTGGGAGTCTATATAAGCTCAATAGGGAAATCCAGATATTCCAATCGGTGTCGAAGAATGAAGAAGGGGAACGTCTTTTGGCCGAACAAAAATTTTCCGAAAAAAAAAAAAAAAATTTTTTTTTTTTTTTTTTTTTTTAAAAAAATCGACCGATTTTTAAAAAATTCGGCCGAGTTTTCCGCCCGATTTTTCCTGAGGGGGTCGATCTCTGTGTCGATTTTTCTTTCTGTCTGAAAAAATCGGACGATTTATTTTGGTAGGTCGATCTCCAGGTCGATTTTTGTTTCTGTTGAGAAAAATCGACTTCCTCTGTTACTGAATCGGACGATCTTCTTATGGTAGGTCGATTTCCTTCCTTGTTTCTTGAAAACGTCCTTAGGCACATTTGTATTGCCTTTTTCCATCAATTCCTCAAGATTATACCTAGTTCCTGCGATCCATGACACAAACAAACCGAGAGCGCATCGAGAAGAAAAAAAACAAAGCAAAAACAAAACAAACAAGCTAACTATCCTAAGAAAAAGAAAAGGGAAAAAAATGCATACCTTGGGTTGCCTCCCAAGAAGCGCTTGGTTTAACGTCGCTAGCTGGACCTATCTCCATAGATGACTCAATGTACCTTGAACATCTTGGATTTCTCATCAAACTCATCAATTAATTCCACAAAAGATGTTCCTAATTTCACCGGCAAATGGTAAGATCTCCCACGTACAAGCTTGTACGGTTTGATTCTCACCGGAATCCTTCTAGCTTTCCTATGCTTTAATGGGACATAATTCAGCCTTGTGTCCCATCCTTTCCTAGATCGAGAAATCAGTTTCTCGACAATCCTCCTAACTTCCCCATCTCCAGCTTTGGGATGATGTATGGTGTTTGTCATGTGAATGACCCCATACTTGAATAACAAATACTTATTGGCATTAGCGTTGAAGTGCTTGCCAAATTTACTCCGTGTAGTCCAAGGAGCATCTTCTTCCAGCAATTTCAATGGAGGCTTCATTTTCACCTTAGGAGGTTCTTTTGGAAGAGACCTCCAACTCTCCGGTGCATTCCTGAAAAAATCAGAAATTTTAATAGGACTTCCAAATGAAGTAAGAGAATGTACCTTGTAAACTTCTTCAAGGCTTGGGACAAGTTTCATGTTGTGATGATGATCCACACATGAAATATCTCCCAACTTAGCTGGATCCTCTTCAACCTTGGCAATAGTTTCAGTGATTTGGCCAAGGTTCTCCACTTCTTCCTCTTCTTCAATGAGGACTTCAAGAGGGGTTTCAAGCTCAATAGGAGGAAGGCTTAAGACTTGGAATTCTTCCTCGCAGGATAAATGATTTTCCAAGGATTTTTCAACCTTAGAAATAACCTTTTTGGCGTCTTCTAATTCTTTTAAATGACGTTCATTACGGGATCTGAAACTTTCTTCGAGCTTCTCAATTTTCTTCATCAATTCATCCAACATCAATTCCTCCGCATCTTTGGGAGGTTTCTTTTTAACCTTCTTTGGGTAGTGCAGCTTATCCCATCTTGCAAATTCATCTTCAATGGCTTGTTCACGTTCTCTTTCGCTGTCAAACCAATAGAAGGCGTATTTCTCTACCAAGTATTCGTAATAATCTGCTCTAGCTGTATGCTTTACTACCCATATTGGATCGTATCCAGGGTTACAACTCTCAACAACCATTGTTCCCTTCAAGGTTGAAAACTCATAGAAACAAAATAGATCTGCAAAAATCACTCAAGAAGACAAATCAAATCACAAGAGCAAAAGCTCCCAAGCCAGACAACCGAAAACCAAAATTGGTCTAGACCAAATCCCCGGCAACGGCGCCAAAAACTTGTTCGCCCGAAAAGGTGTGCAACTAAGTTTTAAATTTATAAAACTAGAATAAAAGCAAGCGAACCCGCAGTGTACGGATCGGCGTAGTTAAGCAAGTATTCCAGAGTATCGAACTCAGGGATTTGGGGGATCAAATTCAGTTCACAAATTATCGAGCAATGAAAATAGAAGCTTTTGCAAATATTGGGGAAAACAGCAACCCTAAAGATCCGGATGTCAAATTGTGGCAATCGATTCAAGATATACTATAGATATAAGGACAGAGTTGAGGTTTGCAAAGGTATATTAAGGTAAGGTAATGTACGGCGAAGTTCCAAAACCCTATATGTCTAACCCAAAGACTCTCTCTATAAAGGTTGTTGAGGCTGCAATATAGAAACGATCTAAGGACAAGAATTGATCTCAAATACCCAAACTTGTAACCCAAGGATCAAAACTAACTAAACCGATTAAGATTGCGACACTCGAAATCGAAGTAGAGGTTGTTGAGGCTTCACTACTACCTAGAAAAGGGCAAACCTAGACTAGATTAAAGCTAATCTTTAACCTTGGATCAAAGTAAAAGCAAAATTCGTAAACTGGGGTAAATCACGCCTAGATCTTAAGAATCACGGCCGTGGAAACCTAAGAACAGGCCGTGATTTAGGGTGTCAACGATATTTCTCGCACTCTCAGGGTCCAATCAAATTACGATCGATCTCTCATTATCTAAGCCACAATTATTAACCCTTCACCTTAGAATTGCTAAAGGGTTTTAGCCAATAACCATCATCATCAATTCAATAATCAAGTTTAAAGAGAAAATGGACGAAAACCTCAAAAACTCAATGACTATCAAATAACCAATCTCAAATCCAATAACAAATGTTTGTATTGAATGAATGCAGAAAAAAAGGAATAGAAATCCTCACAACAATCTTAAGGAACAATGAAGAACGGGGTGTCAATCCGTCTCCAAAGATAAACCCTAAGATAATCTCGAAGTACACAATCTCCAAAATGCCTCCTTCTCCGAATCTTCCCTGTACGCAATAAAATCTTCAAGCCTCCCTCTCTTTGGGATCCAAATCCTAGGGCTGTCACCGTCCTCCTTCAATGTTGAAGGCTATCAAATATATGTAGGGATAAATCTAGGGTTTAAAGGTAAAACCCTAGAAATATGGGCTGAAAAGAAGTCGAGTGCGCTGGTATCAGAAGATACTCTGGGCCGCGTCATAAGGTATCAGAAAATACTTTGGCGCGTCAGACGGTATCAGAGAATACTTTGAGCCGCGTCCGAAGGTATCAGAAAATACTTTGGGCCGCGTCAGACGGTATCAGAAGAAACTTTGGCGCGTCCTAACTTCCTTTTATTGCTCCTTTTTGTCCCGCTTCAAGGCTTAATCCTTAAATATGCTATTTCGCTCCATAATTCGCCAAATTACCTACAAATGCAATAAAACTCCGTGTAGACCTCTATTCTTGCAAAGTAGGTGAATATAACCATAAATGTCATGAATGTATGTCTATGCATGCAAAATAAAGGGAAAATCTATATAAATACATGCCTAAAAATAGGTTATAATTCATGTCATCAAAATACCCCTTACTTGCCTCTTGCTTGTCCCCAAGCAAGATTCAAACTTAAAATAAAAGATGATATGGATTATGAATATGCAAAAATAAAGAAAAACCACAATATTTTGGTTGTGCTTCTATTCATAGATCACTCTCAAATGGTTGCTTTATAGCTAATGAAAATCATCATATGATCAAAAGGAATTATATCATGAAAAGGATAATCACACTTTGGAAGAAAATCATAACTTGCATCATAACTTGCGATATATCAAAATCAATCATGAGGAATCCAATTTAGACTACAAAGCCAAACAACATACTCAAAGATCTTAAGGTCTTTCAAGCAAAGGTCAAGAAACGTGAATAGGTGGGAAACGTATATAGGAATGTGGTGTATGAATCCGGGAAAAATGAACAACACAAACTCTTTTTCTTTTTACTATTTGAACTAACCACCAATTTCGAGCTTTGCTCTTTACTTTTTTTGCACAAATTCTTTTTTTTTTGACTTTACTTTTTGGAAATATGGACAGCGGTGCACAAAAACCGAAGCCTAGGAGATTGGCGTTTCTCAATTTCGAGATGCCTCAAACCCTTGATGCACATACCATAATCCGTTAGGAATATCGCTCAATCCGACTTTGGCAAGACACAAACACCCGGCTATGTGAATGGTGCCGAGTTACTCATCATCAAGATTGACTTCCCCAAACCTACAATTTTCTATACTTGTGAATGCAAACATTTGCTTTCATGGCCCTCCCACATCAAACATGCCAAAACTCAACTCGTCCTAGTTCCCGGATAGGTAAGGAAGGCAATTATTTTATTGAGGGGCTAAATGAATAAGGAAAGAAGCAAGAAACATCGAGGTGCCTTAATCATTTCAATAAGAAGTGTAAGAACTTATCATGCGGTTTCAACCTTCAATACTCAGCATGATTTAGAATGAAAGCAAATTATAAAACATGCATGAAATTCTAACAAAGTATTCAAATCCCACATATGTTATAAATCAATTCAAGCATATCAAAATCATCATAGCTATTCCACAAAACAAATGTTATCATAGAGATCATATCCATCCTAGAAGCACAAATATTTTTAAAATTTTTCAAAATTTTCAAATCATATGATGCAAGACATAAAACATGCAAATGGTATTGCAAATACCTCTACCCCATACTTAAAACTCACATTGTCCCCAATGTGAAGAAAAGAAAAGGAAGAAAAGGATACTCACAATGTAAGATGGCGAGTCAGGCATGGCGAATCATTCATTGAGTGGTGATGGTGGGAGTCTATATAAGCTCAATAGGGAAATCCAGATATTCCAATCGGTGTCGAAGAATGAAGAAGGGGAACGTCTTTTGGCCGAACAAAAATTTTCCGAAAAAAAAAAAAAAAATTTTTTTTTTTTTTTTTTTTTTGAAAAAAATCGACCGATTTTTAAAAAATTCGGCCGAGTTTTCCGCCCGATTTTTCCTGAGGGGGTCGATCTCTGTGTCGATTTTTCTTTCTGTCTGAAAAAATCGGACGATTTATTTTGGTAGGTCGATCTCCAGGTCGATTTTTGTTTCTGTTGAGAAAAATCGACTTCCTCTGTTACTGAATCGGACGATCTTCTTATGGTAGGTCGATTTCCTTCCTTGTTTCTTGAAAACGTCCTTAGGCACATTTGTATTGCCTTTTTCCATCAATTCCTCAAGATTATACCTAGTTCCTGCGATCCATGACACAAACAAACCGAGAGCGCATCGAGAAGAAAAAAAACAAAGCAAAAACAAAACAAACAAGCTAACTATCCTAAGAAAAAGAAAAGGGAAAAAAATGCATACCTTGGGTTGCCTCCCAAGAAGCGCTTGGTTTAACGTCGCTAGCTGGACCTATCTCCATAGATGACTCAATGTACCTTGAACATCTTGGATTTCTCATCAAACTCATCAATTAATTCCACAAAAGATGTTCCTAATTTCACCGGCAAATGGTAAGATCTCCCACGTACAAGCTTGTACGGTTTGATTCTCACCGGAATCCTTCTAGCTTTCCTATGCTTTAATGGGACATAATTCAGCCTTGTGTCCCATCCTTTCCTAGATCGAGAAATCAGTTTCTCGACAATCCTCCTAACTTCCCCATCTCCAGCTTTGGGATGATGTATGGTGTTTGTCATGTGAATGACCCCATACTTGAATAACAAATACTTATTGGCATTAGCGTTGAAGTGCTTGCCAAATTTACTCCGTGTAGTCCAAGGAGCATCTTCTTCCAGCAATTTCAATGGAGGCTTCATTTTCACCTTAGGAGGTTCTTTTGGAAGAGACCTCCAACTCTCCGGTGCATTCCTGAAAAAATCAGAAATTTTAATAGGACTTCCAAATGAAGTAAGAGAATGTACCTTGTAAACTTCTTCAAGGCTTGGGACAAGTTTCATGTTGTGATGATGATCCACACATGAAATATCTCCCAACTTAGCTGGATCCTCTTCAACCTTGGCAATAGTTTCAGTGATTTGGCCAAGGTTCTCCACTTCTTCCTCTTCTTCAATGAGGACTTCAAGAGGGGTTTCAAGCTCAATAGGAGGAAGGCTTAAGACTTGGAATTCTTCCTCGCAGGATAAATGATTTTCCAAGGATTTTTGAGCTTCAGAAATAGCCTTCATTTTGTCTTCCATCTTGTCCAACACTTTTAACATATTTTCCAGCATCGTCTGTGTCCCATCCTCGGATGGTTGTTGTGGAGGTTGCACTTGAGGAGGTTGCTCATAAAACGTATGAGGGGGATTAAGTTCATCCCAATATGCGAGCTCATCCTCAATGGCTTCCTCTCTTTCTCTTTCGTCGTTAACACAATAACAGGCATACTTCTCCTCCAAATATTCATAATGATCGGCCCTAGCACCTTGCCATGCAAACCAGGCTGGATCAAATGCAGGTTCATAGCTCCATGCAGCCATTGGTGAACCTGAAAACTCAAACTCTCATACCGAAAAGATTAAAAGCAATAACAAAAGCTCCCAAGCCAGACAACCGAAAACCAAAATTGGTCTAGACCAAGACCTCGGCAACGGCGCCAAAAACTTGTTCGCCCGAAAAGGTGTGCAACTAAGTTTTAAATTTATAAAACTAGAATAAAAGCAAGCGAACCCGCAGTGTACGGATCGGCGTAGTTAAGCAAGTATTCCAGAGTATCGAACTCAGGGATTTGGGGGATCAAATTCAGTTCACAAATTATCGAGCAATGAAAATAGAAGCTTTTGCAAATATTGGGGAAAACAGCAACCCTAAAGATCCGGATGTCAAATTGTGGCAATCGATTCAAGATATACTATAGATATAAGGACAGAGTTGAGGTTTGCAAAGGTATATTAAGGTAAGGTAATGTACGGCGAAGTTCCAAAACCCTATATGTCTAACCCAAAGACTCTCTCTATAAAGGTTGTTGAGGCTGCAATATAGAAACGATCTAAGGACAAGAATTGATCTCAAATACCCAAACTTGTAACCCAAGGATCAAAACTAACTAAACCGATTAAGATTGCGACACTCGAAATCGAAGTAGAGGTTGTTGAGGCTTCACTACTACCTAGAAAAGGGCAAACCTAGACTAGATTAAAGCTAATCTTTAACCTTGGATCAAAGTAAAAGCAAAATTCGTAAACTGGGATAAATCACGCCTAGATCTTAAGAATCACGGCCGTGGAAACCTAAGAACAGGCCGTGATTTAGGGTGTCAACGATATTTCTCGCACTCTCAGGGTCCAATCAAATTACGATCGATCTCTCATTATCTAAGCCACAATTATTAACCCTTCACCTTAGAATTGCTAAAGGGTTTTAGCCAATAACCATCATCATCAATTCAATAATCAAGTTTAAAGAGAAAATGGACGAAAACCTCAAAAACTCAATGACTATCAAATAACCAATCTCAAATCCAATAACAAATGTTTGTATTGAATGAATGCAGAAAAAAAGGAATAGAAATCCTCACAACAATCTTAAGGAACAATGAAGAACGGGGTGTCAATCCGTCTCCAAAGATAAACCCTAAGATAATCTCGAAGTACACAATCTCCAAAATGCCTCCTTCTCCGAATCTTCCCTGTACGCAATAAAATCTTCAAGCCTCCCTCTCTTTGGGATCCAAATCCTAGGGCTGTCACCGTCCTCCTTCAATGTTGAAGGCTATCAAATATATGTAGGGATAAATCTAGGGTTTAAAGGTAAAACCCTAGAAATATGGGCTGAAAAGAAGTCGAGTGCGCTGGTATCAGAAGATACTCTGGGCCGCGTCATAAGGTATCAGAAAATACTTTGGCGCGTCAGACGGTATCAGAGAATACTTTGAGCCGCGTCCGAAGGTATCAGAAAATACTTTGGGCCGCGTCAGACGGTATCAGAAGAAACTTTGGCGCGTCCTAACTTCCTTTTATTGCTCCTTTTTGTCCCGCTTCAAGGCTTAATCCTTAAATATGCTATTTCGCTCCATAATTCGCCAAAAATTACCTACAAATGTAATAAAACTCCGTGTAGACCTCTATTCTTGCAAAGTAGGTGAATATAACCATAAATGTCATGAATGTATGTCTATGCATGCAAAATAAAGGGAAAATCTATATAAATACATGCCTAAAAATAGGTCATAATTCATGTCATCAAAATACCCCTTACTTGCCTCTTGCTTGTCCCCAAGCAAGATTCAAACTTAAAATAAAAGATGATATGGATTATGAATATGCAAAAATAAAGAAAAACCACAATATTTTGGTTGTGCTTCTATTCATAGATCACTCTCAAATGGTTGCTTTATAGCTAATGAAAATCATCATATGATCAAAAGGAATTATATCATGAAAAGGATAATCACACTTTGGAAGAAAATCATAACTTGCATCATAACTTGCGATATATCAAAATCAATCATGAGGAATCCAATTTAGACTACAAAGCCAAACAACATACTCAAAGATCTTAAGGTCTTTCAAGCAAAGGTCAAGAAACGTGAATAGGTGGGAAACGTATATAGGAATGTGGTGTATGAATCCGGGAAAAATGAACAACACAAACTCTTTTTCTTTTTACTATTTGAACTAACCACCAATTTCGAGCTTTGCTCTTTACTTTTTTTGCACAAATTCTTTTTTTTTTACTTTACTTTTTGGAAATATGGACAGCGGTGTACAAAAACCGAAGCCTAGGAGATTGGCGTTTCTCAATTTCGAGATGCCTCAAACCCTTGATGCACATACCATAATCCGTTAGGAATATCGCTCAATCCGACTTTGGCAAGACACAAACACCCGGCTATGTGAATGGTGCCGAGTTACTCATCATCAAGATTGACTTCCCCAAACCTACAATTTTCTATACTTGTGAATGCAAACATTTGCTTTCATGGCCCTCCCACATCAAACATGCCAAAACTCAACTCGTCCTAGTTCCCGGATAGGTAAGGAAGGCAATTATTTTATTGAGGGGCTAAATGAATAAGGAAAGAAGCAAGAAACATCGAGGTGCCTTAATCATTTCAATAAGAAGTGTAAGAACTTATCATGCGGTTTCAACCTTCAATACTCAGCATGATTTAGAATGAAAGCAAATTATAAAACATGCATGAAATTCTAACAAAGTATTCAAATCCCACATATGTTATAAATCAATTCAAGCATATCAAAATCATCATAGCTATTCCACAAAACAAATGTTATCATAGAGATCATATCCATCCTAGAAGCACAAATATTTTTAAAATTTTTCAAAATTTTCAAATCATATGATGCAAGACATAAAACATGCAAATGGTATTGCAAATACCTCTACCCCATACTTAAAACTCACATTGTCCCCAATGTGAAGAAAAGAAAAGGAAGAAAAGGATACTCACAATGTAAGATGGCGAGTCAGGCATGGCGAATCATTCATTGAGTGGTGATGGTGGGAGTCTATATAAGCTCAATAGGGAAATCCAGATATTCCAATCGGTGTCGAAGAATGAAGAAGGGGAACGTCTTTTGGCCGAACAAAAATTTTCCGAAAAAAAAAATTTTTTTTTTTTTTTTTTTTTTGAAAAAAATCGACCGATTTTTAAAAAATTCGGCCGAGTTTTCCGCCCGATTTTTCCTGAGGGGGTCGATCTCTGTGTCGATTTTTCTTTCTGTCTGAAAAAATCGGACGATTTATTTTGGTAGGTCGATCTCCAGGTCGATTTTTGTTTCTGTTGAGAAAAATCGACTTCCTCAAACTGAATCGGACGATCTTCTTATGGTAGGTCGATTTCCTTCCTTGTTTCTTGGATCTTGATGATATAACTCGATTGTGCTCCATTCTCCATGAACCTCTCAAATTTGAACCTAGTTCCTGCGATCCATGACACAAACAAACCGAGAGCGCATCGAGAAGAAAAAAAACAAAGCAAAAACAAAACAAACAAGCTAACTATCCTAAGAAAAAGAAAAGGGAAAAAAATGCATACCTTGGGTTGCCTCCCAAGAAGCGCTTGGTTTAACGTCGCTAGCTGGACCTATCTCCATAGATGACTCAATGTACCTTGAACATCTTGGATTTCTCATCAAACTCATCAATTAATTCCACAAAAGATGTTCCTAATTTCACCGGCAAATGGTAAGATCTCCCACGTACAAGCTTGTACGGTTTGATTCTCACCGGAATCCTTCTAGCTTTCCTATGCTTTAATGGGACATAATTCAGCCTTGTGTCCCATCCTTTCCTAGATCGAGAAATCAGTTTCTCGACAATCCTCCTAACTTCCCCATCTCCAGCTTTGGGATGATGTATGGTGTTTGTCATGTGAATGACCCCATACTTGAATAACAAATACTTATTGGCATTAGCGTTGAAGTGCTTGCCAAATTTACTCCGTGTAGTCCAAGGAGCATCTTCTTCCAGCAATTTCAATGGAGGCTTCATTTTCACCTTAGGAGGTTCTTTTGGAAGAGACCTCCAACTCTCCGGTGCATTCCTGAAAAAATCAGAAATTTTAATAGGACTTCCAAATGAAGTAAGAGAATGTACCTTGTAAACTTCTTCAAGGCTTGGGACAAGTTTCATGTTGTGATGATGATCCACACATGAAATATCTCCCAACTTAGCTGGATCCTCTTCAACCTTGGCAATAGTTTCAGTGATTTGGCCAAGGTTCTCCACTTCTTCCTCTTCTTCAATGAGGACTTCAAGAGGGGTTTCAAGCTCAATAGGAGGAAGGCTTAAGACTTGGAATTCTTCCTCGCAGGATAAATGATTTTCCAAGGATTTTTGAGCTTCAGAAATAGCCTTCATTTTGTCTTCCATCTTGTCCAACACTTTTAACATATTTTCCAGCATCGTCTGTGTCCCATCCTCGGATGGTTGTTGTGGAGGTTGCACTTGAGGAGGTTGCTCATAAAACGTATGAGGGGGATTAAGTTCATCCCAATATGCGAGCTCATCCTCAATGGCTTCCTCTCTTTCTCTTTCGTCGTTAACACAATAACAGGCATACTTCTCCTCCAAATATTCATAATGATCGGCCCTAGCACCTTGCCATGCAAACCAGGCTGGATCAAATGCAGGTTCATAGCTCCATGCAGCCATTGGTGAACCTGAAAACTCAAACTCTCATACCGAAAAGATTAAAAGCAATAACAAAAGCTCCCAAGCCAGACAACCGAAAACCAAAATTGGTCTAGACCAAATCCCCGGCAACGGCGCCAAAAACTTGTTCGCCCGAAAAGGTGTGCAACTAAGTTTTAAATTTATAAAACTAGAATAAAAGCAAGCGAACCCGCAGTGTACGGATCGGCGTAGTTAAGCAAGTATTCCAGAGTATCGAACTCAGGGATTTGGGGGATCAAATTCAGTTCACAAATTATCGAGCAATGAAAATAGAAGCTTTTGCAAATATTGGGGAAAACAGCAACCCTAAAGATCCGGATGTCAAATTGTGGCAATCGATTCAAGATATACTATAGATATAAGGACAGAGTTGAGGTTTGCAAAGGTATATTAAGGTAAGGTAATGTACGGCGAAGTTCCAAAACCCTATATGTCTAACCCAAAGACTCTCTCTATAAAGGTTGTTGAGGCTGCAATATAGAAACGATCTAAGGACAAGAATTGATCTCAAATACCCAAACTTGTAACCCAAGGATCAAAACTAACTAAACCGATTAAGATTGCGACACTCGAAATCGAAGTAGAGGTTGTTGAGGCTTCACTACTACCTAGAAAAGGGCAAACCTAGACTAGATTAAAGCTAATCTTTAACCTTGGATCAAAGTAAAAGCAAAATTCGTAAACTGGGGTAAATCACGCCTAGATCTTAAGAATCACGGCCGTGGAAACCTAAGAACAGGCCGTGATTTAGGGTGTCAACGATATTTCTCGCACTCTCAGGGTCCAATCAAATTACGATCGATCTCTCATTATCTAAGCCACAATTATTAACCCTTCACCTTAGAATTGCTAAAGGGTTTTAGCCAATAACCATCATCATCAATTCAATAATCAAGTTTAAAGAGAAAATGGACGAAAACCTCAAAAACTCAATGACTATCAAATAACCAATCTCAAATCCAATAACAAATGTTTGTATTGAATGAATGCAGAAAAAAAGGAATAGAAATCCTCACAACAATCTTAAGGAACAATGAAGAACGGGGTGTCAATCCGTCTCCAAAGATAAACCCTAAGATAATCTCGAAGTACACAATCTCCAAAATGCCTCCTTCTCCGAATCTTCCCTGTACGCAATAAAATCTTCAAGCCTCCCTCTCTTTGGGATCCAAATCCTAGGGCTGTCACCGTCCTCCTTCAATGTTGAAGGCTATCAAATATATGTAGGGATAAATCTAGGGTTTAAAGGTAAAACCCTAGAAATATGGGCTGAAAAGAAGTCGAGTGCGCTGGTATCAGAAGATACTCTGGGCCGCGTCATAAGGTATCAGAAAATACTTTGGCGCGTCAGACGGTATCAGAGAATACTTTGAGCCGCGTCCGAAGGTATCAGAAAATACTTTGGGCCGCGTCAGACGGTATCAGAAGAAACTTTGGCGCGTCCTAACTTCCTTTTATTGCTCCTTTTTGTCCCGCTTCAAGGCTTAATCCTTAAATATGCTATTTCGCTCCATAATTCGCCAAATTACCTACAAATGCAATAAAACTCCGTGTAGACCTCTATTCTTGCAAAGTAGGTGAATATAACCATAAATGTCATGAATGTATGTCTATGCATGCAAAATAAAGGGAAAATCTATATAAATACATGCCTAAAAATAGGTTATAATTCATGTCATCAATTACCTACACTTATGATCTTGGGTAAACAAACTAAGGAATCACCGGGTAAGTCTCATCCTAGGATTGCATTGAACCAGGAAAGGTGTAATAAGAATAGGATTTGGCAAACTAAAACACTTAACTCTCAGTTTCGGATCAGAAAAGGTCACCTCGTTCAGTCAAGTTCCACCCCGGCCGAGATGTTCATCGACTGAGCGAGATGTTCTAGGGTTAAGGTTAAAGACTCGAGCTTTCAGGGTCCTACTAGGATTAAGATTATTCTATCATCGTCTTTCCCACAACTTTCAGCTAATCACCCTAGAATCGCACAAGAAATTTAGTCACTCATCATCATGAAAACAATAATCGAATAAAAGGGAAAGGAATGAATATTTGAACACAAAAACCTTAAGAACAAGGCTTCAATAACTTAATCAAATAATTCAGAAATCAGCGTTCCTCATATCACAAATCGAACAAGACAATAAACCAAAGGGAATCTAAAGAAAGTCTTACAAACTCCCTCAAAAGCTATCTCAAAACTATGAATCTTCCTTCCTTCAACTTCAGTCCTTCCTTCGAACTTCCAGAAAATCTCTCTAATCCACAGCTTCTTCAATAATCCAAAGATGGCTGAATTGTGGAAAATCCAACCCTTTATATAGGAGAATTATCTTCCAAAGATAATAATATCTTAAAAAGATAATTTCCTATAAAATATATCATATCTCTAAAATAGATCTCCCAAATATAAGATCTTCCTTCTAGAAATCCAGCCCAAAAATATAAGATATCTTCTTTCCAAGAAGAAAAGTTCTCAGCCAAAAGATATGATCTCGCCGGCGCCAGGGTGTTCGCTTCGGTCGGGACGCTCCTCAAGATCACCTCGGTCGAGGTGACACTGTAGGTGACCAAGATGAATCTCAACTGAATGTGAAATCTCTCAAATCTGGTCCAAAGTAAATCTTCTTCATTAATTTCTTGCTTCTTGAGTTCTTCTTTGAGTTCCAAAATGTAGCTCCTATGACTCCTTAGCTCCACAGCTCCATTTTGATCCAGAACGTGCCATTTTACCTACGATTACAACAAAACTTGGTGTAGACCTCGATTCCCGTAAAGGTAGATGAAACAACAATATAATCACATAATATACATCCATATATGCAGATTATTGAAGATAAAACGTCCAAACAAGTTCCAAAATATAGACTATAATACATGTTATCACCTAGTAGCAGGTGAAGAACCCTGTTGTGACTGGGCCTTGCCTTGGCGGCAAAAGGTGACCCGGTGACCCACCTGCCCACAAGTAAAACATGTCTCCAATAGTCTCTTACACGCATTCTTCACGTGTCCAAACTCTCCGCAACTGAAACACTGGCGCTCCCGGACACCGGCATCGAATGTTGACGACCGGGACGTCCCTGAGTCTAATTACGTCCTTGTCCTGCCACGCTTGTCCCGGAACTAGCTGGTATGGTCCTCTGTCTCTTGTCCGGTCCTCCGTACTACGCTGCCCTCCTATACCCAAGGCGGTCTCTCTCATAGACCAAAGCTCGGTCTTGGTACTCCGCCAATGAATCATAACGAAATCCCGCCAAGTAAGAATGGGTGGACTCCCTGAATCTCCCGGAAAAGAGATAGACATGTTGGTCCGCTGGAGGTGCAGCGGGTCCCTGCAAGGCTAACTCTGCCCGAAAATGTTTCTCTAACGAGACTCAGTAACTGCTCCATCCTAGTCACACCTCCTCGAACCGTCCTCCACCAATACTGGGCCTGCTCCCTAAACAAGGTCTGGACTATCTCAACCTACCTTTCCTCAAGACAACGGATCGCCTCTAGTGCAGACTCCACGTGCCCAATCCAATGCTCAACCTCCAACCCTACCTTCCCGTTGAAGTAGGGTACATGTTGCTCGTTGAAAGGCTTCAACCATGAATCAGGTCTTGGGGACCCCGTCTCGTCTGTATCCCTAGCAACCCCCATAACCGGCTTGGGTGCAACTTTCACTGGTGCAACTACCTCTGGTGCGGCTCTAATATGAGTAACCCTCTACGAGACCTCAACTGATCTCGCATGTGCAGGTGCAGGCACCGGTGGTACGGGAGGTGGTGATCCCGTCCTAAATGCCTCCTCAACTCGTCGTACATAGTCTGCAAATACAGTAGCTCCAATAGATGGTCCCTCGGTCCTAGCTGATGGGGAACTATGTGCCCCGGACCTCAAAATTGTCCTATCCCTAGCCTCGGGAATGACGCTCTCTACGATGTCCTCTATGGGAATCTCAACTGATGGCGGTTCCATAACTGGTGGGTCCGCGCAATGAGGATACGTCCCTGACCTCTCGTGCCTGAAGGTCTTCCTACTCGTCCCCGTCTCAGGGTGGTAGGAGGAAAAGGGGGTCTACCTCTGCAGGTCCTACGTAAGCGGTGGCTCTCGTATGTGCCATCTGATAGCGTGTGGCGTATATTTGTATAAATACATATGTAAAACTTATGAACTTAATATGATAATAACTCACAAAAGAATGATGATAACCAAAGTCCAAATATACAACCAAGGCCCACAAGCCCAATCACTCTAAGGTCATATACATAACTAGATACATACAAGTCCAAAAACATCCTAAGGCCGTACATATATATATAATTATGTAATAATATATATATATATATATATATATATATATATATATATATATATATATATACATCCATCAAATCTAAGAATCTATGTCGCCGAGGTTAGCGTGAGGAGTGGTGGTCCCGTACATTCTAACCCAACCCCGACTCATGCATATGAATTTTGAAAACGAAAAGTCAGAAGTCGTCGGGTTCTGTTTATTCCTCATTCGGTCTTTTGAAGGTTGCGAGTGTCATTGTTGTCAACCTAGGGCTCTGATACCACTTTTGTAACACGCCAAATCCGCGGGATATCGGGATGCTACGGGCGAGACCTCACAACGGGGTCCCGACCCTTAGCGAGACAACAATTTCACCGGACCTTTCCAACATGGCACAAATAAAGGCAAAAACTCAAATCGTTTATAATGTATGCGAGAAACTGAAAAGTAAAGATACAAGGTGGAAACTCAGCCGAGTCCTCAAAACGACACAAACTCCAAACATAAATCCGAATCCATACATCCAAAACCATAAAACTAAACATAATCAAAATAATCCCAAAAACGCCCCCGTCCTATAACATACGGCGACCCTCGGTTGTCCACTCCTCCACCTCACTCGGCGGAGTCCCTAACCTGTGGGGCAACTACACAAGCGGTTTAAGTCGTTAGCTCTATTTTAAGCATTAGAAACATGGTGAAGGCACATACACACTCATACATCATAACATCACATAATCATGCTCAACAAACAATCCGGTTTATTATCTTTATTTATTATGTCGTATCCCATTCTAATTCAACTTAGGTTTGTGACACGAGAATCCCCGAAACTCGCCTCGGTCCCTACTTACCGGCATGGAATGGTACTAATGCATCCGACCGTCTACCAGCACGGAATAGTCGCCAAGAACCTCCTAGCTCTCGCGGGAGCTAGGCAAGTTGTCACAACCCGTTATCATACACTTGGGTCAAATTATATATGTAAAACTCGGTGGTCCTATTACCAGTTTATATGTTATAACGAAAGTGATAAAACACACACCACCAAGCACTCAATGAATCTAATACATAGAATACAAGCTAAGTAAGTCCGAAGACTTACCTTTCTCAAGGTAACTCGAATAAACCACTCTCAACTTCCCGCAGAAAAACGCTCAAAGTCTGGCCAAACGAGGCACACTATCAATAACTAACTAAAAAGTTAGAAGTCCTCGGATTTCTAGTCTCCAACACTTATATGAGGTCCTAACTCTAGCATGTTAGGTCCAACCTCTAATCTCAAAGATCATCCTAAGATCGTAAAGGAGATAATTCAGCAAGTTCAATATCCAATCACTAATACCTATGGTTCGGGGCCACTACATGGCATTTGCGTTATGCTAAAATCACCTAGCATGATACTACCATCACCATAACTAAAAAGGGAGAAGGTACTCACACACGGTCCAAGGTGAAAGACGATCTACGGACGTCGAGAACGGGTTCGATGGCCTTTATCGGGGCGCTTTCGGACCTAAGACCAAAGCTAAGCAAAATTAGCATAAACGCTAATTTTGAAAGGAAGGTGTAGCGCATAAAGATATTCCAATGAAAACTCCGTTTTCAAGACCGAGGTTAAACTCGTTAAAACTTATTTCCGGGCAAAAATAACCAAAATGGAAAGTCGATTGTAAAACTGCAATTCAAATTTAGCCATCAATCAGATTTAAACCATCGAAGGCACCAAATTAATTTGCAAAGGAGTTGGGTCACAAACTACAACAAAATTAAGTGTCCAATAATATAATAATTTACTGCAGGGGCATAATAGTTCCTTTTTCAAAGGTCTTGGGTTACAATTGCAATTATCAACAAGATGGGGCCAAAACCGAATTAATTACAAAAGGAGGGAAAAATACTAATTAATCAAAACTATTCTTCAACCTCCTATTGAACGCGACAGAAGAAGGAGAAGGGCAAGGCCCTGGTGGCTTGCGCAGGCGGAGGGACGGGCGGCTGGCGCCGGTGCAGGCGGGCGGCCCACTAGCGTCGTCTCCGGCAGCAGAGCGGGGAGGAGGCGGCTCCGACACTCCCGACGGTTGCTACACAAAACAGGGGAGGCAGGGTGTCACATAAGGGAAAGAAGAAAGAAAAAGGAGGGAGAGAGGGCGGCTACTCACTACACCGGCGGCACCGGTGGCTCGGGCGGAGGAACGGCGGCTGTAGTGCTCCCCGGCGGATCCCTTGGCGGCGTCTAGCGGCTGTTGCACAGATCCGAAGGAAAGAGATAGGAAAGAGGTGAGTTGAGAGATTCGCCTGAGAGAGGAGAGGTAAGGGAGGGTGTGTGAGGGAGAGTGGGCTGCTAGGGGGTAGTCATCACTGGAGGAAGGGGAGCGAGGAGACGCCGACAGGCTAGGCGGTAGGCATGCAGCTACTGCAAGGGGAACGAGGAGACGGTACGTTGTGACAGCCTTACAAAAACATATTAGGACCTCACAATGGGGAGCTACTGGTTAGGACCTCACAATGGGTACCGACCTTAGTTTGACAACAATTTTACTAGGATCTTACAACAAGGCACAAATGTATTTAAAACAATTTCAAAACATATTATTTTTAATGTATGAATGTACACATGTGACACCCTTACAAAAACATATAAAGATACATAACATGCATGCCGTATGGGAGACTCCCCTGTCCCCATCTAATAAATACGTGGACCCGGCTGAACATCCGTTCCGGATCTCTCTACAACTGTCTATCTCTACAAATCTACAACACGGATAAAACCGTTAGCTAAGATTCTATGCATAAGAATAAAGGTAAACGCACAAACACACAACATACACACCCAACATGCAACACTCAATCCTTTTATTATCTTTTAATTAGGTGATATGTCATTACTAATGATACTTATTTTGTGACACGAGGGATTCTCAAACCTCGCCCATGTCCCCGTTTACCAACGAGGAATGTTACTAATGCATCTGACCGTCTACCTGACTGGGCTGGTCGCAGGGAACCTCCTAAACTCTCGCAAGAGCTAGGTAGATGATGTCACGACCCGTTATCATACATTTGGGTCAATTACGTAAATAATAAAGTCGGCCTAATCCGGTTTCGTTGTTTATCATAACTAACAAACACCACTCATACACATTACACTCATACAAGAAGCCAGCTAAGTAAGTCTGTGGGCTTACCTGAATCAGATCTCGACTCTCTTAATCACAACTCAATCTATAACTGTATAACTCGGTTGCTTGTCAAAGGAGGCAAGTGGATCAACACATATCCAATATACTTAGAAGTCTAAGACTTCTAAGATATAAGATCCTATCGGAAGAGAAAAATACTAAAATACACGTGTAAGGTAAAATGACCATTTTACCCTTGGTCCCGAATCTTCTAAAAATCTCGTAATATGTACTTAAAGTTTAGTTTAGCTCAAGACTAGAACATTACATGTTTTCTTCAACCTTCTTAAAAGGTCACTAGGATCCAACTTTGGCTTCAAATATATATATGAAATTCGAATAAACTTATAAAAATTCCGAAATAATTCTCTATATCATCTATGATATCTACTCCTAGGAGCAAGAATTTCTTAAAACTGTTCAACCATCACTTCTACAAAAATTTCCAAATTTGGTTACAACACTTGAAATTTTCTATACTTAGCCAAAATCTGAGTATGTTTTCTAACTGTACAACAAGTCCACTTTGAGCCTATATAACTCTAAATCCCACCGTTGGATTCATCCCAAATTCTGACTTATTAACCTATGCATGACACTAAACAACATCTCAAACACTGAACGGTGGATCTTATCTCTACGGCATCAAAAGGTATGCTCAAACTTGGCTGATCAACACAGTTTCTGGAAATTCAACAAACACTTAACAAAACAACACACTGTCTTAACTTTGAAAAATCATAACTCCTAAACCACTCGCTGGATTTATCCCAAATTTTGATATCTTCTACTATAATACGTCAACTGTATCATATCCAAAATTCAAGTTAAATAGAGATCAAAAGCCTATTCAAAACTATCTAACAAAACAGCATCACATGTTCTTTTTCCCAACATTGAGCACAGCTATAAAAACTGTGGGAGGAGTCAACTTTGAAATATCATAACTCTCACACTGTAACATGGATTCCTCTAAAATTTTAAAATGATTTACTATGCAACACCGTCTATGACATATCCGAAAACAAGCCAAAAAGAAGGAGTCTAGCTTACCCAAAATCAAACCTGAAGTTGATTGATCGTCAACTCAGAAAATCCAGCAATGTGACAGCTCTTCCAATCATCTTCCATGGCTGTTAAAGACATCAATTGGTACTCTAATCAGCATATACACAAAGAGGGTAACGTAGAGAAGGGTTGCCGTTCTTACCAACCCAGCCGGACATGGCATTGCTGCGTGAACGAGGGCGAAAGAAGGGTTGTGACCCACTGCTATTAGGGTTCCTCCGCGGATCTGCTTCAGCGCACCTGTGGATCTGGCGTACAGTTATGGAATCCGCATTGCTCTCCTGAAGGTCGAGCCGCTGGAGGTCTGCATAGGTTGGATGGGCTCGAAAAGGAGCGTTTGTAGTGGTGGTTCTTGGCTCGAGAAGGAGAGTCCGGTCCACTGTGCAAGAGAAGGGAAACCATGGGCGACAACAACAACCTGCGTGCAGAGGAGACACGGAGGGAGTCTTCGTTGTTGATGTTTGTCCCGAGCAGTCGAAAGGGAGAGGGCGAACGTTGCAACAATGGCGTGGTTATCGTTGGTGTGCAGAGGCTGGAGGGACAGTCCTGGTTGTTGCTCAGTGCACGAAGACGGAGGAGACGAGAGGGCTCACCCGCGAGGAAGACAGGTGCAGGCTGTCGTGTGTGCCACAGGATACTTTTATGTGAAGGTGGAAAGGCTGATAGGGTTTGGTAGGGAAGGAGAGAAATTACACGGTTGAAGCAAGAAGGTTGGCCTTGTCTTTGGGCTGAAGTGATCTTGTCAAAATGGGCCCGGATGGCCTTGTCATAACTTAGTCATGGATTTGTCAAAGGCTTGCAAGAGTGTTTTAGGAATGATTTTATATGATTAAGTTTCACATAAAATCATAGAAGTTGGAAAAAGAATATTTTATGTGATTAACTCTTCACATAAAATGACAAGATTTTAGTTGACTCGGAATTTACCGGAAATTAAATTTCCGGGTATTACATTAATATTCGATATTTCTTGCATCCAAATATATCACAATCAATGTAAAAGGTATGAATTTCATTGAAATCAAGACATTCGTTGGAGATTCAAGATTGTACGTATATTGAAGTTAAACTAAATGAATGTAAGTTTTCTTTCAAAACACATTGCATTTCCATTGTGTATTTGCAAAATCTCTAGAATAGCAATATCGGCGATCACCACTTGTGCCCCCTTTGACAGTTGCTAAGAAATAGATTTTTTGCAAATAAATGATATCATATCGGAATATTTAGGTAAAGGGAACAAATAAAAAACCCTTTTCAAGTACCCACAAAGTTATTGGGTATTTCCTAAAATAATTTAAAAAGATTTCATTACTAGGTATGAAATAGAAGTATTAAGAGAATAAGATATTCTAGAGATTCGGGAAGAGCCACAGTTTAAAACACCGGTTATTAGGAAGAAATCGCTATTCAAAACAACGATTTTTGCTTTTCAGATATAGTAAAAAATATAAGGAAAATGTACATTTAAACTACGATTTAGGTATGGTTCATCCGTGACTCTCTACACATATTCCATTTACTTTTTACAAGTTACTTTATTTATTTTTCTAAAGAGAAAGCCGTGGTTTAAAACAACAACTTCTTTGAATTTTTACAAGATTATTAGAAAGCCGTGGTTTAAAATCATGGTTTTCATTCAATTCCGATATTGTTGAAAACCTATCATATTTACTTCTTGGAGTGTCTTCTTCCCAACGATGACAATGTATGGATCTTCTTCCCAACAACGACATTGGTGACACAACCGTTCTTTTTCCATCGTCTTTAAACTCTTCTTCTGTCTTCCATCGTCTTCAATGTTTCATTGCCTTCTTCCAACATTTCATTCTTATGCGGTTTAAGGGACAAAATATGATCTAGTTCCATCTCTTCAACATCTTCTTCCGTCTTAAACCATGATGTTCTTTTCTATTCTAATCAATAATGGACCCACATAACAATAATCATCCCCCCTGTTACGCTAAGAATGTGACACGCAAAAGTCTTAAATTTATACTCGTTATATTTTTCCTAACTCCTAGCGAACCCACAGTGTATGGGTCGTTTTGTAGCAAGGATAGTATTCCGAGGTCAAACACGAAGACTAAGGTGAAATCGAATCAACAAGTGACCATAGAAAGTGTGAATCTAGTCTAAGAAAAGAGAAAGAAACAAAGAAATGAAAATCATGATATTTTTGGTTGGGTTTTTGTGGTGATCAAGCAAATATCACAAATCAAGCAAGATGATAAACCAAACTAACAACTCAAGCTAGCAAAACAAACAAGTAACACAAGCACAAAATATGTGATCAAAGAGAGAAAAGTGGATTCTAGAGGTCAAGATTTCCGGTTATGGCATTGGACTCAAGCTTCTAAAGATTCTAAGGACAATGGTGCGGTGTTGGGAAAGGGTGTTTCTCTAGTGGAAGCAATTACCGGGTAAGTCTCTCGCTTCACTAATCCCGCATCAAACTCCTATTACCGGGTAGGTCTCAAGGGGTTAAAGTAGGGAATTCTACACAAACCGGACTCTACTTAAGGGGAAACCCTCTCCTCACCGGGTAAGTCTCGGAAAAGGGAAGTCTCAAGCAATAATCCTAGCAGACTCAATCCAATAGCGGCTTGTGAGGCTCACTACTACCTAGAATTCATCATCTTAAGTATCTAAGATCGGAAATCACCGGGTAGGTCTCTTCCCTCACTTAGGCTTCTAGCATTAGGTGATCCTAAGCTATATTATGCTTAATAAACACTAGGATTTAAACAACCTAACATCCTAACATACAGATTCATCAATTAAAGAGCAACAGAGAGAAAAATCGGGTGGATCATAGCCAAATCGGACGATCTGCCTGAAGAACAGGTCGATTTTTCTTCCTGGGTTAGGTTTTGTGCATACGAATCATCCTAAACTAACATATAAGTCCATTCTATCATCACCCAAGCCATAACCATCAATCCATCACTCCAGAATCACAACAAACTAGCCAATAATATGCATTTCAAGATCCAAATCATCACATAAGCATACATGGTTTTCATAGATGGATGATGAAAGATAAGCAAGTAAAAACAATGAATCTCAGCTGAATCTAAGTTTTAGCAAGACTTACAACCCTTCAAAAGAAGTTCCGAAACGTTCCTAACAATCCTTCCAAGAGTTCTTCAACCAAAATCACTAAAAATCACTCAAAAACTCACTTTCACTCTAAGTTTTGTGTTCTTCTTCTTCCCCCAAAAATTGAGAGAGTATTTCTTCTTCTCCAAGTCTATCCAAAAATGGAATGAGGTGTGTGTGAGAGAGTGTGGGAGAGAGATATCCCTCAGCAACAGCTTGCGGGACCACTTATATTCTCCATCAAGAGCAAGGCCGGACAAAGAGATCGTGGGACACGTGGCTTAAGCTGTCAAAGCCCAGAAAATCGACCCAGTCAAATAAATCGGCCGATTTTCCTGAGTGTTGGTCCGATTTTCTTCAACAGAGACTTGTTATGATCATCTAGCCATGAGTTGCTCCATTGCTTGCACCAATAAGGGTCTTTGTGTCCTTCATTGCTCCAATTATGTTCCTTCAAAGCCTTGAACGTGTACCACCATGAGGCTTGACCCTCGTGTAGACGTCTTTTCTAGAAATATGCACAAAATGAGTGTAAATGTCGTGAACTAATGCCAAACCGTGAATGAATAACGGGAAAAACTATCTAAATGAATGCCTATACTAACGTCATAAATCACGTTATCAAAATACCCCATACTTAAGATTTGCTCGTCCCCGAGCAAGATCCAACTATAGACTAAGAGATGACATGATTTATGCATGCAGAAAAACAACAAAATCTTTTTGGAATTGTGCTTCTAACATTGGATCACCTTCATAGTCATGTTTCATGGCAATGGACAAGCAATCATGCATAAAATGAATGAAGGCATGGAAAGACAATTATACTTAACTAAAAAGCATGCATGAGAGGAGAAAATGAAGAAGTCAAGATGATCATGAGTATGTCCAATGTAGATCACTAAGTCTTACACATGCATTTAGGTCACAAGGACTTAGGAAAGAGGAGGCTAAGAAACGTTGTGATTAGGTGGGAATTTTTAGGTCATGTGATGCTAATCCGGGAAAAGAACTAACTCCACAATTTCGTTTTTGCTCAACTTCCCAACAAGTGTATAATTTTCTCCATCTTTTCTTTGTTTTCTATTCTTTTTCACTTATTTTTTAGACAATGGCATTGGTGTACAAAAGCCGAAACCTTGGTGATTAGCCGTCCTTGGGTTTTTTTATTTTTCGAGGTGCATCCACACCGGGCACACATACCAAAGCTAGTTAGGACTATCGGTTTATTTGACTTTGGCAAGGCACAAACACCCGATTATGTGAATGGTGCCGAGTTACTCGTCATTTAAACCAACGTCCCCAAACCTATATATATTTTTTTCCTACACCTTTCACAACAAATTCAGCACTTCATTCACATCCTTCATTCATCGACAACTTCACCCCCACACTTGCTTTTCAAACACATCAACACACTAGCATGCTCCTATTCCCGGATGGGTCAAAAGAGGTCAAATTTTTCATCAATTGAGGTGCTCAAACAACATGATCAAGATGAGAAGTAGAGAAATATGAATTGCCTTAATCACTCCTAAATGATGTGCAAGAACTAGCATGTAATTTCGACTTTCAATCCTCAATCCAACTAAGACAAACATTCATGATCACAATTCACACATGGGATTCAAGATAAGTACTTCAAGTCCACATATGCATTCATCTATTCAACACATAATGCTATCCATAGCCAATTCACAAGACAATTTCATCATAAGGGTTATTCCCAAGCTTAGAAGCACTAAAATTTTTAAATTTTTCTGATTTTTTTGGATTTTTCGAAATATGTATGTACAATGCAAGACATAAAGAAACATGTGACAATATTAAACTATCCTAGATGCTAATCATGCAAGTGATCATGAAAACCCCACCCCATACTTAGAAACACATTGTCCCCAATGTGCAAACTAAATAAAGAAATGAAAGAGAGTTCTCACAATGTAAAATTGGTGATGCTTTGGTATTTCGGTTCACATCGAATGATGATGGTGGATGATCGATCAAGGATGGTAGAGATCTCTTGATGTTCATTATGTTGTCGGAACCCGCGCTTGGCACCGCAAGCCGTCCAAGTACCACGTCCGCTCCACCCATGCTTGATTGGAGATCATCACTTTCCTTGACAGAAGGAAAAATCGGACCAACTACCCAGGAAAATCGGCCGATTTTGTGCAAGATCAGTCCGATTTTCCTGGGTGCTTTCTTCCTCATCCATGTGCTCGGATCTTGTACCTTCAGTAGTTCCATGAGGTTTTCACATGACCTCCAACATCTCATAACACATAACAATCAACAAGATCTAGCACCCAAAAACACAAAAGAAAAACAAAGCACACCAAGAGTAAGATCAAACAAAAACAAGAAAAATAAAAGGGAAAAAAATGTACCAATGGGTTGCCTCCCATTAAGCGCTTCTTTAAGGTCATTAGCTTGACCAAATTCAGGAGCGTTTTACTCAAGGTAAAGTGGGGCAATCTCTTCCACCGGGGCTTCCGGGATGTACTTCTTCAAACGGTGCCCATTCACCTTAAAGTTACCACAATGATCTCCTCCTATTTCCACCGCTCCATGAGGAAAGATCTTCCTCACAACTTAAGGACCCGTCCATCTTGAATTGAGCTTTCCGGGGAAGAGCCGCAACCTCGAGTTGAAGAGAAGTACTAAGTCACCCTCACTCAACTCCTTTGGGATGAGACGCTTGTCATGCCAACGCTTGGTCCTCTCCTTGTAAATCCGGACATTTTCATAAGCATCCAACCGGATCTCCTCAAGAGCGTTCATGTCTAGCAATCTCTTCTCACCGGCTTCCTTGAGGTCAAAATTCAGCCACCTTATGGCCCAATATGCTCTATGCTCCATTTCCACCGGAAGGTGGCAAGACTTTCCATAAACTAGCTTGTAGGGAGTGGTGTCAATCGGTGTCTTGAAAGCGGTCCTATAAGCCCACAAAGCATCATCGAGCTTCATAGCCCAATCCTTTCTTGTTCTAGAAACCGTCTTCTCAAGGATCCCTTTTATCTCCCGGTTAGAGATCTCCACTTGGCCACTAGTTTGGGGATGGTAAGGTGTTGCCACCTTATGAGTCACCCCATACTTAGCCAAAAGTGACCCGAAGTTCCTATTAGTGAAGTGCTTTCCTCCACCACTTATGATCACCCTTGGTGTCCCAAACCTAGGAAAGATCACTCGGTTGAAGAACCGCACCACAACCTTGGCATCATTTGTGGGAGAAGCGATTGCTTACACCCATCTCGACACATAGTCCACCGCCAATAGGATGTAGAGGTTGCCACATGAAGAAGGGAATGGTCCCATGAAGTCCACACCCCACACATCAAATATCTCCACCTCTTGTATGTTGTTCAAGGGCATCTCGTTCCTCCTTGAGATGTTGCCCGTCCTTTGGCAAGCATCACATGCCACTACAAAATTCTGCACATCCTTGAACAAACTTGGCCAAAAGAAACCCGATTGCAACACCTTAGCACATGTCTTGTATGAGCTAGCATGGCCTCCACATGGCAAAGAGTGACAATGCTGGATCACACTCTCCACCTCATCTTCCGGAATGCACCTCTTAAAGACTCCATCCGGTCCTCTCTTGAACAAAAGCGGTTCACTCCAATAGTAATGCCTCACATCCTTGAAGAACTTCTTACTTTGGGCATAGGATAGCCCGGGTGGCACCTCCTCACACACAAGGTAGTTCAAAATATCGGCATACCATGGCTCATTACCCCTTGACACTTGAAACAAGCACTCCTCCACCATTTGCAATTGCTCATCCCGGAATGAGTCATCAATCGGGATGTCGTCTCTCTCAAGCTCCAATGGTGGGAGTCTACTAAGGTGATACGCCACAGAATTTTCGGACCCCTTCTTGTCCCGGATTTCCAAGTCAAACTCTTGGAGAAGAAGGATCCACCGAATGAGGCGAGGCTTGGCATCTTTCTTTGTGAGGAGGTAACGGATCGCAGCATGATCCGTGTACACAATGACCTTTGCTCCAACAAGATATGACCGGAACTTCTGAAAGGCATAAACCACCGCTAGCAACTCCTTCTCGGTTGTGGCATAGTTAAGTTGGGCATCATCTAGTGTCTTGCTAGCATAGTAGATGGAATGTGTACGCCCATCTTTATTTTGTCCTAAAACAGCCCCAACGGCCACATCACTTGCATCACACATCAGTTCAAATGGTAAGCTCCAATCCGGAGGTTGCATGATGGGGGTGGTGATAAAAGCATCCTTCAACCTACAAAAAGCCTCAAGGCAATCTTTGGAGAAGACAAACTCAACATCTTTCATTAGTATGTTAGTAAGAGGCTTAGAAATCTTAGAGAAATCTTTAATGAATCTCCGGTAAAAACCGGCATGCCCCAGAAAACTCCTTACCCCCTTAACCGAGGTAGGTGGTGGCAACTTCTCTATCGTCTCTATCTTAGCCCTATCAACCTCAATGCCACGGTTGGACACCAAGTGTCCCAACACAATGCCTTCACTTACCATGAAGTGGCATTTCTCCCAATTCAAGACAAGATTTGTCTCCTCACATCTCTTAAGCACCAAAGACAAGTTAGCTAAACAATCATCAAATGAAGATCCATAAACAGAGAAATCATCCATAAACACTTCCATGATGTTTTCAATATATTCAGAAAAGATAGCCATGATACACCTTTGGAAGGTGGCGGGTGCATTACACAACCCAAATGGCATTCTCCAATATGCAAATGTACCCCAAGGACATGTAAATGTTGTTTTCTCTTGGTCATCCGGGTGAATAGGAATTTGGAAAAACCCACTATAACGATCTAAGTAACAAAAGTGTGAATGTTGAGCTAATCTCTCTAGCATTTGGTCAATGAAAGGAAGAGGGAAGTGATCTTTCCTAGAGGCCACATTTAGTTTCCTATAGTCTATACACATCCTCCATCCCGTAACCGTTCTAGTAGGGATTAGTTCATTATTCTCATTAGTTACTACGGTCATACCACCCTTCTTAGGAACCACATGAACGGGACTAACCCATTTACTATCCGAAATCGGGTAGATGATTCCCGCATCTGGCAACTTAATGATCTCTTTCTTGACTACCTCTTTCATTATAGGATTCAATCTTCTTTGATGTTCAATAGAGGGTTTATGGTCATCTTCCATCAATATCTTATGCATGCACAAAGAAGGATTAATGCCAACAAGGTCATCAATGGTGTATCCTATTGCCTTTCTATGCGGTTTCAATTCAGTCAACAATCTATTAAGCTCATCATCATTCAAAGATGCATTCACAATCACCGGATAAGTAGAATTTGAACCAAGGAAAGCATACTTTAAATGAGAAGGAAGAGGTTTTAGATCAAGTTTAGGAGGACCTTTATCGGTTGGAGATGATTCATACAATGTAGGTTGAGATGATTGCAAAGCCATGGAAGCCTCCCCTAAGTCCCTTGATGATTGCTCACAAACACTTGGATGGTGCTCAAAAGACTCAGGAAAATCGACCCTCTGTGAAGAAAATCGGCCGATCTAGGGGTCGATTTCAGTTTCTGCATTTGCAAAATCGGATGAAAACTCCGGGTTGATGCAAAAATCGGCCAATTTTTGCCCCTCTGGTCTGATTTTTCTACAGGTATTCCTCTCTTCCTCTAGTACTTCAAATCCAACACTTGGTAGCTCATCCAATGCATTCAAGGCCTTGATCACTTCATTGCTACTCTCCTCAACTCCTTCCTCCATCAAAATCGAGCTAAGAACCTTCTCAAGCGGATCCTTGAGCAAGATTGAGCTCACAACTTCTCTAGACTCCTCTTCCTCAACAATGTTGAAGACATCTTCACCTAGGGCTGGCCCCTTCACCATTGTGGACAAATTGAACTTGATGTTCTCTTCTCCAATGTTGAAAGAGAGAATTCCATTCTTGCAATCCACCAAACAACCGGAAGTAGCTAG